>CP099850.1:20843037-21488037 GCA_030062745.1 Capitulum mitella | reverse complement strand
GCAGAGTGTGCACGTCTCAACTGTGTGTGGAACAAATACGTTGTAGCTGGAAGTATGCTGTGAATGTGTGTCGAACAAATACACGGTTGCGGAATGGAAGGCTGAATTTCCAAGCCCAGGTCTCATATCGGATAAAGCCAAGACAAACCAGTGTGTCAGCAACAACGTATGAAGAGACGAGTGAAACATTAAGCGACTGTTCGGCAGCGGAAATACACGCACAGTCGTAATGGGTACGCGGTAGCATCTCAAAACATCCCCGAATTCAGTTTGGCTTCTGCGAGAAGCGGGGGAACGCTACGGACCACGCCGGACATGACTGATCAGGGCGGTTATCGTTATCGTTCAGACGTTTCACACCAGCCAGCACCTGCTGTTGCGCTGACAGCAGGGCGGCTGTCCAGGGTCAGGGGTCAGGTCGGACGTCCATGTCAGACCGGCAGACCGTGATACGTTCGAGGCCGCTTACCTTCACTGGGCGGGAACAGAACTGGCTACTGGGACGGGCGTATCGTGGAGCTGTGTTAGGCGACGATGCCTCCATCACATTGAGTCGAGAAAGACGGGCGGCTTTCCCATACAGACACGTTAGGTCTATGATGGTGCATGGAAAGAATGGCCACATCAGAAGTAGTCCACATTAGCACCTGTACCCCCCCCCCAGTCATTTTTGCAAAGTTTCGCCCCTAACTTGACTGGTTGCACCAATGATCTGAGGACGAAATCTGGATATTGGACTATGTTTTGATAGGTGACTTTCAGAAAAAAAACGGGAAAAGAAAAAGGGAAATGCCTAATATCAGAAGAAACTCCAGTTCCGCGTACGCATGCCTTGTAATTAACACGGCTGTTACGTGAGCGTAACTGACAGCCTTATTCCATGTACCTGTGCTGGTCCTTATACACTTCTGCAGCGTCCCGCTACCATAGAACGTGACTTTCCTGCCCGGCTTTTGCTAGTGCCAGGTAAAGCAAGCCTGACATGCGTTCCCTGCATGTGTGCCGCAGTCATAGTTTTTGGGATTATGAAGTACTATTCTATGTATGGAGCTATGCTATCGCTGATCCATAACCTGGAAATTGCTCAGTGATCCTGAAGTCGAGGCCTTCCTGCTCATCTTCATGCTGGCAGCTGTTAACTAATTACGACAGTGGCGCAGCTGCGGCAGCAGTTGAAATTGCAAGTACAACAGTATCCTGGACGTCAAATAGCCTTGATTGTGCCAGCCAGTCCTTCTTCTACGAAACGCAACCTTCGTTGGCACATTCTGTATCTTTGCTACCTGTTAACTCGGGCATATTTTATCTCACGTTTTATGCGTTGAATATGAAATTCGGATATCTTGCATTCCTTCGGTATATGCCAACTTCATCTCATATCTTAGGTCAGCCCGTGTGCCTTACATCTTCCAAACACCCAGAGCCGCCCTTGGAGAAAGAATCAGTGGTTTGCGTTTAAGTCGTTTGGGTGTGGAACCAGGGGTGAATTCAGGATTTCACTAAAGGGGATGATCGGCGAGGAAGCGGTGCCCCTTCTGGCTGTTCCCCGCCGCACTCTTTTGCGCTTCAGATATGAAAAAAGCGTGTATCCGCGAGTGTCCAGGAAGAAACACTTGATATAGTTTCGCGTTTTTTTAGCACTTAAGTGACCGAAAAATTTAACCGCATCTTATTTGCAAAAATTTCGCGTTTTGTTGTACGAAGTGGCCGAAATATAGGACGAACGGCGGGTTTTAGGCGGTTCCGTCCCTCGCTCTGTTTGAAACCACGTGTTGGTATCCTACAGTTTTTAGATACTATGCCAGGGACGGTTCGGAAGCTCCTCTGCCCCCTCGTGGTTTCTGGGAACTTTTTTACGAGATTAGGCTAAAAAGTCGTAGTTTAGGTTAGATACCCTCTGGCAGTCACCAGGGCACTTTCGGTGGTTTCGGGCCGTCTGTCATGTCAGGGCACTCTAGTGGCATCAGGTTCCTTTTACAGTCTCACGTGTCCCTCGGGATGCCTCAGGCGCTCATTTGGCAGTTTCAGGGGCCTTTCAAACAGTTTCAGGGACCCATGTGGCAGTTTCAGGGGCGTTTTGGCCGTTTTGGTCGTCCCTTGGGCATTTTTTTTGCCGCCTAAGGAGCCCCTCTGGCAGTAACTGGGGCCCTCTATATGTCTCTTTGCCGTGACAAAGGAACCTCTGGCAGTCCTCTAGGTCCCTTGGCCGTTTCACGAACTGTCTGGACGTCTCAGGGTTTAGTAGTTTCATGGGTCTCTCTGATGGTCTTAGGGGCCCCTATTGCTAGAGACTGCTAGTTGGCAGTCTCAAAGATCCCTCTCTAGCTGTGTCAGTGGACCTCTGTTGTCTTAGGTATCCCCTCCCCCTGTCGTCTCTAAGGAGCATTTTTTTGCGTTCTCAGGGGCCCGCTGACAGGTACAAAAGACGTTAACTGGTCTCAGGGTCCCTGTGCAGTGTCATGGTCCCCCTGAACGTCTCCGGTAGTCTCCATGGCTGGACCAGGGGTCTTCCTCTGTCACATGGAGTATATCTGACAGTCTTAGGCCCTCTCTAGCCGTATCACGGGCCTTCGCTGGGCTTCAGGGACCTCACTGGCAGTCTCCAGGAGGACTTTTCCGTGGCAGGAGCCCGCCTAACACATCGGGAGCCCTCTGGCCGTCCACGGCCCCCATCCCGCCTTAGAAGCCCGTTTATTATCTTTGCCTTCGCAGGGGTCCCTCTAGCCTTTTTGGTGGCCTCAGGGGCCCTCTGCCGTGTAGGGGCCCATCTTGCCATTTCAAGACCCATCTGGTCTTCCCAGCAACTAGCTGCATCAAGAACCCCTCAGGTTTTCAAAATATTAGTGCAGTCCATTGCGACACCTCTTAAGGCTGAAAACGTCATAACGTCAAAACGTCCAGGGGATCTCTCTGGCTAGACAGGGTTCCACATTTCTGTCCATTTCTGTCCATCTTAGGATCCATCTTACCGTCTCAGGATCTGATTAACCCTCCCGGAGGCCCTCTGACTGCGCCGGGACCCTTCAGCTTTTCACACGGGCCTGTGAGGCCCATTTTGGGCTCCTATGATATTCAAAAGACCCCTACGCTGTCCTGGGCGCTTAGTTATCATCTTTACCATCCAAGGAGCCCTTTGACCCTTCTGACGGTTTCAGGGGAATTGCCGTGTTGGGACCCTTTTGCGGTCTTAGGGGCCCTTTGGGAGTTCCAGGGGCTCTGCTATCCGTCTCAGGAGCCATGTAGCCCTCCCGGAGGCCTTTTCCCCTGACTGCATCGAAAACCCGAGATCCAGCGGGGAGGGGAGATCGCTCCCCTCAGGGGGAGGGTATGATCGCCCCATCGTCCCTCCCTTAGGATCCGCCCTGGTTGGAACTGGAGCTGAAGAGTCGTGTGGCGGATGGTGTGTCTGACACGAGTCGTATTTTATTCCCATGTTAATGATGAGCGGTTCACTCTGTAAGAATTAGGAAGCTGCTGCCGAACAGACCAGCAGCCCAACTGCAGCCGACACCATTTCGTGCCCTCGGACGGAAAAGAACGATTTTTTTCAAAGTTAAAGCTGTCAAGAGACCCGGCCGCCCTCCGCCAATGCCTGTGCTCCTTTAAATTCCCGGTCGATGGGACTAGCTACGGCTGAAAATTGCTGGCATTTACTGGCATAGCCCGAACAACGGCCAATGAAGAGCATATGTTTAGCAGGCCGTGACTTTTTGTCCTGACTGAAAATATCACATTTAACTTTCATCCCTCCGCAGCAGATTTGTGATCGACATCTTTTGAGTCATCTGGACCAGTCATAGTGACTTGATCCGGATCGGCATTTGACTCAAGGCCATTTTTTTCATCAGATTCTTTAATTTTTCTCCTGTTTTTGTCTCATCTGAATCAAATGTGGCTCACTCAAGCTCTCCTAAAACTGATCCGAATCAGATGCTATTCACGTCAGTTTTTTAAAACTAATCCGGACCCAACACTGATTCACGAACTCTTCATTGATTCGGATCAGCCATTGAGTGAAAATACAATTATATAACAGCGTAACCGCATTTATTATTATAAAGTATATATATATATATATATATATATATATATATACATACATACGCATATCTATATCAGAACTTAGGCAGCAGATTGTTGGATATGCGAGTTTCGTTAAAAACAACAGTGTTTTCGGCGTTAGTTATCTTTTTCGGGTGCGTTTAAGGTTTCGGATTACATTCTTCGTTTCATTGGTGTGTTCATTTAGAACGTGTTGTCACGTGAATCAACATGCTTTACATAAATAATTTGATCGAATTGGTTCAGATTGGTGGCATAGTTGATCTAGATCAAAATCAGGATTTTAGTTCTTGTATATGGATCAGCATTTGAATCACGGCTGTTTTTCAAATCTGATCCCGATCAGATGTGATTCAGAGCCATTTTTTAAACTGATCTGGATGTAATGCGATTCACCAAATTTCTAAGTGGTCTGTTTCCGAAGAATCTGCCTTTTTATGCCATGCATTTTGCCTTGAAAATGACCCTTTTCGCAACTCCTTACCCTCTCGAAAATGACCCTTTTCGCAAATGCTTTCATTCTCATGAGGCATAAGCTCGTTTTAACCACACCAATCCAATATGCTTAAAGCTCACTGAAATGAAAAATGACCTGATATTTGGTCTCACATTGCCAATACCACGTCCTGGCGCAAATTTTTAATTCATATTGGTCCCAAATCAGTCATTTTCTTAGAAACGGAGCCCGAAATTCGTTGGTATGCGTCATTCGAATAATGTAGAAAATTTAGTATTTTGTATGTGTATGTAGTAAATGTGTATGTATGTATGTAAAAATGTAGAAAATTCAGTTATTTCGCAGGGCAAAATATGGAATGAAAAACCATGGAGTGCAAAATGCTCAACATAAATATGGAAGCAGCATAAATATCAACCAGCCATTCACCAAAGGTTTAAGTTATGACTGGCTAAGTTATAGATATAAATAAATATATGTTTAAAGTAATATAGATACAATTAAATATATACATATATATATATATATATATATATATATATATATATATATATGTATATATATATTTAAGTTATACGGGGCTCGAGCCAATAATTTCCCTTTCTCTTTTCCCAGTGGTCTTTTGATGAGGGTGTGACTGTGTTACCAGGGATCTTCCACTTGGTAACAACCCAAGGCATCGTGCTGGAATGATGCAAGAACCGTAGAACATACAACCGGTCTCCGTTGACAGCCCACGCTGACTACCGCGTCTGCTATCAACCGTTACAACCTGGAACGAAAGAACAGGAAAATTCCTAACAACCAGGACTTGAATTTCGTCCGTCGTGTTGACAGACGGAAGTCTAGCATCTCATCTTCAGGCTCATGTTCTGGTATACTCTTCATCCTTTGAGGTATTTAGCTGCTACATATTGTCTCACCCCATATCTTGCAGCACGAAAGTTTCCCATTCTATTCCCGCCCAAGTATGATGCCTGTCTCTGTCCCTGATACGATGATACAAAGTATAACCTCTGCAAATTTTGCCATTCGGAGTTTTGCCATTTTAATGTCCACTGATGCCAAAATTTGTTTCAGTTTCATATCTTGCGCCAGTTATTTTCCATTCAGTATTTTGTCCGGAGTATTTTTCCATTTAAATAAATATCACTGATCGATGTATATCCATATTCGGTATTTTGTCCTTCGATGTTTTTCCCGTTTGATGTTCATCTCTGTCGACATTTATCGTATTCGATATTTCACTTCTGAGCTTTTGTTTTGCTTCTGTATCTGATATTCCACCATGCAGCATTTTGTGCAGTAATTATTCCGCCCTTATATTTCAGAAGACAAAAACAGGCTAGGAACCACTGATGAGTGGTAAAATGTAGATGCTAATCGCATGCGACGTGAAAGAAGTGTGATCGGTTTGCACAATGTCTTACCCTAACTATTACTTATTTTTCCTGTAATTGTTCTAATGCTGCATAGTTAGTTCATGACACGGAGTGTAGATGTCTACAACCTTTACCTTACAAGAAACGCTCGTCCGTTCACTGCCTTATCCGTAAAATTATTGATTTCTCCTGCAAGTGTACCGATGCTGGGTATGTAAACTCATTGACCATGCTGGGACGTGCAAATGTCTACAGTCTTTTACTCGCAAGTAGTAGTGCTTCGCATCGTATTGCATTTCACAATGCCATCATTTCAAGAGATCACTATTTCTCACGAAACCGGCTCTACCCTCGTAACCATTCACATATTACTTTGCAGACGCTAGTGATTTGGGAAGCTAAGAACACCCATGGGAGCACAGTCTCGTCTGGTTACCCTCCGATGAAAGCAGATATACCACAGAAAAGGCATGGGCTTCATCTTACATAATGAAGAAGTGTCGGTGACGCTCATGCCCAGAAACGCTCAGCCACTGCTCGAAACGTGGTCGCTGCACTCTAAACAGGTCACAAAGTTCATAGAATGGAATAAAGAAAGACTTTATGAGCCAATATGTACCATAAGAATGGCACCAAAAGACTTAAAATTGTACCCGAAAATTATTCAGGTGTTCCTGAAGTCTCAAGAAACACGACCAGTCAAGCAATGCAGCAAAGTAGTGATATGTGTCATTTCATTGGCTTGGATTTACGATATGCTCCAGCGAACTTGGCTCCGCTTCGACAGAAATGTTTTCTTGTTACATCTGTGATTCGAAAACCGCACCTAAAGGTCAACGAGGATGTCTGGAGCAAAATGCGAGGACACTTTTGAACTGGCGGGCATAGGGCTGGTGTTGTTTAAACGAGGTTATGGCTCACAGCAAGAAATAACAAACAGGAAAAACGATCGTTTTCAAGACGAAAATGCATGGTTTGAGAACGGCCACTTCCGCGCCGCGAAACACTCTAAACAACTGAGAAAAATCCTTCTCGTAGCATCTACATTAAGACAAGTGCGGATTTTTCGTGCTCTCATTTTAGCACCACCTTACGAGGTTGGTGGTAGTAGAACACCAGGATGAAAGACCTGCCCTCTCCCTCCCCCGCCGTCAAAATTCCTTAGACGAGGCCCTGGCCTCGTGCGAGCTTTCGTCACCAAGCGCAGCTACTAATGACTCGGCGGCGGCAGCGACACGCTCGCGACACCGACAGTGACCCAGCAGAAGCCGCTCCGGCAGCGGACGGGAGCATTTCACCACGTCCGTCCTTTCCCCGAGTGTGGCGTCCCGACCGCCGGCCGCGCGGCCGTCCGGTGTGGGCGAAAGTCGCGCAGCCAGGGCGCCGCAATTGCCGCGCTCGTCCGACGCACAAACGTCCGGCAGTTGTAGCCGTGGGAGCCGCCTGCCTCGTGTGCACCGCGCTTTGATGAAGTGGTCATCAGAGGCATGCTTCCTGAGGCCGCTGCCTGGTTTTCCGGATAGCGCTCATTAACTCCTTTCGGATGCTTGCTCACTGGCCAGTGCATTTATTCTTCCAGACAGCTAATCAGTTTCATCGAATGTAGCGTTTCTCTTTTTTCCTCATCATCATTATGATGTGTTTTGTTTCATGACATATTTTCCTTGAAGCATTCATGAACCTTTGTGTGGAACTGCTCTTTGGCTTAGGTCTATTATTTATCTATTAATCCGTAAAATCATGAAAGCGGAAATGAAGGCAGGTAGACGTTTCTTCTCACTTGACTGAAATATTCCGATACTTTGCCAACGTAGCCACGAAGCCTGACGTTTTCTTCACGCGCACGACAAACTGGTGCGTGCTAAACAAGTGTCCACGCCGTGAGCTGCCTGTGCATTTCTTGTCCTTTCCATCATTTTGACTCATCGTTTAGAACGGCCTCTTCGTTTTGGAAGTGCTGCGATCGCGTAATGCAGTTTTTTAAGTGGGATATTTAAAGTCCGAAATGCATTGAATGTAAATGCATAATTTTCGATGCACCTACTTGCCATACACATTCGTGACGTCAAGTGTCGTTTGCATTAACTTGCATTTGGACATTGCGTGGCAAAGAAAATCTGCATCGTTGTTCTCGTAACACATTTATCCCGACTTTAATAAAGCGGTTAGTGGGTTGGAATCAGGGGATCACGCTAAGCCGACCCTGCTGCCGGGCCTTGGTCACTCCACCCAAATGTTCCCAAATATTACGTAATTATACCCCAGGACCAAACCAGATGGCTCTGAAAGATCATTGTCGTGCCGTGCCATCGCACGACACGGCCGCCCCGTGACCGGCTGACCCATTCGGTCGCGGGCCAAATGCACCTCCTCGTTCCGGGACTCGAACCCGATGTCCGGCACACTCTGGACTCTGTGGTCCTTCTCCTTACCCACCTGGCCGTGACGGTGGCCTGCATTTGCTTGGCGATGACATGAGTTCAGGGCATGATGCCTGAATATGAGAACAGGGTACTGAATTTAAAGCTGCTCACCACTGGTTCTGCAGGTTCATTCGAAACTTATCTCTGGGATAGTACCCCGTGCCTCTTTTTTGCGTTTCAGATCCCGACCAGGTGCATGCTCTGATGCCAGTGTGGACGAGAGCACGTTGGGGTTGCAAAAAACGACTGGCCATACTCACACGCTGCTTAGTACCGGCGCGCAGGACAGGGTCAAAACTCTTAGCCTATATAGTACATATAGGACTTAGTCTACCCGCATAGCCTACGGGAGGCTGAGGCCGTGTCCTCGAACCCCCTTCCGGGGCTTTCTAGCGACGCCTCTGTTACAGTCACGACCTGGGCTAGTGGTGGCGCCGCGTATTCAGGATCGGGGGAACATGACATTGTCAAGGTCTTTCTTCCCATGCATCCCCATTGCAATGGCATTAAATTTCCCCGAGTTGGGGTAGTTGTCCGCGATGCCCCCGCCCCTCCGGTGTTCCCTGGCTACCCCTCTGCTGCCGCCAGGACCTGGGCCAGGACACGGTCGCTGCGCCGCCTCCGCACGTTTTCGTCCGCGGCCCGGCCGGCGGCGGTTCTACGTCGACGGCCAGAGCTGGGTCACGAGTGGTGCGCCGGCGTCACCCATCCGTGGCGGTAGGGTCGCGGCGGGACGGCGACCTCTTGAACTCGTTTCCCGCCACCAGCAGGCCCCGCCGGACACCGTCCGAGCGGGCCCGGCGGCCGAGATGCGACAGCGTCGGTAGATCGCGCCCGGCTCCACGGAGTTTAACAGCCCATTGTTCGGAAGGCGATGGCTTCGTTACAGAATTACCCAGGACTGCATAACGGCTACACCAGCGTGACCGTTACGTCAGTGGGCAGCAACTGGCGAAGTCCGCTATCGCTGCTGAACTAAAATGGGTCTGGCATGGCAAGGACGGTCACGGAACTGCTGATCTGGCGCCTGGCGTTGATTTTCTCACGCGGCGGCCACGCGCCTATAGACACGCACCTTGACCGGACGTGACAGGCCTCCGGGTCTCTGACATCATCAGGGCCGGACGTGGCCGTGTCGTTCGGTCACGTGCCGCCGCGGTCAGCACGTGTCAAGCCTTACATCGCCGACGGCTGGAGGGAAGCCGCAGAAGCCAGTGGCCGGCGGCATCGCGACACTAACCCATTTTGTGAGCGCAGAAAAAATTTAATGACTGGCTGACGATTCACAACGACGAGCTCGGCCAGAAGGTGCTCGAGAGGAACGCGGAGAGGCTGACAAGAATCACTACGACAGGGGGAACCTTGGACATGACATTGACGAGGACGCACTGTAAATGTAGGTGAGTGGAAGGAGAACTACGCAGCCTTCTCTTCTTCAGACCAGAGCTAGCCACTTGTCGCTTATCAGTCTGGGCACTGAATAGTCATCGGCATATTTCGGTGCACACGAAAAGCAAAAGAAGCTACCGGGACTGCACGGTGTCTCTTGCAAGGCCTACAAGGTGTTTTTGGACGCAAACGTAATGCTTTGGCATGCAGCCAGTAACCAGTCACATGCATCTCTTTCAGTCTGAGAACCGGTCAGGCCGCAATCTGTCCCTGCAATGTGGACTGCCGGCTAAAATATTATTTTGCGTACCGCACGCTTCATGGCCAGCATGCACAAAAACACGTCATCCACAACGACCTCCACTGGAACCACAGCCACGGCCACACGTCTCCCGTAGCGAAATAAGAGGCGGAAGCATTTTCAGTTACTGAAGTACTGAAGAGCAGTAAAAATCGGGAAGGTACTTGCCCACAGTTATTAGATATCGGCTCGCCGAAAGTGATTAACCCGTTGTTTCAAGTTGCGAAAATGCAAGTCAACCTACCTGGTGTTTTTGGCGCTACATCTATTTAACAGTTTTAGTGCCATTTTCCTAGCGACCAGATTTCGCTTATCTTTAGCGGAGGCGTCCCTTCACCAAACGGAGACAGCTCCCACCCGAACTCGTCGGACCACAGGCGATACGACTTCCGTCCTCCTTTCGTGAAAACTCTGAGGCGTGCTACAACCGTGTTTTTCATTCGCAGCACGGCACCGGTGGTGTTGTCTGCACGATAACGGCCAGTGTGTTGTGTGTTTGGCCTCCTCAGCACGGCTGCACGCGGAACGGAGTCCCGGATCGTTCGTGAGTTCTCACGCCGGGCCCGCCATGACTGCCCGTCATGCATGGCTAACGAGGCGAGTACACACAGTTAGGCCGTCCGCGTTTGGAAGCGTGCCGCGCCATTGGGCCATGAGAAACAGTAAACGTCGCGCCGTCAGGCGTCGCCTCTCCGGGGCCGCCGGGGGCCGACCGGTGGCCGCTCGCCCGCCGGAGGAACACATGATTGACGTGCCGTGATTGACGGTGAGCTGATTTCGGCGGCCGGCGGGACTGGAACGGCCTGGACCGGCACGTGCAGCTGCGGACCATCAGAGTATACTGAGGACCACCAGAATATACTGACAATCGCCAAAGTATACCAGGGATCACCAGAGTGTGCTGCGGATTACTAGAGTATAACGGGGATCACCAGAGTGTAGCGCGGATTACCAGAATATACTGTTGACCACCAGAGCATGCTGTGAATCGCCAGAACATGCTCTGGATCACCAAAGTGCACTGTGGACCACCAGAATGTAATGAGGATTACCAGTTTCTACTGCGGGTCACCAGAGTATAATGACGATCAAAGGTGGGTAGCCAGAGCACTTGACCAAAGCAGTGTGGATAGCCAGAGCACTACGGATGTCTAGGGTACTGCGTGTCGTGGGCTGCCGCCTGCCAGACAGCTGTGGGTGGCCGGAATACTATGGATGACCAGCGACTGCCGGCCATGACAGTGGCCGATCATCGTGGGCAAAGCTGGGAAGCAGAGCGCGACTCACCGTCGGGGAGCACGGCTCGCGAAGCTGTGAGAAAACCCAAACTAGACGGCTCCGCATCTTTACCCAAAAAGAGCTTCCCGGCGACCAGCTCTCAACTCGGCAGCTGAAGTGGCACAGGCTGTGTCTCAACGAACGACCCGCTGTTTCACAAAGCGTGCAATGGCGAAGGCGTAAACAAATGTGTCGGGGCAGCTCACACGAATCGCCTCCCTCCGGCTCGGCTGGCCGGCAGCGCGTGACGACGGCTGATTCCGACCCTGACCTGCGGCATGCCGCGGCGGGCAGGAAGCCCTCAAACGGCGCTACACCTAAGGGGCTTCCTCCGCCGGCTGCCAGGCCCCGTATGGGCTTTCCCTGGCACTGGTTCCGTCTGAGGGCGGGGCGGCACGCCACTGAGCGCGCCCCGTGACCCAGAAAGCTCCCCGGTGGTCTCCCGCGTTCGCTCACCGTGACCGCAGGAGAGTGTTTGTCACGACAAAAAGCGGTAATGGTCGCGGGCCCGACTGCCGAACGCGGGCATTACGTCGGACGATTTTGCCTCGATGGCCCCGTGAAGCATCAGTCTACGATCACAGAGAAGGCCCCGGTAAAAGTCGCTACCGAAGATAACCACGGATGGCAGCGATAACTGATGGACGCATTAAGGTAGAGCGTCGGCAGCGATCGTGGTGAAAGCGTGGGTGGACCAGGCGTCAGAGTTCCCTCACGCTCGCGAGGTGGAACGCAGGTAAGTGGGAGAGACCGGATCATTTTCTACGAAATTTCATGACAGTGATCCGTCGGCATGACGCCGCTGTCAGCCATTTTCACACCGTCACAGCACGCCTGGAAACATGCTGCCGTCCCAGACCTCACGTTCCCAACAATACATACAAAGCACTGTGGTCCTTTCTTCACGCCGATGAAAATCCCAATCCGCCCAACCTTTACCCCTCCCCCTCTATTACCATTTACTGCCAGGGGGCGAGAACTCCTCTACACTTAGGGGGAGGTAAAGAAGCATTTTGGGTCAATTCTTTGCAGTCAACGTCCATAACGTCAATGCTAAATTTCAGAAAGGTCGGGAGGGGGCGCCTGCCCTCCTATCCCCTGCGTCCTTGTTGATTGCCTTCCGTCCACACCGCTGAAAAAGCCGCCCGCCACGCCCAGCCCCACCCTCCTGCATTTTCGCACCGCGATCTGATTGGTCGGCGTAAAACGACCGCGATGACTCGGCATCATCTGCCGTCCATAACGGCCCACCAATAACGCGCCGGCGGCCGGCCGGCCGGCGCGTGCAGCCGTGCTCGTCGGCACTCATACCGAGCCAGCTGCAGCCGGGATCCAGCGCTCAAACCGGGCCAGCTGCAGCCGGGATCCAGCGCTCAAACCGGGCCAGCTGCAGCCGGGGTCCAGCGCTCATACCGGACCAGCTGCAGCCAGGATCTAGCGCTCATACCGGACCAGCTGCAGCCAGGATCCAGCGCTCATACCGGGCCAGCTGCAGCCGGGATCCAGCGCTCATACCGGGCCAGCTGCAGCCGGGCGACCGGCCTGGACTGCGCAGCTCCCTCTGAACGACTCCTGGTCCCGACCGGCCAGCAGAGCGGCAGAACAGACAGACCCCAGATCAGCGTTCTGTCGCGACTTTAGGCCGCAGCGCGATGGGTTTCGGTCGGCGGGAGGTCACAACAGCCAGCCGGGGCGATCACTCAGTCGGGAAGAGCGGCAGCCGTCAGCGTCCTGAGCCGGCGAGCCACTATGACGCACGGAGCAGACGTCAGACTTATCGCGTCCACTGTACATTCCTAAATACATGTTACAATCATGACAGGAGACTTCCGAAAAATATTGGGGGGGGGGCACAGAAGATTTCAGACCGCTTCCTTCCAGTCATTGCCGTATGCCTAATGTTAAAACCTCTGAATATTGGGGGGGTCTGGACCCCCCACTCCCCTCAAGATCGCCAGCCATGCTCACAATTGCTGACACGAGTTCATTCTGCACTGTAGAAGATGACCCACCACCTGTCGCTCCGACACCTGCAAGTGAGCCAGATGCGCGAACTACCCAGCAGTGTACACGAAGGCAGGCATGTTCATGTCCGACACTGCAGCTGAGGCAGCTCATCAGTGTCATTCGGTGACGTCTCGGGTGGTGCCTCAGTCTCTCCGCAGCTCCCTTCGTCTTCTTTTCTCCCTCCCTCTCACTCTCTCTCTCTCACTCCCTCTCTCTCTCTCCCTCTCTCTCTCTCTCTCTCTCTCTCTCTCTCTCTCCCCCTCTCTCTCTCTTTCCCTCTCTCTCTCTCTCTCTCTCTCTCTCTCTCCCTCTCTCGCTCTCCCTCTCTATCTCTTTCCCTCTCTCTCTCTCTCTCTCTCTCTCTCATAGCAGACCTGTCTGCAGCACATGTTTACCAGCAGCATTATGGCAGCACCTGTTACAAACCTGGGCAAACAGCCGGTTTGTGCACAGGCCGACTAATCAGAGCGTATTCTGAGCCAGCAACATCTGTGCAGTGTTTACTCATAAAGGCGTCACGGTCCGGGTCTGGCCCCTTATCCGTGTGTTCACGGCGACCTAAGCATTTAGCACGTTAGGCACGCGTCACGCAGAGGCCTTGAGCGACGAGGATGCGGATCCCCCACCCTAGTACCCAATTTCCCTATTGTGTAATGCTAACTGATTTCCATGAGTATTTTGAATAATATGTCAAATGGCAATGCCATAAAAACTGTCAATGCGTCCATTATTTTTCCGTAAATTACGTCCAACTGCGTTATTTCCATCATCTCAACTGGTGGTCTAAAATAAATGTTCAACATGTTGATGAACAAATCGCCTACAACATGACTCTCCATGTACGTTTGTTTTGCTCCAATAATATCGGTTTTAGCGGAAATTTGTTCCTCTCCAGATATCAGACACAGTGACGCATCGCGTTTCCAAACACATCTTTGTCGACCGATCAGCTGTTCGGAAAACCTTCGCTCCCTCTCGGCGTCAGCCAGTGCCGTTCCCCAATCATCTCTGAGGCAACAGCGGAGTGCCAGATGGCTGGCAGCTTCCTTTCAGCACACGCACCAGCTGTCGACGGACGCACCGCCGCCGCCTTTCAATCCGCCCGCAGAACAGGCGGCAGTGTTCGACTGTCCGCTCACCTTCCAATTGGCGCCGAAGGCGGCGGCCGGTGTCTGTCCCTCACCTCTGCCCTCTCTCCCGCTCCCGCCGCCACCGGCCGCCAGCTGTCAGCTCCACCCGTTCGGCCGCCTCCCCTGCACCTGTCAGGCCGACCGTGACGACCCGTGACGTCACGGGGCGCCGCTGAGGACGGCGGCGTGTTCAGGTCCTCTTTGGCCGGTGTTTCGGCCGGCGGCGGACGAGCCTGAACGTGCCGGCCTCCTGACTTCAGCGGTCCACTGCCGAGTCGCGTCACCGAAAACCGGTGGGGTATTTGTACGGACCCTGCGTTGTGTTACACAACAGGCAGCTACAAAACGTGGCTGGCATCCTGTTGAGAAGATGTTCTTGCTTCAAGGGATCAACACTTTTTCCGGGTCAGAAAAGGGAAAGGAAGAGCATAGAGAGGGGGAAGAAAGAGGGAGAGGGATGCGAAGAAGAAGAGGGGGTGGGGAAGGCAAAGCGAAGTAAAAAAAGAGAAAGTGACAAATACTTTTTATGAGGAAAGTATTAGCAACAACCATGGCGCAAGATATACAGAAACGTTTCTTTTTTAGCTCTTCTGTTAGTATCAGCAATGCATCTATGTCGACCAACTCGTGTGAGTCATATTGGATGTTTTTATGCAAGGGAAAAACTTTCATTGGACTTTGTAACTTGTAAGCTTAATGGTATTTCATCGCTTCACCATCGCATTCCAGCAGACATTGCAATGTTTTTCCTGCGCTGCCAGTTCATGTATGATTGACTGATACTCGATTCACATTGTGGGACATGATTCAAGCTTCGAATGGGACTGGAATAAAATTAAAGCGCATGGATATAGCAGTATATAGGGCAGGTCGGACAGCGGCCACACCACCTGGGCAGAACGGAACATTAGTCTTACGGCATCGCATAGACGAAATTTCCTCCAACTGGCGCGCCAGCTCTTCTAGTCATGCAACATTAAATGAGGCGGTGACTCGGCCCCACTGGCTACAGCACCTTGAATTCAGTTCATGCATGTAAGACACGCGAAATTGATTGACTGCTGACCCGCAGTACACGGTGCCGCGCGCCGGTGTTCTGTTTCGCATTCACACGATCTCATTTGTGCCGTTACCGCGTCATCAATCACCGGGTGCAACTGCTCTATCTCCGCGCGGCGTCAGCAGGCTGCATGCCGGCACGTCGCTGCGTCGCCGCCCTCCTGCGATAATCACCGCATCGCCGTGCACTCCGCGCCTCCTCGGGGTGTGTGCACATGGTGTGCACGGTGCAACCGGAGCCGAGGGGCGGTCGGGCGGAACCGATCCCCGCGCCGCGCCGCGTTACTCGCAGGGTGTTCGTCGGGAGGTGACGCCTCTGCTCTGTTTACTCTCCCGCCTCCGGAGGCGGTGACCGAGCCGCCCGCTGGAGGTCCACAAAAACGGTCCATGTCCTTAAATGAGGTGCCAACCCGTGTACAGGGGTAAATCCAGTAAAGAAGACATGGCACATCCCGAAATGAAAAAAGGCTGGTATTCTCTTTTTTCCTTTTGTGCAAGAATTCCCCCATCCCACCATTCGCAATCCTCAAAGCGTTCTTTGGTTTCCTCCACAATTGGATGGACCTACCTCTGGCCGCTGGTGCCACGTTTGCCGGCGCCGCCCGACCCTCTCTGTGCAGGACGCGGGCAAAGGATCAAGGGGTCCAAGAAGGTAATGAAGTGAGGCTTTCTGCGGGTTCTGAACCGGGTCTCCGGTTGTCGGAAGCAGGCGCAAAGAACGACTGAGCCACATTCGCATCGGGTCAAAGTTTCTCGTGCACGGTGAGGAAAGGGGCGTTGACCTGCTGCACCATGTGCTCGTTGTTCTTTGGCACGTTGATCCCTGTATCTATTGGGGTCATGAATATTAAGGTGAGGCGAAACTAACGGCTGTTGGCTGGAAGTCACATTTTTTTAACACAGCTTCTGTGTTCCAGGTGGTCCTAAACAGCATCCATTTCAACTATTTTATGTGTGCCCATCTCAGAAAGGTCTGAAAATGGCTTCAGCTGTCATGCCAGGGCACATTTATGTCTTTCATGAAATGGGACGTGACGCCATAGGTTCGATACACTCAGGCGGTTAAGGCTGTGCTCTTGTACCGTTCAGTTCATGGCATTGGCACAACAGGAATGGGAGGTCGTCGTCTGTGCACGGCGGCCAGTAAAATTTATGGGGTAAAGGTGACTGCAGCAAAGGGTCTGGTAAAATCAATG
Source organism: Capitulum mitella (assembly GCA_030062745.1). NCBI lineage: Eukaryota > Metazoa > Arthropoda > Thecostraca > Pollicipedomorpha > Pollicipedidae > Capitulum > Capitulum mitella. The sequence continues at coordinate 21,471,353 of CP099850.1, read as the reverse complement.
CTTCCGTGAAATCTGAGTATAGTCGAGGCTAGCTCCAATAAATCGCGTATTGAACATATGACTGTATCAGCACAGAAAGTTATGGCTTTTTTACGTAAAAGGAATCAAATGATCCGCATCATGTTAGTAACGACAGCTCAGTCTGTGGTAAACTAGCCAGGCCCATAATACCGACGATATGACTGGAACTTTTTTATTATTGATGGAAATAATATCCACGCTTTTCGACACACTCAGTATAAAAATCAAAATCTTAGCGTATCCACAACAAAGACAGTTTGATAGAAAAAAGTCAACGTTGGACGGTTATTACAGATCCTTCGAGCGCCTGACCGCCAAAAAGAAAAAAACGGAGATGATATAATCCGGATTAGATTCAAACGTCAGATGTGGCGCCCGCCGTCCTTTGTACGCCTTGGACTATTTCAAATAAGGACCGTTCAAGAGAAAAACGTCGTCTTTTTACACAACAGAAGAAGAATGTGAACAACTCCTGCAATTTATCTCATGATCATCACCTACAACTCACCTTTGCACTCCTTTGCACCTTTGTATCCATGTTTGTATACCTTTGGTATGGAGCTTTCCATACCACAGGAAATCATAGGTATGGAATTCCACTCAAGTACTTTGGCCCGTTCATGTGTTTTCTTGCTTTATAAAATGAAGTACTGTAGATACGTCATCACTGTCACATTTTTAGGTCCGATGAACTTTTTTCATACCAAAATTTGTCCTAATTCTACACCCCTGGAGCTTACCATTACCAGAAAAAAACTGTGTGTGCTCTCCGAAGGCATAATTGGATCTCAAAAGACCGTTACATCTGACTGGCCCAAAACCTATTTCAAATTCATTCCGACCTGTCAAATCCCATCAGATCCCATTCCGACCTAGTCCGACTTCACGGGGCCTCACTGCGCACTCCTCCTTCAGCTGACCTCATCAGACTCCACTTCGCCTCCCGAGACGTCAACAGAGCCCACTGCGCCAGCCGGAGACCCCAGCAGAGCCGACTGCAGCATCCCCAGGCGCCAAGATAGCCCGCTTCCTCTTCCTCGGCCCTGGGGGGACGCCAGCCTCGTTTCGGACGGCCGGAGCAGCGGCACGCGCGCAGCAGGCACCGTCACGGTCGCCGCGCGCCACCGTGACGGCGTCGTGACGCCGCCGTGACACGGCTGCGGCGGGTCACGGCCGCCTGAGGGGCGTTGGCGGCCGTCGCGGCGGTCGCGCGGCCGGGCCGGGCCTGACTGCGAAGAAATGCTGCAGGTCTAATCGACCGCCGGCCGGGGACTGAGGAGGGGACACTGCGTCTGCGAGGATGGCTGCCGGCTGGACACAATTCTTTCCTACACAGAGGATGGGAAACAGCTTGGAGACGCAGGACGAGGACAGGAGTTTGCTTTTTGCTTGCGCAAACCGGTTTCTAATTGAAACAAATGCTTTTGTGCATCTGCAGTTCACCGAATGCAAATGGAAATGAAACCGCGTTTAATCACGCTTCCACACTCGAATTGCAGACAAAATGTCAAGAAAGTAGCAGTAATGCATGAGGCATCATGAAAAGGACGCAACTCTCCAGACATAACAACATCGAGCCCTGTTATCGTGCGAATTATTTAACGATTTCTCTTCAATTTATCTGCAGTTTTTATCTACCTGCTCGCCGCTGGCTGGAAGACAGTACCAAGCCTCTCACGACAACAAGGAACTGAACTAGGAAAGACAAAGTCACTATCTTCTTGTGCCAAAACAAGGGGAAACTTGTGGTGCGTGGCGAGGGTCCACATTCCTTTCACGCCCAATCGCTCCCTAATCACCATTACCGGAGATGCGGAACAGGGTCAGTACACATTCCGATAGAATCATGCTGTGGTAGCGAAGGAAGCCGAACTGACAACGTCACGCTAAGTCTTCTGAAAGGAGCACACAAGTCCCAGCAGGCTGTGAGATCGCACGCTGTCCGCGATAAGCTCAGTCGCCTCTAATTTACAGTCGATTTTCACGGACGAACTGCAGCCCCGCACGTCAAACGGTCTCCCTCGCCCTGAATTGCCGCCGCCCGAACCGGATCACCAGGCCCCTCCATCACAATTTGGTGCCCGCAAGAGCCCTGTCGTGACCAGAGCACCAGAAGACGGAGCCGCCCCTTCGTGACTGTCCGGTAGCGCCAACCCGCCCGGCTACGGCCAAGAGTTGCCGCCAGCGGCCCGGCCGGCGGCGGCCGCAGCGGCGGCGGCGGCGGTGGCATCCCCGTCACGCTTGGCCGTCGCCGCCGCCCCGCCGCCGCCGCCGCCGCCGCCAGGTGGAGCTCGGCCGCCGGCGCGAGCGGACGTGACAGTGGGGCTCCTCCGTTGCGGAGAATCCGGTACGAGTCGCCGCGGCCGGCTCAGACCGGGCCAGGCGGCGCTGGACGGCGAACCGCAGCGGCCCACCGCGGTGAGATTTCGTGCGCGGGCGACGGCGCGTCACGCGACCGTGCGCGGCGCCGTGATGAGTGTGACGCGGCAGGACAGCGCGTGACGCGGGCAGGGCCGCGGTGCCGGAAGTGGGGACCGTCCGTGAGCCAGGCGGGGGGAGCTGAACACCTGTCTAATTCTGCCCCGCACCGGATGGGGCGTTTAATTCGCCGCGCTGCGCGGAAAAGCGAGGCGGGCCTTGCCCCATTTGCCGGGCACAACAATGCGTGCGTGGAAAGCCGCTGCATTTGTCAATGCAAAACAAGCCCAGGGATATTGATTGCTGTGTTTGTTACACTTTCTGTACGCATCGCATGCGCGCTACGTGCATTTCAGAGCACAACTGAACCGTAGTTTTGCTGTTTGCCTTTGTGTCAGGTCGTTAGTTTGAACACCCCCGAGCCTCGAGATGTTCGACAGCCCGTCGTACTCGCGGGTCTCTGCGGTCTGCTGCGGCCTGACAGAGCCGGTAATCCGGCGGCTCGTTGCGCCACTGGCCGCAGCCCGTTCCCATTCCGCCGCGGTGGCGTGCAGTCGGGCACTGGCACAGCGCTTCCTGCCTGCACGACCTTCTCTCTCCGACAGACATCCGCGCGTTCGCTCGCTCGCCGGGTCAGTGAACGAGCCCAGAACTCCCGACTCAGTCCGTCAGCCTGGAGCCTGCTTGTTCGTACAGAGAGATCAGAGGCTCAGGGTTCGGTCCAGCTTACCGAAAGTCAGGCTGACAGCCGCTTGTAGCACCTCGTGATGGATCTAAACAAGCAAGAGTTGTTCAAGGGCGTGCTGTCCAGATCTGCCGATCAAGGCTACGAAATCAGCCTTGCAGGCTCTGTGAGCTGTCCCGAGACGATCGCTAGTTTTTGCTGATGTGCGTCTCTGGATCGTCTGCGCGTTGTGGTTCAGGGTAATGACAGGGTGACCGTTTATTCATCTTATTTTGTGTCTTATTAGTACATGTCAAGCGCATTTTTCGCGCTCAAAATTTCTCACTCCGAGAGGCTAGGTTGTCGGCTGATCACAAATTGACTTTTCTTGGCTACAGTCCTCATACTACATGCAAAAGCCTTCACACAGTAAGCTTCATCGTGGTAGAGGAACATATTTCAACCCTTTGGAGACACGAAATTGCTGCAAATGGCCTTCCAAAGTCAGTGTGTTGCTTTGTCGGATGCTTGCCAACATCCTTGTGAGTTTTGGTTTGCGTGCAGACCAGTGCACAGGCCTTACGCTCACAAGCTCAGTTGTAAAATGGGACGCGCAGTCCCTCGCGGACTTTAATTCATGTTCGTTGCGAAGAATCCAGCATTACTTTCCAGTATTACTCGAAAGCGCGGGTTTTCCTGTACATTGCAGCTCGATTGTTCACTTTTTTGTCGCGTTTTGCTAGTTGCAAGCGCTCTGGTGCACGTCGACAGTGGGAAAGCATGCCTTTGAGACAATGGTTAAGGTCGGCAGCACGACACACATCGTAGTGTTTCACTCGTAAGCCTAAGCTGTAAACCTGCTCAGCCGATGGAAATCGGTGCAATTCGCTTCCAGCTGTTGACTGCTGCCTCGCCACTGCGGCCTCTCTCTCTCTTTAACATGGTCATGCCTCTCCATCTCAGACATCCTCTGCCTCCTCACCGAACGCCAAGTAACCTCCCTCGTTCTCTGATTTCAGAACGGCCAGTCGTTGCCATGGAGACCGAGCTGCAGGTGCGGTAGCTGGGACAGCCTCGCCGGCAGTCGCTGCAGCTGCGTGGTGCTGTGTTCGGAGCGCTCAGCAGCGGGCGTGGCCAGCCCCTCCCCCCACCACATCTGACGTGTGCCGACGGCCCCCGCCGGCGGTTCCCTGTAGTGCTGTTGCGCGGCTCCGGCTGTGTAGTGCTCCGGGACGGTAGTGCAGTGTAGGGCCGTGGCGCAGCAGTGTAGTGTCGAGCATAGTGCAGTAGTGCAGTGTGCGGTAGTGCAGAAGCTGCGCAGAGTTGGGCCATCGGAACGGAGGATAATGAGTTCACTGGAGGGATATAGGTCTCCGTAGAATCGGCACAGCTACCTGCGACCATGGGCAAACAGGTGAGACGGCGTCACGAAATGTCAGCTTTCGTCCCGAAACCATGTGTCTTCAGTTGTTTTTTCAACGGTATATCGCTGGTCGATTTATTGATGGTTCTAAAATAGCACGTGAACTAAGAAGGTACACCTCGTGCTGACACATCTGCTCGGGTCTCGATATTAAAAATATCAGTTATATCCGAATAAGTTATTACAGCATTGAAAGCAAATTGGATTTTTTGAATTACCTCAGCTATGAATTACCCCTTTCAACGTAGGCTCTAAGCTGTTGCTTTACGTTGATGTAACGCAGACCATAGAGCAAGTAGTACGGCCCACCAACTTGCCAGCAGCCTTACCAGCTTGAAATAATTTTAACATTAAGTCTATGACGTTGCATGAAAATAAACTGACCATAATGGACTCTTGCTCTGCCAGTTTTTAGAACTTGTCGACAATGATGTTGCTGCATGCGACACGCATTGTGTTTTTCGACGCATTTCCCACTTTTTCCATCGTTGTCCCTCATTTTTTCCCTGCGCTATCGCGATCATCATAAACTAAATTAACAAACCGGCTGCCAGAGTGCTGATATAAAATAGAAATGCTCGAGGGGTTGTAAGTAAAAGAAATGACTGGCATTATTTCTATCCTTCCACACTATGAACTTGTTTAAAACTATGGCAAAGCTCGTTTCCATGCTTTTCACCCCGAATACATGATCCCCTCCCTGACCACAGGCACCTGCCGGAAAATTGGTCACTTTGCCCTAATTAACCACGAAGCATGCGTTACAGCACCTGCGTCTACTCATCCCTGAACTAAGGACCTCCGCTTCCGGAAAATTCAACCACTTTGGCCAAAAAGTTAAAGCGGTTTTGTTCGACGCATTTCATCCCCTTTGTCCGTTACGTGCTTACTGTTTGCTTACGACTGTGCTTAAATGTTTGCAGTTCCAATAGTTTTTTAGCCATGGGTTGTACTCGCCATGCACGTGTCGCCATTCGACCTCGGTGAGTGTAGATTGTGAGACGTTCCATGAACCAGAAATTTGATAGAGGTGTTGCATTTCTTCTGGCTTTTTGGCTGTCGTGGCGTTTCCCTCGACGATAACTTGGTTGGTCAGGATTAAGATGAACTGTAATGGAAGCCGGGACTATTAATCATGTAGCGTTTGTTTTCATATTTCAAGTGCGTAAATAACAAATAATATTTGCCTGTGACAGGGCACGACCAACATTCTGTATGGCATGACACGTTGTTGTTACAAATTGTTTGTGGTCAGAAACTCTGTTTCGTTGTTCTAGGAGTACGAGACGAATAGAGGCAGAGGAATAGGTTCATGGATCTTAGATAGGGACTTATAGAGAGAAGCGGAAAGGAAAGAGACGGTGAGAAAGAGAGAGGGCGAGAGAGAAGGAAAAAGGAGATGAAAGAGATGCAGAGTTACGAGCGTGATTAGAGAAACTCACTTGGACCGAAGTGAAACTTCTCGGAGGTCTTTTAACGGGTGAGCCGTTCACGCGATAACGGTTCGAATTCTGAATGGCCAGGAAGCGGCCTGCGATCGCAGGAGGGCTAAGCGCCCGGGAAAAGGAAGCCGGGAACCCTATTTACGGCGGCAATCGGTCCTGGACCGGTGAGCACGAGGCCCATTAGGCGCTCTTTGTGACTCCAGTCCGGTCGAAAGAGGTGACAGGGACATTCAGAGACCGGGGCCCGAAGCCCAAACAGACCGAGGTGTCGACAGGTCCCGTAGACCCCCGTGACTGTTCATAAACACCGTATTCGTGTCCACAAAACTTTGGAAGCGTGCGTCACTTTTGTGACGAATCTCAAGAACGATTAAATTTTCTTTCATGTGCGGCACTTTTGTACGCAGTGTTCTTTAACTTGAATCATTCCTGCATCAGCATTTCAGTTACGACAAACGCTTGAAAATATGACTTCCCCGACGCCAGCTGGGGACTTCTCTGTACGATTCTTTGAAGTGTTAACACGAACATCCAGGACGTCCCTGCCACAGCCAGGCTACAGTCCCGTTAATCGGAAATAGCCAAAAATAATTAACGTTTCCCGCATGAATGGGTCGATGACGTTTTTACCCGCGTTGTTTCTCGCTCAGCTCGAGGTCACAGCGTAACTGGGAGAGGACTGCCAGTCATAACAGTAGCGGCAGCGAGATTGAGGGCAGGATCTTCACGACTCATTTTCAGCGCAACGCGTTCCAATCACCAGCGCCGCCGGCCGGGTCATCGGGTTTAAACGGCCAGTGACCGCGCCACCCGGCGTGACGTGCCGTGACGAAGCGTGACGGGCATCACGCAAGCGGCGGTGGCACGGCCTGGTCGGCCACCAGGGTGCAGACTCGGAAAAGTACCACCTGGAGAAAATGACGACAGGAGTTTACCACCTGATGGCGGCTCATGTGTCATGAATGGCCCCGTCTATTCCAAGATCTGGGTCTTGCCCGTGTTAAACGGCCAGTTCTCTGCGAGCAGTGTTTTCTTTCATAGTTGCGGCCATGGCAAGAAAAATTCTCCTGCCAATAGCCATGAAAACCCCGAAGCAATTTTGTGCAACTGACATCAGTATCTAGACCAGGTTTTATGCCTTTTATCACGGACACCAGACTGTGCCAAATACAGAAGTTGCGTTTCGCAGTACGAATGCGGTCGATCATTAGCCTGCCGCCTCGCTCCTTACTCCAAAAAGAACCACAACGAAGGAGGAACGCAAGCAGAAAGTGTTACCTAGTGACTCTCCTTTTCACCTACGTGAGCTTGCAGACAGCAGACGCACTGCAGTGGAAAAACACCTTGCTCGCAGGCGTTAAATCTCACCAACTCTAAGTGGGGTGGAGGTGGCACAGCATCAAACATTCGTTGCGGTGCTAGTTTTCGTGACAAGCGACAGCCCATGCTTGAAGCCGAGGCCGTTAAAAGTGCCCGAGTCTTTAAAAGCTTGGCGCCCGATTTACCTTATTTCACTTACCGTCGCAGTCAGTTAAATTCAGCTGGAATCATAGTAGCATGACTTACCAAAAAAAGGACCGTGAAATGTGAAGCGATAAGGCTGCTCGTCTTCTTTCACGATCACTTATCAAATATTTATGCAGTATCGGGCAATGAGCTGAATGCAGGCTAAAATAGTCCCTAAACATGTGATTCTTTCCCTAGCTTAGTTCCCGTATGACCACAAGAGTGGTGATTATTGACAGCAGGACAGGTGATTGGACTCTTGAAGATGGCCTGGGACTGAGACGCCAGGTCTGATATCAGAACACATATTTTATGTGTAAACACGGCTTTTCCTAGCACGAAGAAGGTTGGTCTGTTTTCCATAACCATGCCATTAACCCTGCACCGCTTGGCGTGTTTTTGTACCCGCGACCATCCGGAGGTATCAAAAAAGCCATCCCCTTGTTACCTCAGAATCTGACTGTCGGATCTGGACCGGTGTACCACCATTCGATAGCCCCGAGTCTTGCAGTTAAGAAAATATTATGTTGTCCCTGGTCACTTGACTGATGACGGCAGAGGCCGCATAAAACGCGTAACACGAATTCGGAAAAACTGATACCGGTTCGTACATTATATCATCGGCAATACTGGCCTCAGAGCCTTCAACTGGATATCAAACGAAAGGTCACGACTTTTTGCATCAGAAGTGTACCGAAATGTTAAGAAAAGTCTGGCCGAGGTCATCTTAGGTCAGGTGACTATTAGTATTACTTTACATTCTAAAAATCAGTACTTCCTCGGAGTGGTTTTGATCCAAGTGACAAAAAAGACGAAGTAAAACCTTCTGATGATCAGTTCTGCATAACCTGCTTTTCATCCCGTCAAGGTCAGTTCAGGTCATGTCAAACAAGGTTTTATTACGCTTCCTGACAAAGAGCGACAAATTATTCGCTGGGATTCTTAACTGCGTCGAATGCAGAACTGAAATGACATCTCGTGATAATGAGATCTGCTCTCTACTTTTTACCGCGTCAAGTTCAAGCCAGGTCACGACAGGTAGTCATGTTTCTTCTTCTGACTAGGAACAATATTTTTCCTCTGTTGCTATTGAACAATCTTCCACAGACAATGCTGTATTTCATTTCGTTTCGACATTTGTTTATCACGTGACCAGACATGAACTCACGTTGCATTTGGTGATCCTTGCTAAAAGGCGCATATAGATTTACTTGTCAGGCTTGAACGATGGGGGAGGTCAGTAGCAATCATTGCTATCACCCACAATGCAAATCAGTCCAATAGTCACCATGCATGTGACCTAGCATGACCTCTAATAATGATGTGTCACGGTTGTATATTCTTTTGGGGACCGTGTCCGACGTAAATCCAAATAATCCATGCATTATATTCGCGATTTTTATAAAAAAACGAAGCATATTCGCGTCGCCGTTCAAAGAGGCGAAAACATACATGCAAATGTCCATTTATCGTGTTATGTCTCCATGACCTGACCTAGCATGGAAATGGTTTTGATGTCAAAATATGTAAAATGAATTGATAAATGGGTATTGAATGTTTGGATGGGCTGGCTCTGACGGTTCAAAAGCTATTCACGAAAAACCGAAGGGGTGCCCGATTTGACACCCTCCAGGCGGTGCTGTGTTAAGGGTAATTCTGACTTTATATGTAGCTCCATCTACCTGTAAGATTTACGTTCCTTCCTGCCATTTCCACTCCTTCCGAAAACGGTGCAACCCTATTAACCCTATTCCCGGCAGGGGGGCTGAATCCGCCCCCCGTCGGATTTTTTGCTTGCCAATTCCAGGCTTTTTAACGCAGTTTTACGAAACTTGGTCACTTTTCCTAGCTATTCTTTCTACTGAGAAACAATTTCGAAATTCTGTTTTGCTCAGGAGCGGAGCCAGGCGACGTTTTTGGGAGGCAACTCAGGCGAATTTTGGCCCTGTTGAGGGTAAAAGGAAAATGACTGCCAAAGATAGCGTTTTTACGATAGAACTTAAAACTTTATACGGATGTATAGCTAAATAGCTGGGCAACGTGAAAATACAATTTTGTTCATCTGAAGTCACCTAACAAGGTCAGGTCAAGTTAAAAAGTCAAAATTTAGTGTTATAGTAATAATTTCGTCGTTTTTTTGAAATGCCAAACCCGGAACATATACGACGTAGAAGGATGCCCTCTACTTGTACATCAAGTTTCAGCTCGATATCAGGCCGGGTCACCGAGCTATGACCTAAAATGTCAGTGCTCGTGGTTAAATGGAATTTTTGAAATAGCGAATTTAAATGATTGAAAACGTTCACAGGTAATATTAAATACACACGAGATCATTCCAAGTGACTCCAAGATCACTGGAGGTCGTTTAAGGTCAAAGGTCACAAGTTGGTCTGAAGAGCATGTCACCATGACAGTTTCCCCTTTTTCATGTCCCTGGCACAGCCTATGCTAACATTATACAAACATTGTAATACGACTTGTACTTGTTTGGCATAACATGACTAACAGAAGCAAAAAACGTGCTTTACATTTTTTCTTCATTCAGTTTCTGGAAAACTAATCCTCCAATTTTTGAAATCCTGTGAACACCTAGGAATTTTTCTCAAAATTTCAAATGTGCGTATCAATCGTAAAAGTCCTATCCATAATCTCTCGATTTATGTCAGTTTCACTGAAATCGGTTCACAAACAACAGAATTATAAGAACTCCAAAAGTATCCCCCATTTCGATATTTTTACCCCCCTGCAACCACCCCTTTCAAAATTTTGAGCGTTTCTTTTTTAACAATGTAGTTCACGTCATGGTTCACCGATTGCCGTTTGTTGCGATAAAATCGGATGTGTAGTTCTCAAGATCTCAGGGGGGAGGGGCGAATCCGCCCTCCCCCCTGCCGGGAATCGGCCATACCGTCTCCCCTCCGGGAATAGGGTTAAATTAACAGCCATTTACCCGCACTGAATGGAACGTCCGTTCTCTTTCTGGGGTGTGACAACAGACTTAATCAAGACGGAGTGGCAAGAAGCTCGTCAGTGAAGTCAGTCAGGAAACCCGATTTCACTGACGAAGGCATTGCAGTTACATGGCGGAATACGTGAAACTGTATCTCACCGAAGTAATTCGGATTTTGCAAACTGCAGGAAATATTTTATAATCCATGGGTTATTGACTGATTAGCCCATATAGTCTTATGCCATATTTTGACAGTTCTTGGTACTCATGTCACCATTTGACCCAGCGGTGGCGCCGCCGGTGGGGAAAATGCCCCTAACTCCGGAAAATTTAACATTCGTTTACTCCCTCTGTCTTGAACACATGTCGTCGTCACTGATACGGACCCACTTCAAGACATTTGGCCCCTCTTACAGTTGACGAGTCCTTTATGTGAGGATGGAAGTGACGACAATGCACTGGGTTTTGCTGACATAGTGCAGCCTTGGTCAAGACTAATTCCCTTTTTAGTTGCCTCAAACGTGATATTCGGCTTGGGTGGCCACGCCATGACTACGGATGTCGTTGAACATACTGTCAAGCAGTTCACTAGACCTTATTATGATGTTATTACAACCGTCACTGTCAGTAACGGTGTATTTTGTGGCCAGGTTCAGAAACAGCTACACAATAGCACTCTATGTCATTGTATCCAACTCTGCACAACCGGAACCGTGTGGCCCACACGTTCCGAAGTAGAGGCTGATCGTAACTTCCGATGGACCACTTTCCGTGAAATGTACTGCATCAGGACCATAATCTCCACTCGGGAAATTGAAACCACTTCTTCCGATCAAATCCCAGCAGGAGCCTCTTAGCGGCCAGCATCTGGCATCTGAAATGACCGCGTTTGTGTCAAGTGCATCAAGTGTATCAAGTGCATATCCCGCACCAGTGTTCACTTGTCACCGAGGATGCCGTGCGTCGAACTCGAGCGGAAAACGCGTCCAGTGACTCCGGCTTCAGCGCAACTCTGGTGGGAAACGATTCAGCGGCAATGACGGTGTTTAGCGTGGGTCTTGTTAGTTGTTTCCCCGGGCCACGGTCGTTTCACTTCAGTAGATTGTCAGAAGATGATGGGGTTGATTCCTTTTAAATTGGTGCTTGTCATTTCGTATGGATTGTATTCTCTTCCCTGTTTTAGCCAAACCGAGAATAGCAAAGCAAAGATAAAGCCATGTTCTATGTGGGGGATATTTTAGCCCGTATTGATTTTCGTTGCCGAGTAGGAAATTGCAGAATTCGGCCGGTCCGTGCCTGTCAAATCCGGTATAACTGACGCAGTGCTCCCACTCCACTCTCCCCGCCGACTGAGTCCGACTCCCGGCGCTCGTGGTGACCGTACGGCTCCAGAGCGGCCAGGCAGAGTGACCTGGACCCCGGCTGGCACCAGTCGCACCGTTCACCTACAGTCACGACCTGCTGGCCCGGCCGGCCGCCGCCGCAACGGTCTGCGGACGCCGAGGTGTGGCCGGTCTGGCGGTCTAAGCGGTCTGAGGGTTTGTCGGTCCGACGGTTTGCCTAGCCTCCCGGTCTGCCGGTCTGTCGGTTTTTTGGCCTGACAGTCAAGGCATTGTTGCGGTCTGCCTGTCTGCTGGTCTGCCAGTCTGCCGATCTGCAGGTCTGTCCGTCTGTCGGTTTGTCGGTTTGACGGTCGGACGGTCTGCGGTCTGGCAGTCTGGAGGTCTGTCAGTCTGGCGACCCGCCGCTCCGCCGGCCTGCCAGCCTTCCGGTCTGCTAGTCTGCTTTTCTGTCGGTCTGCCAGTCTGGTGGTCTGCCGGTTTCCCAGTCTGGCCTGCCGGCGCAGCACTTGATGGGAGACCCGGTGGAGGTTCTGTTCCGGCCCAGAGGTAATGGCAGAAATATCGATCCGGACTCAAGCCAATTTGGTTTTATACGAGCTGTCACGTGGCGAAACTAAAAGAAGCATTGCGATTGCCAATTCGTGCTTATCTAGGGACTGGCACTGCAATGAAAGAGGTTTGCGCAGTCGTATGGCCTCGGCGGAAGCGCAGTGCAAATTTCTCATTTCTGCATACATTTCTCTTGGAGATATCGGTGCTACCAGTGAGTGTAAAATGAAACTTACCACGGGCAAGTTCAAGAACTGTGTGAGTCTTACTTTAGCTAGCGAAAAAGAGAAGCTGAAGGCCCTGCCCGGCCATAACGTTTTCTGGCAGCCAATAATTTCGCAGACACGTGGGGACCAAATCGTGAAAATTTCACTAGAAGATAGCTCAATTCCGTGAATTTTGTGTATCTGCATTTGCGATGCGTTAGCTTGCGAGCTCCTTCTTCCGTGTTACTATTCTTGAAGAATTTTCATTTATGAGCAAATTTGTCCATGACGTTTTTGAACGGTTCAGCGTTTGCTGCGAGCAATATCAAAGGTGCGCGAGGCGTGATGCTTAAAATTTACAATTCCCGGATGCAAAATACCGAACTAGATCGGCAAATGTCCATTTTGATGCGTCATCCATAACGGGAAGAAATGATATAAGCAGCAACGAGGTGGGCCTCAACGTCATGTTTCTCACAAGTCGTCTTACTGGCTTTTCGCGAGAGGTCGAAGACGGAATGAATCTTACTTTAAATAGCAGAAACCAAGCTGAGCAGCCGACCAGGCCATGCCAAAACGCTTTCTAGAGGCTAATTATTACGCAAACACCGGGTACCGAATTCTGACGTTTTCGCTAGAAGATAGCTCGGCTGTTTAAGTTTGATCAGTAGCATTTGCAGTGCGTTTGCTTACAAGCAGATTTTTTGCGCAACTATTCGGAGTAATTCTCTGAGATCTATTTTTCCAAGGATGTTTTTGAATCGCTAAGTAATGATGACAAACAGTATTATGGGTGCGCGTAAAGTTTAAATCTGCGATTTTTCGGACGTAAAAGAAATGTTCTTTTGTATTCCAAAATTCACAAAGAGAAAGAAATTCCGCAAGCAGCAACCAAATAGGCCTCCCTCGTCATGCGCCCCACAAGACGCCACACTGGTTACTAGAACCTGAAATGTTGTAAGAATTAAACCGTTTCATGCGCAATCATCGGATAAGCGTGTTCATTCATTCATGGTCTGTAAACATGTCGTGTGTTTACACATTTACAGCTCGGTGTAGAACAGTTTACACATTATTTGTATTTACGGAGCGACATGGAGTTTATCACCACCATTAGCAAATTCCAACTGGAATTTTCACATGTTCTACTAGCTATCAGACTTGCAGAATTTGCAATTTGCAGCCTTGAAAGCTTCATTCTGAATGCGCTTTTTAGTATCGTAAGCCCTGGTCTGTCACATGCAGTGCCAACAGAGATCACTTGTGCGTAACCACATTACATTCACAATTACTGGCATGCTTATTATCCATAGAACCGCATGCCGACCGTGGGCAGTTCTCAAGGCTAAGTCATTACCTGCTTGAGTCTCACATAGTAACTGCATTTTGGACGGACCTTGGCACTTAAAGCGTAGCCCAGAAGTGATGCCATGCAAGACAGTAAGTCCATAACAGACTTACCCCGCAAGGCCTCATGCTGACCATGAGTGAAACTTTTCAACGTAAAACGGGTTTCGTACATTGGAACGACTTCCCTTGTCAAGCCGGACATTTCAGCCGTTTGGCTACACTTGTGGGCACAGTCACTGGGATGACAGCAGATACGTTTAACCCCACTTCACAGAATGAGGATGCAAGACTTGTATCTCCACTTTTTCTGGCATTTATTGTCAATGTCCATTCAAGTCCTGTTGCAAATGTAATTCAAAACCATGTCTCATGAAGGGGAGGTAAATGTTCCATTTAAGTCATGCTTCAAGAATATTGTCGCTTTTAAGTACGTATAAGTGTGTGCATGTGTTCAGCCTGTCTAGTGTGTAAGTGTGTACATTCTATGCTCGGGAATCCATGACGGTGCGTATGACTACACGGTCCTCTCACAGGGTGACTGGCGGCCGTTTTTTTATATAAATTTGGTACCAATGACTTGACAGGATGATGCTAGTGACTGGAGCTCGTGCGAAGTATGGCTTATTGCGCGGACTATGGTGCCTTTGTGACCCAATCGCGCAATCTTGGGTAACGGCCGAGTTTGTGGCGGCAGATTAACGTACCGCCAAGGGTGCGACAGGACCGTGTGGTAATGAGCCCTCATAGTGGCCAGTTGATAGCTGGCCCACGACAACACTGTGAGCGTCAGGGACTCAGAACCCGGCTGCCGGGACGGACGGGCCGGCGCTCCACCAGCTGAGCTCCCGACCACGCTTCTGTCCGCAGAGTCCCGGACTGACGTACGCCGGCCTCAGCCAGCACATCGACTTCGGCGCGCTGCCGGACCCGGGCGACCGGTTCGTGCTGGAGACGCTGATCGGCGAGGGCACCTACGGCGAGGTGCACGCCGCCCGGGACAGAGAGCAGGACGGTGCGTGCCGAGCAGGGCCCGTCCACCTTCCGGAGGGCAGCAGGGGGTCGTGGTAGAGGAACCGTCCAGGGAATCGGGCTCGCATGAAGGCGGGGAGAGAAAGGGAGAAATGGAGGGAGACGGCGGGGTAAGGGAAGAGAGGGGGAGAAAATGGAGGGAGTGAGTGAATCCGCGGGTACAGAGAAAAGAGGAAGGTAAGACGGAATAAAAGGAGAGGGGGACAAGGGGGAGAGAGAAATGGATAGACAGACAGACAGACAGACTGATAGAGAAAGAGAAAGAGTGAGAGGCAGCCTCATGCATGCGCAAATTTTGAAATCAACTTGATTGACTTCCTTGTATTCTTTGCCGGAAACTACCGCAGGACGTCGGTGATGGAAAAGTCTTGCTGTGACAAAACCTTGTCATCCGGAGATAGAAATATCGACAGATGCTCTTAATTCTTGATCTTTACCATGGCGCTCTTTTGCCTAACACAGGCCTCTTTCTTCTTATCGCGGCGCACAAGAACGGCAAGAAGTTCACTTATTCGCCGATTTCCGCAGACAAACATGTGGCCATCAAAATTCTGGAGGACATCACGGACAACATCGAGGAGATCGAGGAGGAGTACCTCGTGCTGCGTGACCTCTGCCTGCACCCCAACATCCCCCAGTTCTTCGGCATGTTCTTCAAACCGGGCAAGAAGCGCGAAGACGACCAGCTGTGGTTCGTGATGGAGGTGAGGCAAGCCGCAGGTGTTGTTCTCGTCACGGCGACTTTTGGCCGCTCCACGCCCTCCGCGCACCGGCGGGCCGTCACGCCTCCGTCACACAAACACTCGCCATCGTCGCCGTACACAGAGGGACCAGGTAAACAATGGCGGCGTCGGCGACCCACAAAGGAGGGCGTCTAGTTACAGCGCGTTCGCCGCGCCGGCAGCCCTCCTGTCGAGCCTCCATATGCCGCCGCGCGCGCCACAACATCTGCTCTTGAAAGCCTTTGCGGCGCCGCGGCCGGCTCTGCTTTGTTCGGGGTCGACGCCAAGTTAATGCACCGGGTCCGTCCATTGGGAGAGAGACCGAGGCCGCACGGTCCGAGACAATGAACAATCTCCGAAGAAAAGCCGGGATTCAATTAGCGGCAGATGATTTCGTCTGCGAGCGGCGGTCCGCTAGTTCGCCTCGTAATCGTAAAATCGCTGCCGCGCGGCGACCGGAACGGCATGCCCTTCCTGTTGACGCTACTTACCCACATGAGACGTGGAAAGGAGGTTCTGACCGAGCCGCTCTCCGCGGCCGAAGCCGCGCCGAGCCGCGGGCCGGGCCGCGTGACAAGACAGCACCGACCGTACGGCCGACCAGCGCCTCTCCGGCGCCGCCCAGCTCCGACTCTCCGGAACCGCAGGTGCCCGTCTGCGGTCGTCACGTGCTGATACCCGCCGCCGCCAATCAGCGAATCGCGACGGTGCCCCGGGGCGCTTCTGCGGTCTCTTCGAGAATAGCGCGGTACCGCGCGTCCATCTTTAGCCCTCGTTCGGCACCTGCCGCCGGCCGCTGTCATTTGATGCGACAGAGGAGCTGGGAGAAAGTGAAATATGTCGCCTTTAAATCGGCTTAAATCGATCAGCCGGCTGGGCGGCGCCTGGTCAGTTTGCTCAGTCATCATGGGTGGCCGGCGTCGGCCGGAACTCGCGGCTTGGACCGGTAAAGCGGTCGCGCTGGCGGTGATTAAGTGAGCCGAACGACGTCCGACCAACTGGCGTGAAATAGCACCACGATAAATGTCGGCACCACCGTGGTGGCTGAGCGTTTGCCCTACGTCGCCACAATCGCCAAATGACGCTTTTCATGTACTATTGCAAACTTGGTATTGTTGAGATATTGCTGCAACAGCACTGACGATTCCCAGAACAGGTACTTAAAACGCAGAAAGGCTGCGTACGTGATAGGCGAGTAAACTGGAGAATGCATCGCTTCGCCGGTCCACACATGCAAGGTTAACATTGACACTGGCATCAGGGCTGTTCATATCCGCCGCGCTTGATGAGTCATTTTCATCAGTGCAGTCCTCCTGAGAAGTGTGTCATCCCTCAGCAGCATACCGACCCTGAGCGGGCTCTTCCTCTCACACCAATTATCACTGCTGAATAATGCCATTCCTACCCGACGAACGCCGGCTTTGGAATCGACCAAGACTTCACACCGTCTGCTGTCGGTCCCACGGCGTTTTCCGCTGCAGCCAAGCCCTGAACGCCCTCCCGTTCTCAGACGCCCTCACGACACCGCCTCCCGGCCGCGGCGGCGGCAGCCTCCCACCGTCGGCCGGACCAGTGCATCTCTCCCGCGGCGGCGGCCGCCGGCCGCCGGCCGGCCGGCGCTCTCACGGCAGGCGGCCGGCCGGCGGACCGTTACCGCAGCTGGGCACGGCCGCGGCGGCACGACGCGCGGTCAGGGCCGCCCGGCGCCGGCGGCGCGTCTCACGGCCCGCGCCGGTCTCCCGGAACGACCCCGGCAGCCGGGGAGGGGCGGCCGCTCAGCGGCACCGTCCTGCCGGCGGCCGGCCCGGCGCTGTGACGTCACGGTTGACGAGGGTGTGCGGGGAACAGGCCGCGTGACGTCGAGACGGTTTCGGCCGTGTGCGCCCGTTTTCGGTCGGGCGCGAAGCGACGATTCTGTTTTGGACTTAAGGCAGTGGCTGTTCTCTCGCCTCGGTCCGCTCGCCGGTCCGAAAAACCTGCCTTCGCTCCGGAGACCATTCCTCGGCTCCGGAGACCGTCCCGCCGTTCTGGAGACGGTTTCTCGGTTCCGGAGATCGTTTCCCCACTCCGGAGACCGTGTCTCCGCCCCGTAGGTCGTCTCTCCACTTCGGAGACCGTCTCGCCTCTCCGGAGACCGTCTCTCCGTTTCGGAGGCCGCCCCGGCCCGGTGGACGTCTGGAGGGACGATGCGGCGCCGGCTGTGGTGCGTTCCGAGGCCGAACGATTTAGTGATGGACAGCGGAAGAAGGCTGTCATCCCTCCCCTGCTAACCCCCTGATGGAGGCCTGTCGTCCTCTGCTGTCATGGTTAGGTTAATGAACAGGTAAAGGAGAGATGACTTTTTGATGATGAGATGACCCCTCTTATCTCAAACCCACGTGAAAGGTTCGTGGATTTTCCCGTGGATTTTCCCGCACCGCTTGTTCAGGTCCATGAGCGCGTTAAAGAGACGCATTCCTCCAATACTCCGCCAACCCCATGACGACTGTTTCGTTCACTCCGCCATAACACTCGGTCGCGTGAACGACCGGGTGAACTGGAGATGGATTCCTCCTTTCTCCACGCCCCTGACGAAGAAGTTCGCCTCTCCCTGCCTCACTTGCCACCATGGTGACGAGACAGAGTGCGCTGGTGACGTGGATGTGACGTCTGGCTCCCGTCCCTCACCGCACCGTCACAAAACACCCTGACAAGCGGCCGTTGGCGAGCGCTATCACGCCCGTCGCCCAGTTTTTGCCCGGCACCTTTCAAGGCTGAGAACCGGGAAATGGGAAGCAGCGTGGGGTCGGGCCATTAGCGGCCGAGAGCCCAACAGGCTTTCTACGGTGACACGTGCAAGTCAGCCAGGCGTTACACTCACTCTCACCCGGCGCCGCGTGCGTGGGGTGCACGCACATGATCGACTGACTCTGAGTAGAAATGCTGGACGTGAGTGCCGTGATTGGATTCACATTTCTCATCGACGAAGGTGAAGAACTGTGGGTAATGGTCACATACAAAAACAAACAAAACGTATCGACTTTTATGCGGAGTACACCATCTGCTGGCAGTGGAGGTTTGCCATCAGGTGTATGAGCGTTAACCGTTGGCATTCTAACGTGGCAACCATTTCAGAAAATGACAGACGAACAGATCGAACGACTTGACTGTTAGATCAGGTTGCTTGTTCTGGTGCAGATCCCAGAAAATCGGACGTCCGCGGAGTTTTGGTGGCCAGCTTTGACGGAGCGGCGTGCTGTGTTCCTCAGCTGTGTAACGGCGGCTCGGTGACGGACCTGATCCAGACGCTGACCCGCGTCGGTCAAAACCTGACCGAGCTTCAGATCGCCTACATCATCAAGGAGACGATCGACGTGAGTCTGGACGGGGCGTGCGCTCGCGATGCAGCGGCCCAGTTACAAACATGTAATATATTTGTCACAGGGCCAGGATCGGGTTACATTGTAGGGCTCGCGTTGCGTACTTGGTTTAGTCACGGTGCCCGCAGTGTTGGCTTCCGAAGGGCTCAGGATCATGACGTCAGTGTCTGCCCTTACTGGCGGCATCAGGGCGCCCTGGAAAAGTATTTGACGCCTGCCAAAGGTCCCACTGTTGGTTGACAGGCACATAAGCCCGCGTGACGAACAAAAGGTGTCGCCTGTTAATTAAGGTCTGGGTTTGGGGCTGCTGAGCATAAAATGTTTTTCGAGCACCAAATTATGAGGACCTGTTAAGAGCTTAAGACTTACGTAAATCAGCAGATTTTCGGGGATGCCCAAACAACATAAAAGGCGATAGAACGCCCCCAAAAGCGTATAGCAAATACATCCATACTGGCGAGTTTTGAAGTGTAGCCGGCCACCACATTGGCCTTGTCCGTCCGTCTTTCATTAACATTAGCGTGGGAATCTGACGTTCTCGTGCGTTCTCCACTAGAAAGCATAGCACGCTTCTCTATGCGACACCTTTCGGGATAATGATGCTGTTTTTTCCCTTGTCTCTCACAAGTAACTCCGCATCATTTCAACCTCCAATGCGCAGCACAAATGCATGTGCTTTGCAGCTGCCCTTGCTCTTGTTGCCCGCGTCGATAAAACTGTTTAAACGAGGGATGCTGAAAGAAAATGTATCGTTCGGACGGCATATTGCATGGTAAGGCCCGACAAATAACAGCCATTGTCGACTGTTTTTGCCGCTCGCCTTTCTACTACATGAACCAATGAAAGCAAAACCTTGTTTACTCCCGCGTTCCCTTCGCTTGTTCGACCGGCCAGCGGCTGGCATGTCGAACCTGACCTCCGTGAGGCAGGCTGAGTTGCACGCGGAACGCGGACCCTCGTTTTTACCGATCGCCGACTTGAGCTGCTGCATTCGGATCACACACGCCGGGAAAGGTGAGACTGCCCGGCCCTGGCACTCGCGGCGCGTGCTGTACCAATCGCCGGCGGACGTGCGCCGGACTTGGCCATGGGTCGCAGAATCTGCAGCAGGCAGTGCCGCGTCGTCGCGCGTCGGAAGCGGCCGTCGGCGGCCGCCGCTGACGCCCGCCCGTGCCGCCAGGCGCTGCTGTACCTGCACCAGAACCACTGCATGCACCGGGACGTGAAGGGCCACAACATCCTGCTGACCGAGGACGGCCGTATCAAGGTGGTCGACTTCGGCGTCTCGTCGCACCTGGCGGCCACGCTCGGCCGCAGGAACACCTCGGTCGGCACGCCCTACTGGATGGCTCCGGAGGTGGGCGCCGGCCCCTCTCTCGTCGTCTCATGCCACCTCATGTCGTCGTCTGTCTCCACGTCGGGCGGCTGGCCTGGCATTCAGCGACAGCTCCTCCGTGCCAGTGGACTGCGACTCGGGGTCTGCTGTCTCAGACTATTTAGTGGCAGATGATGTGCTAACTGGTTTTCTGACGCCATTATTAGTTATGCCCATTTGCTTCTGTCACGACGTAACTCGACATAAATGAGTTATAATAGCACGACACCTTGCAAGATGAACACTGCGAAACTGAAAGTCATGTGTCCAGCCATATGTCAAATTTAACAGTCAAATTTCTTCGGTCACTTTCCAGAGTCACGCTCTTTCGGCATCATTTTAACCACCGCTTTCCGATAGCGATAGCCTAAATGTCTAAAAGGCTAGAGCCCAGCCTTTTCTTTACCGACGTCCCCGCCGTGGCCCGGCCGGCAGGTGATCGCCTGCGAGCAGCAGTACGACTACAACTATGACGTCAGGTGTGACGTCTGGTCCCTGGGCATCACGGCCATCGAGCTGGCCGACGGAGAACCGCCACTGGCGGAGATCCACCCGATGAGGGCGCTCTTCCAGGTCAGTGACGTCATTGGAGAGGTGAGGGACGATTCGAACGGCGGTTGGACGATGGTGCTGGTCGTGGCTGAATCGTTGTTTAGCTTGTCGTGTCATCTGCTGCGCGCCTCCGTAACATCAAGAACTACTCTGGATGTCGGCTCTTTACCGGCATCGGTCTCGCCTGTAAAGAGAGGTCACCGACGCAGCCAGAGGAGGGGAGGCGGAGGCCCGGCTCCCCCATTTGGGCCCGCATTTTTTAGTAAATCACATTGTACATCATCTCACCAGTAGGCGATTTCCGTATGATTTCAGTTCTCACCGAGTTCCGGCCCCCCTTAAGAAATTTCTGGCTGTGCCCCTGAAAGAAGTGTGCTGTTCTGCAGATTCCGAGGAATCCTCCTCCGACCCTTAAGAGGCCGGCCGACTGGAGCCCATCCTTCAACGACTTCATCAGCCAGTGTCTGATCAAGGATTTCGAGAAGAGGCCCTTCATGAGAGCGCTACTGGAACATCCCTTCCTGAAGATGGTGCCAAATAACATAGATTATGTAAGCGATAATCATCCGTTTGAATAAAAATCTTGATCATGGAGCTCGAGGACATAGAGAACCATTATTACGTATTCTCGCAGCAAATTAGCAGGTTGAAGCTCAGACGCTCAGACTCAATAAATAGACCTCTCGAGACAATCAAGAAATCCATAACGACCGGTTGTTCAGGTCCAAGCTGTTTGTCGGCGTCACAACCGCTTACTGACCTACAATTCAACGTCAGTCACAGCTGCTTATTGACATCGCATTCCGGCATGACGACTTCACGGTCCCGCGTGTACCGACGTCACAGGTGCGGGTGCAGCTGCGGGACCTGATCCGGGACGTGAGCAAGACGAGCGGCCGGCTGCTGCGCCAGCCGCAGATCACCACCAAGCAGGGCCGCTTGAAGACCGACCGCAAGTCGAAGCCGCAGAGGATCTTCGTCGACGACCTGGCGTCGCTGGAGCGGCTGACGGAGGACGTGATCGTGGAGCAGCTGCTGCAGCGCTACCGGACCGGCCAGATCTACACCTACATCGGCGACATCCTCATCGCCGTCAACCCCTTCACCGACATCGACATCTACGGCGCCAGGGTGAGTGGCGGCACGGAGCCGCGGGGAGAACGCCAGCGCTGATCGGAAGACGCTGCGGTGTGAATCTGCCACAACGATGCCATCAATCACTGGTGCGAATATTGGCTAAGATGGGAACGGCACGTGAAGTGACGGGTAATGACAGTATTTTTGTGCTTTTTTTGTCTCCACTACTAGCTTTTGCGGTCCAGCTATTTCCTAGGTTATGATATTTCTTAACATTGTTATGAATAAGGCCTTCCTTCGCAAACGTGTTATTTTTTGCGCAATGTCTAACAATTGAAAAAGCCCCTCATTGAAGGCCGAAAAATGTTCCTAGCTAACAGTCACAACGGCGTCTTGTTTTGACTGACTGGGCGAGGAAAATTTGCTTGCAATATTTTTAGATCTGTTTGTCCGCATCTGTTGCGTGATGATTCGGACAATAACGCCGATTGACTTGCTGCTGAGTGCGCGCAGCGCACGCACACGAACATTCCTTCGGTGCACAGATGGCACGGGCTTAGCCGCACAGATGGTCCGAATGCCCACAATCGGTCAATTCGCACTCGGCCACCTGCTCCACACACCTGGAGGCTTCCGCGTTTGCAACGTCAGATGGTCTGAATGGACTAAATGACGTGCATTAGCAGACCAGGTAGCGTGGTGATTGCCGCTCTGGGCATAGCAGTGCCCGACGGTACCGCGGTAGTATGATGAGGCTGAATTTTACTCGAGGGACCGTGAAGAAGCAAGTGATATGCCATTGTGTTTCGTTGTTGGGGCACTGATCTGCCTGCGATGAATTGGACATTGGCTCATTATGATGGTCAATAGGTATGCTGCAATAACGGTGGCGTGATAAATATACGATAAACCCCAAAAATTGCATCACATTAAATGGTTCCTAGAGACACAATGCTGAAACAATGATGTGGACTGCCTAATTGTTAACGCCTGCCGGATTTACATTGTGGTGCAGTCCTGAAGAGTTCATATTGGCCTACAGTGCCTTCATTGTTATGACCTCGTCAGCTGTGCTGCGCTGATCGGGGAATGAGATTAACAAGCAATTTCAGACCTCTTTTTTGCCACCTGTTCTATATCCGTAACAATGTCGTGCAGCATTTTTTACATCTTTGATATCATTCCCGCACTCAACGACAAATATAAGCTCGTGAATTGCTCAGATGTTTGATAACAGGGGCGCAACCAAGGGGTTATCGGGACCCCTTTCTTCGAGAAGGCCAAATACAAAATTTGCCAAAACAGTAAGCATCAGCGTTAGCAATATGCCCATTGAGCCTCCTTACCATTGTGGTTATATGATATTACTGGTCGTGCAAAAAACCCTAAATAAATGTAAGTTAATACATTCCCATTCAGGATGCGCAGAAGATGATCACAGTGCTGGAGCCCCATGCCCTACAAAAATTCTGTTTGTGCGCGTGTTTGATAACACCACATTTTGCCTGCCACAGGAGCAGCAGAAGTACCGCAGCCTGTGCAAGTCGGACGGACCTCCGCACGTGTTTGCCGTCGCCGATGCCGCTTATCACGCCATGCTGCACCACAGGTGAGCGATGCCCTCTGCCCAGCGACAGAGCAGGCCCAACTGCGACTCGCTGGACAGCTGTAACCTCACTCGACGAGACCCTTGGGTTGCGAGAAACGCCAGCTGCGCTCATCCGCGCGACGTGCACCGAGTCTGCATTAACAGGCCCGATCTAGAAACCAAATGCCATGACTTCAGAGCCCTAGTATGGCTGTGACTCGTTGGATAGCTAAGCCTGACTTCACGAGGTCATACGTCGTGAGCAGCGTCTGCTCCACTCGTCACGCGAGCGGCAGCCCGGCCGAAGCGTCCCAGTTGTTCCCCGGCCGTTCGCAGGCAGAACCAGTGCGTGGTGATCTCCGGCGAGAGCGGCGCCGGCAAGACCGAGTCGGCCAACCACCTGCTGCGCCAGCTGGTCGGGCTCGGCCAGGCGCCGAACCGCAGCCTCGAGGAGAAGATCCTGGCCATGAACCCCGTGATGGAGGCGTTCGGCAACGCGCGCACCGGCATCAACGACAACTCGTCCCGCTTCGGCAAGTTCCTGGACGTGGCGTTCAACTGGACGGGCCGCGTGGCCGGCGCCCGGGTGTCCGTCTACCTGCTGGAACAGTCCAGGGTGGTCCGCCAGGCCAGGTAAGCGAACGTCACCGGAGTGGAGGGGGAGGGACGAGGGCAGAGGAGGGCGGGGAGGGAAAGGGAGGGGACAGCGGGACAAAGAGGAAGGTTTTTTGTACGAGACGAACTGTGATCTTTTTGTGCCCAGCTTCGCACGTTGGAGGCTAAGTGGAGTACGTACGCCATCGGTGCTGTGCAAACCCGTGACGGGAGGATGCGGATGGATGAAGTATCTTACAATTTGGATTACTTATGCGTGCGCTCTACACGTGTTTTGGTAGACAGAGGTGCTGCTGTCTGAGGCGGGGAACCAGCATCTTGCGTAATCACGCGCGCCTCTTCGTTTCAGAGTCGAACAGAACTTCCATATATTTTACTACCTGTATGACAGTCTGCAAGCGGAAGGGAGATTAGAAGAGTTTCACTTCAACGCCGACAAGAGGTCTCACCATCGGTATCTCAACAACAACAGTGGCAACAACAAGACAGTGGCGGTATGGAATACGGGCGCTTTTCATTGTCAACTTCGAGCTTTTGACTAAAATAATCATATATTATAGGGATGGGGGACCAGATATGCTAGCCTTATGTTCAGCTTTTAAACTGTTTCGTAAAAATAAAAAGGACAAAAATCAGCACGTAAACAATGGGGAGGATGGTGGCCTATTGCGTCGAGCTGAGAAAGAGTAAGACGAGTCTAAGTGCTTCAAAGATCAAAACGAATGGAGTTTCAGCAGTTCCTTCCCCGAAACCGTGGCGCACTCGTCTCATCCATTTCGGCATGCGGCTGGTTTGTCATGCTTCCATCGCTTCGTTATCAACACTGAAAAAATGTCTGGATCAATCCGTAGAAAAACGTGGAGGCCATGGCGACAATCAAGCAGAGCCTGTCGATGCTCGGTTTCCGGAACGAGCAGCTCGACTGCGTGTTCAGAATGCTGGCCGCCATCATCCACCTTGGCGACGTCACGTTCACGTCCTCCAACGACGACGAGAGCAACACCGAAAAAGTCGTGGTGCAGACGAAGGACAAACTCAAAGACGGTAAGGATATGCTATGAAAGTATCTGTAGCATCAATTAAAGAACAAACTACGCAGGAAATGAATGAGTGGCAGTCATCTGCTTCGAACTGAGCCCTCATAAGATAAACTTAATCCATTGCCATGGATTCATCCACAGGATAGGCAAATACGAGATTGAAGTGACCCATTGCCAAGCGCGATCTTGTCCAGAGGGGACAGAAATGTGGGTCCCACTTTTTTTAAACGCGACGCGTATGGGTGTTGCATGACAAAAAACGTTAAAATGATTTCAGCTTCTTCCCAGTCGGTTGCCAGTGGCTGTGCCCTGTTCCGTTGTGCCAACGTATCGACCAAACAAGCAGATGCGACATTTGTCACCGTTACTCGTATGTGTCGTGAATGTTCACGAACGTTTGAACCCGCCAGAAAGCGATTTCTTGCATAATTTCTCCCTGTTTCGCAACACGCAGCGCGTGATTCTGACGCGTCACCTGACTTCTATCTGACCTTCCAGCCGCCGACCTGCTCGGCGTGACCTCGGATGACCTCCGAGAGGTGCTGACCTTGAATTCGGTGGTGACCCGGGGCGAGAGCATCGTGCGCAACAACAGCCACGAGGAGGCGGTCACCACGAGAGACGCCATGGCCAAGGCCCTCTACGGCCGGCTCTTCGACTGGATCATCAACCAGATCAACAAACTGCTGGCCCACTCCAGAATCGTCTAGTGAGAAGAACGCGATGCGGAATGGCTAAATGTCTTTTCGTTATTCTGCTCGTTGGCTAAGAAAGCACTGCGTTCAGCGCGACAAATGATTCTGATGTCTTTTGCGAAATAGGTCCAGCACCTTGTGTTGAGTCTCGCGTTCAACGCTGACGTTCATTTTTTTTCCAAGGAGACAGCCTTGATAGAACACTACACTGTGAAAAAACGACCTACTTGTGATTTTACGTATTTTATTGCAAGGTGAGATTCTTGGTAGAACCTTGGTAAAGACGTAAAGACGCTCTCAGTTTGTCTAACAGGATCACAACTCATCATTGCGTGTTCAATTGGACCAATCTGATTACGTTGTCTTTTACTCCGGGGGCTCTACTAGCACCGTTGTGATATGATTCCAGTGGCGAGTCACTGGCGGTGGGTCTTCTGGACATTTTCGGCTTCGAGAACCTGGACAACAACTCCTTCGAGCAGCTCTGCATCAACATCGCCAACGAACAGCTACAGTATTACTTCAACCAACACATATTTTCGTGGGAGCAGCAGGTAGATGACACTCGAACATCGGCACCATTTTTAAGTCCATAGCTTATGGCGGCAAAGCTATTTTTCGTGAAGCATGAGGGACTTAGCTTGAAGTGAAATAATTACCTCGCTCCTTCTGTGATGTCCCAACACTGAGTCGGCCTGATCGCTGCTTGCGAAAACACTGAAAGTAAACCGCCGTGTAAGGGTTTCTCCGATTTTGCGCGCACTGCAGCCTACCATCTGTTGAGCCACAATCCTCTTGTAAAAGTGAGCAGCTGCTGATGATAGGAAACTGGACCAGCACGAATCCGTTGACCCGTATAATAAACACGTAAACCATCCCCTGTACCTTGACTACTGGCTTTCACTGGTGTCAGATACCGCCCACCACTCAATAAATCGACCGGTGCTTATCTGTTGAAAGTCACGAGCGACGCTGCATGGCAAATGAGCTTTCTGAGTCCAGTTGAAAGTAATCCGGAGTGGAATGTCGTATCTGACCTAGTGGAGGATAGTTAACCGAGAAGCTTCGATAACCGCTAGTCTGCTAACTCAGAAGTTAGTTTCGAAAACAGTAAACCGCCAGAGCGCCAAAAATTCAGCGGAGGCTAACGCTAACCGCTAACCGCTAACTTTTTTCAGACGAATTTAGCTTCGATTTGGTTCTTTGGCGCGCCGCCTAGCGCTGTCAGACGCAAGGCTTTGTATAATGTCTTTTTTGTTTAAAGATTATAGTTTTCTGGGGCCTGATGGTACCGTATTGTCTATGAAATAAGTAAAGTCTATGAAATGAGCTTTCCGGTGACGTGATCTTTTTCTTGTATATCTGGAAATGGCGGTAATAAGCACTGAATATGGCCGATTTCTACGCATTTGTCAGTTGGCTCGGGTATTGGAGGTCCAGTGACGACATGGCTTCCAAGGCCGTTCCAAGTGTCCATACCTACAGAGTCTTTGGCCTTGAAATGCGGTGCGGAAGCACATAATGCGGTTCAGCTGCTGCTACGTCGACCAATCACGTCTTATGTTTACACATGGTCAGCCAACAGCGTGTCAGACTGACAGTTGCAAACACGCTCACGACAGACAAAAACAAACAAGCGTGATTTTAGGACTTACGGACGTTTTTGACCGTTAAACTTTGTTTACTTTACGGACGAAAAAATGTTAACGGGCTTCAATTTAGCGGAACTAAATTTAGTGTAAGTTAATTGGTCCGTTAAAGGTTTTTAAAGTTAGAGAAAACGCTAATCCGCAAACGAAAAAGTTAGCTTTGCTAATTAGCGGTTAGCAAATTAGCGGAAGCGTGCTCACCACTGCACTGACTCATTTGCGTAAACGCGGTTTGACCAGTGACGCTTTCGAATACGTCAAGTTATACTGCTGCGGATTGTGCCACCAATAAATTCCGTACATCTGTATGATCTTGAAAGGACGGCGTGGATAAACATAACAAAGATCAGTCAGCTTCCTTGCACCACTACTGAGTGTCTAAATATCAGCTAGATTCACAGCTCGAATGGATATTGCTGCCCGCTGCACTGTGCGCAGCACACCTCTCGCGACATATTCACGGGTCTGACGGCAGTGCTCTTGCGCAGGAGTACCTCTCGGAGGGCATCGCGGTGGAGCTGGTGGACTTCACCGACAACCGACCCGTGCTGGACATGTTCCTGACCAAGCCGCTCGGCATGCTGGCCCTGCTGGACGAGGAGAGCCGCTTCCCTCGCGCCACCGACAAAACCCTCGTCGGTAAGAGGTCGGACCCAGCCCCCCCGTCACCAGCCCCAACGTTCCCAACCAGACTGCGAGACATATCTGGTGTGTGGGTGAATGCAATGCAGCTCATACGCACACATGTCTATATGGCTGATTTTTTTTTGCTTTCGTATCGTTGCCTCATAATGCCGTCGTGTGAAAATGCTGCCTTCTTTTAGATGCACTAAACATTGCGACCCGGAATCTCCAAGATACATAAATATAAACGGTCTGCGCGAGTGATTGGCACAGCTGGGCACAGGGAGCATGGGGAAGCGTGCTTGAAGGGCGCCCTCTCGTTGCAGAGAAGTTCCACAGCAACATCAAATCTCGGCATTATGTCCGACCCAAAGGCGACTCTCTGAGCTTCGAGATCAAGCACTTCGCCGGCAAGGTGCAGTACAGCTGCACGGACATGCTGTCCAAGAACCGCAACTTCCTGCCGCCGGAGGTCATTCACGTGTTCCGCCAGAGCTCGTCAGAGGTCAGTGACCTGAACACGTCACTTGCAGTATCCCGAGGTCACTTTCATAGCTTAGAAAGTGTAACAGATGAATTAGATTATGGGGTAATGGTAATGTGAAGAGATTGCTATGAGTATTTTGGCACGAGAAAGACGTTCGGCATACTTGGCAGCTCCACAACAATCTGCACAACTTATCCCGACTGTTGTTCACATTCGTGATATTTTCTGAACTATGTTTCATTTGGCTTCCAAAGTGAAGAGCAAGACGTGTTTGAATGAGATAGATTCAAAACTTTTGCCCAGAAATTTACCACTCGTCTCCTCCGGCGCAAAATCATAACCAGAACTCATCTAGGCATCGGGCTGATCTCCCGTGACCTGCCCCAGAAATTCCCCAGCTGAGGACGGTTCACAACGCCGCCACTCCTTCGCCGCAGGTGGTCCGCACGCTGTTCCAATCGCCGCTCACCAAGACGGGTAACCTGTACACGGAGAGCATCGCCCCAGGGCCTCACGGGGTCACGAGGTCACCGCCGGGCAGCGGCACCAGCTCGCCGGGCTCCGAAGGGGAGAGCCTCTGCCAGGACTTCCTCGGGAAGGTCAGTGTTGCGGTTCTTTGCACACCAGTGGATTTAGAGCAGACTGATAGGTTGTCTTTATGCGACGATGCCTTGATCACTGGAGGTATACATCACAGTAGAAATGGCCATCTTCTAAGCATCTTGAGATCTGTGGTTAACGACAGTTACGTGCCATCCGCTTTCAGGACATACAATAATACGTTTGGCATGACGTTTGACCTCGCATATTGATGCAGTTCAAAGTGCTTTCGCGTGATTTGACAGCCACGATGATTCATATGCTCTCAAAACATGTTTTAATCGGCAGTTGATTTTGATCCCGAAAGATCAAGCAAGCATGAGATAGCTGTCTTTCCAAACCGAACATTGTTTGAGCATAATACCACCAGTCAGAAACCAATGGTTTACTTTAATGGCCACGATATTAAACCAATGCGATATCGCAGAATGGAGATGTATTTCGTTAAAACACCATCAGAATGTCTGAAAGTTCGGACAGATGCGCCTGTCTTTCATAAACAAGACCACCAGCATCTCACGTGTCCTTTCTCTCTATGCCTGGCAGTTTCATTCTGGCAACCAGTCGTTTGGACTGGCCTCCCAGACGAAGGCCCAGCAGACGGTGTCGACGTACTTCCGCTACAGCCTGATGGACCTGCTCCAGAATATGGTGAACGGAGCGCCGCACTTTGTGCGTTGCATCAAACCCAACGACAACAAGAGACCAAATAATTTCAACAAGGACAAGGTAACTGCACGCAACGAGGAAACAGCGCTGCGCTCAGCGGCCAACACTGTTAAACGTTTGCGCGAAACGCCTTTTTTCGGAATAGTTCACCGGCTTCGCTTTTCTTGCGTATCTTATTAATCACTTGTACCTTATCAATCATTTTGCATGAAATTCTCCCATGAGTGTTTAATTCTAAAGGAAGATATGACAGTAGGCCAATAAAAAATCTTTTGAAACAAATCGTTTTATGCGAAAACATTTTGTTTATAACTCTTTCGTGAGGAACGCCATAGAGCTGAGCAAAGAAGTCGTAAGCGCGTTGGACATCTTTCGAGTCTCTCCATCATCGAAACGGAACAGTCCCGTGCCTCCCTGCGCGTAGTGACGCCGCCGGTGGCGCCATCTTTGCCCAGGTGCGTCGTCAGCTGAGGTACGCCGGCGTCCTGGAGACGGTGCGGATCCGCCAGCAGGGCTTTTCCCACCGGATCCCTTTCGCCGAGTTCCTCAGACGGTGAGTACCGGGACGTTTGCCAGGTTTTCAGGCCGCGGAGGGGTCAAGTGGACGGCCGAGAGTGATTCTGGCGTTGATGTAGGCTGTTTTGGTATTGTTTTTATCACTGGAGAACTGATTCTGTGACGCTTAAGTCTCGAACGAAGGAGAGTAGTCAGGACGTGTTCGAGATTCTCGTAGGTAATGGCAACCTGAAATGCACTGTTACCCAGCGGATAACAGGGTGGGGTGCAGATAAATCATATTCTCTTTATATATCATATCATAATCATATTCTCTTTATATATCATATCATAATCATATTTTAGCCTCCATCTTTCTTGTGAGGGAATTTTCACGGGCTGTCGCACTTGCAGGAGTTGAGGAAGCATTGCTTGCGGCTCTGTCATCTCGCAGACCACTTTGCATTGACAGCGCATTGTACAGTGCATACACTGGACGTGCACAGTGCTTTGCATTGGTTTTGGAGTAGTTCAGAGCGTCCTTGGATGAAATATGACTAACCTGATAAATTGCATGTCGAATTTGTGCTGGAAAAGTCAAGGCATACCAATGGCATTTGGCTTCGCATGGTTTGTCTGTAAGCTCTTGTGAAGGATTACATTATATATATATATATATATATATATATATATATATATATATATATATATATATATATACCTGCATACATACATATATATTTGTATACAGGCCGCCCTTTGATACTGATAAGACTCCGCCTCTGAAATCCAAACCAACGCAAAAAGCGGCCGCATTCTGGGGTTTCCGGGTTTCTACTGAGAGGCGTTTCATCATGATATTTCGGTTTTTATACTTTCATCACTTCCCAAAGATACACGAAGCCCTGAGCTTAAAACTCGACGAGGATGGGACTCGAACCCACGCGTGCAGAGCACATTGGATTAGCAGTCCAACGCCTTAACCACTCGGCCACCTCGTCCCGCTTGCGTGCAACGGCAAACAAAAAGGGACCACGTGGGCTGGTTCAGTATTTTTTAAAGTCTTTCACTATTTTTGTTTAGGACTGGCTTCTTTTAGAAAGATGATTTGTTGGGACATACATTACATAAACCAGACGTCGTGAGAGGCACTACATGACGTGTGACAATACCCACCAATCCTGCTGTTATGCAGGTTATCTGCATTGTCCAGAGGATGTCGTTAATTGAGTACGTTTTGTTAGACATTTTTCATAGTCTTCGCCAGAAAACTATGTTGGCGAATCAGTTTCGTCCACGCAAAAGCGCAAAGGATTTTTATTTGCCTTATTTGTATTGTTTTGTGACGATGCCGTTCCATTATTTTACTATCATTACATATGCGCTCTCATTTATTAAAATTCCTCCCACCATTACTGATGACAGAACCATTGGTGGTCCTGATTGCTCCATACATTCATCTGTGTCATAACCAATGTCTAAATACTGATCTAGAAGTGCAGCAGGGCGCATCCTACTGAAACATAACGTAAGCAACATGGAATTCAGTAACCGAAGTATAGCATCAGACTTGCCTAGCTACTCGCAGCAGTTCATGAGAAATATGTGAAACCCAGTCAAGCAAGCAAGCAAGCACGCATGCAGAAATCCAAATTGCCGCCGCCTGTAGGAATGTGTCCGGTAGCTCGCTTCCCCACTCCGTCTAAATAAAACCCGGAAAAGTGCAATGCATAAACGACGAAGGCTGTCGGGTACTGCACAGTCCGTAGTGAGCCATCTTGGCAGTGACACCGAAAAACAGCACACGTCTTTAGGCCACCATGCCCTATTTTGTTTATGCTTTTTTATGTTTATGCTTTATGTTAAGCTTTAGACAGTTTACCGAAATAATGCAGATCGTCAGGTGGGCAATGGTTGACGGATACGTCCTGAATTGTGTGACAGCACTTTTACGATCTCAGTGACATCACGGATCGCGCTGGTATAGGATCAGGTATGGGTCAGGGGAACTTTGGACGTCAGTCGGGACCTTTTAGAAACGTTTCGACAACCTCTTCACGTCAAACGTCTAAAATTCCGACGAGGATGGGATTCGAACCCACGCGTGCAGAGCACATTGGATTAGCAGTCCAACGCCTTAACCACTCGGCCACCTCGTCCCGCGCTGCATTGAAGGCGAATGAAAAAACATGGGGTGGGCTGGTGCAAATTTCTACGCGCTGAATACTTTCTTTTTAGATGAAGTCTGTTTTCGAAAGTCATACAACAAGAGTTCCAAAAAACCACGATGCATACGTTGCCAAGATTACGCGTTACTACATACATCGCAGAGTATCATGATAGCAAATGATGCAGCGGAAAAACGTTTAGCGCAGGCGTGTTTAAACCTCTTTGAAGAGCTGGAGATCCTTGGTCTGGGAAGAGATTAGACCCTCACCTTCCGGAATTTTAACTTAAGGCACATGTGCTGTTTGACAGTGACTGGAAAGAAACGAGGGAAATTATAGTCAGGTGCCCCCTCCCCAAATACCTTTCGGAAGTCTCCGGCCATGCCACTATGCTTCTTCTTGTCGTCAACTTGAGGTTAGTTATCAGAATCAACATCGTCCCCCATTCAGGCCATGATTAGCACTCTTTTCGTCTCCGTGACGGGCATTCTCGCGATCTGACGCCTCACTTAACACTGATCAGGCAGGCGCGAAGAACGTTGGATGCCGTTCGGAAGAGTTTAGGAATATTCTGGTCACCTCTTTCATGCTCGACGCCTAAAACTCCGACGAGGATGGGATTCGAACCCACGCGTGCAGAGCACATTGGATAAGCAGTCCAACGCCTTAACCACTCGGCCACCTCGTCAAACGCTGCCGTGGGGGCGAATGGAAAAAAACATATGGGTGGGTTGGTGCAGATTTCTACGCGCTGAATGCTTTGTTTTTAGATGAGGTTTATTTTCAGAAGCCATACAACAAGAGTACCAAAAAAAACCGCGATGCACACGTCAAAGTTACGCGTTACCACATGTATCGTAGCGCATCATGATAGCAAATAATGCAGGAGGAGGCAGCGCAGGCGTGTTTAAAACTCTTTGCAGAGTTGAAAATCTTTGGTCTGGAAAGAGATTAGACCAAGGGACGTAGCCAAGGGGCCGGGCATGGGGGCATGGCCCCTCTGAGCCAAGCAGTCCTCGCTAGATATATGGCGATTTCCCACGAATACGGAATAGTGATCATATATATGTTGCAAAAGCAAACATTATATGTTTTTCAGTGCGTTAAAGATGAAGTAAACTACATAAAATTGTTGCTTTTGCCGTAAATTTCGTCATATGCCATTGGCATATCGCAAAATTTGACATTTGCCCCCCCCCTCGAGGAAAATCCTGACTACGTGCCTGGATTAGACCCTCACCTTTCGGCGATTTCGACGTTAGGTAGATGTGCTGTTTGACAGCGACTGGAAAGAAATGGGGGAATCATAGTCAGACCTCCCCCCATTACTTTTCAGAAGTCTCCAGCCATGCCACTATGCTTCTTCTTGTCGTCAACTTGAGGTTATTTATCAGAATCAACATCGTCCCCATTCAGGCCATGATTAGCACCCTCTTCGTCTCCGTGACGGCATTCTCGCGATCTGACGCCTCACTTAACACTGATTTGGCAGGCGCGGGAACATTGGATGCTATTCGGAAGATTTTAGGAATGTTCTGGCCATCTCCTTCATGCCCAACGCTTAAAACTCCGACGAGGATGGGATTCGAACCCACGCGTGCAGAGCACATTGGATTAGCAGTCCAACGCCTTAACCACTCGGCCACCTCGTCCTGAAAGCAAACAGCAGCAAGTGAAAAAATGTCGGATGGGCTTGCACAGACATTTACTCTCTGAATGCTTTCGTTTTAGATCAGGCTTCTTTTAGAAATCGTATAAAAGGGGCCTAGGAAAAGCACGATGCACAAGCTGTCGAATTTACATTTTACTGTGCATCCAATAAATAGCCATCGTAACAAATGACGTACGCCAGAAGGTAGCGCAGGTCTTTAGGTCACCATGCAGGAAATTGCTCGAGAATTGTCGGAGGAAAAAGGTACAGAATCAAACTTTACGGGGGTTTTCACATTAGGCCTCTGTTGGTGACTACAAGGAAATGTTGTGAAGTCACATCGCACCTCACCTCCAGTAATTTCCTGGAATCTCCAAACATGTCACTATGTTTTATTTTTCCGCCAACTTGAGGTTATTTATCGAAATAATACCGGATGACGTGCCGCTCTTAGTTTTCGTGCCGGACATTCTTCTCGATCTAACACCTTACTTAACACCAGTCAGGCAAGCGCTGAGAGGAACAATGAATGTCAGCCGGGACATCTGAACGTTTCAGAAACGGTCTGATGACCTCTCTGACGTCAGACGCCTAAAATCCCGACGAAGATGGGGCTCGAACTGACGCCGGAAAAGCACATTTGACTAGCAGTCCTACGCCTTAATAACTCGTCAATACGTCAGCATGTCAACACGTCGCCCCGTGCCGTGCGTTGGGACAAACAAAAACCTGCAAGTGGACTAGTACAGCTTTTTAAATATTTAGATATATTAAAAGAGTTCCGAAAAAGTGCAGTGCAAGTAACTGACGACAGTGCGGATTATTTCATATCACTGGGAGAACCTTCATAGCAAGTCACGCTTTAGAAGGCAGTATATGTATCTATTGTCTTGTATTGTATTGTATTGTATTGTATTGTATTGTATTGTATTGTATTGTATTACAGTTGCGGGTTGTCCACTTGACATAGTGACCATTAAACACACAAACTCATCGTACGTACACATCATAAAAGCAGTCACAATCTTAACCCGCGCACGACCGTCGGTCCGTTTCGAACATGGGCGACTTGGGGGGGGGGCAGTTGGCCGTCCCCCCTCTAACTCACGAACGGTTGGTCGCAAGATAAAAATAAGCACACCGTTGGAAAGCCTGTGGCGAGTAGAGCTCGAAACTGGTAAACTGGTCTCATTTTTAGTTTTAGATAATATGTAAGTAATTTACGCCCTATATGTGTTTTCTCATAGCCGTCTGCATGAGACCGAGAAATGGCCTGAATCTCAAGGGCTGTGACTAAAAACGCTTAGGTAATGGCACCAGCGCACAAGTAAAGGCCAGCGGATGCCGATACACGTCTAATTTCCCAGATTTGTTCAATGTATACGCCGAAACGTTGAGTTAACGACACGGCAATTCTCGCGGCAGCTGTCGGTGTGCGCCGCTACAGTATGCGGTACCAAATTGACGGGAACTAATTTTAGCGTTCCTTTATTTTCGCGAAAAAAGACGATCTATGTAAATTTTATTGATCTTAGAGGCTCTTGTGATGGTTTTTCATGCTTAAATTTTGGAAAAATTCATTAGTTACCAATCTACA
The DNA here is from genome assembly GCA_030062745.1 of Capitulum mitella. Lineage (NCBI taxonomy): Eukaryota > Metazoa > Arthropoda > Thecostraca > Pollicipedomorpha > Pollicipedidae > Capitulum > Capitulum mitella. Next base: position 21,435,486 of record CP099850.1, on the reverse strand, counting down.
AAATAGGCGGAGATTTATTCGCGAGAGCCTGTTTATTTCCAAAATATGCTACTTTTTTCAAACCTTTTTCAGGTTCCTGGTATTACATACGTTTGTGCAAGCTAGTTCTGCCATTTTCTACCCATTCTGAGTAACTCATCGATGATTTTGACGGTGGTACATTTTGGCTCACTATAGTTATTCGTGACCTGACCTTAGGTCAATGGCTGGAAGTCATTGATACTTTGCCCAATGACGGTAACTAGGTGTCTGCTTCACTCCACACTAAAAATGCTATGAAATATCCCGTCAATTTCCGAAAAAAACGACGACATGTCTTAAAAATGGGCTTGGCCTTAGGTCAATGACCCGGAAAATTCCGAAAAATCTGAGATAGCAGATTTGTTGAGATTTGTTGCATCTATGACGTTCACTAATGCCTGAAAATATTACTGAAATATCTTGTTTTGCGAAAAAGTTAGAGGGCGCTAAACTTTTTTGGACACAGGTCTGTTTGACCTGACCCAGGTCAGGCACCTGACCTGACCTGAAGTCAAAATTTTGACACGAGATGTAAAATTGATGAAGCAAAAGGTTCACAAAGTTTCATGACACTGTGTTTGTTCGTTCTCTCGCAGTCCCAGAAAAACCTCAGGGGGGGGCAATCAGCTACCCCCCCCCCCAGTCGGGGACGGGTTAATCCGTCATCAAGTCGAACAGCATCTGTTTTACACTCCGTGCGAAGGTCTGCTGCGCATCGCTGTCAATGCGGGAGGAAGTCGGTTGTATAGAGTGGGCGCTCTTACACTGAAACGTCGTCTCTCAATTTCTGCTCTGTGACGTGGGAGACGAAACCAGCCGGTCTTGCCTCGTGTTTCGCTCTCGCATCGCACTGTTCAGCTGGAATACGGCCGCAACGGATGCCGGCTCTTGATCCTGAGCTTACATGCTTAACTTTCTGTGCGTTTTCAGTCGTGTACCAAAATATCTCAAGACTATTCGTGCAGTAAGGGAGAGTTTCCATTTCTTATTCGGTACATTGCTCGTTTTGGTGATGACAGCCGCTCGGTGGGCAACCTCACCACGTGCACGAATCGGGCAAATGCGCAAAAGCTATGGATGACCTTTGAATAATCTAAGTTTCTAGGTGGCGACGACTTTTTTTAAGCAAGATAAGGGTCCAAAATACCGACGAGGATGGGATTCGAACCCATGCGTGCAGAGCACATTGGATTAGCAGTCCAACGCCTTAACCACTCGGCCACCTCGTCCTGTTATTACGGGACGAGGTAAATAAAATTAGCGGCAAATAAAAAAGGAGCGGGTGGGCTGGTGTATATCATTTAGCACCCTTAATTATTTCTCCTTAGGTCAGGCTCCTTTTAGAAATCATACCAAAAAGAGTCCCGAAAAAACTGCAGTGCATAAGTTGTCGAAGCTGATTTGGTATTCCTGAGAGAATCCGCACGGGACGAGGTGGCCGAGTGGTTAAGGCGTTGGACTGCTAATCCAATGTGCTCTGCACGCGTGGGTTCGAATCCCATCCTCGTCGGGATTTTGAGTCTGCCTGAACAGAAGCCGTTGAAACACAGAAACCTAAAATATTCAAAGGTCGTCCACAGTCCTCGCGCTTGCCATACACAGTGCCACGGCCTGATCCCTGCACGTGGTGAAGCTGACTGGCGCCAGCGTGCCATCACGAAAACGAGAGATGCACCACCCGTACAAAAGGTTTTCGAGTGTCCGAATGGTTTTGCAATGTTTCGATAAATGGAAACTGACGAAAAAAACGCAATCCTAGCTTAAGACCTACACTGCTTTTTGATAGGTGTACGCTGCCTTCTGATTGACCTTAAGTCCTGCTATGAATGTTTCCCAATGGATGTGAAGTAATCCGCGTTGTCCAAACTTACATGCACCGCACTTTTTTAGAAATCCTTTGTTGCCATTTTTCGAGGGATTCTGAATATAAAGATCTGAAGACGCGGAAAGCTATGCCAGTCCACCGAGCCCATCTGCAAGTATTTATTCAATCCAAAATCATGCAACAGACGAGGTGGCCGAGTGGTTAAGGCGTTGGACTGCTAATCCAATGTGCTCTGCACGCGTGGGTTCGAATCCCATCCTCGTCGTGGTTTTAGATGTCGGATGTGAATGAGGTGGTCGGAACGTTTCTAAAATGTCCCCATTAGCGTCAACATTCCCTCGACCTAGTTCGGATTACGGGAGGTTTCACATCATGAGTGTGCCCGTTGTGGAAATGAAGACCATGACAGCCATTGATTTCATGGCAGTCGATCCCGCATTATTGAGATCAATAACCTAAATCTAATTAACAATGAGCCATGGCTGCATGACTGAACATTTCCGAAAATTATTGGAACCTGAAATGCATTGCTTGAGACGGGTAGTTTGCAGTAACTGCCATATGCCAAATAACCAAAATTTTCCAAAATGTAGGAGTCTAGACCCCCATTACCCAACAATTCAGGATCTCCAGTCCTCTATGGTGGTCTTGAGACTCATGCTGACCTCCGGTGCGTCATTTGCAATGATACTTCTGTACGGTATGTGTAATGACGCGTAACTTCGATAACTTACGCCTTGCACTTTTTCGGGACTCTTTTCGTATGATTTCTAAAAGAAGTCTCAAATCATTAAAGGTGTTAACCCGCGCACGACCGTCGGTCCGTTTCGAACATCGGCGACTGGGGGCGGGGCAGTTGGCCGCTCCCCCCTCTAACTCACGAACAGTTGGTCGCAAGATAAAAATAAACATACCGTTGGAAACCTTGTGACGAGTAGAGCTCGAAACTGGTCTCATTTTTTTTTTACTTTTAGATAATATGTAAGCAGTTTACGCCCTACATATGTTTTCTCATAGCCAACTGCATGAGACCGAGAAATGGCCTGAATCTCAAGGGCTGTGACTAATAACGCCTAGGTAAAGGCACCAGCGCACAAGTAAAGGTCCGCGGATGCCGATACACGTCAAATTTCCCCAGATTTGTTGAATATATACGCCGGAACGTTGAGTTAAAGACAGGGCAATTCTCCCGCCAGCTGTCGGTGTGCGCCGCTGCCGTATACGGTACCAAATTGACGGGAACTAATTTTAGCGTTCCTTTATTTTCGCGAAAAAAGACGATCTATGTACATTTTATTGATCTTAATGATTCTTGTAATGGTTTTTCATGCTTAAATTTTAGAAAAATTCATTAGTTACCAATCTATACAATTGGCGGAGCTTTATTCGCGAGAGCCTGTTTATTTGCAAAACATGCAGTTTTCTCAAACTTTTTGAGATTCCTGGTATTATTTACATCTGCGCAAGCTAGTTCTGCCATTTTCTACCCATTCTGAGCAATTCATCGTCGATTTTGACGGTGGTACATTTTGGCTCATTGCAGTTATTCGTGACCTGACCTCAGGCCAATGGCTGGAAGTCATTGATACTTTGCCTAATGACGGCAACTAGATGTCTGCTTCACTCCACACTAAAAATGTTACGAAATATTTCGTCAATTTATGAAAAAACGACGATATGTGTTAAAAATGGGCTTGACCTTAGATGAATGACCCGGAAAATTCCGAAAAATCTGAGATAGCAGATTTGTTGCATCTATCACGATCACTGACCCCTGAAAGTATTATTGAAATATCTTGTTTTGCGAAAAAGTTAGAGGGCGCTAAACTTTTTTGGACATAGTTCTATTTGACCTGTGCTAGGTCAGACGCCTGACCTGACCTGAGGTCAATATTTTGACACGAGATGTAAAATTGATGAAGCAAAAGGTACACGAAGTTTCGTGACTCTGTGTTTGTTCGTTCTCTCGCAATTCCCAGGAAAACCTCAGGGGGGCAGTTAACTGCCCCCCCCCAGTCGGGGACAGGTTAAACAATATGCAGCAACCCGGCCGTTCCTTTTTTATTTGCTGCCATGTGATCGCGGGACGAGGTGGCCGAGTGGTTAAGGCGTTGGACTGCTAATCCAATGTGCTCTGCACGCGTGGGTTCGAATCCCATCCTCGTCGGGATTTTAGTTATCTGATGTGACAGAGGTGGTCGGCGCATTTCGGTTGTCCCGATTGTTGTTAATGTCCCCTCGGCCTGGCCCGGGATTACGGGGGGTTTCAGATCGTGAGGAAGCACGTCACGGAAATGAAGACCATGACAGCCATTGACTTAATTGCAGGCGATCCCGCATTATTGCGTTCAATAACCTAAAGCTGATATAAAAATGAGGCACAGTAGTATGGCTGTAGATTTCCGAAGATTATTAGGGCCTAAAATAAATTATTTGAGACCGTTACATTCCAGTCACTGCCATGGGCCAAATGATAAAACTTTCCGAAACATGAGAGTCTAGACCCCCATTACCCAACAATTCAGGATCTCCTGCCCTTTATGGTGGCCTTAAGACAAGTGCTGACCTTCGGTGCGCTATTTGCAATGATAGTTCTGTACGGTATGTGTAATGACGCGTAGTTGCATGAGTCTTAAGACCACCATAGAGGACTGGAGATCCTGAATTGTTGGGTAATGGGGGTCTAGACTCCCACATTTTGGAAAATTTCGGTTATTTGGCATATGACAGTTACTGCAAAGTACCTGTCTCAAACAATGCATTTCAGGCTCCAATAATTTTCGGAAATGTCCAGTCATGCAGCCATGGCTCATTGTTAATTAGATTTAGGTTATTGATTTCAATAATGCGGGATCAACTGCCATGAAGTCAATGGCATGGTCTTCATTTCCGCAACGGGCACACTCATGATGTGAAACCTTCCGTTATACGAGCTGGGCCGAGGGAATATTGACGCCAATGGGGACATTTTAGGAATGTTCCGACTACCTCATTCACATCCGACATCTAAAACCACGACGAGGATGGGATTCGAACCCACGCGTGCAGAGCACATTGGATTAGCAGTCCAACGCCTTAACCACTCGGCCACCTCGTCTGTTGCATGATTTTGGCTGAATAAATACTTGCAGATGGGTCCGGTGGACTGGTATAGCTTTCCGCGCCTTCAGATCTTTATATTCAGAATCCCTCGAAAAATGGCAACAAAGTATTTCTAAAAAAGTGCGGTGCATGTAAGTTCGGACAACGCGGATTACTTCACATCCGTTGGGAAACATTCATAGCAGAACTTAAGGTCATTCAGAAGGCAGCGTACACCTATCAAAAAGCAGTGTAGGTCTTAAGCTAGGATTGCGTTTTTTTCGTAAGCTTCCATTTATCGAAACATTGCAAAACCAGTCGGACACTCGAAAATCGTTTGTACGGGTCGTGCATCTCTCGTTTTTGTGATGGCACTCTCGCGCCAGTCAGCTTCACCACGTGCAGGGATCAGGCTGTGGACTGTGCATGGCAAGCGCAAGGACTGTGGACGACCTTTGAATATTCTAGGTTTCTATGTTGCAACGGCTTCATTTCAGGCAAAGACTCAAAATCCCGACGAGGATGGGATTCGAACCCACGCGTGCAGAGCACATTGGATTAGCAGTCCAACGCCTTAACCACTCGGCCACCTCGTCCCATGCAGATTCTCTCAGGAATACCAAATGAACACCTGGGCTGACGGCTCGTTTCGGTGAGCTGAGGGCAACCAGAAAGTCGTTCCTCAACTACATCGTGACTAGCGTAAACGTTATTATCCTGCCCGTTCCGAGAAAATCGTGCCCTCTACACCGCAACTCCAGTGGCAGCGCGCGATAATGTCTCCGCTCATGGCCACACATGAGAAAGCCATGTGTGTCACACTTGTGTTTAGCACGTGTCAGGAAGTGGGAGAGCGGGGGGGGGGAGCGAGCCAGCCATGCCTAGAACTTGTGTCGTACACGGATGGGGCCCGTCCGGACGGTTCTGTTTTAATCCAGACGAAATATTCCTAACATTCTCGCCCTGTTTTTTTTTTCTTTTAACTGAGCGGCTAGGTTCTAGAAAAAGGCCAGGTAATGTTCAGATGTGTCAGACAAGCATTTAGCTCATGTTTAAGTGCTGCATTGTCCATGACAATGTGGCAAGGCAAGCAAGCAAGGCAGTCTTCTTAGTAAGGAAACCGATCTTGTTCTGCTGGTGATGGTGATGCTGAACACCGTGTATAACATGGTGAAGCTGAACACCGTACAGCCCATGAAAACTCCCAGTTCAGTAAAGTCCTCAGGACGGGAAATTGTGCGAACAAAATGCACTTGACGTGGCTGCGTTGCAGTGCAACCATTGCAGTGCAACTGGAATCATTATTCCAGTCGCACATTAGAAAGGTGGCCGACTACTGTACAGAACGATGATATCGCTTTTGTTTTGTGTTGCGGCTGTTTCTCACAATCGCTTTTCTCCACGGCCATTTATAACGCCCTTGCGTGAACAGTCATGGAGGACGCCAGGCGTCGATTCTGTTTCCTTTTAGCGCCTGACCTGGCATTTGCTCAGTATCCTGGGCTGTCTGCTGTGAAAATGCTTCCCCTCCTTTATGCTCTCGCTGACTGTGATCATACGTTTGGTTATAGAAGCGCGTCGATTTTTCGATACATTTGATTTTTTTTCGTTTCATACCTCCTTAACTGTCGTGTCATGCGATGTGTCGGTGATGGCGCACCTTCTGGTGTCTTCTGAGATTTTAAATGCGCGCGTTCGGAACGCTTGGAGTAAACTTGACTGAAATGAGCTCCTGGATGACCGGACTGCGCCCTGCTCAGCTACTGCTTCCTGGCGTTCAACTTCGAGGAGCGGGTGACGGCCACCGCCGACTGCTGCCGCCTGTTGCTGCTTCGGCTCGACATGGACGGCTGGGCCGTGGGCAGGACCAAGGTCTTCCTCAAGTACTACCACGTCGAGTACCTGGCCCGGATGTACGACAAACAGGTCCGTCTCGGCGGTCTCGGAGCGGATCTGAAGTGTTATTGCTGGAAATGCGGTCATCTGGCGCCGCACTTGTTTCGATATTTGCAATTTTTGGTTCTTCCTAGTTTTTCTTCGGTTGGTTTTTAGTCAGCTAAGGAAGCGATTAAGCTTCATAAAAATGCGCTTGTCGTTTTCCGAGAACTGGCATTGAAATAGGGAGCATCGGGAAACGTCGACTTGAAGGGACATGCAATTCAGTGCTGTTTACATTTTTTACTTTGACAAACGTGATAAATTTAACTAGTCTCACGGACGGCTGGACCATTGGCACACTGTGGCGCCACGCACACACTGGAATTTAACATTAACCCTGTGGTAGATAAGACTCATGATTTTTTGCGATTGCGAATACATTACGCATCCGTCACTTTTATCACTGGCACAATAAATGAAAAGGCATTATGCAGAGCATGCACTTTGATGATAGAAGACTTCAACGCCCACTTGTCTTCTGTGCCGCAAAACATAAAACTACAACGCATGTCAAGAGCGTATCCTGGAAGGGCCTTGGAGACTTCAATACGTTGATGGTATGCATCACAAGGTTGGAAGCGGCGTTTTGCCTCGCATGGGTTTCCCCTTTCAACGATGCGTGTTAACGGGCTCTTAAAATTTTGACCTGTAAAAACAAAGAGATATGCGACAGGCACAAGTGGCCTCCGAGATACTTATTATCACTTGAAGATTACGGCATTAGCCTCACCAATGATGGTTGGGACCCCAACACAATTAGGGGTTTTTTCACTGCACCGAGGCTTTTCAGAGTAAAATTTTCTTATGATTTCCAAATATTCCTTTAACTAGTCCTCCAAAAATTTTGAGGGCTCTTTGGCGCAAAATTCTGGTGGCGTCCCTGACTTCACAGCCCCTCGTTTGAAGTGCTGAAAAAAAACAGGTTAGCTGTAAGCCTCGAAACTACCCGAAAGAATGCCAGAAACTGGCTTGGCTACAGTCATGGCCCTGACTTCATTTGCGTGCCCATGCTGCGAGGACCTGAATCGAAACTGCCTTCTTGCATCCGCAAGTGTGTCTGCGGAAACATCTCTTACGGCAGATCTGGAACACGCCAATGACGCTCCTGGCCCCACTTCGTTCCAGATCGCCAAGGTGATCAAGGTGCAGGCGCTGGTGCGTCGCTGGCTGGTGCGGGTGCGGCTCCAGGAGAAGTGGCGCATCTCGCGCAGCGTGGTTACGCTGCAGCGGTGCGTGCGCCGCTGGCTCAGCCGCCGCCGCCGCCAGCAGCTGGAAGGTCCGTTCCCCGGCCGGCGGAGGTGGTCGGTCCGCCGGCACCGGGTTCCGGCGGCACAACGGGAAGAGTGCCGGTCTGATGTGAACGAACTCCCCGGGCGGCGCACGGGAGAGGGGATGGCGGTGGTCCTCAGGACGGTGTCCCGCAGAGACGCGCCATCGACTCGGAAACGACAAAATCACGAGTCCTCGCGTGGTTTCGGTAGCAATGACATTGAGGCAAATCAACTCTTATTGCTTGTACATGCCGCTGATTGAATGAAAGTTTGATGTCTCTGTGAATGAAGCATCAGCGCTGCTTGGTGTTGCCCGTGAAACATTCAAATGTCAGTTACCTGTGAAGAAAAAATGGGTGAGTTCGGCAAGCGTCGAAAAAAAATCATACAGCAAAAAACTGATTTGCGTCAAGTTCCTTTGCTTCCAGCTGAAAATGAATCATGGACCCGAACGTTCAGATAGTTGTACAATTGAAGGCACACCACGGAGAAGCGCGTTAAATGATCTGAGACGGGATACCAAGTGAAGAATCAGGGCATGAAGTCATAACCGTTGAAAACACGTGGTAACCTGATCCAACTCATGGGACAAGCTGCGGAACAGTTAGGCTTCCAAGTCCACACTACCCTTCGTAAAACCTAAGCCTATCGCCAACCAAAGAAGTGCAGATTATCCGCATGTGCGAAACAAATTACCAGAATATACTACACTTCTTTTTGCCGCCCTTCTTAGGTTTCATCTTCTTGCTTTCGCCGATACATGACTGGATCGTGACTATGATTCATTTCCATTTAAATGTACTTTAAGCGCTGTTTTGGAGACCTGGTTTGGCGCCGGAGAAATGAGCCAGCTGATGTCCAGTTCCAGAGCGCCGCCCGTCCGGTGGCCGTCGGTGAGATGACGCGGGTCGAGAGCCTCGACCCTCTGGAGGAGCCGGACAGCTCCGGCGAGCTGCAGAAGCTCACCGAGGATGAGGCTGCCACCACCATACAGCGAGGTGAAGAAAGACTGCAGCGCACACGCACTGTCTGTAACGGGCATTTGGAGAGGGAACAGTCAATAGCATAGACGCGGAAGCTATGCGGCCAGGGGGGTTCAGTCCCCTCCCAACTTTTTAAAACTTAACATTGATCCTGTGGGCGTTGACTGGAAAAAACTGACCCAAAATGCTTCTCGTCCTCCCCACCCCAATTAAAGTTTCTGTGTCCTAGGTCAGTAGTGATTGAAACAAATGGAAGCTGAGACGGTGGTTTCCAAAAAGTTAAGCATGCTTTATTTCAGTCTTGTTTTGGTACAAATGTCAATTTCCCTCACGTATCGCGTCCACTCAAACACGAGAGCTATCGAACAGATCAAAGAAAGATAATCCTAGCACGACGATGTGCTTTAATTTAGTTCAGCACATGCAACTGTTGCATCACTGATTCTGCAACCTCAGGTCTGTGCAAAAGAAAGTTTCCTGTCGCCATTTGGCAACGTGCTCCGACGTGTAAATGATATGCAGATAACAACATTAAGAATGTATATTTCCGGGGAACGGTTGACTCACGACTAAAAGTAAAAGGTGAAGACTGATGTAGATACTGACAGTCTGGTCCTTTTATGCCATGTTTGTTGCGGCATTTTTCTAAGCCGTCCCATTTTCTGCAGTAGTTCGCAGCTGCCCAGGCTCAACTGTCACGCGGCGCCTCCTGACAGACGTCCATATTTGTCCCTTCATCACTGTACCGTATCCCCGGGAGGCTGATGGCGCCGCGCCAGCCGTGACGCGAGTCCCCCGTTTTTCCAGTGTTCCGCGGCCACCGAATCCGGAAGAAGTGGGGTCCGGTGCTGGAGGCGCGGATACGGGCGACGCTCAGGGAGTGCAGCACTCCGGCAGAGGCTCAGAGGAGGTGAGGGAGACGGAGGGAAGAAATAAGGAGAGAAGGGCAGAGGTAGAGGGAGACGGGGAAAGAGCAGAAGAGGAAGGTAACTGGTAGAGGGAGATGGATGGATTTTTACCCGCACGGCATTTTACTACGAGGGCTTTTGCAACTGGTACGGCAGTTAGCAGGCAATCTGTGTACACGACATTGCCGTGCACCATTTCAATCTATATATACCGCACGTGCAACGTAACTATCGTAACGCTGCACTCGGTCATAATGCTGATCACCGACCTGAATAGCATTTTTTTACATGTCACGGTGTCGAGTCGGTGGTTTCGTGAACTGATCCAGCCCTGCGTTTTTCGTTACGTCAGGTTGACCTTGGTCGGCCTTTCGCCGACCGAGGCGGCCATCATCATCCAGAAATGCTGGAAAAAGTTGCGTCGATCAACCGCCAAGAAGCAGGAGTCCGGCGGCGAGCTGAGCCAGCACGAGCGGAAACGGGCGCTCAGGACTTTCGCCGAACACGTGCGTGCTGATGCGCTGATAGCCACAGAGCCGAAACGAAAGTGTGCTCCACCTAGATCAACATGAAAATGAGGCAGCCCGTGAATGGGAGATAATGCTGACCTGGTCTCAAAACGAGTATTTCTTTTCGGTCCTTGCAGCAATACATCATACAAAACTGGCGTTTCTCTGTCGTTTGCTTCCCTTTCGCTGTTCATCTGCAAAAATAAGAAAGTGGTCTTCATTTACATTGTTCCGTACTTTGCGGCTTTGCCGCTCACATTCATCGTCTTCACGATGCTTCATTCGACAGGTTCACGGTGCCAATTCGGCGGTTCACGTGCATCTGAGGGAGAGCCGGGAGCCGGTGCTGTCGCCGTCACCGCCACCCGCGGATTACCAACGTCCGGCCGGCTTCGACCTGGTGCCACGCCTCCTGAAAGCCGCCGAGGTTGGTCTAAAGACGTGCCGGGTACTGGTTCGTTTTTCGCTGATCGCATTACAGCGCCGCAAATCCATCTTAGCATCGCGTCAGGTCCTGGTTCCTAATAAATCGTGATATGCATCCAGGCAAAGGGGGCATAGTAGAACCGTTTACGTTGGTAGCAGTTCATCTTCTCAACTCTGGCGGACACCCGTTAAACACCGGTTTTCTTTGAAACTTCTTGAGTCCAGAGTCCCCATTGAATACCAGTCTCCTGAGTTCTCATCATTATCGTAACAGCTCTGTTGTCCACATGACTGCTTCGGAGCAGGCGTCCCCGTAAAACCGTCCACCGCGAGATTGCGCCTCACCCGCGCTCGGCGCCATTTTCAGACTGAGCGTGCTGAAAAACGCGCCACCTCCGGCTCGTCGCCGCTACCGCCTCTGAAGATCGTCACTGTCGACGATGAACCGGCCACTAGGTGAGGATCGCCTCCCGACGACGGCCTGTGGAGGCGCTCCTTGAGGAAAAACCGGATTTAGATGTCTCAGTACCCGACTGTTGTGGCGAATGTAAGAAATATTAAAATGGAACTATTTATCGTCACAGTGCGTTTCGAAGTTGAGATAGCCAAATCGTAGCTCTGTCATCTTTGAAATGAACTCCTGTTGGTATCATACCGGACTTGTTTACGTGCCAGCGCTGCCAGTGGTGAGGGATGCTCCGTGGTAACCTTGGAGAACAAGTGTTTGATTGTGAGCGCACATTGAGTGGCATGGTAGAGCGTGAGGAAATCAATGTGAATGCAACCAAATGCAAATGAAATATGAGTTCCTTTAGAACGCGTAGGACTTGCCTAAGCGTAGGAGTGTAATTCCGGAGTTAAAGTCGGTTATGGCCCGTGCGTTTCTACACCCTCATTACCGACTTCCGGGTATTTCCTCCTCGCTGCCGAACTCAACAAAAAAAAATGCACTCCTTACAGTCATATCCTAAGGGAATGCGACCCGAAAAGAACCTATAGAGGAGGTGGGTTTTTTTAGCATAGCAGTTCCTGTGCCAGATGCTAATAGAAAGTAACTGTCATCTGACTTTTAAATGCAAGTTTTTATATCACTGTAAGCTTATTTTCCCGTCGCAAAATATCCCAACCCGGTAAGGGAGCATAAATTTGGGGGAGCCATGCCAGACAGCATACTGAGCAGCTGTGGACGCAGATACGTTTATGTCCCCCCCCCCCCGACCAACGTCAGTCACACACTGAGCCGCCCATACTGCCATTTGACATTGTACTTCTGCTATGCTCTCGAAGTCTTTAGAGCATGATTTCACATGCTATGCCTGGCATGCATGTGATATTCTGCTACTCAAAGTGGTAAGTCCGGACTAAGCACGCCTCTCTTTGGCTCCTGTTACCCCTGCCTCCCGTGTGAGCCCGCCGGTGCTCCTGTGTTGGCTGACCGGGCTCTTTGGCGCCGGACGCAGCAGCGAGAAAGCCTCCCGGGCTGTCTCGGACTGGGACCAGCCCCTCAGGCGGTATGAGGCTGACCACAAGCTGGAGTCGCTGCCAGGGTGAGGAGGAGAGCCCGGAACCCCCGGCGGCACCGCGGCCGCCGCTCCGACCCCTGCAGTGCGGAGGAAGTAGCTGACGTTTGGGATGGCGTGGACACCTCCCTGGCCTGGCCTGCCTGTGGCCCTGGCCTGGCCGTTCCGTAGCTGGCAGTAGCGGCGTTTGGTCGATGGTGTCGTATTGCGCGTCGGTGGCGTTTGCTGTAAACGGTCACTAAACCGTGAGCTAGCTGCAGAGGTCCAATGTTAAAGGACAAAGGGTACATATTTTCTACGCAGCTGGTTGCCTCTGATTCCGTATATTTGTGTTTGAGGCATGGTCCGGTTATATTCCCTGCACGTTTCGTAGACATGACTCACGCTGTGTGTCGGCCACCAAGATGCATCGTTGTCAGGCAGAACGGTAGATCTTTGTGTTAAAATCATGCACGGCCTTACTTTAATTTGGGGTCCATCGTTTTAATGGTCTGACATTGCTTTTAACTATTTGCGTCACATGCTAGCTTTACTCATTTCGTAGTAACTGCCGTAAATTATGACGTTAAGGAAAACGCTTTACTGGAAGCACTTAATCGACGACGACGTTGTTACGTAGCGTTGCCGTGTAGTTAACCGTGCATGCTGATAGTTTGTCGTCACCTAATGCAGCTAGCTACATTTCTGTTGTCGATCCACTGGTGTACCGAAAAAGAACTGTGCTGATGGTGTTCTGGTAACGTCGTGGTGTTGGACTGACCCGCCGGATATGATACGACCACGCACCGCCGCATTCTTGTTACCCTTTATCTTACTGCTGCTGACGGGTCTTGATGCCTGATACTCTAATGTTATAGAATGCGTGGCTGGTCTTTGCACCTGTGGGACGTAATTGCCTTCCAGACTCACTTATTGCGGCTGGCGCCAGTGAAAGTCAAACGGCCATAGGTTCTAGTTATATGGCCTTGTGACCTTCAGGGAGCCGCCAGTGGTGTTTGACCGGCGAGAGACCGTCTGAATCATATGACCCTGTGCCCTTCAGACAGGGCCGGTGGAGGTTGACGGGCGAGAGACTCTGACTTGTGTGACGTGACCTGCAGGCAGCCTCCGGAAGAGGTGGACCTGAGGGAAGCCCGCCTCAGTGCCATCACGGGCGGACTCAAGTCCCAGGCCAAGGACATGGCAGAGAGACGAAACTCGGTGGTCGCCGTTTTCCAGGTGAGCGACAGGCTCTCACCGGATCGGCAACAGGCTTTCACCGCGTGAACTCCGCATTTTTTTCTGAGGTGGTGCAGCATAGTGACTATTGCATTTGTGATGTTAACTCAGCGGTGTGTCAGCGACAAGTCGCAATATCAGTCGTTTGTCGGTAAAAAGCGACTGACTGTTGTCAATAGCAAGTTGTCATGGCGAAGCACTAGGTAACGTAACTACTTCCGGGTTAGCCACAAATGGTAAAGACCACTTTAGTTGTGATGTTAACTCAGCCACGTGTCAACGACAAGTTCCAATGTCAGTCGTTTGTCAATGACAAGCGATCGACTGTTGTCAATGACAAATCGTCAAGGCGAAGTACTAGGTAAAGTAACTCCTTCCTAGTTAGCTACGAAAGGCTGCTAAAGATAGGCGTAATGCAACTGGTAACCAACATCAGCGCACATTGGTCGTCGCTCCAAACCTGGGTACCGTAGGATCTCCTGACCGCCGTCCTGAAGTTTAAACGGTCTGATCCTTTGCTGTGTCAACAGGACGCCGTGCGGCGAACCAGCTCCCCGGACCTGGCCGCCAACCCCGTGCCGAAGAAGGTGCTGCCGACCGCCCGTGTTGCCAGACGCTTGGCAGGCCGAGCAGGAGAAAATGTGAGTCGCCATCTGGGCTCCGCGGTGGTCTCGCTGAAAAAGGAACGCCCCACTAACGAGGACTTTTCAAGGAAGATGCGTCTGCAGCCCGCTTGATTCATTTGGCGTGAAGGGTGACGATTTTCTTTTACACCTGGGACTTGCAAGGGATGAACATCGCCTGGGACATTAACCATAACACTGAAATACCAGAGGCCTGGGGTCGGAGGTATATTTAAGGATAATTATTGCGATTTTTAGCTGAAGCATGTTTTTTTGCGCTTCACTTATCTGACAGAGAAATATAAAAAATGTCCGGAATGCTGCGCAGTACCCCCAGTTTACCCCGGTCTGATCGTGTTTCGTTACAGCCGTATGGAGGCTGAGCGGGCGGCTTCCCCACGCGCCTCCGCCGGACACTGCCGTCCGCCACCGGCCGCCTCCCCCCGGCCGGCGTCCGCCTCTCCGCACGCGGCCACGCCCTCGCCGCCGCCGGCCGGCCCGCCGCCGCGCTCTCGACCAATCGAGCCGACCCGACAGGAGCGGCCACCTAGCGGCGACCTTGGTCCCTATAACTTCCGCCAGCTGCTGCGGCCGGCCGGGCACGCGCCTACCGAGAGCCTGCGCCTGCGCCGCGGCTGGAAGTCGCGGCCGGGGGTCAATCGGTACGGGGCCGAGTACGACATGTGATTGGTCGTTGGCCGAGTGGGCGGGGCTTCGACGCGCGCTGCCGGCGCTGGATGTCGAGCGGGCGGAGCTGAAGGAAGGTGTGGGAGGTTCGCGCGGCGGAACAGGTGTCCGTGGGAACGTCAGCTGTCCGTGCTATGAGCTGTAGCAGCTGTTAATGTTTCCTAGTGATCGTTACCCTAGCCATCGTTGTTTTGTGTGATGCTGTGTAGGCGATAATGGTGTTATGTCGACTGTTATGTCCCAATTATGTGTACCCGTGCGTGGTTACAATTAGAGTGCCACTAATAAAAAAATCGCTACCATTTTAATTGGTGGGTATTCGTAGATGTCCATGATTACTTGTTTTTCAAAGATGTGATTTAGTAATACCTTTCATATGAAGAACATTTAATTTGGACTTTGAAGGGAACAATATTTTTATCGTAGTGTTTTCAGATCGATTCGCTGATACATCAGAAACGTATCTTTTATTTTGATTGAATTTGGCTGGGCGGCCAGTGGAAAGCAAAAGGTTCCCATTTCATATTTATTTCAACCTTCATGATTCTCTGTCTTTGGAGCGTTAACGTCATGATGGAGGGCGAAAAGAAGTGGACGTGTGCAGCTTTGCGCTTGCGGGAATCTGTGCACACCAGTGTTTGTTGAACAATGCGTGTTCTTCGTCGGTGTGAAATGAATGCAAACTGCGCGTGCGGTTCCAGTTTCATATGTTTAACAGTCCTCTGCTGCCATTTACAGAGCTATACCAAAGTCTGTATTTATATTCCCAATGCGTCTTGCGGAGCATGTCATTACTGCCGCGCATTTTCCCTGTCCACCTGAGAACTTCTGTGAAAAATTGAGCAGAATTATGGCACTGCAAGATTTGCTATTTAACTGCGCCTTTCGCGGGCATGAAAGCTTTACTGGAAACTGGAGCTAGAAAAGCAGATTAAAACAAAAGCAAACTGATCACGTACGATCCTGATGATTCTGAACCATGTTTTATTTCAACGACTATTTCTTTTAACAGCGCATTTTTGGTCCTAATGAGGACGAAGTGAGAAATGCAAAAGAAGTAGAAGTCCTAGTCTTTGGCGCACGCGCGGCGCCAGAACGCTTGCAGCGCTCAATATTGGATTATTTTTCCGCGGTTGTATCCTTGCCCCCATTCAGCAAGTGTCCTGTGCCTAAAGCATCTTGCTAGAGGTAGTAGTTCTCAGCTGCTGGGTGTTTGTCGTATCTCTGCCTGCAGTAGCTTTGCTCCAAACACTTGCGCTGCCTCCATGGTATTTTGTTATTTTGTACAACATCATTTCTTTCCGTGAGTGCGAAATAGCCTTGCTGTGACGAGGATGAGCAGGCGTGGTAATACAATACAATGCATTACAATTCAACGGGAAGTACCGACTTGAGCTGTGGGCATGGTAGCGCCATGTGCTGCAGCATCGAAAAGGAATGCGTGTAAGACGCAAAAACACGTCCTTTGCTCGATGGAAACTGCCTTTTTAAAACTTTTCAATCCGGAACAGAGTGATGTTAAGAGCCAGCGTCCGTCCTATGCATCGCTCGTTGCACGGATTTTAAACATCACACTCGACCGTTCCGTTCTATGTTACGATGAATAGCACGTCTTTTATCCCGGGTCGTCCTTCGGAATTCCTATAAACTTTGAAAGCAGGCGTTCTTAATTAACGGAATTAAAAACTCCTCTCCTCCGTCTGAGAGGACCTGTCGCTCCAGTCCGCCCTGTTCACAGGACTGGGCTGCAGCCCCCTCTCAGTTCGGCGCACAGAGCGGATTCAGAGGCGACCTCGCTTTATTCGGCAGCCGTTCTCCCCGACATGGGCCTCACGCCACGCCAGCGGCCGCGCCGGCCCGGAAACGCGCCCTCCACAGCCGTAGTCGTCACACGAGTCGGTATGGGCCGCGCGCCGGCCGCCCGCGCGGCGCGCGGGCGCGCCCGGCGGCGGCGCGTCGCTACGAGGTATACACAGATGGGACGATGGGCGGGATGATTCTGATCGATGATATCACACAGTTCGCGGCCGGGCCGCGCGGCGCCGGCGACGGTCCCAGCTGAGTGGCGGCGCTCCACCGATCGGCGCTGGCGGCCAGCCCGACCGCCGGCGCCCCACGCCGGCCCGAGCGGCAACAAACACAACAAACACGACCGGCGATGCCAGCAAAGGTGCTGGTGTAAATGGTAACTAGCTACTGGTCCTTCAGACGACTGGCATGGCGGCGGCCGGCGGCCGGGCGCGGGCGGCCACCACGCGCCCGGGGCGCCCGCCCGACCGCCAGCGACAGACGCGTAACGCACACTTGGCACATGAAGCGAGAACGTGGCATGCCGAAACGTTAAAAATTACAAAAATAGGTCCACGTGGCATCCGCGGGCGACGACAGTCTCACGACTCTCGCCAGGGTTGGCAGTCAGGCCTTAGTGGTGCTCGAACCGCTGCGGACGAGGCTACCCGCGCGGGAAAGCCCGCATCATCCAGCCGCGGCCGACCGCTCCGACAGGCACCTCGCGGTGACGCTCCGACGCGCTCCGCCCGAACGGAAACGGAGCAGGAGCTCCGACAGCCCCGGTCGGCGCCTCGCCGGCCGCGGTCGCAGCGATTAGTTCCGCAAGCCGCCGCCAGGCGGCACTGAACGCAAGGCACATCCCGTAGCTCTCTCGGGGCGCTGAAGGCGTCCGGGCGGTCGTCCCAGCTTCAGCGGGCAACAGGAAAAAGCCCAGTATTCCACCAGCAGCGGTACGCGCTGGCGCCGGCCCGCAGCAGGCCAGCCCGACCAGCCGGAGCGTCAGTGGGTCGGCGTCCGCAAGAAGCGCAGCACCATGTAGCCCAGCAGGCGGAACGTCACCATGAAGCCGAGCAGCGCCACCATGTTGAGCCAGAGCGGCAGCTGGTCGCCGCGCCGGCCCAGCAGCTCGGCCGTCGGGATGTGCGTGGCGTTGCCGGACACGCAGCTGTCGAACTTGGAGTTCTCCAGCGCGCACCTGTGTGGAGAGTGCCACTCAGCAGTCTGCCAGGCTGCTTCGGAGAAACCGATGCCATCACCGCCGCAAGAGGAACAAAATATGAAACATTAAAAAAATAAACGACATCTAATTATGCCGCGGGACGCAGTGGATAGAGTAGTCTGCCGTGTTAAATAGCACAGACGCCGTCAAATCGATCTTAACTAACACTTCAAGACGCAAAAGCGCTGCTCCTAACTAGGCACGCAGCCGGATGGGCTGGCTGTGAACGACAGGCGTGTTTTAACAATGCATCCACGTCCCGACACACACCACTCGGGGCGCTCCGACTTAATGACTCTGAAACGTCCTCGCGCTTCCTGCTTCCCGTTCCCGGTAGTGGTACACTATCCGCCTCTGAGGTCAGCCGGACATCAATTTGGGCCGCACGGAAGAGACAGCCCGAGGGCACGGCGCCCGACGCCGGCCCCGCAGAGGTCAGAGGTCGCCCTCTGCGCCGCCGCCGGGGGCGGGGTCACTGACCTGAGCGGCGGTCCGTTGCTGAACTCGACGATCTGCATGTTCTGGTAGGCGTAGAACACCATGGAGAGGTAGCGCATCCAGGCCAGCCAGCCGGGAATGTGCGTCGACAGGTAGCCGCCGAACAGCTGCGTGCCGCACGTGAAGATGGCGCCCACCGTGTTGCCCACCTGGAAGTCCATGCAGGCCACGCCGAAGAACACGCCGACGCTCTGCAGGAAGCGCAGGACGATGTTAGCATGACAGTTGAGTTCAGGTCGAGAGATTTCAAAGTGAAACATTTTCTACCAGCGTCACTGACGCAAATAGCGACCAAGGCCATTCAGAATCTGTTAGCTTCAACTCATTTTACCTCTCGGTGTTCGACCCTCATCCACGTCCAAAACGGCTTCCAGGAAACCGTGACTTACGACTATGGCTTCTCGCCGTAAACTCTGACAATCCCTCTTCAGTGACTTTGACCGTGGCCTCTGACCGGGAGCTCCAGCGCGGCCCGCGGCGACGCACCTCGGCCACCACGCTGTTGAGCAGCAAGAAGAGCAGCAGCTGGACAAAGGCCAGCGGCGAGCGGCAGCCCATCATCGGGTAGGAGATGACGAAGTAGAGCGCCGGCGGCACGGCCAGCAGCGGCAGCTCGCCGAACATCCTCGCCAGGTAGTAGGCCGACAGCCGGTAGGCACCCGACGCCCGCTCCTTGTTCACCACCTTCTGCTGCGACGGAACTGGAGCGGACGGGCGAGGTTTGTTATACCTGTCCCGCAACGGTGGGAGAAGAGAGGAGCTTCGTTCACCGCCTGCAGGGAGCCGAACCAGAACGTGAAAGACGAGTGAGTCACCACCCAGTGGGGTGAGGCCGGCGTGCCAAACGTGTCTGGCGAGATGCCGAATCAGTACACTGATAGGATGTTGTGTAATTATCGTGCAGCCGTAATGGTCAACCTCTTAACAGTGGAGCAAGACCTGGCACCCGTAGTGACCTAACGTTATTCAGACTAGCTCACGAACCAAGCCGAGCATCACTGAACAGCGAACTCACAGGCAAACAGGGCGCCAAACAGCGAAAACAGCATCCAGTAGTTGGTGGAGAAGAAGATCCAGCCCTGGAAGTCGGCGATGCTCTCCTCCTTGCGCTCGGTCTGGAACCAGACGAGGCCGGCCAGCAGCGCCAGCACCACCGTCAGCAGCAGGTTCAGCCGGCTCAGCACGCGCGGACACGCCTCCTGGAAGTTCCGCGCCGTCAGCACCTGCGGAAGACCCGGACGTGACGTCAGTGGGGCGGAGGCGTGACGGCGGCGGAAACCGCACACACGACGTATGCGGAGCCGCGGCAATGAAGCAAGAGGAGGCCGAGGTATGACGACGGCCGAGAATGGCCTTTGCTGATTCACACATGTCTGCGTCGGTAGAGTTGAACTAGACTCTGCTGAAGTCGTGCGAGGCGGGAGAGGGGGGGGGACAGAAACTCTTATATTGTCTGAAGATGAGCGGAATCTGAAATGTCTGCGACGCGGCGAAGGCTAGACGAGAGAAAATATTTGGGCTTCGGGAGGATGACTAAGTTTATTCCATTCAGATTTGTGAAAGAGCACCGGGATAGCTGACGGCCTGTTGTGCTCTCCAGCTTTCGTTGCCCCTCTGATATGGGCCTGAAGCGTCACCAGGATTTCACACCAGGAAGGAAGGTCAAAGTGGTTGGAAGGGTACGTACTGGCTGGGAAGGATCTTCCACGAAGCGTTTGCAACAGAAATGAAGATTTCCACCAACAAAAACGTTCCGGGAGAGGGGCTGGGAACCCTTTCCAGAAAAGTTTGCACCCCTCGTAGCTCTTCTTCTCCACACACAACGGTGACCTCGTCTTCTCCACTGTGCGTGACAGACCGACACTGTAGTCGTGACGCGCCTCCAGCCGCCCGTGACGCACCTTGAACTGGGTCCAGAAGCTGGTCGGCCACCGGTCGGTGGTGTACTCCTCCTCCGAGCCCTGGCTGTGGGTGTCGTTGGACCAGGTGGAGGTGCCGCTGTCCTCGTCGTTCTGGGACGAAACTGCGCGGCGCAGACGGGGACGTGTCAGCGCCGGCCTCAGGGAGAATTCAACGATGTGTCCAGTAGTGCGTAATGAGCTCCTTTGGTTTCCGTAATTTTGCAGGTTTCCGAATCATCAGAATCTAGGCATGAAGAGACCTGCCATACGCCTTTGCATCCGCTAGGGTTCAGACATGTTGACAGCGGAACGAAACAACGTGTAGCTTGCCCGATGCAACAACTTATTCTGAGAAGCTTGATATGCGTGGGCAGTTGCCTCGCCCAGATTTTCGAAAAAGGGTATCAAGGCTAAAATTAAAATGTGTCATATGACTCTTACCATTGCACCGAAAACATGGAAAACATGAGGAAATTGACCTTTTCAAACAGCGCAACTGAAGCCTGTGAAAATAAACGTGCTTTACTATCCAATTTTTAGGTCTTCCAAACAAGTGATATATGACAATGGCCGATTTTTGGAAGTCCCTGACAATAAAGGGGATTAACTGACCCCTCTGACCCCCTATGGCTAAGCTAATGGGCAAGGGCAACAATGTGCATAGGCATCCATCACATCCGGACTAAGCTCTCCTTCGGGCTCACCTAGCGTGAGGGCATGATCCGACTCTTCTATTAGGATGCGAAGCTCTGAAGGCTTGCTATTTCTGCAGTTGTTACACCGCTTCGGAGCGGGCTCGGCTTCACTCGTACCATTTTCCGACCAGCTAAGCTTTTGTCCGCACCCACATAAAGGTTTCGAAGTTTCTGAAAGAAAATATCAGCACTGAGGCATTCCATCACGGTGCGCAGCAACCGCGACATTCGAAACCAAGACCAAAGTAGCAGCAGAAGAAACTAATGCGTTCGGAGTTAAAAAACCGCGAGCGATAATCGGCAGCCAGCAGCGGTTTTGCCAGGCTCGCAGCCGCCTACCCATCCGAGCTTCCTGAACTGACCGCTGGTGTCGCTGCGGTCGGCAGGGTACTGCGAGGAGTAGAGGCTGCACGTGCTGGAGTAGGGCGTGTCCAGCGCCAGCTGCGCCTTGGCGTGCATTCCGGCAGCGGCGACCAGGATCTTCCGCAGGTTCTCCTCGGAGGTTTTCAGCTGCTCCACTGCAACAAAGCGAGGCTGTCTTAAAACCAGCAACAAGGAGGCAAATGCAAACTGAAACATTGCCAGCTGAGAAAATGCGGACGAAGATCAAAGACACATCTTCCGTGGACATGTCCCCTTTTTCCAGGACAGGTGAAATTTTCCATGATTTATTTTTGTACCTGTGATCAATAATGTTCCTACGGCAGGTACAAGCTACTCAGAGATACTCTTATCACACCCACCACGAAGCGCTCAAGTGTTCGGCAGGTGCGAAAAGTCCCACTGGCGGCAGATAGTTTCTCTGGAGGTTACAGATAATCGGAAGCTATGCGGAGAAAAACAGGTTCGCTAAAGAAAAAGTAACAGGGTGTACGTCAATCCGATCGCAGATTTCAGTAAACAGAGAGAATGTCACTGCCACAAATATAATGTCGAACTTGAATTTGTTCCTCGATTTTTAATATGAAACCAGTGGATTGGTAGTCACTGATGTCACTGCGCAGAAATAGCAGAAATAATCTGCGTCTGGACAGGATTCTGAACTGTGTCAGTTCCAAAACTCAGCTCATATGAAAATCCTCTGAGGGAAATCGACGGGTTTTCATTCTCAAAGGATGACCGTGAATAACGAGTACGACAGTCCACACGAAGTCAAAGCCGCACAGTCGACAGCGGGACCTGATCTGGTACGCCAACTGCAGAGCTCCCTAGGGGTAGGTCGCTGAAAGGCCATGCTCCGGCTTGCGGTGCAACCTGACAGCCTGCACGTACACCGCCATATGTCGATGTCGCCATGAGCTGTCACATGTCCGGCATACCGTGGCCCGTGCCATACGCTCACGTATTTTTGCCGTCCTATTCCCGATGGCATATCACCGGGGCCTGGTGTAGTTTTTCGCATCCGCCCCAGGATGATAAATTGCTCGTGATAACTGGCGACAGCGATGTTTTTTCCACTTACTGATGAAATCTGCCGGGTTGTAGTGTTGCTGGATGACCATGCCCAGCCCGCCAAAGTGGCTCACGACGTCGCCAATATCACCGAAGTAAGCCGTCTGAAAAACGTTACGGAATGTGTCACTGTTGTTGCAGCGTTGCAGTTGTTGTTGTTGCAGCAGTTGCAGCGTAATGAAATGCTGTCTGAGACGATGTGGGCATTGCGAATTTCAATGCTACGGCGAAAATTACGAATATTTATATCTGTGGAATACCACGGAAGCGATAGAAACTTGAAAACGTCTTACTCGAAACAACAAGAATACGGTTACAAATTAAAGCTGATACACGCACTGACTACAAAACACCTGGCGCAGTCCCTGGCGCGAACGTTTAACAAATTAGTAAATCCCCAATGCGCGAAGACGTAGACCTTGCCTCCGTACCGGAAGTCACCTGATTCTAGAAAAGGCCAAGTTCTGCGGTTTTTTCGGCATGCTCCGCCTCGCGCCACCTGCCAACTTGCCCGGGGGCGGCGGTCATGTGTATGCGCCGCACTCAATCCATCAATTTTTTACCCCCATCGAGCAGACCGAGCAGACGCGGGCGAAAAAATCCGAGAAAAACGCCGAACGGCGCGCGCTTATTGTTGGTCGCGGAAAAAATGGCGCGAAAAAACGCTTGTCTGGGAGGTTTTTGCGCGCGCGGGGAACGACCGCGGGTGTGTCCGGACCTGAGCCACCTGACTAACCTGCCGAAGCCCCAGCACGACACGTTCAGGCGGCAAGTGAGCGATGACACGCGTGAAACGACCACAGCACGACGCCGTCCTTCACGCAGGACAGCTGTCGTCGGTAGGGTCCTTTGGCGGCTCACCTGTCCGTTGCAGAGGAGCAGCAGCTTGTCGAACATGTAGAACACCTGCGAGGACGGCTGGTGCACGGTCAGCACGATCGTCTTCCGCTCCTTGATGGCGTACTCCTTGAGGTTCTTGATGAGGCCGTATGTGGCGCTCGAGTCCAAGCCGGTAGTGGGCTCCTGAAACGAGGTGACTTAGTCTATTCCCCGATGCCGCATAACGCTCTGTCAGACGCAAGCTCTTCACGAATGTGGGCGGGTCAAAGGCAGCAGTGCCGGTCACGTAAAGGACGGACGCTCAGGCCACATTAGCAGACGCCAGATTGAACTGACGGATTTGGCCTAGTCGGAGTTCAGATTCTTACCGAGCTTTACGCTGAATACGGAAAAAGACCAGTGAGCGCAAGAGAATAACAAGAGGACCTTGAATCAAATGCAGCCCGTCAAAGGTCGCCTACATTCCTCGAATTCTCCACCCAAGGACCCGCGATTCGCGGACGACCAGCAACCGAGAGCAACGTCCTTTCCCTGGGAGGACACTCTCCGACTGCAACTGGCGCTGAAGACTGTCGCTGCCTTCTCAGGCCGTGAACGTTAGCCGGGTCCGTCGCCGCGCGGACGGGCGACGACAGCGAACGCGGCACTCACGTCCAGCAGCATGAGCGCCGGGTTGGTGAGCAGTTCACAGCCGATGTTGGCCCTCTTCTTCTCGCCACCGGAGAGGCCGCCCTTCATGTACTCCCCGATCCCTGCGGGCAGAGACACGGCCGTCAGGGAGACGCAGGGGCAGCGACGGTCCGTGCGGTTAGTACACCGGATCCCTTCTCGTCTTCCCATTTCTCCGTCCTCCGGTGCCCGTGGACAGGCACAGGCGATCACGTTCCGTCAAAGGCATATGATTCAGCGGTGTCGAATGGCAAAAGCTTGCCATGGTGCTCGGCAAGCTGTTAATTCGCACCAAACAGAGCGTTCAGCGTTCAGCGGCAAGCCGCAAGTCATGCTTATTTTCACAGCGACATCCAATCACACAGATCGCGCGACGGATCAGCCTTGTGACATGTTGCATTCACATGTCCAGGATCTCCCATTTAGGCTATTTACGGACAACCGTGGTCTCGGAAAACGATTACCCGAGCATCTGGTCCGCCAAGATGCAGCACCGTGTAACATCTGCTGCTGTATCTTTACCGTGAAGGCCAACGCGTTCGATATCGTGCCCTCACACAGCGCGCGCAGCTGTGGGCGCGCGCTTCTGCAAAGGTCGGCAGATGCGCTCTACAGCCGCCCGCTGGTCTGTCTGGCGACGTGCACCTCGTCACGGGCAAGGCATGTCCTCAGGTTTCCGGAGCCGGGAGGCAGCCGCGCCCTCGCCCCGGCTGACGCCGATGCCGGACGTGTTCGGCGAACACGCGGGGCGGAATACACCCCGCGTCTCGAGCCCGCGATCGTCTTTCACCGCGAACGCGATCCCACAACCAATCCCGCAGACATAACTCTGCCTCTTAGCTCCGCCGTTGACGCCGCAGACGCCCCTGCCCGCTACCAGCCACAGGTCGCGCGGGCGCGACACGTGAACCGTGACCTGCGGCCGGCGACGGAGCGGGGCCCGGGGCCTCAGCGGGGCCCGGGGCCTCAGCGGGGCCGGGGACGGCGCAGCGGCGAGAGTGTTCCGAGCGTCTGCCGACGTTGCAACACTGCCGGTTCTGCTGGGGCCGACGCCGGCCGGCGGCTCGGCGGAAGGCTGAGATAACGTCGGGTCGGCACGCCGCCGCCCCGACGCGGCGAGACACACCGCAGACGCGACAGGGTGGGACGGACTGGCGGCAGGCGGTGAGGAAACGCGGCCCGATCCTGGTGTGACTCACGGGCTCACGTGGCGCGTGGTCACGGGGCGCGGGGCTCACTGGGTCACCTGATGGACTCCGGAGTTCGGCAGGCGGGCGTGCCTTGTGACTTTCCAGGGCCATGGGGTACGCATACGGTACTTGAATTCTTAGATTTAAGTCATGAAATGCAAACCGCGGTGAAAGCTATCCATAACTTTCACCGCGGTTTGCATTTCATGACTAGCAGTTTTCGTTAAATAAATTGTTTTGCGTTGGACGGCATTTATAAAATCAATGCATGACGTTTTTCAGGTTCAGGCTTGAAAAACGGACTGCATGCCCAAGCCAAAACTCAAAATGGTATGCCAAGATAAGACCCGCTAACACAGAACAAAGCTTTACCCGGCACTAAGCGATCAGTTTACGTGTCTTGAATTACAACGTAAAAATAAAAATCAAGTTCTTGTCGGTCAACGCGTCTGTACGAACCAAGCCGTGCCACTGCCCAAACGAAGGCGAAGTACAAAGGTATCGATCTATCTACCGCCCACGCGCCGCATAACAGCGGCTGCTATTTCCTGGACCGTCGCTAATCACGCGATGTTTTTCGTCGATGTGGCTGGGTGTGTTGCTTCGAACGAGTAAAAACAAGCCAGACCAACAAAAAAGAACAAATCGAAAGGAAGGAAAAAAGGCGTCCGCCGCGGGTTGCCATAATCCGCCTCCAGCTCCCGGCAGACAATGTTGTCTACACAAGCGCTTTATCATTCTGGGCGGCGTCAACCCTGCCGGAGCAGAACAGCTCGTGGCTAGCCTTTTTGCGCGCGAGAAAAACGCGCGCGCAAAAAAGCGAGACCCCGGTCGGCGCACGACCTGGCAAAAAGCGCGCGAGACGTGGAAAAACGGCCATCTGCTACCTGACCGCCAAGGTCAAAGCCAAGCCGCCGAGCCACCGATCGGAAATTCCCGTCGCGTTTTCATCGCTTCTTCACCGGCGCAAAAACGGCCTCTAAAAGGCTCCGCTGTCAGCCGCAAGCCTTGCCGCTAATTGGATGACGCGCACATTACATCATAATTGCTCTGTTGGGGAAGGCTTTGGTGGCTGGTTGTTGGAACTGTATGACGTGCCGTGGACGCGGCCGCGCGTTATGTTCAGGTTGTCCTGCTGGTGCAGTCTTCGCTATAGTATGCCCATCGTTTCATTTTCACCGCCTTTCTCTGTATTTTCTTTTCGGCCTTTGACTTCTCTGTTTCTCATGCAATTTCTGTGAGGCTCAGGTTCTCTCAGCATTTATTATCTTAAAATTTAGCTGATGAAATCGCCTCGGAAATTCTTATCGGAACCTGTGATTCACCAACTTCCAGTGCCACCAGGCTCCATAGAATATCACGAACAGCTCGCTGACGTCCCACGTCCTCGTTGACACCACCTAGTCCCGACCAGTTTCCCCGTACACCGGGCGCCAGCAGGTGCCGCCGCTACTCACGAGTGTCCTGGCAGCGCGTCAGGTCCAGCGTGGCGATGATGTGGTCGACGTGGCGGACCTTCTCGGCGTAGCTCATGCTGTCCGGCAGCCGGAGCTGGGCGGAGTACTGGAACGGACGGCGGACGTCACTGATGGGGCGGTGCTGTGCGCTAACGTGACCCGCCCGCGAGACCAAAATCCACTTAATGGAAATTGATGATGCTGTATCGCTATCATGCGACAAGAAACTAGCTGCGAGATACCCATGGAATAAATCGATGTGTGTCGAACAAGGCTCTATTCGTGTATTACGCTGCGAGGTTTTGTAACTGCGTGCGCTATTGCTGGGACTTTTCATGAATTCGCATATGATTGCGCCAATTTTCATGTTCCGACGATGACCGGCCCACCGCTTCATGACACGTAATATCGGGGTCGGTAACCCTGTCCCAGGCTTTCGCAGGATGTCAGGAGGGTTCGCGACCACAGACCATCTAGGGGTCACCACGTGCCATGTCGCGATCGCGTCGCTCGTTCGGCTTTCCGCGTGCCTTCATCTGGAAATCGCAGGACTTACGCCTACGAAATTTGCTCCCCTGAGCGGTACCGGCCAGCCTCATCTGCTAGTGTTCGGAGACTAAAACACTAAGTTCCACTCATGGCTGCATGCAGTTCCCTCTCAACCACAATGCCGACCCGGGAAGGCTAACTCTAATTCGTAGCCATGCTGGACTAGTAACGACATATTCGGCCGGAAGACGCCCTCTGATCAAGAAATGCCCCGCGTGCCAGTCGCACGGCGTTCGGAGCGGCATGTCCTGTGATCGTGACGGCGGCGGAGGCATGTGGCGAGTGGAACACGTGACATACCAGCGCGCCGCTGGCAGTCGGTTTCCGGTCGAGTTCCGGGGCACGCCTGTGCTGGTGCGGAACCCGGCAGGAAGCGAGTGCGGTGGGTGTTCACTTTGATCTCGGGGAGCGGTGCGTTACTGCCAACAGGTCCACTAGATGGGGGGGGGGGGAATAAAAGGCTTTGTGATCACATGGTCTCATAGTCCAAGTGGCACATGATGACAATGACTAGGTATGGGAGGCTCTAGTCCAGGGGGCGCAGCCAGGATTTTCTTAAGGGGGGGGGGGGCCGGAGCTCAGTGTGAACCGAAATCGTACCAAAACTGCCTGTTGGGAAGACGATGTGCAATGGTTTTCACAAGACATGTGGGCGTAAGAGGGGAGGCCTCCTCTTTGGCTGCGCCGGTGCTCCAGTCTATGACGCTCTAGATGTTTTTGTCGTTCTACACTGCGAGAGACAAAGGAAACAGAAACTTTTCATTATGCCGCAAGCTGAAAATTACATTTCGTGTTCGTGACAACGCAGAAATATCATTGCGCAGCACAATAAAGACTTCATCCTGTTCCACCAGAGAAAGCGGTCACGTGCCTTCTGCCGGCCTCCTTCAGACTATGCGGCTGGGCCCGTCTTATACTCAGAACCTTGTAGAAAGTAGACACATGTTGCATACTGTCTGCATGCTAACATATACTGCGCAGAAGACAACGAACCTTACAAGCATTCACATCGTATCACCAAGCAAGAAAAAGCGCACCCGTGTCATGGCGTGCGTGAGAAGTCGTGCTTGGTAGATGCATGTTTTCATTCCAGTAGTAATCTGCTCACATTACAATTGCTTCACAGAAAGCCGCTCGGTTCGCTCATGAATACGAGCACGAACGATTAGCAAAGGCGCTACGTTGCGGCCGAGGCATTCAGACGAGGTTGGCAATTAAAGCCGATTGCAAACCACCGACTTTAACGCCCGTCGGTACCACACGTCCTCAATGAGGCTGGAGTACGTGCAGGCCTTCTGAAGGCACCACGATACGTCTTTAGTCTCGGTACTCAGTTCCGCATTTCCGTGAACCAGGGGTAGTGCCTGCGCTTTTGGTGTTGCAGTGTCAACACCATTCATCCCGAAATTTAACACCAGGCAGACGGCACGGTATCAAAGGAATGCCCGTATAAGAGTGTTCCGGCCACACCAATAATTTGGACGTGGTTTCACGTCCGGTGCACCCTGTTATCACAGTTGGACCAAGGCCCCTGAAGACAATGCATCTAGAGCCGAACGATATATCTACAGGACCGAGAAAGAGCGATGACTATACTAGACAGGTTGCACGGACAAATTGTACCGTGCATGCAAACTAAAAACTTCACCACACTAACAATCCATCATGCTGCCAAGGCCAAGCGACAGGAGAGATACTGAAGCCTTCGATACACTGGCCACAAACAGGGGATGCCGTCTGACCGAGATCCAGCGGTCAAAATGCTGTTGCTGCGTGGACATCAAATTATTCCGATAGGTGCAACGCATGTACGGTTAAAAGTCTTGGTTAGCACAGGTGGGGAGAGCTCAAGCACGGATATGACGGGGGAGGGCCGAGGACAAAGCAGCGCAGGACGGGGCTGAACGGGCAAGTCAGGGACAGAACGGCGCGAGAAAAGATGACGCAAGGTGGGGCAAGGCAAGTCAGAACCAGAACGGCGCGAGACATGACGCAGGGCGGGACAACGCAGGACGGGCAGTTCTCAGAGAGAACGGCCCAGGGCAGGATGAGCGCGTCAGAGGCGCTCGGCGCGTCAGAGGCAGGTCGGCGCAGGACAGGACAGCACAGGGCGGCACGGCGCCGGCCGTGGCGGGCCGGCCGCACCTGTGCCGCGCAGGAGAGGTACGGCCGGCGCCGGCCGCGGTGGCGCCACACCGCCGGCGCCGGCCGCCGGCCGGGCGCGGTTGCATCAGATCTGGGTTAGCGCGGCGCCGCTGTCTCCGGCCCGCACGGCCTGCCGCGGGCCGCCTCACGGGTCGCCGGCCGCTCACACACCTGCGCAGCCACCAACGGCCAGTCGGCAGCGCAGCCCTCCTGTCACCACGTACACGGATCCTCGTCCAGTCATGGCTACGCTGCCCCTTCATGTCAACGCAAGCCCTCGTGTCCTCCAGTGGCCGCGTGCCTGGCTCCTCCCCAGTCATCACGTGAAAAGCTCCTCTTCCAGTCATCACGTGCGCGGCTCCTCCATCAGTCAAAACGCGCACGGTTCTTCTTCTGGTTATCACACGCACAGCTCCTCTTCCGGTCACAATGTGCACTGCTCCATCTCCAGTCACCTCTCGCACGGATTTCCTTTCAGCTCTGCCTAGACACCAAGAGTAAAAGTCTCCGTTTTCTGGAACCCAAGTCTTTTTCGCAGTTACCACACCATCCGTGATCCTCGAATGTTCGATTGAATTTGTATGTAATGCTTACGTTCTTCGGTTCACATCGAGCAACGCGGTTCGAAAAGTAAAGCGCTGTGCACGAAAACAGACGATTTTGAGGAAGATAGGAGTCATGAATGTACGAGTCCCGCAAAACGTAGTAGGTAGTGGCGGACTGTGTTATGCGACTGTTGTCTGCAAAAAAGTGTTACCTTCTAATGTTAAAAATATGACGGGGATGAGACACTGCGGCTTTGCCCACTCAGTTCGTCCACAATATATATATATATATATATATATATATATATATATATATATATGTATATATATATATATATATATATATATATACTGTGTATATATGCATGCAAACTATAAGCTTCACCACTTCAACAATCCATCATGCTGCCAAGGCCAAGCGAGAGGAGAGACACTGAAATCATCGATACACTGGCCACAAACAGGGGATGCCGTCTGACCGAGATCCAGCGGCTTCTAATATACAAACATACATACACAGATATATGTGTATATATATATATATATATATATATATATATAAGTTTTTTTTTATAATATCATGTATTTCATAAAAGCGGTCCTTTGAATACAAATCAGCGATGAGAGAGCTCGACCTGCTTAATTTCAAACCGCCTTTCAATTGTAATCCGCGTGCGATCACTGCCAGGCTCAGGTGCGCAGTCGTGAGCAGGCTTGTCGAGGCCGTCGTTATGTGAGCAGCTGGCGGGGTGCATCACGTCGCGGAGGTCTGTTGCGAGGCTGCTGAGGGCAGCGCATCAGGGCTGTGCGCAGCGCGCGGCTCCGGCCGGCACTGGGTCGGATTGCGTCACAAACCGGTGAGCTCCCTGAGCCGCGAGCTGAGGCTCGGCGGACTCTGCCTGCAGAGACACGTCGAGGCGCACGAACACCGCAGACTGCAGACGGACGGGCGTCCACGGCGCAGCGCAGGGGGACAGTTGGGGAGGAGGGCATGCGTGTGAGGGGAGTACGCCGAAACAGGATGGAAAAAGGCGGAAAAAGCCAGAGGCTGGTGGTGAAATATTGCAAATAGCTTACCCTAAAGGTGCAGAAATCTTTTCCAGACAGTTTTCCGGTCGGCCAGAATGACTCCTACGGCTCCGTTCCTCATCCGAAATCAGACAATACTCGCTGCACGCCGCACCAACGGCGCAGCAGAAGCATGCCAAGGATCGCAGCATACCGTGCAAACAACGGAACCCACCGCCTTCCGCCGTCCCACTCGCTCTGAAGAGCAGACATCGTTCCGCGGCGTTGAATCCTCCCGGCCGATCGTTGAATCCTCCCGCGTGTCCTCAGGCTCTCTGAGGACACGTGACCACTCACCATGAACGTCTGGCGCAGCGTCAGGTGCGCGAAGAAGATGTCTTCCTGGAGCACGTAGCAGACCTTGCGCTTCAGGTGCTTGTTGAGCGCGTCCCCGTTGAGCAGGATGTCGCCGGAGTCTGGCTTCAGTCGGCCCGAGAGCACGTTCAGCAGCGTCGTCTTCCCGGAGCCTGTCGAACACCGCCCTGCCATTACAGTGCACAGACCGGGGGAGACGCCCACAGGACGTCTCTGGTAGCTGCTCGACGCGCGACTGGGCATGAGTGATAGATCTCAAAACGAAAAGCGCGGGGCGCGTTTTAAGCGCAGCCTTTCAAGAACAACATGTAGAGTTTTTAACAGGTGTTTTCAAATTGGGGCGTACGTCCCACATCAGGTAAGATTAGCTTGCTTGAGCCTGACGTTTTAGAGGAGAAGGACATAAAAACCATTCTCAAGCACCGAACGTTCGTGACCATCAGAGGCAATTACATTTAGCAGAGATCAGGTATTTTTTCTCCAGCTTTGTGGTTGGGCCTCATGGAGCCCCTAAGATTCCACTAACTGCACGTGCAGAATAGTGGCAAGTACGAGACTTGCACGGAGGACAGGGCTTTCGACTGAAGGACACGCAGAGTTTCCATGCAGTTGAATTCATGACGATTATGTTGTGAATTGCACAAACGTCAGCAGACTCTAAAGTCGCCTTCGCAAGCGGCTAAACGACATAAAACGGACACATCCAAACGACATTTTAAGACGAATCCGAACCGTCACCTGATATCCTGCGAGCCAGAGAGTGAGGATGGAGGGGTCGATGACTTCCGGACTCCCTTCCCCCCTCCCCCCCGACCTGGCGGCGCCAGGCGTTGCCGGGTCAGAGTTCACGGCTGGAAGCCTTCCACGGGTTGACAGGTCACGGAGAGCCAGATGGTCACGCAAAGGGCGGTCGCCCCGGGGCATGGCGCGTGATCGCGGCAAGATTTGGTCGGAGCAGCCGACTTTCGGTTGGACTCGCGTGCTTTAATTGCACGTGGACAGTTCGGATTGTGGGAACTGGGGGGGGGGGGAATATGTCCGTCGTAGGAAATAGGACGGCAGGAATGTTCAGCTGATTGCGGTTGACGACTGCTTTCAGAGATTACAGCCGAGTTAAAAGAACGCCACCACGACCCACTCGAGACGCGGGCCTGGCGGGGAGAGCTGCAAGAACGGTGTTGCAACCTATAGATGCTGGAAAAATAGAAATGCAGGCGGTTTGACCTGCTGACGTGCCCGGCACACCAACAAATCAAGGAGCAAAGAGCAAGCGGCTTTCAAAACCCGTGGCTGAAAAACGCGCCGAAACTCAATTCTGTAAAATAAATAACTAAACAGATGCGGTGTTGCTCTCTGGAAAGCCTTTTAATCCCCAAGTCTTGAGATATACGGTCTAGCCCCAGGTTTTTCTTCTTCTTTTCGGACAGGTAAACTTGCTGTCTGCACCTCGGCGACGTCTCCTACCGCAGGGCTGGCCTTGGCGCACGGAACGTGAGTGCAGTGGCTGGAGGAGATTTTTACATCGGCCAGAAACTGGGTGTGGTACCTAACTAACACTGTTCAAAAGCTGTCTGGCGTGCTAATATCAGTTTGGTGAGGTAGCAGCAATGAGGGAAAGGGGAGTCATAATTTACTACTCAATTCTCCTGCAACACCATTTTAAATACCTAAGTAATTAAGTTCCAGTGTTGCACATGCAGACTCACTGGGCGTCATCAGTGCCACGTACCTCAAGTTTTCGGACACAGGAAACCCATATGATAAGAGAAGAGATAACCGGTACATCAAGAACGTCGACAATGCACAGTAGACAAAATGACAAAAGAAAACGGAAAATCTCGGTAGCCTGCACATATGTAAAACAGCAACGGCTACAAACCGAACTCAGCACAATAATCCCCGAGGAGCAGCCAGCTGTCGAAATAATTCCGTAAAAGCCAACTCATGAAACTGCATAGTTAAACTTCACCGTTGAACACAAATATATTTGGCGGAAAAACAGAAAATTTGTTCTGCGTCATCGTTTGCGACCCATCACCGGTTGATACCATACAGATACAACGCATTCCAAGAGACGGGCGCAATTACGTCGAATCCCGGTCATAAAGCGCCATTTCTGTCAGGGCTTCCAACGCTATTGCCCGTAAAATAACATTTACAAATGTTTCGCGGTGCGTTCAGTGGAGGTAAACCGTTATCCAACTAGAGCAAATCCACACGTTTAGAGCGCAAGATTACACTTATTTCAGTAAATTTACCCCTGCAATGGAAACGAAATCGCATACCACAGGAGTGTTTGGCTCTAGCTCTGCTGTAGTTAATGTAGGGTTATTTATTTTATCCATATTTTTCCCAGGCTGTGACGTCTGTAAGCCAACGGATGGATTGGTGCATTCGGTGTCTCATATTTCATTCCTGGAATTGACGTGGTAACCACTGATCTATGTGAGCGTTTTATCATCACCTGCAGATCTGTTTACACCTCGGTAACAAGACGGAAGACGAAACTTTACAACCATCACAGTCATCCCCGCTGAACGAGGAAGGCCTGCAAGATTTAGACCGCAGCGTTCTCCCGACCAGCATTACAAAAAAAAAATATATTCAGTGAGACGTGAAGAAGCTAACCAACTGATGTCGAAAACGTAGCTCTGTCGCAGATCTGAAAACGATTGCGTGAGAACTGGCTACAATCCTGCGCCGTTTTTAGGGAGAACTGAAGTCTACTAAAGGCCAACTGCCCATATCGAGCAGCCTAGTTTGTATACGTTTATGGATACAGAAAGGTCTGACAGAGGCTAGGCAAACTGCTCTAAGCTTCAGCACAGCGCCTCAACAACTGCAACATCAACATAGCCGTGCATCACAGCCAACAGAAGCAATGACTGCATCAGTGACAAGAAAGGAAGTTCAACGGATACCGGGCTCCGCGTTTGGCACCGCACATTTGTTTTTTTTTCAAATGAATGTGATCACACCGTCAAATATTTATGTTCGGACAGTGCATATCAGATTAATGCACGCGTGGTTTTGCTCTTAACTCCCTAAAATACTACGCCCTTTTTGATTTTCTTCCATCTCCAAACGTGGGACGGTGGTGGAGCCAACCATGGTGGAGAGCGACCGATTTCTTAACGAAGGTAACTGATTGCAGCGGCACCGTACAACACATTCAATGTATAGGTTCCATGTGCGCGAAGTGTATCAGCACACGCGGCGGAGGGATTACCGCACTTAAGGATTAATGAACTCGTCACACTCTTTCATTAACCCAATCGTGCGTTCATCCATCAACCCCGTGCGTTAATACTCATAACGCCCGGGAAACTATACATTAAGTGTCATTGACAAGTTTCCGAGAGTGCTGAAAATCCGTCCGGTCAGGTGGTGGCTCCAGACGGCGCTCACCAACACGGCGCTGGGGCCCACGGCGGTCAGAATCTCACCACGGCTACTCACCGCTGGGACCCATGACGGCCAGAATCTCGCCCGGCCGGACATGGCCAGAAATGTCGGACAGGATCTGTTGCTTCTCGACGGACGTGCAGACGTTTTCAAACACCAGCTCCAGTGGCCGCTGTTTGCCCACCGAGCTGAACTGGGCCGGCAGGTCCCTCCTGTCGGAACGGACAAGTCGACGGGTCAGTTGCCGAGGTCTCCAGGGGCACGAAAGAACACGAGCGGCTTCCCAGAACGCAGACAAGTTCGCTGAGGGCGCGGTCGTTCGGGCACCGTCACCGCACCCCCACGCAACTTCGTCCGCGCGAAACAGCACGCACATGGGTCCGAGGCCGCGGCGGTTGCGCTGACATGCGCCGCCTGCGGGGCAGGCAGGACCGGGACCCCACTGCTCGCAGCTGCGCCCGGACCCGCGTCCGGGCCAGCCTTGGCCGACCGCCAGCCCCACGCCGGTGTTCCGTTTACGAAAACTTGCAGGGGTTACTGACCTATGACCCAGTTTCGACGCGCTTTGCTGAGATGCCAGAATCGGCCCAATCATTTGTTCAAACAAACACGTGGCGCTGCGGCCGGGCAAATCGAGCTGGCGTCGGCGGCGGAATCTCTGAAATGTATCGTCAAAGCTGCAGCTGTCCCCGGCTGTTCGACCGTGTCTTCCGGGCCCGGAACGTGAGCTTGTTTTAGAGCCGTGTTTATCAGCGTGGTCGTCACGTCGTTCTTTGATGAGTCTGCTACTGGACCCGAAATTAGATCACTGTGCGATTGGCGGAGCACTGCTTTCAACCGCAACTCGGGTGGCGTCACAAGCAGTAGCCAACGGTGGTTCTAAAAAGATTCATGCCTCGCGCCAGTTAGACATCAATAAACCAACTCACATGGTCCCTGTTGCCATGCGAGCTGCACGAGAACGACGTAGTTCTCGGAGTTTGAGGCTCTCTGACTCGAAACTGCCAATGGGGCAGGCCAGTGGGGGGGGGGGGGAAGACCAGTCACCGGGTATGAGGGAACGCAAGGGAGAGATCGACCTTCATCGCCGACAAAATGTGGCAAACGTTTTGCGGCAGGGAAGCGGTGTCCGCTGTCGTCAGCCACCAGGCTGTTTGTCGGCGCTGGCCCGTGCGACGATCATAACGACAGCAAAGCGGCGATGCATCTCGGACGGCTGTCTCGGCTGTCAACGTCTCGGGGTCCCGGCCGTAGTTCAAGCACCCCTCCCTGGCTGGAAGAGGATTTCCAACGCACTGTTGCTAATCCGCTCAAGGCTTATATAACGTGACAATTTGGACCTGGCTTTCACAGGGCTAAAAAGATTATCGGAAGATCGGAGCTAAGGCGTTCGTCCTGGCCAAGGCAAGCACACCAGTCATGCGACCTTTATAGACGTGTAAGATTAAAAACGTGGCCACGACCTAACCACATCCACACGACATTCTTACTCATCGTCGGCACTGTACAGCCAACGTCCACGCTGCGCCTGCAATTTCCTACAACCTCATGCCGTACACCCAGCCACCCGCCACCAGCTGCTGCGTATAGTGCCCGGTGACGACGTGACTCGGAGCAGATTTCCCCGACGACCCCCCCACCCCCACCTCCTCACACAGCAGCCGACGCGGCATCGTCCGCCGTCCCCGAAGAACGCCTCAGAGCAGGCCATTAGCCGTCGACGGCGACGGCGGCGGCGGCCGGCCCGGAACCCCACACCGACCCGGAAGCGTCGCCAGTCCGGCCCGGCCGCGTCAATTACGCGTCGGCGCGGGCGGCCGAGCGTCACGGGTGACTCACGGCGAACGATGAGCACTGCGAGAGCGCCGGCTGGCCGGCACACGTCAGTATCGACTCGGTCGGCCACTGACCCCGCCCGACGCGCCGCCCGCACCGGCACGGCGCCGCCGCGGGGGTTTAGTCGTAACGCCCGGCACGTGAGGCCTACTTAGATCCCCGCCGATGACCGGCTTTACATAAATCGGGTGGGAGGTTGAGGAGCGGTCCGAAGGAGAGCATGAGCCCCGCACGAGCCGGTCCATGAACTCGCTCGAGTGAAGACCGACGAGGCGCTGATGCCGGAGGCTTCAAACCACCGTCGCCAAAAGGGCCCGTCCAGAGTTCCCAGCGGCTGTGTCTGGCCGGATCCCCATCTCGGGCTGCGTCCTGAACCAGAGAAGACCACCAGCCTGGTCGGAGCGCGCTGCGTTGTTACGGAAGTCCAGCCGGATATCACAGCAAAACGAGAACAGTCGGGCAAACCGAGCCCAGCTGTGTCAACGAAGCGCGAGGCCCCCATTCACAGCTCCCCGCCGCGGATTGCCTGAAGTCTGGAGCCCGCCCTCCAGCGCCCGTCACCGAGACGTCACCGTCGGCGCCGTCAGACCGTCCCGTGATGCCCGCCGGCGGCCGCGCCAGGCGGGCAGGCACCGGCCCGGTCCGGACCGGCCGGCGCCGGCCCGTGTCCGCCGACCCTTCCGGCGTCCCCGCCGCGGCCAATACAAACAGCGCCGCGCCGCGCCGCTAATGAGCACGGAGGCGCCCGCCTGCCCTGCCGCCTGTGACCGCGTCAGCGCTGAAGGAAGCTGCGGCCGGGACAAGGAGGCCCGCCTGATGACCGCGTCACAACAGAAAGAAGCTGCGGCCGGGGCAGGGAGGCCCGCCTGATGACCGCGTCACAACAGAAAGAAGCTACGGCCGGGCAGGGAGGCCCGCCTGATGACCGCGTCACAACAGAAAGAAGCTACGGCCGGGCAGGGAGGCCCGCCTGATGACCGCGTCACAACAGAAAGAAGCTGCGGCCGGGGCAGGGAGGCCCGCCTGATGACTGCGTCACCGCTGGAGGAGCTCCGCGTCGCGCCGCGACTCGACTCCGTCATGGGGAGAGTGGCGGTCATACGGGAAACAATGTGAACCACGGTATAAATAATAACGGCATTATTCACGTGGAAGGTTAAACATTATGCCAAAGTTGCATCATGCTTGCGACGTCGGCAAAGAAGTTTTCAAATTTTCATCAATGAACAATCATGCGCTGGGTGAGAGGGCAATAACGCGGAACGTTGGAAAACCAAAGTAGAATGATTTGATCATCGAAATGCTCCTTATCCTTTCCGAAATTCTGGGTCTGTCTCCGTTACTGGAGTTAAATTACAATGATATCTTGACATCGGCGCATATTAAATATGCATAAGTTATTCAGAGTGGCTGTTAACAGAATATCAGAATAAGGTACATCGCTCAGCTTACCAAGGTGACAGGTTTACATGACACGGCGCATTCTGCCAAAAAATGACCACTAGACTGAAAAAAGACGTAATGGATAAACAAACCATTTGGCTGCCTGCCAAAAACCTTGTGCGGCGTTCCGTTCAATGCACCCGGCGTTTTCGTTTACTGTTTATTAACCAGCAAACTGCCCACTTCGCACCAAGCTTATCGCTTGCCGGCTGCGTTAAAAATCTCCTAGAGCCTCGTGCACTGGAGACGTTGAGAGGGAGGCCAATCGGAGGGGCACTTCATCCAAGCATCGGCGTTTGCAATGCGACGCGCGCACTAACTCGCGATCCAAAGCCTCAGCATGGGCCGCTCCTCCTCACGGAAATGCGTCCATCTGCCGGCCGACGGCCGGCTCCGTACTGGGAGGTCAGCCTGGCGCCGGCGCCGCCTGGGAGACGAGAAGCGGCGCGGCCGGCCGCACCCTGCCCCGTACCCGGCAGTCCCAGATCGTGATGGAAAGTCAATTTCACCGATAAAGTAGTGTTTAGTGTCAAAGTCCCGCGGAGAAGCGGCGTAACCCAGATTTTCTCGTCCTCCCGCCGCCGCAGTCCGAGGAAAGAGCGACGTGCAGGCGGGGGAGAGGGAGAGAGCGGACACACGGGAAAGAGGACAGAGCGACGGAGGAAAGGCAGTGGAAGGGTGGCAGGGTGGGAAGAAAAAATAAAATAAGGTAGCAAATAAGGAGATGAAGTATAAAAAATTCTTGGCGAGGCAACAGCCGTAGCCAAACTTAATGAGTATGCAAATGTGTAATGACAGGGAAATCTACTAGTATAAAAGGGAACGATTTGGACGCATCCCTGACTTTTCCCTGAACACGGGAGCAGCCAGATGTCCCATGGTTGATACAATTCAAGACGGCCTAAGCGTCAGACGAGCTTAATCAGATGTCGTCTGACACCATCACAAGCGACGCAAATGAGGCATGGCTCGGATGGGTAAATAGTAAACACGGCACCGCGGTCTGGCTTGTTTGCTTAGCGAAGCCCAATCGGTCATCCGGACTGTCGCTGAAGCTGACGTCTGTCGCGCCCGAAATCTGCCAGGAGCGCCTCGACCTGCGGCGGTCACCGGGCGGCATGCGGCGGCCACGGCGGCCAGAGCAGCTAACCGAATCAAGAGATTTGCTACCGACAAATCGTAATTATAAAGACCGTACTGACCAGTAACGCAAAACGTATCAAAAATAACGCGACATGGACATAGCAAAAATAGACGGAGAGACATAGTGAGAGGGGTAATGAGAGAAAAGGAGATACAGGTTCTGGTTCGGGGATAGTTCACAGTCCGTGCAGCTGACGTTTTGTGCGCCGTTGTGATTGGGCAGCGTTGGCAACAGACCTTGTCACCGAGAGAGGGCGTTAACCTCATGCAGCAAGAAATCCCCCGCCCGTTTTCAGGATATACAGCCCACAGACACTCATAAACCGATTCAGGCCAACTCACAGCCAACCAAACCTGAGCGACAATCACGACATTGCCCGCGAGCGGCGGTGGGCGTCGAACGTCAGGCCTCCTCCGACCAAACAGTGGACACCGGACGTCGCCGATCTTCTCCTCCCCCCTCTCCCCGTCTCCCGACTCTATCCGCTATCGACTGGGCGCCTCGGTCAGTGCGGTCCTCAGCCGGGCCGGGCGGGGACTCGGTGTGCGGAGCCGGCGGCTCTGACCTGGGCCAACAGCTGACGAAGGCCCGCAGGCGGCCGTGACAGCGAGCTGGAACGCTCGCGAGCGGCGGTGGCGCGCAGGGAGTGTGAAACAGACGAGTTGCTGGTTACGTCAGCTGAATTTCGCCGCCGGGGGCGCAAAATGCCGGTCAGACGGTAACGAAAACGATGCGACGCCAGCAGAATCGGACAAGATATGGTGTGATACGGTACGGGAATGCCCTTTTTTGAACGATGGTCAGTGATTCCCAATATTTCTGAAACTTCCAGCTCTAAAGGAAACCATAGGTTTTCCTAAACCTGCAGGGTATCAGGCACCATCAAGGAACGGCGACCTCCGCCAGGATTGCACCCACGACGAGCGTCGTTGTGAGGAGATAGGTGGCTAGGTGATGAAACTCCTCCGCCGGTGAAACAGCCAACCTGGCCAAACGCGACCGGCGGTCAGGGCCAGAAGACCGGAAACACGGGCGACACCTTCCCTCCGGCGACCGAACACTCGTGACACGGACTCGCGCCGACCCTGCCCAGACGAACCCCTCCTCGCTGACGTCGGGCGGCAGAGCCCCTCTGCGGCAGACATCAGGTCGGTGACCTACCCTTTCTGGGCGGCGGCGGCGGCGGCGGCGGCGGCGGCGGCGGCGCGGGCGTGGACGATGCGGGGCCGCCGCCGCCGCGACCCCGGCACCAGGGCGCGGCTCTCACTCGGCTGGCGGCCCGCGCCTTCCATCGGCGTCGGCCGCGACAGCCGGCGGCCGGCCTCGACGAAGCGCACGTGGCAGCGCGCCGGCGGCGGCCGGCTCTGCGGCGGCTCGGTCCGCTTGAGAATGCTGGAGTGCGCCGGCGCCGGCGCCGGCCGCCTGCCCTGCTCGCCGACGGCGGCCCGCGGCGCGCGCTCACGGCGCGGCTCGCGGCGCGCGACTGCCGACAGCGCGCCGTACGAGTACACGCTGGGAAACATGCCGCCGCTGGGCGCCGACTGTTGCAAGCGCGCGCGGCGCGGCCCGGCGCGCTCGGCGCGGCGCCCTTTCACCGGTGCTGGGCCGGCCGGCGGCCGCCCGAGGCTGCGCCTGGCGGGCCCTGGCGGCGCCGCGGGCCGCCGCCGGGGTCACTGACCGGCCGGCGACCGCTTTTTGCCGCCGCTCGGGCCGCCGACGACGCACATCACACGGGCGCGCGCGCTGCCCGAACACTGCCAGCCGACGCGGCGACGGCGGCGGCGGCGGCGGCGGCGGTCGGGTCGGGGCGGGGCGGGACCGGAGTGGTCGGCTCGGCGGCGGCGGAGAGCGGGGCTGAGACGGGGAGAGCGGCCGCCCGCTGTCCGGACGGCGGCTCGACGGACCGGCAGCGGGCCGATCTGAGCCGAGACGGACGGACTCTGCCCTAACATGGGCTTCAGGCGGGCTGGACTGCCGGCTGGCGGTCCTGGGCGGGCCGGGTATTACCGCTGGGGCTGTAAAAATGTTTTCGTAAAAATGGCGTTTCGTGAAGTCCCAGTCAGCCCACGGAATTTCAGCCAACTGGACTTTCTGATACTGACTATCAAATCTGCGATATCTCAACCACACATCGGAGCATTGCTTTGAGTGTGAAAACACCATTCAGTCGCAAGAAAATGCATTACCCCGCAACTTCGCACGCGGGCACGGACCCCTAATGACGTGAGCGTCTTACATGCACATTTCCTCGGAACTGTTTCAACGACGTTCGTTGTAGACTTCAAACCACTGGCAATTGCGCCTGGCCAGCAGCCAGAACGCGCCAGTCTGCATTCCCTAGCAACGAGCCGTGCGAAATGCAGCGGCCAGGGACTTAAGTGCGGACGATGTTTCACGAGCGCGTCCGTGTTGTTCAGTCTGCGTCGTGCGATCCCCGGCCAGCTAGGCTCTCAACCGTTGCGGTTTAGTTCATCTTACGTTCAAAAACCTTAAATTTGCATTTTGAGCGCATTTCCAGTCATTCCTCCACCCAGCCTACGGACTGCAAATTGTGATGCAATTATTATCACACTCGTGCCTTTATTTTCTCATGGGAAAGATTCTCGGGCGTCATGTCATACGGGGGACTATGTACTGCAACAAGTGATGGATGCGCACCCTTCTGTTCACGACTCACGAAAGCACAGCCTATTGATCATGACCGTTTCGGTCCGCCTGCAGCGTTCCAAGCTCGTAGTTTCGCCAACGAACGATTTCCTCCCGGGGCTGCGAGCCCGAAGCTCGGTCGGCGCGGCTTCGGCGGCGCCGCCGGCGGCCGGCGGTCGGAAGCGCGAGTCCTGCACCGCCCTGCTGGGCATGGGCACTAGGTCACAGGCGTCCGGCAGGTGGCTCGGGTCGGCAGGGCTTCTGAACCGTTAGGACAACCGGTCCGGAGTCCTGGCCCCGGTCGCCGGTCGCCGACGTCGTGTCGCAGCCGTGGTCACCGTTACGTTCCGCTGGACCTGGGGCGTCTTGATGTGTGTGGCCGACGTGCTGGTCCCGCATTACGCGGCTGGAGATTCCCGGCAGTTATTTGAGGGCAAGGCTGACTTTGTTTCATCAGTTTCATCTATTGTAGTTTGAATAAAATTTTAGACCGTGTCTTTTTCCGTCAATGCTGTAGTTTGAATAAAATTTTAGACCGTGTCTTTTTCAGTCATTGTCATAAGCCTGATGTTAACGTCTCTGAACAATGGGGAATCTCAACCTTCTCACACCTCACCCACCCCCAGGATATCCAGGCACGCCTTAAGAACACGATGCTCCTCGATTTATTAGTCGAAAAGAGTTAGGAACGAAGCCGGACTCGCTGTGGTGATAAGCGCCAGGCGCAATCGTTGGAATGTCCTCGTTAAAGGGAAACGTTCCCGGGACATTGACTGATGTCGACTGGCTCCCCGTAACGAAGCCTTGCTTACAGGGGAAGAACAGACCACTTCGCGACAGCGAAACTGAAAATACGATCGTCATCCGTTTTCCGTCGAGTGCTCACGATCCACAGCCAGTCCGTCCTGTTAAAATGCGCGAACTGCGTCATCGGTCTGGACCCATCAGCACGC
The DNA here is from genome assembly GCA_030062745.1 of Capitulum mitella. NCBI lineage: Eukaryota > Metazoa > Arthropoda > Thecostraca > Pollicipedomorpha > Pollicipedidae > Capitulum > Capitulum mitella. The sequence goes on along the minus strand of CP099850.1, from coordinate 21,392,715 downwards.
TCGGCCCGCCCGGCCGAACCCGACTTCAGCAGCGCCGTCGGCCGGGTCACTGAATTGAATGGGCGTTGCATGGGCGATTGCGGGCATGGACATTGCAGCCGAATACATCAGACCATCCCAAGTGGTGCGTTGGAACTGGACGTGCCGTCCCTCCCGAACGCGGTCGTTTCCGTCGTCACTCGCCAGCGCACTCGACACCGCCCGCCGAGCGGCCGGGCGTCGTCACACGTGACGCGTCCAGGCCCGGGCCCGCCCCGACGGCGGCGACGAGGTCGCTTTCGCCGACGCGCATGACGCCACGGGCGGCATGCGGCGCGGCGCGCCTGTGGCGCCGCGGGCGCGTTCTGCGGCGGCCGCCGTCACGCGGCCGCCGCCGCCGTTCTGCTGTTGCTGGGCGGACTCGGCCGGACCGGCCGACGGCGCCGCGCCCTCCTCGGGTCGCGGCGTGCATGCGCCACCGTGGCAGGCCGGCCGACTCCGGCGCCGGCGAAAGCGTCACGAGCGTCTCCGGCGCCGGCGGCGGCCCGATGCTCCGGACTCCCCTGGGCTCGGCAGTGATCTATCGACCTCGTCCAGTGCCGGCCCGGAGCCCCTCCCCCACCCACGGCGGCTGGAAGGAGCGGTGCGACGGTCAGCGCGGAGGGGAAGGACTCGGCGGCCGACAGGTCCCCGTCTTGTTCCGGGTCAGGCCCGCCCCGGCGGGGGACGTTTCCTGCGTTCCATGACCAGTCATACGCGGACCGCCGGCGGCCGGCTAATGGAGCCGCCGCGCGCGGCGTATGTACGCGACAGCTCCGAGTGGAGGGTGACGTCCTCTCACGAGCGCCCCGCACGTCTGAGTGCCGGGAAGCTCATGCACATAGCTGGCCCGCGACAGCCGAGATGACACGATGGCGGGCGAGGCGACCCGGACCGGACTGAGGTGACGCCCGCGCAGTGGGTCGCGCGGGCCTCAACCTGCCGCCATGCCCCGTCACGTGCGGTCGCCCACGCGCTGCATCCCGGCGGGCCGGCTCCTCCGCGCCGCGGGGCCCCGGACCCGCCAGGGGCCCTGAAGCTCAGCCGGCCGGCGGGCGGCGGTCTCGGCGAGCGGCGGCGACTCGAGGAGGCCCGCCGAGCTGGATCTCGCTCGCGGCGGGGATTACGTCAGCCGGGGCCGACGTCTGACCCGCGGACGTACCCGACGACCTGCACGGAGCGGCCGGCCGCAGACGGGCCAGTCTCTGGAGCTGAGCTCCCGAGCTGTGCATGTGAGACAACTGGGGCTTCTGACTCGCTCTGCGGAACGGCCGCGGGAGAGAACTGGTCATGGCGTTGTTTTTGGAGGGAAGCCAGCGCGTTTTGCGGGCGATGTGGCATGTTCGGCCAGAGATGCTGCCAGCGCTTCAAGAGCGCATCCGCGACGTTCGAGGGAAACGTTCGGCAGGGAAACGTTCGTCCACAATACGCAGACCCGAACTCACACAATGCATGCAATCCAGGGGAAACAAATCTAAAGCTGCTCTCCGGTTCTGGGCACGGTATAGCCAGCTCCTGGGTAGAGATCCTGGGCAAGGGAGCGGCAGGGGCGGCAGCGGGCGGTCCGGCAGGAGATGGTGCCTTCGCCCGCCCATGGGCGGCGTGACGATTTTTCGGTTGGGGTGGGGAGGGGACATAAGACAGGATGAGAGGGACGGGAGGAAGGGAAGGGAGGGACTGAAAACAACTTAGCTGCATTGTTTTAAGTCCTTCCTGCGCCTTCTCATTCCCCACTCCTATGTTAACCAGTTCGTCACCAGCTCTGTCAACCAACTCAACCAGTTCGCCCAGTTACCAGATTGCAACTAAAAGAGGTCTTATCACTATAGTCCCTGTTTTCTTTTGTTGAAATCATGTGGAATTTTGCCGTATAGGTAAGGATTTTTCGTATCAACCGCTCGAAGCCAGCCTGGCAACAGGTAATTCGCTTGGATGGAAAATTCCCCATTGGGATTACTGTACTCCGCGAGTTTGAATCACCAGCCGTTTCCTTCAGATCCTTCACATTTCGCAACCAAAACCTTCTTCATTACGTCCGTGCAGTTTAATTGGCCATAAATAAGGAATGCCGACTTTAAAATGTACATGTTTTGCTACATGCCTTCAGAAACACTCACGCGACGCTACAGGAATTTTTGGACAACTTAGCTTAAATAAGAGCACCAGATCCACCAGGTGAGTTACCTGGGGCCACTAGGCAGCGTACCGAAGGTATGCCGCCTCCTTTCGTTGAGGGACGCAAAAGTTCTATCCACTTCACCATCAGGAAAACCTCGTGATCTGCCGCAGCGCACATAGCAGACAGCGACAAAGCACTTTTGAGGTATCACCTATCGTCACCTTAAACAATGTTCTGAATCCTTTTCTTTTCTACCAATTCCGCATCACTGGGGCAAATTGTTAAGGGGGGACGGCCCCCCTCCGTCAAGCCTTAGAGGGGACACATCACTCCGTCCCCGCTACGTGGCACCGCCTAAAAGTCAGGGAACCTGACCCCGTCTGACAGTCGGGGTCAGTTTGCCTTACCCCAACCAACGGTCAGGGATCAGGTCGCCTAACCTCGCCTAACAATCAGGGATCGTTTTACCTTACCCCGCCTGACAGTCAGGGATCAGTTTGCCTTACGCCACCTGACTCCAATTTGCCTCCCATCTGACTCAGACATCATGTCGCCTCGCCACGGCTGACAGTCGGCGGCCGTCGGCCGCGGCAGAAGCGCTGCACGGCTCCCGCTCGCCGTGACGAAGCCGCCTGAATAATGCAGCAGGGCGCCGCAGCGGTTCGGACCGCTTCACGGGAAAGCAGACCAGGCGGCCGGCGACCTCTCGCGCCGGCGTCATCGGCCGAGGGGCGGCCTTGATCCGTCCCGTCCCGCGGCCCTTCCCCTCGGCGTCACCCGAGTCGGCAGCAGCCGTCCGGGGCGCACCGCGTGGAGGCTCCGTTCCTTTTTTCGCGGTGACCTACTTGGGACAACCGGACCGACCGGCGGGTCAAGGGGAGAAGGGAGTGCCATCCACCGAGTGCACAGCGCTCCAATCCCCCAGAGCGCGGAGCTGAGGAAGTGGGTCAACTCTGGCAACCGAGTCCGAGCACTTATTACAGGCTCATTCAGGCGAGATAAGTGCCGGGGCACGGGCATTGAGCGTATCTGATCCGATCTGATTCCAGCGACGACTGAGTATCAGATTGCTCTTCACCCTGCCCCTCGGCTCCGACTGATGTGAATCAGGCGTTTTGGGAGGGCGGAAGCGGCTCGGAAGTATGGCGCAGCGGAGGGACTGCATTGGAAGCAGACGGAAAATGTACACTCACTGCGCAACGGATTTTCTATTCCAGTTTGTTATGCAAGCTTCCAGCGTGGATCTTTCCCAGAAACGCTGATGTTTCAGACCAAGAGTTGCTCATCCCGGACTTCTGGAAAAGTATCGAGTAATGCTGCGAGCGCCATATCTAAAAATAAAAACGTACAAATGAAACCAAAACATTTGGTTGACGTCGTTCAAAATCAAAAGAGGTGGAAGCGTGTGAAGAGCGCTTTTAGCGAATGAGACTTCATACTTGGCGGTCGCCAGGAAAAGTTCAGATCGAGGTGTTTGTGAGTGTGTCCGAGCTTCGGAACTCCTAGCGCCCGAACGCGCCAGCCGATCGCGACACAAGTGGCACCATTGGGAGCGCCGACTCGGCGGACATATTGTGGCGTAGTTCTTTCAGCGATTCCTGGCGTATGACACGTGCCACGTGGCACGAGCCGGACCTCTGCAGAATTCAACTAATCACGGATACAGGTCAAATGGTGGGTGCTGTTGACGCAAGCACTGATGACGACATGGACCCCACTTGCGGGTACTTGCTTTTGTGGTCGACACCCACGTGCGATCCACGTGGCGATCCACAGGCACATGTTTCGATTTGGACTCGACAACCCCCGATAACAGTGAACCAGACGGCTGAAATCTGGTGGGTCGACTAGATCAGCACTAGGGCTATCCAACGGTATCCCATGTGACGGGCAGGGTGCAGCAGGTGATGTGCAGCGGCGCCTCTTTTACAACGGTGTTTCTTATGGGCCAATTGCCGGGACGCAACCGGCACAGTTTGGTGCGATGATGGCTTAGAAAGGCGGACGGGCAGCTAAACGATCAGTTTCGATGGATTTAGACCAAAGCGGGTGCAGCTTGCACGTGAAGTTCCAGGTGCCCAAGTTTGACACCCCTCCCTCATTGCCGAAAAATTATTACCGCTGTGATGCTGAATATTGACAAACAGGAGCACGTGATACGTGCCATTTGATACATGTGGTTGTTTTTCAGCCTGGTGTGTGCGGGGTGCACATGCTGAAAGTATTTTTTTTGCCTTTTTTGCCATTCAGGTCTGGCGCCATACGCAGTCTGGCGATAGATGCAGTTTACTGAGTGATCCCATTCCAGGAAGCGCCTGTTCACTGGCGGTCGTAGCCGGGCGGTTGGGGCGTATCGCACGGTGAACCCGGCAGAGCGGGTTCGAGCCCTGCCAGCCGCAAACAAATCTCAAAACTCCAAGAGCGCTGTTGTTATGCACATTTTTTCACTGTGCAAGTGTGCCGTTCGGGCGCGGAGCCAGGATTTTCTTCACGGGGAAGCTCAGTGAGGACTGAAATCATAAAAAACCGCATCCTGATGGGCAGGGGTTTCACTGAGAAGGTTTCTTTTGATCACAGGAACGCATTCCCGTAAATGGAGTGTAATACGGCATCTCGCTCGCTACGTCTGTGCTGTTAAACAAGAGAAAAGATGTGGGCCTAAGGGGGGCTAAGCCTCCCTCAGGCTGCTCCGGTGAAGCCGCTACGTAAATGGCAATATGATCTTTTACTGGTAATGCTGGTAACGCTGGTACTAAACGGGATGCAAAGGTCTGTGTGCGATACAAGGCTTCGATTTTGACTCCAAACCAACCGTGTAACGCGTTTCTTTGCCTGTCATTATAAAAAAAAAACAAATATAAACACGAGACCTTCGGAATCACACTAGCCTGACCCAAAGGCAACAGCCTCCCTTTGTGTCTTGTTTCAAATTCAAGCAGTCTTTTTTTGTCGTTTCAAAAATATCGAAATTCTTGCCGGGCACGAGTAGCCGACTAATGCATTTTATAGCGGATAACTCTAAGTCCTGATAACTGACAAGGCTGCTCCTCAAGATCAATGTTCCCGTATCATTTCTTGGTCCTGTTCACGTTCCTGTTATCAAAACAGCGGCATTCAAACCACGCACAAAAACCGACAATCTCGGCGAATTTGACGTCGCCGCCCCGTGTTGATACTGCGCAGGTCTCGAGCAGGCGCACGTGTTCGGCGGCACAGCCTACCCCGACGCGGGGTCAACGACCGACGGCTGGCGCTGGTGGCCCAGTGACAGCGGCCGGCGCCGTGCCTTTTCACTAACCCGCAGGCGCCGGTCGACGCGGCACTCGCCCAAGGCCAGACGGAGCCGATCCCGTGGCTGAGCTGCTGCAATGGAGTAGGGCGCCCGGGCGGGGATTCGGGCCTCCTCAAGGAGGACTCGGCGACACACCAGGCGCGAGCCTGTGACGGTTCCTCGGCGGGCGGGCGGGCCCCAGGCGAGGCCGCCGCCGAGGCCGCCGACCTCGCGGTGAAAACCGAGAGTTTCGCGGCGCCACGCTGCCGCTCGAGCCCGGCCCCCGCGAGCCTCGTGCTCCGAACGTCCGCCAGGATCGCCAGCCACCCCGCGACTGAGTCCGTGTAAACACGGACCCGCGACGCGGCTCAGTCAATCGACGTGGCTAAAAACTGCAGCGGCGGAAATCGGCGGATTAATTTGTCTACTGACGCAAATGTCAGGACGGGTTGGGTGCAAATGACCCGCCATGCAGTGGGGCGATGACATCCCTCCCGGCGGCGGGAGGCGGTCATTTTGGTTGATTGGCGTCGGACTGACAGCAGCTTTATCAACACGATCCACGGGTCGAGCATTACGAGTCTTGCGGTTTCACGACGCAGGAGTCCAAGTCACGAGTTCGGGGTGGAACATTTAGCCGGGATCGTAAATTTACCAGCTTTCGGCTCAGGCTCAGACGATGGGCCATATGACCCACATAGAACAACCGCTACCCGTCGACAGATTTTCTTTACCGCAAACCAAGCCGTGAGAACGCTACCACGCGGGAATGGGACGTACAACATGGTTATTCCTATACACCGCACGCTAAATGGTCCGCACTCTTTTTCGGAATGAGTCAGTATGTTCCATGTTCTTCTCTGGTTCAGAGATCTCATGGACATGCACAGCAGGTATTTCGCGGACATGTCGCGCATTGGAAGCGCAACGGTCTCAGACAAAACAATATGTTTAGTTACGGTCTTGAAAAACGGTTCTCGTCGACGAACGCGACAGTGTAAAGGAGTTCCGCGCTGCTGCCCGTGATCGCGTCCCGTTGCTAACCGTCCTGGAGCAGTAGCAGCGGACGTCGCTGGAGTCAGAACATCACGTGACGTCCAGCACATAATCCCTGCCACCCTGATCGTCTGTCACGTGACGTCGGTGACTGCATGACTGAGCCAGCCGCTCCGCAGGCGGGGGAGGGGAGGGGGCGGGGTTCGTTGCATTTGGCTGCCTTCCCGCCGCTGGCCGGGCCTCCGAAGCTCTGACCAGCGAGCAGGAAGCGGGACGGCTCGCCGCTCCGCCGGCCGACGCTCCGTCACGTCACGATGTCCCCCCTCCCCCCACCGTCCCCCCCCTCAGCTCAGACGCAGATGCGAGCGATTCGGCGCCGACCAAGCCGACGGAAACGCGTGACGGATTACCGCCGGCGGCACGTCAGGAGCCGGCGCCGCACGCGGAGCTCTCAGGGAGGCCTCGGCGACGCCGGTCGGCTGTTACCGCCCGCGGCGCTTTAGCCGGCGGCCCGGCGCCGCCCGCAGAGCGCGCAGGCCGCCGGCGGCGGCGCGGGGTCGACGACCTGGCAAGGCCGCCCGGGCGCACCTGAGCTGGCCCAGTCAGCTGGTGGCGGCCGGCCGCCGCGGAATGGGGCCAGCTGACACGGAGCCGGCGGCCGACCGCCCGTCCCGGCCGTGACTCACGCCCGTCACGCGTGACGGCCGGCACGTGACGGTCGACGAGGACGGCGACACTGTCCGGGAGTGGGCGTCGGAGGCGGCGCGACCGACGCAGGGACATCGCAGAGGGGTGTGAATGATGTGCAACGGAAAGGGGAAAGGGGAATAACTCACTCTGCTGACGTGATGGCAGATGAGGTGTCGCTTTTATTACTGCTGCCGCTGCCCCATTTGCGAGGTGGCTGCCGTCCAAGGGACGATCTGCGGAACGCGACGTAACCACGGGAGAATAACAGGGCACAGGTGTCGCCGCTAATGTAGGTGTGTGTTCCTTCTTCAAACAAACATGGTTTCCATTGACCGAGATATGTTCTGAGCTGATGATTCCACCGCGTGAGAGCACCGAGGAAAAGCACTGCGAACTGGAAGTTCTTCCGATGTGCATGTCTGGCCGGCTTGAACAATAACAAGGCCCAATCCAACCTTATTGCCAGCATCCGTAAGTTCGTGGAACACAGCGCTGCCTCACAGCAACACGAACGCAATTCCTGCCTTAAGCTGCAATGACTTGCAACGGGCGCATTCGTCCTTCAACCGGATGACTAACTGCTGCGACCCGGGAGCGCGAGCGACGCCACAGACCGGGCACAATCACGTGACACGGCGAGCAGGCTAGGCTGCTGGAAACCGTGCAGCCACGGTCCCAGCTCCCTGCCGGCGGACCTCCGGCGCCTTTCACTTTCGATGCCGTGCCGTGACAGAGATCGAACGAGACGTCGCCGTCTCGCCGGAGTTCACCGACACCGCGCGACGCCGCGGAGGGTCTTGAGCGCTGGTGGAGCTGTACCCGAGAGGCCGGAGGTGGCGAAGACTGCTGTCGCCCACCGCCGCGGCAGTTCTCGTCGTCAGTCGTCGTCGTCGTCGTCATTTCTAGGACGTAATGACGTAGGTTCCATGACAGAACTCCGTATAGCATTTCTTCGCACGCAAAACTCTGTGCGCAAATCTTCCAAATGCACAAAACTTCGTATACGCAAGTCTTCGTACCGCAAAACTTCGTACACGCAAATCTTCGTATACGCATTCCTACGTACCCGCAGAACTTCGTATACGCATTTCTTCGCATTGCATTTATTCGTATACGTAGGTCCTCGTATCGCATTTCTTCGTATACACAAATCTTCGTATAGCATTTCTTTGGATACTTCGTACCGCAAATCTTCGTACTGCATTTTACTGTACTTGTACACTTCGCGACTGCTGATTTCTACTTTCGCACACAACGACGCGTGCATGTCTTCTTTCCTTTTAGCAAGGTAAAGTATATTCACTGGATAGGTCTGGGAACGAGGAAGTGCATTCGATCGGTGGGCACAGGTACAGGGGCGCAGGACTGACTGTCCAAGAATGTTGAGAGATGAGCAAAATCCTTTTCGACTTTCTTTCCAAGTATCACCATAGTGTCATGCTTTGGTAGATCGAAGATGTTTAAAATGAGGCACATCTTAAAATTTGTATGCCTGCACGGAGATGCCGTTTCAGGTCAGCAAGAGCCCGTTTTACAGGTCAGCAGAGTACCTTTTTGTGTACGTAGATTGGATTCCGTGACAGTGATGCACCAGACCATGGGCGTAGGAACAGGGAGGGGGAGGAGGCCATGATACTCCACTTTTTGCGAAATTTAGCATAAATTCTCCAGGGAAAAAGTTTCTGTTCCCCCCAAGCGATACGAATATCTCCGTATACGAATTTTTGCGGATAAAAAGATAGGTTTTTCTGCGTCGTTTTGCGGAAAGATTAAGATGAACTCTTATTTTTCTCTTTTTTAAATATTTTATCAGAACGGTTTACATGGACATTCAGCGGTGTCATGACACAGTGGTTTCATGGTTTGCATGGCACAGAGAACCTACATGCTAAGCAGTGCTTGTTGTCTGTACTCTGAACCCACCATCCAGTAAAGCAATTCCAGTTCAACGGATAATTTTGCGACCGGCCTTTTTAGCCAGAGAGGATCGTCGAGGGATCTTTTGCGTGCCGCGGAATGTTTCGAAACGGCCTTCCCGTGCCGGGTTTACCCTCTTTGGACAGTTACCAACTGACGACACTACAAATGGTCGGGTCAAACAGTTGGAGTCCCGGTTCGTTGTTTCCAAAACTCGAAGTCAACGCCATCGGGACCAGAGTCAACGTCCACCCCTTCGGCCACGAGAACGGCGGATAAAATCTTGGCATCTAAGTTATTTTATCGTGGCAAACGCAATAATTATTTCCGACTAATATGCAAAAAAATGACTACCTTGTTCAAATAACCTTTCGGCTGCTCAGTCCTCTGGGTAACATCAACTGTCAGTGCGTCATCAGAACCATCATCTCATGTTTGAAGCCGCGATGCGAAAAAAAATCAGGCATGAAGCCTTTTGTATGATTTGATGATATGATTTTGTATGGTTTTGTAACACGACGGCAAATTTTGAGTACCCCTCTCCCCCCAAAAAAACGGGGTACGAGGTTTTAGGTATACGAAGAAATGCGATACGAAGATTTGCGTATACGAAGAATTGTGAAACCAAGAAATGTGTATACGAAGAAATGTGCACACGAAGTTTTGCGAATGCGAAGAAATGCGTGCACGAAGTTTTGCGTATACGAAGTTTTGCGCGCACGAATATTTGCTTACGGAGATTTGCGTACGAGGATTTCCGTACAAAGGTTTGCGTACAAAGAAATGCGATGCGAAAATCTACGTACGACGTTTTGCATACGAAGAAATGCGATACGAAGTTCTGTCCGGACACGAATGACGCAGAAATGAAGTGCGTTATCGATTGGTGTACGCCATAGGGTGGTGGTATTGTTCTAGTGAGGTTCACACATCTCAGTAAAGCAGCACAAGATAGGCAATGAGTCACCGAAAAAGCTACCCCGGCAGCTATACCTTGCGCAAAGTCATCACCATCTACACAAAGCGCAAAGTTTGTTTTGTTTCTTTCTTCAGTGGAGTAGAAAGTTGAGTTGAAGACACTCTAACTGCTCAATACATGTTTTGGATGCATTCCCGTCTATTCGTTTTCTCGTCCGGCAGCTGACTGCCTTGGTCCTGAATGGTCTGACTTTTTCTGACTCCTCTCAAACGCAGCAATGATCGGCCTGACCCAAGGACTTTGCCACGGGTCCAAAGTCTGAGAGGAAATATGCCTTTTGTGGGTGTTTCTTCCCATGCTCCTTTCCATGCTACGACAGAAGGTAATGGGTTACCCCATTCCCCACCCCGTCTCCCATTCCCCATCCAAAGTTGGGAGGAGGCGTCCGGTCCCTGAAGTTCAGCTGAGCCGTGGCCTGAGCTGCCCTCTGGAGGGGTTCATCTGACGTCAGCCGCCGGTGACCCGCCCTCAGGAGGGTCCCGCAGATGACAGCAGCAGTCGGCTCGGTCGGCGGCCGTCCGACGAAGGCCGGCCACGTCACCGCTCCGCCACCCGCCGGACGCCGTGAAAGCGCCGCAGTCCGCCGCGGAAAGATCCGACCCGGGCGACCGAGTCGCCGCCCGGGGCCGTTCCGCCGCGCTGCAACAGGCCGGCCGGCGACTCCCGCCGAGAGTTCCGCGGCGGCAGGACAGGGGAGGACTCGGGCGCCGGCAGGCCCCGCTGAGCGGACGAGGTGAACCGGAGGCGAGCGGCCGTAGTCGGCCCGCAATGGGCATGGCGTACGCGCCGGTGCAGGGAGCGTCGACTCCTGTTTCATTCTGCATGCATACGACATGATTGTCGGCGCCTTCGATTCGATGCCAGCTCAAGCAGCTTTCTATACCGGATTTTAAGCATTGCTTTAAACCCGGTTTGAGCTGTCTCGTATTTCGAATCTCTCACCGGCCCTCGAGATACGGTGAACCCCCCAAATGCCAACGGCCAGGCTCGGGTTTGGTTTTTATTGCGATCTGAGAGCCCGTGGATGATGTGCATAAGCGTATCTGCTTGAGGCTTTTTCGAAATTTTGTTGACATAAATTGTTGGCTCGGTTGGTAAGTCACAGGTGACTGCTCAGAGCACTGGGACGGAAAACAACAGCAGCAGGAATTGCCGCAGAGATAATACCGATATTGAGCGTCGTTCGCAATGAAGAGGGAAGCATCGACAAGCACGTTCTCTGTCAGACATATTTCTACGTTCTTGTCTTCAAAAACATGAAAATGCCTCAGATTCTGTCTGGTTAACTGCCTTGAGTGCAAATTACAATTATGTCCTCAATTGTCTCGTCCCGGCATGATTTGCATCGGCGGGCAGACAGGACAACAACTAGAATTCGTCGCACGAACCTCACACGACGTCCTGCGCGGAGTCGGCGCCTCGCGGCGGCTCCTGCCGTCAACCTCTAACGGGTTCATCAACCGACGGATTTTCACATTCACTACTGACACACTTGCTGCCATTTTTCAAGGTAGCCCACAGTCCGGGTTGGCGGCGCTCTCCGCCAGTGCACGGGCGGTCAATGAACTCGGCAAGGCCAGCGTAGTCGCGTGCGATGCGCGGTTGAGAGCACGGCAAGTACGTCGGCGACCGGTAGGGGCGATGCAGCACGGGGGTCCGAGGTCGACTCCAGACGCAAACTGTGCAGATGGCAGCACTTAACAGTGCATCGTTTTATAGATGGCGCTAGTGACCAAAGTAAAGCTATCCATCACGTGTAATATGCATTATTCCCAGACATTGTCGGAGACAGGTTGAGGAATGGCTCCCAATCGTTGGAAAGCTCGTGCCAGTATGGGTTTTGGTCTCGTTTTCCAGCGCAGTTCATGAAAGATTTATAAAAGTCTTGTTTTTCAAAACTGGCGAAACAGAGTGACCGTAGTCCGAGCAGAGATCAGCATTTGAGGGATGGCTATTAACAGATCATGGATGGGATGATATGAATAATGAGCAGATGAGGCAGGGATGGGTAAGTTAACGAGGGTGGAAATTTGCCCCATCTTCCTTTTATACATTTTCTAGGTCCGCTAGCGCTTACGGTTGGACAGCGAAGAACAGTGGGACATAGAGGAATGAACAGTAATTCAAATGTGGTTGGTCTAAAATTGTCAGGTGGTGAATTGATATATACGGACCTGTAAATCATTGTCGACTTGGCATCCGTATTTATGTGCCATCGAAATGGTCGTTTCATATTTTGATCATATCTGACATAATGTCATCTGCACTTCTCGGTGATTTTTATGGAAACCACTGAATTTTTACAACATAAAATCGGAAATTTGTACAGGTGTTTCTTTGACGAATCATTATCACGATCGGAAAATATGCATACCAACGACTGAGATAATCACTGGACCCAGAACAATTTTTAAAGTTATGAGCGCAGTTCTTCTGTACGCACCTGATGCCTTCCAAACAGCTGTCCAGATGGGAAAAGCAGCACAAAGGAAAGACAGAGAGCCTCCGTGCGTGGGGATCATCCTGCTCACAAGAGCGCGCGATATGACGGATCGCCGTGTCCGCCCCAATAATCTCCTGCGAGTCGGCTCCCTGGTCGCCATGGCGACCGTCTTAAGGTGAGCTTCTTCTGAGCCGGTTAAGAGGATTGTCGCTGTCAGGACAGGTCGGAAGAGGTGACCGGCTCTTGAGACGGTCGAGGTCTTTCCGGGTACGTGGGTGAAGGAGCGTCGCGCTTTTGTCACGCATAGCCGCGTCAGTTTGCTAACGTACCAAGCGTGGCATAGTAGCATGCCTCGCCAGTTGGTGCTATCATACGTTTAGCAGGCGTGCAAGCCTTTCAAAAAATCGACATTGGACCTGAGGTTTTCCAGTCGAATGCAACAGATGTATGAAAGGTTAAAACTGTAATCCAGCAGCCATCGAGAAAACCGCACCACTTGACGAAGCAAAGCGGGAGCGCACATATCGTTACACGAGGCTGAGCTGTGTACAGTGCAGTCGTCCTCTCTGCCTGGTCGCTACAGAGCAGACACCTAACTTGACCCCGTAGCTGAATTTCAGCGCGGTTCACTGCGAATGAAACAATCTCCGTCCGTCTTCCGTCATTAAAAACAATCCCTAACAGAAGCTCCTCACCTTCTGCTGCCGTCCCAGGAGCTATCTACGTGTGCTGACGAACAGCGTAACCAAAATGGCGCAAAATGGTGTCCCTTCGCCTCCTCTGATCTGTCCAGGAACTCAGTGCCGTTAGCATTGCTGTTCGTTTGCGTTGCATTTAATTTACGTCACGAAACTCTGTGCAAATGTGCAATAGTGATAACTTCAAATGTTGCGTCCATTTTCTTGGAAGGCCACATAATGCCCCCTGAAAAAGATAAAGGAAATTTGCAATGACTATTTAACATGGTGATCATCACCATGTCCAACAAGTTACATTAAAACGCCGATGGGGATTAGGGCACGGGCAGGGACTCACCCGGAAACTATGGGAGAGTCGGCACCTGTACTTCCGGCGTTGTTTGTGAAACGTAAGTCAATAATCCTGCAATTCAGCTGTAAGCCTGCTGTCGCGGACGCAAAAAATGTATGCAGAACTGTGCGTCAAATTAAGTAGTAAGCCTGCCTCTTAGTTGTGCAATGATTCCACCAAAACCAGACTACTGCTGCAGTTCCAGACGATTCCAACAAACCCAGCGCATTAGCATGTGACACTGGAAATTGCTTGTGGACCTTTTCCATTTCTCTTCAGAGTAAAACTCTTCCCGACCGGGAACGCACCTAAAACAGAACCTCTGAAAGTAACCACCCGTACTGTTCAACCGTGCAATACGCTCCGCAACCGGATCGGCTTCTCGGAATTTAAGGATTTAGACTGAGTTCATATGACTCACTTCCCTTGCTGAGAATACCCTTCGAAAAACGGTTTACGCACGATTTACGCATAGCGGCGATAAGCCCATACGCAGCGATCAAAGATGCCTAGCTTGGTTACGAGATCCGCCGAATTAAAAGCACAGTGAAACGATACTAAAATGAAATGGTGCAGTTGGATGAAAAGTAAGCCTGTATGTTTGTTGTAGCAAGCCTATGTGTTTGCCAGGCATTGTTCACTGATGACGTAAGTCTATGAACAGGAAAGGCAGATAGCGAGCGAGATAAGGACTGATGATGGCAGATACATCCATCGAGAGGAAAGGTTAAGGAGGCGAATGGAGCGTCGTCTATTAAATGACGAAGTATTGAATCAGAAACTAGTCCCTCCACTACAAGACGACATCTGCATAAACGACGATATCCACCCATGATGGTCGTTCCCTCAGTCTTAATGATCATGGCATTTCCAAGTAAAAATAAGCAAATGAAATAACAGGAACGGGTCATAACACTATCTCTTGTATTAACTTTGGCTATCGTAACTTCTGCGAACTCAACTGGATGCCTGAACATTACTGCAAATACTTTTGGAAAAAATGAGCCAGAAATGATTCATGTCGTGTGATAATCGACTTACCCAACATGTTAACTGTGAGGTAGCTTGCGTTCCGTTGTCCACACCTACTCAATTTTTGTTTTCAATCTTTTTGCCCCAGGCATACTCCAGTCTCCCGAATAGTACAGCATCCGTGATTCAAGACTGACGCGTTTTGGCTCAAACGATCATAACAGGCATATAATTTGCGGCCATTACCTCTCTGCACGTGCCTGCAAGCCAACTCAAGCGAGGCAATTTGCACGGAAAACAGCCACCTGCGTCAGTAAATAACGCAACATCCCTCCAAACAACTCGACAAGAAAGAAGCCGCACCAGTGGCGGACACTGAGGCGAGCCGATTGCAATGGCAGCCAGCCTGTACTCCCCGATGGACACGTCCGATAAACCGTCGGTGATGGCTTCGTTCTGCACTGAAGTGTTTGGGTAGCGAGCAAATGCTGATTCCTTACGCAAAGAGAAGACCAGAGAGAGAGAGGGGGATAGACGGGGGGAAGAGGTGGTGGAGGGGGCAAACCGTCACATTTGTGGCGTGTTGCAACCACGGAATGCTATGACGTAAAGTCGCCCAGTGTAAGGATTTAACCCTTGTCTTCACCATGACCCTTGCATCTTTGCAATAAATCTTTCTTCATAAACATACGTGCGACGGCGATAAACAGAAGTGGGCCTGTACATCGCAATGGACTGACGATGGAGGAGAAAATCTTCCGCCCGTATGCCAATGGCTTAGCGATGACGGGAAAACGCTCCGCTGATTGCCTACAATGAATGAGATTCTGTCATCAGCCAGGAAGGCTTCAGTGGAGCCTCGTCGCTTCACTGTTTGGCGGCGCACTATTCATCTGGCGCCCGGGGAGGACAGTGGTGACGTACCGGGACTCGGCAGCCACGGCGTGAAGGAGAACACGCCAAACGACCCGTGCAAGCGGCGGAAGTGTCGGCGTCATCACACGGGACGGCCGGGCGTCTGGTGGCCACCTGCGGACCGGCGCTGTCAACACGGCGGCGTCCGCCGTCAGGGTGACGGACAGTCAGCCTGACAGCGCTACGACCGACTCCGACCGCCCGGCGCCGTCCACTGGCGGCCGGGTGACGCAGTCAGCCTGACAGTCGGTATGGCCGTCCACCAAGACTTCAGTCGATGACTTCCTCTCTGCCGCTTCCCTCCACACCTCATTCGCTGCTCCCGTGGAAGGACACTGAGCAGTGAGGCACTGTTCGGCCTTGTCTCCCGTGCTGGAGTCGTCCGGGATGGCTCAGCACGCGCGGAGAGCCACGCGCCGACCCATAATGCGGAACAGATCAGCCAATTGCTGAGTGGTGAAGCCCGAACCTGGCAAACAATGCCTGCTCGACAATGGGTGTTTTTGTGTTCAGAACAGCCTCTCGTTCGTTTGGTTTACGACTCATTCCATTTTCGCATGCATTCGCTTCGCGGAAACGAATGGGAGGTCGCCCGAGCGTTGAAGGGTGCTTTCGGTTTAACGAGACCTTCAAAGCATCACGATTTAGCGGCGTCATAAAAGGAGCACTTAGAAGCTGTTCAGTACAGCCATCTCCTGCATAGCCTTCAAGCTCACAGCCACACCCACCGTTTACTTTGCAGCCTTGAAGTGACTACAGGCTCACCGATCCCTTATGTCCGCCCGGTCGGCTGTCGACGACGGGCCAGAGTTGTCCCTCTGGGATTACCGGCTCCTGAGTTGACAACACTGGACAGGAGGTGGCCGTGCCGTCGCCTCGTGTCGTCCCCTGCGCCGGGCCTGCGGGGGGCCACCGCACGCCGGACGAACCAGCCGTTAAGCCGCCGACACGTGGCGCGTGCCCGTCTCGGCCCGAGACGCTGACACGAGGTCAACGGTCGCGCCGCGGGATACAGACGCTGGAGCGCACGTGCAAGACTGCCCGGCCGCGTGGTCGAAGCAGTCTGCGAGAGCTGGGGGTGGGTGTTTGTACAGTGCTCGACTGATGTGCGAGGAGCCGGTCTGCGCCTTGCTCGGATGGAAGCTCTGCATGAATTATCGCATCGCAGACCTCACATTAAAAGCATGCGATAGCTGTGGCAAGCGAGGTAACGAGAGAGTGCGGCGGTATTTCAGCTACTCGTCGCGCTCTGGCCGGAACAGACCGCAGTCACGCTAAAATGACCTCCGCCGGTCCCTGTTGGCCGTGACGTCACGTCAGACCTCGGAGGCAGTGCGGTGGCCGCAGTCTCCCCCGTATACCACCCGAGGGGTCCGGAGCGGCCACCGAGGCTGCCCGGTCTGCCGACATTACTCACAATGCGCAGGAAATTCCCAAATGAGCTTTTGTCATATGGCCTTTCAGCGCAGACACTGTCTCATTGATTACATTGGTGCACCGATGCATAAGTGGTTGGTGTCATGTCAATGCTGACCGACACGTCGTAGTTCATTAATGATTATGCAGGTTTCCCCAGCATTCACTGAGGACAGCACGGATCAGCAGCCCGCAGGTGACCTTGCTCACGACCACGGTGCGTCCGGCAGAGTTTCCCGTTTGAACACGGCCAAGCGAAGCGTGAATTGGTGAGTGTCGTCGAGCAGACAGACCAATAATCGGCCAATGCCACAACTCCAGTTCGCCACTGCGCGCCGGCAGCGCACAGAAAAGGACGTTGCCAAACCCAGCCATTGGCCTTGCATAAGAAAGTCGCAGCTGCAACCAACAGACCGGACCGGCTCTGGCCGTGGTCATTCCGCAGGGAATGATGCACTGGTCGACCGTGGTTTTCCACCGCGAGACCACAAATTCTCGCAGCTGCCACACAGAAGAGACGAACCTCCGCCCAGCTCCAAACAAGACCTGTCGACCGGTTTCCTGCTGCCTGGAACGGCGGCAGCCTGGCGCCACTCCTGGCGTCTGCCGCTGCCCCTTCAGCCCGCCGAGGCCAGAGTGCCTCACCGGGGTCCCACAGGACATTCACCGGCGCTACCTCATGCTGCAGACCTTGAGAGAGAGAGTCCCTTGCATTTGCAGCACGCTGGACGGACGCACGTGTTGAACACTGATGATTCGGGTATGCGGTCCAACTATGAGGGCTACTCGGTCTTTGGTTCTTCTGAACTTTTTAGAATCCGTTTATCAAAGATGGGTGGCTATCACGGTTGGAGCATTGTTGTTATTCCCGTATACTCAGTCTCTTCCCCCTTCTCGTTATTTTCTCACCGGATTTCAACCACTTCATTTTCGATCTTGATGGAAATGGCTTAGAAAAGACTTTTGTTTTTCCGCCAGTTACACGTTTACACCGCAGCGAGGTGCAAGCAGGCAATGAAGAATACAGCGGACTAAGCGGTATGCACTGCACACCCTTCACATTTTGTGCAGCGTGCAGGCGCGGGGACCGCTGCTTTGAACGTCACTTATTGAAAAAGCCCACATTTGGGCAACATTGCACCGATGCTAGGAACTCCAAATAAGGCTGGTATACATTTGTCGAATGTTGTAGGCCAGCTCCTATGCTGGAAATATTATGTGGAAAATAAGATGTTGTATTCATTATATGCTAAAAGGTAACATGGTATTTAGTGGGTACCAATTTAGTCAAAATTTGGTTGGGAACTGACTGAGGTAGTGTTTTTCGCTCCATTGCAGATTTACACCATTGTTTTTAGTTGAGAGGTGGTACGTAGGTACTTACACCTAGTCAAAGTTGGCTTGAGAGGTGCCTAGTTGTTTCGGGGCCTCATTGGGCGTTCGGAACCGGAACATCTTGAAAGGCACTGGACTGGAGTGCTCACTGATGATACTGTTCCATAGCCTAGATGTTTGCACTGCGCAATTTATTTTTATTTTGCACTTCACAATTTTGCGAAAAAAAACAAAATCTGGGCATAGATGGTTCCATGCTACATCCAGTTTTGGGAACACTCACTGCTCTAAATGCATGCAAGAAGGCGCAAGAATCAAGAAGAATGCGAGAAGGCGGCGGTAGTCACACCCTTCCGAACCGCCTTCTCTACCCACAGCGGTTATTTACCCACTTCAAGAGACGCGTGAGATTAGAGAGGAAAGGAGACTCACGAGCTCAGCTGACGGACTTCCGGAGCTGTGACGATGAACGTCAGACGGCTGCTACGTTGGTGGGATCAGCGAAATTTCTAGGCGATTTAGGCCTCAAAGGAAGCTCAGGTAAATCTGCTTAGGTTTCCAGGTACTCCTGGCGCCGACCGCGACCAGCGCGACCCTTCCTCCCCCCTCAGTCTGCCCACATCTGTCCCTTTGTCTCTCTTCCGCCTGTTCTGCCGTCGCCGTGGCGACGTTTCGGGCCGGCAGCGGCGAGGAGCCAGCAGGACACTTACTTCGGCAGCAGGCTCTGCTTCAGCGGCGGAATGACGATGCTCGACCCGAACGGGTCGTGCAGCAGCTTGGTCATCACCATCTGGCGGCGGCGGCGGCGCGGCGCGCGGACTCTGGCACGTGGCTGCGGACTCGACAGTTGGCGCGCACGCCAGGCTGTTAGTGCGCGCCGAAGTCCGGGCTGGCACTGGCGCGCCGGCGGCCGGTCGGCCGGCCGACCCGCGCTGGCTGACCTTGAAACAGGCCGGCCGGCAGGGTCCCGACCCGGGGGGCGGAGCCTGCGCGGCGACACCAGACGGGGGGGGGGAGCGATTGGCCCCCGGTAGGAACGGATGCGTATGAATACGACTCCGCGCTATCCAGCGGCCACGACGGCCGAAAACCGGTTTGAGAGCCGAATGCCGGCGACAATTCACGATCGCGGACGTCCCGGTCTGCTTTCCAGGTAGTGGGACGCGAGGGAGACCGCCAGAGTGACCGGGAAGAGTGCCGGCGGCGGTGATTTGGAGAAACCATATCCCGGAGAAAGACCACAGATGCAAAGCTAAATATGTGGAACATGAACTGAACAAACTTGAAAGTTTTTGAGCTATAGAAAGTCTGCGTATCACTACGGACAAATAAATAACAATGATAAAAGAGGAACCGGTATTTGATAGACACACACCGACTTCAGGAGAAAGGCTTTACTCGACAACAGCGCTGGCGAGTGAAAGCCACTCTCCTTTCGCCGCGCAAGGCCTGGCGGCCGACGTTTCCGCGAACGCCGCCGCGTGGGCCCAGAGAGGGGGGCGCCCCCCGCCGATTAGGCGAGGTCTTGTCTCAGTGAGTCAGGCCGGCGCGGCGGCGGCTCCGGCTGTGGCCTCGCCCGGGCTTCGTCCTGCGCGAGTTTCGCCGGGTTTGGAGGTCAGTGAGGCGGCGTCGAGCCCATTAACGGGAACCTCGTCTCCGCGCGAGCTGCGGCAGCCGTTCGCTGGGGTCTCGCCGGACGTTCGGTGTCAGAAGAGTGGCGGAAACGGGTGGTGGACAATGCTGATCTGTAAGGGCGTAGCTCGGAAGCGTGTCAGGTGATCCAAATTGGGACTGAGTAAAGGTGTTTCACTCATGGCTGGAGAACATGGTTGGCTAGAACGGTTTAGACCCTTTCTTATTCAGAACTATTTACAACAAGTGTGTGGAGAGAAACTCATAAAAACCTCACTGAGACCACAGAGCCCACCCCTGCCTTAAACTCCAACTGTTTTTGAAAATCTCCGCCATCGTCGTATGAACGGGGGGCATGCCCCATCCCCACACCAATTTTGTGGAAATTTGGGAATGAAATGAATGCTTGGTGATTGCATAAGAATGAACTGAAAAAAAGAAATGAAATGAAATGAATAAATGCAGAGGAAATCAATGGAATGTGCATAGGGGAAAGAAGCTTTTCCTATGGGAAAAGGCGTCCTCCCCCCCACACGCACATCGAACTTTTTCGGGTGCTGCTGCGCTCCTGTTCCCAACCTCGGCCTCACTGTCAGAGGCCGTAGATTACAAGAACTGAGGAATGCCATGAAATCAAACTGAACACATTGTGTGCGGCCGTCACGGTTACGTAGACCCGCTGCTGAGATCATATTCACATTTTCGGTCAATGCTCACGGACACTGGCAGGTTCACGTTCGATCAGATCCGTGTGGCAGCCTTTCACGTGCAGTTTCCCGTTATGATGAGCCCAGGCGCTTGCAGTTGCAACGAAGCGGTAAATGGGACCGTGACGTGGTATGCTGAAAAGCAGTGTTGTCGCATTCCCAGGTGTCGCTTCACGTCTGCGTGACGTAGACTGGGTGCTCGTGACATGCCAGTTACGTATTTTCTGACATGTCGAACCGTAACGTAGTCAGCATTCATAACTGTTTTTCCCGATTGCAATGGTAACTTCCTACAAACACAAAGCGAACGCCGGGAAATTTTACGTATTACCAAGCCACGAAAAAAGCAAGAAAGAAAGAAAGAAAGAAAAAAGCAAACATTTCGTTGAACACTAACAATCACTGCCGCCACTTCCTCATACTTCCTGGGTACCGTTCACAAGAAGCCTGGTCTGTTTTGTTCTCACTCCAAAGACATTGGAATGACTTCCCACTAATTTGTCGACGTGCATGATCTCAGATATCCAACTGACACGAAGCTCTGCGACTGCCCGTCCGCAGCTCCCTCGTGTCCGCGTATTTAGTTCCGGATAACGATCATATTCCGATGTTTAACAGTCGTAAGAATCGAAAAGGCAGGCAGGGCGACGACTGTACCAACTTCGGCAAATTTTAGCATAACCCGTATAATGGTAATGCAAGAAATAGCCTCTACGTGGGTCTCATCGCACCAACTTTAAAAACGCCTCCACCCTCACCCACACACATCTGACGCGTGAAACGCCTTGATATTGATGAATGCTCTCACCGTCTCTCTCGGCATGTTCCGTCTTCGCCTGACCTGCACACCATGGTACAGGGGGCAGACGACCCCTGATGACGCGTCTGCAGGGAGGGGAAGGTTCACTGCCCTCGTGGTCGCTCTCAGCAGCTGGGCCTCGGCAGCGGCTGACGGCGAGGTGCCCCCGCCGTTGTGTGCGCTGGTCCGCGGACGTGACTAACCACTTACGGAGTTATATCTTCCAATTACGCGAAGCGTGGTGCGCCCCCTCGACGCGCTACAGCCGAGATGAAGTGGCGTGAGTGGTTAGGTCGTTGGCCTCGGGTGCTCGGGTTACCGCATTGATATCGCCCCCTGCTGCGACGCGAGTCGTCGCTTGGATGACGTTGCTGATGTCCGATAGGCGAACATGTCGATGTTGATGATGATGATGTCCAACAGGCCAGCTCGACGAGTGGCAACAGGGAGTTTTGCCTCAGACGTGAACTGTTTTCACGCCAAGCATTCAAACGTTCACCTCAGACGTCAACGTGCTGTCACGCGCGGTTCCTACTGTGACATTCTACCACTAGCTGCTTATCCGATCCTTACAGTCACTCCAGATGTGACGTTAAAGTAAACGGTCAGCAACCAAACAGACATACAGCCGTAAACACAGTTCTCTCAGGGCCAAACTGCTCCCATTACCCAGCCCTCGTTCCCGGTCTAACTAACAGTAATACGAGCCCGCCGATGAGTTATGCGAGGCCAACGAGTCTCATCGGGGAGATCGCCCTGCGGCGACGCGGCGGAGCTCAACCTGAAGACCCGCCCAGGGTCGCTCATCCGCCCCGCCCTCTCGGCCGGCGTCGGGACCAGCGCGGCCGACCAGCACCGGCCGGAGCCAAGGTCACCGGCCAGCGCCGGGCCAGCTTCAGAGAAGTGTCTCTCGCGCAGAAAGTCCGCGGCTGCGCACGCCGCGCCTTCTGGGAAAGCTGCCGCTGGCCGTGGGAGAAGCATGGGCCGAGGTCGGCGACCGGCGGCCGGCCGGGGAGACGGAGACTGGCGGAGGTTGCTCACCACCCGGCCAGGGAGGGACGGAGAGCGAGCAAAGGTCGCTCGCCACCTGGCCAGAGAGAGACAGAAAATTCGCGGAGGTTACTGACCACTGGCCGCCCGACCACGGTGGAGCAGAGAACAAGTAGAAGCCAGTGGTCCGGCCCAGGCAAGCAGAGGTCACTGACCCGGCCCAGACTACTCGATGTCACTGACCTCCACAACCCAGACCGACCCGGCACTGAACTCTACCTCAGGCGAGCGGGGCGGGAGTCCTCAAGATAATGTCAGAGTGTCATGCTAGCCGTCAGGTCTTTTGATGGCACAAGACAGGCGCCTCAGCTCCGAAGGAGTAGACCTGTCGCACCTGTCGGCGACCGTGCCCTTCCGCGTCCACTGTCCTCGCAGCTGGCACCCTACCAGTCCAACGCTCGCGCCGCCTCCGTCATTCTTAACACTCCGTTTTGTCTTCGGCCATCTACAGAACCGTTAAAGCGCCAAAAATGTCACGGCATGATGGCGTGGTCTTTGGCTTACTGGCCTTAATTCGGGTATGTGTTGGTCCCGGGCCAAACGGGCCTCATGTAAGCAGTCTTGGGACAACGGGAACGGTAATCTGTTGTTTCGTTGTCGCATGCACGACAGGTAACATCCTGCAGCAGGGGAGCACAGCCGCGATTAATCAGTTGAAACAGACTGAACTGGGCATGCTTCGCGCTTATCTCTTACGGGAGCAATGCGGGGAAAGTATGGAACCTTGACATTTGGTTCTAAAATTGTCAGGGGATCCTTATAACTTTATCAGCTGAAGCGCCATCACGACCAGATGCTGCGGGAAGTATGCTGTCCTTCCGTGGGGTAACAAGAGACTTCGCTCTGCACCAGTCACGCCTAGGAATGTTCAACCCCAGCCGAAGGACAGCATAACACCTCAAGAAAGAGGCATGCGCAGTGGTTCCCGAATTGCTGGTGATGGGTGATAGGTTATTCGTACCCTGATCAAACTTCGGTTCGTGGCGATCATCCCCGCAGATGAACCATTTTCAGTCCTAACATCGCGTCGGGGGCAGTGGCGCTCATATTCCTGCTCAGAACGTAAAACTCAAATCCCATCTATACGATGCGTTGGCGGTCCTGCCAGCACTCTCAGACAGCCTCTGTTCCTGTGCCCCACTGTACGGCCCGGTGACTGTGCTGCCACCACACCCAGACGGCCTCTGTTCCTGTGCCCCACTGTACGGCCGGTGACTGTCCTGCCCAGCACTCTCAGACGGCCTCTGTTCCTGTGCCCCACCGTACGGCCCGACGACTGTCAGCAGAGACAGGCGCGGCCGACGGCGCGCGGTCCGGCCAGAGCAGGAGGCGGCGCGGTCGGCAAGCCTGCGCGCCGGCGATCATGGACACCAGGAGCACCGCGAACACCGCGAACACTGGGAACACTGGGAACCGGTCTGCCGGCGCTGATGTACGGCCAGGGCGCGTTGGAATGCAGCTGGCAGCCGGCTGACCCGGCCGGGCCCGCTTACAGTCCGGAGGCGGCCACAGCGTGGCGCCGGTGTACGCCGGTGTACCCCGTACCGCGTCGGCGCGTGCGGTACAGCCCGTGGTCGAGGCTGGAACGAATGTCGCACACGACTCGATGAAAGAATTCCACTCGAGCTGCCTCCAGATGCGGGCATCTCACGTTGCCCGACAGCTGACCAGCATTCGGGAGAGACGCACAGCCCATGTAAGCTGTTCGGTTACAACTGCTGGTTTTCAGCTCACGATACGGCACGGGTGAAAAGCACCCCTTCAGGCGCCACAAACTTCACATCTGGAGAGACCTGGAATTCGATGAGTGCAATCACCTCACACGAGAAATGGATGCAGTGTGACGGTGACAAATGCAAGGTATGCCGGCCCCACCCCGGCAAAGGAGACAGCAGTATCAGCATTGTTGATGCCTTCATGCATGTCAATCAAGAGGTGCTGCAAACATTGCCGATCCGGCCGAGTGATAGCGTTCTCAGCACTTGTGGTGTCACGCCAAGCTCGGCTCTATGAAGACTGAAACGAGCTGGAAGCCACTTCAAATCGACTTCACCTCACCTCACTTCACCTCAAATCGGATGCACGCCGTGCCGGCCACGAAAGGATTCGGCGTCGGCGCTTTTGCGTCGGGCAGCTTAAAAGCTCGATGAACAGTGACGCCAAATACGGCCGCGACGAACCTGGCGACACTTCCGCCCATGAATGAAACAGCGCGTGACGTCACAGCCGGCCCGTCGCGCTGACCGCAGCCCGGTCGGCACGGGTTCAAGGGCTCCTGGCCGGGTGCATTGATCCGAGAACCTTGGCCAGTCCGTTCCCTTGTCCCGCGGCCCCCTCGGAAATTGCCGGAAATGTCTGCCAGCCAGGGGGCCCGCCCCGCGGCAGCGGGACAACCGTTGCAGACCACAGAAAGCGGGTGGTGCCATTGACCTTGACAATGAACTTTGTCGTGACGTCACTAGGGCGCCACGATCGGATTGGCTGACGGCCTAATCGGCGTTGCGATCTGGCTTCATTATCGTCGGAACCCCTGTTGAGATGGGAAGGGGGGAACGAAATTTTGCCTCATTTCGTTCCATGCACCGTCATAGAATTAATGTTGAATGTTGCCCAAAACTGGGGGGCAGCTCCCTCCCTGCCCCCTCCCCCGTAACTACGCCCCTGTCTGGCTCCCATATCGCAGGTGAAATTAGGAGTTTGAGCCGCCTGTGGGATGTACTAATGGGATGTCTAGAGAAAAAAGCTCGAGGGCGAGCCCAGAAACTGAGCATAATTTTCATCTACAGTGTTCACTGTTGATTGTGCTGTGATTGTCCCGCCAACGGCTACGCCTTGAGGAACAGTCCTGACAGCCCATGTGATGAGAACCGCCGACTATAAATATACGTATGTTGACTTTTGCGAGGTAGTGTTTGTTCCGATGCAAAAATGGGCATTTCCGAACTTCTTCAAAGTGGATTTGGCTGCGCTCTTTCGAAACATGCCGTGCATAATCGTCCGCGAGCTTATCAGAGGAAACTTAAAAACG
This sequence comes from Capitulum mitella, assembly GCA_030062745.1. Classification (NCBI taxonomy): domain Eukaryota; kingdom Metazoa; phylum Arthropoda; class Thecostraca; order Pollicipedomorpha; family Pollicipedidae; genus Capitulum; species Capitulum mitella. Next base: position 21,367,399 of record CP099850.1, on the reverse strand, counting down.
TACATAACTTCTCGGAGGCACAGCACATGCATTTAAATACACCAGCGTGACACGCTATTTCCCCCATTTCTAGTAATTTTCGGCCGGTCATGCAAAACAAGACGGTACGGAGCCGGTAAAGCCGGTCGGGCATGGCCATGGTCTCACGTGAGCCCGTCGAAGACGCATTACAACGGAAGTCGGCCGGTGTCGTTACAGAGGCCCCTCTGCCGCCCGTGGCGTTACAGAAGCCTCTCATTGGCCGGTGTCGCCTCAGCATGGCCTCTGTGGCCAGTGGCGTCACAGAGGCTCATCTGCTGCCAGGGTCGTTACAGAGGCCCCACACTGGCGGCGAAGTTGCAGATATTTATCTGCTGCCGGCTTGGTTACAGGGGCTAAAGTTGTGAATAAAGAAGTGCCTGTGCTGCCGGCCTGGTTACGAGGGCTCCTCTGGGGTCGGTGCGTCTGGTTACAGGGGCTCCTCTGGGGTCGGTGTGTCTGGTTACAAGGGCTCCTCTGGGGTCGGTGCGTCTGGTTACAGGGGCTCCTCTGGGGTCGGTACGTCTGGTTACAGAGGCTCCTCTGGGGTCGGTGCGTCTGGTTACAGGGGCTCCTCTGGGGTCGGTACGTCTGGTTACAGGGGCTCCTTTGGGGTCGGTGCGTCTGGTTACAGGGGCTCCTCTGGGGTCGGTGCGTCTGGTTACAGGAGGCTCCTCTGGGGTCGGTGCGTCTGGTTACAGGGGCTCCTCTGGGGTCGGTACGTCTGGTTACAGGGGCTCCTCTGGGGCCGGTGCGTCTGGTTACAGAGGCTCCTTTGGGGCCGGTGCGTCTGGTTACAGAGGCTCCTCTGGGGTCGGTGTGTCTGGTCACAAGAACTCCTCTGGGGCCGGTGCGTCTGGTTACAGAGGCTCCTCTGGGGTCAGTGCGTCTGGTTACAGGGGCTCCTCTGGGGCCGGTGCGTCTGGTTACAAGGGCTCCTCTGGGGCCGGTGCGTCTGGTTACAGGGGCTCCTCTGGGGCCGGTACGTCTGGTTACAGGGGCTCCTCTGGGGTCGGTGTGTCTGGTTACAAGAACTCCTCTGGGGCCGGTGCGTCTGGTTACGGAGGCTCCTTTGGGGCCAGTGCGTCTGGTCACCGGGGCTCCTCTTGGACTGGTGCGTCTGGTTACAAGGGCTACTCTGGGACCAGTGCGTCTTTTTACAGGGGCTCCTCTGGGGTCAGTGCGTCTGGTTACAGGGGCTCCTCTGGGACCGGCGCATCTGGTTACGGAGGCTCCTCTGGGGCCGGTGCGTCTGGTTACAGGAACCCCTCTGGGGGCGGTGAGTCTGGTTACAGGAACCCCTCTGGGGGCGGTGCGTCTGGTTACCGGTCTGCACCGGAGGTCGGCGCCCCTACAACTGTCCGTGGGCGGCGACGTAAATCAGCCTGAATTATACAGGCGTTCAGGTTTACGGTAACGGTCCGACCGGCGCGGAGCGGGGCGCCGCCGAAGAAATGCGCGCGGCCAGGCCACTAGCCTAGGGGTCCCCCAAACGCACAGACGCACCGCAAGGTACGACTCGTCGCGCCACCCTGACACCAGACGTCTGGCGTCATCAGCTGGTCACGGTCCTCTCACAGTCGCGCCAGAGCCGTGAGCCGAGCGCCTGCCGCGCCCGCCCAGCTCCAGAGCTCGGGCTGAGTCCGCGCCGGGCGCCTGTCCAGCTCGGGCGGCGGCGGCCGCCGGCGCGCGGTCTGCACGACCGCCGAGGTGGCGCATCTCTCACCCGGCAGGCTGCAGCTGCACAGGCGCGGGGTGAATGCACCGTGGCCCGGTCTGTCAACACGTGCGCCGCCCGCCGCCGGCAGGTCAATGTCAAGAGCGCACACCGGGACGGCCCGTTCGCGGAAAGGCGCCGCCGTGGGCCGCGCGCCGAGAGGCTCTTCATGGAACAGCCGGCACGGCGGAACGCCCCATACGGTAGCGGGCCTCGCAGGGATTTGTGTGTGTGTGTGTGTCCCTGTTATCTGTCATGTGTTGAGGGAGATAGGAGTGGTTCATGCCTGAGCACTGGAACCCACAAACTCTGCTACTGGCTCATGGTTCGGGAAAATGCTAAGGATTTATGGTGTTTATTTCCGCGCTGGTTTACCACACTGGCGTCATGTTTAATTCCGCAAAATGCAGGAATGCAACCCTTCCCCTTGCTGATGAATATTTCCACGACCTATCCTGTAGTGAAGGGGAAAAGGCGAAATTGGATGCTGTTTTTCCTCGAAAACCGTCCTCAGTAAACTTGTGTCGCCGCAGCCAAACTCAGAATGATCCAAGCGCCCAGCGCCGCTTTAACCGACGGCAAATGCAGGCGGTGGACGGAGCTTGGCCTGCCATCGAGGCGCCAGATTCGTTCTCGGCGCAGCGCGAGCAGCACGTGGCGCCGCCGGGCCTTGGTCACTGGCGATCTGTTGCATTATGCAGCAGCTGGCCGGCGTCGTCTGTCGTCGACTGTTGACCTTCGCGCCCGCCGCAGATCCGCCGACCGGCCGTCCGTCTGGAACCTGGCCGGACCCGACCAGACCCTCTGACCCTTACCCGCCGACCGGTTCTCTGTCTCCGGACCAGACCAGACCCTCTGACCCTTACCCGCCGACCGGTTCTCTGTCTCCGGACCAGACCAGACCCTCTGACCCTTACCCGGCGAACGGTCCTCTGTCTCCGGACCAGACCAGACCCTCTGACCCTTACCCGGCGGCCAGTCTTGACCCGGCCGAACGGTTCCTCTGGTCCCCGGTCCTCTGTCTGGACCGGTCTCGCGGTCCAGACCAGACCCTCTGACCCTTACCCGGCGGCCAGTCCTCTGTCTCCGGACCAGACCAGACCCTCTGACCCTTACCTGGCGGCCAGTCCTCTTCCTGGAACCGGGCCGGACCAGACCGGAGCCTCTGGCCCTAACCTGGCGAACGGCTCTGTCTCTGGACCGGACCGAACCGGACCCTCTAACCCTTACCCTCCTTTGTCTGGACCGGATTGGACCAGACCGAACCCTCTGGTCCTTGCCCGGCGACTGGTCTCTGTCTGGACCGGGCCGGACCCTCTGGCCCTTACCCGGCGACCGGTCTCTGCCTGGATCGGACCAGACCGTACCAGAACGGACCGGACCAAATCTCAGATGGTCCTCCACCGGTCGGTCCGGACCGTCAGACCCTTCTATGCGCGGTAAACCGTCCTCTGCCGGAGTCCCGCTCGTCCCAAAGATGCCCGGTTGGTTTCGGTGGAATTTTCATCCGCAGCGTCGGTAACTTCGGTGTTACCAGAGCAACACCACTAATCCTGCAGTGCCGCATTCCACACACATCACCTGGCAGTCCCGATTAGTCCAGGTTCCCGCAGCGACAGCGACGAACCCTCGAGATGGTTCACGTCGAAATGCCGACGTCCGGTGCTCGTATACGGGCATCGGGCGTTCAGAAATTCAGAAATTCAGTTACGTGTGCAAATGGCACATGTTCTCCAACTATGACTGTCACAGTATCGTCGAACAAGGGCCGTTCTTAGCTCCAGCCTTGATGGTAAACTGCAACGTCCAAACGCCGAAAACTACATGCCATATTTATTAACGAACGAACCCGACCACTAAACACCGTCCCCTCCGGCGCGGCTGTGCTGCCGATTTCACACCGGCGCTTCCCACGTGGGCGGCTGCCTTCTGCTCCGCTCAGCAGCCTCTCAGAGCCCAACAACGGTCACGCAAGCGCGCCATCACCCGGCGGCCGCGGCGCCGGACCGCCGGACCGCCGGCGGCGCGGCGTCCGTGACGCGGCCGCGGCATTTCCGGTTCGGAGCGCGCGCGCGCCGAAAACAGACACCGCGCCGCGCGTCGGCCGCCGCGGGAAACGGCCAGCAGTATTGCGTAAACGGGGGCCATTTCCCAGAACTGCGCTGCAGATCAATCATCCCGCGCACGTAAACAGTTTTTTCTGCGCTGGTAACGGCGAGAGTGACGTAATGCGTGGCGTCGCTCCACCTGCTCCTGCGGCGGTCGGCGAGGGAGGGCTGTGTTCTGCAGACCAAGGGCGACTGTGACGACGGACGCAGACCGGCTGGTGGCGACTGTGGCGGGCGACGTTATCTCAGATCAGACTGGTGACGACTGTGTCGGCCGACGTTATCTCAGATCAGACTGGTGACGACTGTGTCGGCCGACGTTATCTCAGATCAGACTGGTGACGACTGTGTCGGCCGACGTTGTCTGACTCAGACTGGTGACGACCGTGGCAGCCGACCGCTGTCTGGGGCCACACTGGTGACGCCCGTGGTAGCTTAGGCCAAAGTCCTTCCTCGAACGTGCTCCTCCAGCCCCAGCGTAAGCAGACGAGTCGTAGGGCGCCGACGTCACGAGGTCCGCGAAGGCCGTGTTTGTTTCGGCCACAGGAGTGGCCTGCCGCGGCTCCGGAACCGTTCTGACGGCTCGGCCGTCTGGTCTTGGAGTGGCCGGAGTGGTCGAAGTGGCCAAGCTCCCCGACCGAGCCGGCCACCCGGAGCGTTTAGCGAGCGGCAATGTCAAGCTTATTTCCATCGGCCCTTCTTTATGGGGACCGTTTTTGTGCCTGACCGTCTAAGCCATCGGGTCTCGGCGGGTACTAAATATGTCACTAAACGGAAAGTACCAGTGCTCTTAAGCAAATTTGCAGCTCGCGTCGTTAAACGTTAACTCCGTTCGCATTGAGGCGGCTGGCATGACGTTTTTTACTTCCGCAAATAACAATAGTAAAAACGCCCGGCTGGCAACAACTAAGACTTTGTGAACGCTAGTGGGATATCATAAATGCCACTCGGGCCATAAAATAATGTCGACGTGCTCACTAAATCTACTTATCGGACCTAGCCGTGCGCCTGAAACGAGCGATAAAACTGAACGCGAAACTTTGCAAAAAAATCTACGAGCACTAAACACATGGATCCTTAAATACACACAGCACAACATACCTTTCCACTTGCCGCATTAAACCAAGGTACGCATAAAACTGACTGTCCGAAATCGTGAGCGCAAATTCGAGCATGTGAGCCACGGCTGCTGTCATCACCGACACCGCTCTGTTTGTTCGGACATCGCGTTGGGCTGGACTCGGTGGGTCCGTGCGGAGCTCTGTGACCCGTTAACCTTGACTCGGCCGACACTCAGCGGCCGGCCGGCGGAGGCGGCCTCAGGGTCAGGGCCACGGCCACGGCTGGCCTATATATGGTGCCGGTCAGACCGCAGCGTGGGGCGCCGAGCGGCGGCAACGGCGGTGGCAGTGCACACTGGGCTGACGAATGGTCAGAATGCTGCAAAACTTGGGAAGAGCGACAGCTTTGTTTCAAGTTTTAAAACCATTCATCACTCGAAGAGACGTTTGGGTTGATAACATACAAAATATGAAGAACTTAATGCGTCCCATTTCGTACTTATACCGTCACGAAGCTAATGTTCGTGCAGCAGCTGATAATTTTGCTAAAAGGCATAGCTATGTTAAAAGAGCTTCCGCAACAAAGTGCATATTTCTTGAATCCCGCGGTAAGTATTTAGTCGTCCGCATGCACGTTTTTGGCAAGCTATTCTGGGATCCTTCTCAGAAAACTTACATTTTTTACTAGAACGCGGCGAAGCGTAGAAAATAACTAAAATCATGCCGTGCTTAATCGTAAGCAGCGAGTCATGCTCAAAGATACCAAGACATGTTACAAAATATCACATAAAAATTTCTATCAATATTGCTTAAAGCTAGTGCATAAATCAAATCAAATCACCGATTTTTCACATCACAATCAGCTCGTCATCACGCAACTCGCTGTTTGTGTCCTCCTCGCTGAAGCAATATTCCGTGACAGATGGGCTCCAGACGGTCGTGAGGCCAGTCAGCCGTTGCAGTGATGCAAGAGCACCGGTTTCTCTCGCAGGAATGCTTTCTGATATGCATGTTTTTTTGCGTCTTCTACATGCTCATATGCTGAACACTACGCTTTATTTTTCATATTTGTTGCGTTTCTATCCAATGCATCGAGGCAGAGTTCTTAGTTACAAGACTTAGTTAAAGACAACGCAACCATCAGTTCAAGGCTGTAGCTTCATTACGGTGCTCAACATCGTTCGAAATTTTCTTTAGAGCTTTCTGACCTCTTATGGGAGTGCTCTGGATACGTTGAATAGCTTTCGCCCGGTGTGGTTTTTCTTCCGTTCAGAGTTTTTCCATGTGAGCGGCGCTAATTTCTGCCAGGGACGTTGACCAGCTCAGGTCAGATAGCCATCTCTTCTGGGTGAATCTGGGCGCCTCATCAAAGGTTTTCCTTGGTCGTCCCGCTGGCATTTAGAGGAAAGTGGTTCACATTCAATAGGAGTCACCTGGAGGAGCTTCCCGGCCTGCTCACATGCGGCCGTGCTTGGCGACTACCACTTCACGTCTTCATCAGTTACGTTCAAAAAATGTGACAATGACCTTTTCAGCATACACTACTGGCATGCAAACCTGCCAGCGCGGCAATGTATCTGCTCTTCCATTGCCTATAAATGAAGCGAGCGTATCACAAAGAGGACCGCTTTTCCGTTTTGTTTTGCTTAATTTCTTACCCAATGCGCAGTCAGCTCAGCGCAACATCCTCACTCATCGTACAAGCAGACATGCCATTAAGCGCTGAATGAGAGTTGTCACCTGCACGTTCCGGACACCCCTGCGACGGTCGGAGTACGTCACGCCACACAAAACATGATAGCTTGCTTCTCGAACAGACGAGACTCGAACCCGACGCAGAATTCGAGCGCGACTGAGCCCATGTTTTTCGTCCGTTGAGGCGTCGGGTAGATCCATAAAACTGAGGAGAGTAGAGTGCACACATGTTTGTCATGGCCATATCTGCACTTGACAATTGTTCATGAACTGACGGCAACATTGGTTCTCTGTTCCACGAGTTTTTGCAAGCGAAAGTGAACCAGTAAGTGCATTTCTTTAGCGTGTAATAGGCACCTACCCACCTTTGTAAGCATTGCGGTCAATGTCTAAATCTGCATTTTAAGCGAAATATAGACTTTTGTTAATTAACAAAAAAAACACGCCATCTAAGTACACGCCGGGCGTGAACTATTTTTTTTTTTACTAATGTCGCAGGCAAAGGAATGGTGAGACCCCCTCTCACCGTTTCGCTCCTAATTGAGCAGGGGCCGCGACACAAAAACGGGCGTGTTGCCCGCCATGAAACCAAGCCAATGGTATCTGGTTTTAATGTTTTGAGTCAGTCGTTGGCCTCCCAGGTCAAGTTAATGACCCAAAATTGGCTAAAATGGCAAATCGTTATGCTTGAAAGGCCGCGGAGCATTACGTTTCTCAGTAAGAGACAGCGGATACAAAGTATAGGACTAACCGAAGCTTTTGCAATCTAATGCCACGCGTCATCATTCCTTTCGGTCAATGGAATAGGTCAGGTCAGGTGAAATTCCGTGATTGGCTGGAACAGTATGGAACCTATAGAGCCCTCTGGCTGCCATGAAATGAGCCTAGATAAGTCAAAGTGGTGCAAAATGTGTGCAAAATACGAAATCAGCGCTAAAAAAACTTGACGCTGGTCCGGGGTCAAAACAGACCATCCGAGGTCAGTGACCCTGGATGACCTCAGGTGACCTTTCCTCATCGTGGGCCAAACGTAAGATATTCCGGGGCGCTGATTTCGAATTTGCTATACATTTTTTTACGTAGCCCGAGGAAACATCAAATGTGTCGACATCCCCGTGTTACCATGAGAATGTTACCATCTTTGTGGAAAACTGATCTGCAGATCCTTGAGAATGGCATTATATCTTCGTGACCCGACCTGACCTCAACAAGCTTTTTTGGAAAGACGTGCAATGAATGAAAACTCAGATGCCCAAATTTCATCGTCTTGGCCCCCATGCTTCTGTCATCAGAAAACTGACTGTGGGTGGCAGCCCGCCTCGCCGTACCAGGGTTAAAGCGTACGTCGAGAACTTTCTTTTTACGTGTTATTTATTTACGCATCTTTTAAACTGCGGAAGATATGAGGTTTTAAATCATTTAAGTCCTCTGCTATCACGCTGTGCAGCTGCGTCGGTGGCGGCGGCGCGTCTCTGGCCAGGAACGGAGGATGTTCCGAAGAGCTGGGCCTTGTCTGACATGTTAACTGGGTTAGTTATCTGGGCTCAGCCTCCGTGGTGGAGTCGCCAGCCCCCAGTGAAGAGAAAACTGGGTAACTTGGGAGGGTTGGAATGCTTGATATAATAAAACTTAACACAAAGTTTTATAAAACTTAACACAAAACAAACACAAACAAAACTGTGTACATTTTTAAACATTTCTCTAACATTTTTTTCGAATGCGAAGTCATTGCAAAAATGCCTCGCGCATCCATTATTCAGCGAACCTTGTATCACCAGTGATAACGCATGCACAGGGTTTTGTATACACAGGGTTTTGTATGCTGATCAAACAAAATGCAGTATATACAATTAATGCATTAATGCTATAAATGCAGGGTTTTCTGCGGAGACAAGATTTTCCAAATGCGAAGTGCATGTGAATGGCATATGCTGATATCGTCTTTTATGCTTCGATAACATTGGAAATGCAAAAGCCCAAAACGATGCGGTCGCCGACAGTGGGTTAGAGGCAAAAAAACACGGGATGTGTAAAAAAACATAGCTATCTTTTATGCAGCAATACCACGGCAACCAGTAGTGCCTTATTTCTTAGCGGTCTACTTCCGGAAAATTTGCCTTTTTAAACCATGTATTTTTGCCTTGAGAATGACCGTTTTCACCCTGTTTTCCTTCCTATGATAGCTCGTTTGACCCACACCAACCCAGTACACTTAGAGCCCACTGAAATGCAAAATGACCTGATGTCTGACCTAATATGACATATAGTACCTCTTACTACCATTTTTCAATCAAAATGGCTCCAAAACAGCCACTGTCTTCGAAATGGAGCCAAAGTCGCTGGCATGCACGGTTCGATGACAGGACATAATACCGTATGGTATGAAATTGAAAAATGTTGAAAGCAAGCCAACGAACATAAAACATCGGGCAATATAAATAACGACGGGCAGAAATCTCAAACGGGAAAATATGGAATGCCAGATATGGACATGGAAATAAATGTACAAAAGCAATTATTTCATCGAGCAAAACATAGAGTCAAGAACATCGAATGCAAAATGTGCAACAGAAATACCGAAGTAGCACCCGTATCAGCCGGCTACATATCGAATGACACGTAATCGAATAACACAAAAATCGCGGCAGGGATCAATAACGCTCTGTTTAAATATTACGAGTCAGGACTTGGAAATCGATTGCCTGAATCGATTTCCAAGAGCTTTGCGACTTGACTTAGTCCTGATTTTTTTAGCTAAAAGGTGACTGTGATTCTCATCCTGATTCACAGCTTTCAAATAGGAAATGGATTCTGATTCGGCACTGAATCATAAGTCCTTACAGTACCATAGCAGGTAGATGCTATTGAAAACCAGGTTGAAAGACCTCCCCCCATTTCAAATCAGAATTTCTGAGACGAGGCCCTGCCGATGAGCTGGCGTATGGGACGAGAGTCGTGTGAAAAGTTACTGGTGGAGTGGAGAGCTGACGCATGTCTTCCTGATTTACGGGACCTTTGGCGTCAAGTGGTTTCCCCTGATATAAACCTGTGGTGTGTTAGGCTACAATGCCGCAAAATCGCCTCGCTGAGTGAGGTGCCGTAAGGACCGCGTGGGTTGCAACACTTGTCTTAGCACGTGAGAGGTTGGCAATCTAAATATCCATAAACACCGAAAACATCGTTAGGCGGCGAGAAATATCATCCGTAGGTTGGCTCTTCAGGCGGGAGCTTTGGATATCCGGAACTGTGAGATATTCCTAAAAGATATGCGTAGAGAACATTTGTTCCTGAAATGATTTCCCGCGACTGGGTTCAGTTGGATTGGTTTAATTGCCTCTCAAAAGGGACATTATCAACTGTCGCCAGACGAGACGACCAGTGCCACAGCTTTCATTCTGGTCCCATTAGAAAGCTCCAGCAGTTTTTGATCTGGTTTAGTTTGAATAAAGATTGAGTTACTAAAATGAAATGTCAAAAAGGAAGCGTTTCGGGATGTGGATGTGGGGATTTTAAACACACGGCATTTCGAACCGATAATTTTGCAAACTGTTGCTATTTTGCATGATGTAAAAGAAAGAAAGAGGCGGTACTCGCAGGCAGGACACTAGTGGTTCCAGGAAGGCTGGCACGAGTGCTCACTTGCTGCTCTGACTCGGATGTGGCTTACAAGAGAGGTTTGGCGCGCTACTTGTCACTCTCAAGGAGCCAACTTCATGGATACCTCATTTTCGGGACCTAGGCACACGAATTTTTGTCTTTGTGGGTACCGGAGGTCCCAAGTGAGCCGAAAGCAGCCCCAGCAGCATCTAGAAACTCTACGTGGCGATCAAATCGGCTGGTCGTGCTGCCACACGACCAATAGGCAACGCTGCGAGCCAATCTGTCAAACGTCCAACGCACGAGTCTGGAGCGTCCTCATCTGGAACAAGAGCTGTACCGGTAGAAGTGAAGGAGAGGGAAAAATGGTTTGCGATGCAAAGAAAATAGCATCACTCACGGTATAAGTTGAGGAAACCAATTTTTGTTAGTGCCCTCTGTGCGCTGGACTGAAGTGCGTCCCTTTTCTGCGAGACCGCCTGTCGTAATTGCATCGCTTCCTATGGTCCCATGGGAAGTTCACCTGATGTCGTTTTTGAGCCACGTGACAGATGCGCGTGGAAAAACACAACACCTTATTTCGTTTCATATCCAGTCTGATATCTTTGACTAAGCTGTATTTGTTTTGCAAAATGGTCGAGTGGAGACCGACGACGCCCGCCAGCAGGCGGCCGCCTCGGGGATCCATGAGACAAAACAGGCCACAGATCATTTAATGGTTAGGAGTTGCAGTTTAAACTTTAAAGGAGGATGATGAAAAATACAACTGGGTTTGCCATGACATGGCTTTTAGCCAATGCCAGTGTGATTTATGTCATAAACGTTCAGTAAGGCCTTTCATTACACGAAAAGTGAACATTTTTAACTCGCAGTGCATCACGCAGTGTCAGTGATGGCCATGTCGTATCATTTTTTGAATCATACATGCGTAGATGCATATGAAAGGAAACAGCAACTCATTTCGTTTAATGCCTAAGTGATGTGTTGCTAACTAAATTTATTTGCTCTGCAGAAGGACCAAATGGGGGCTGGCCCGTGCGCCGCCCAAACGATTGCCGGCCGTCCTGGACCCAAGAGGTAGAACAGGTCACAAATCCTTTAATTACAGGAAGTTGGAGCAGAAACTTGCAAGACCGTTGATCCGCACCCCCACGTCTATCACTACATAGATTTCTGCCTGTGCTAATGAGTCCCATTTTGTATGACCTTATGGAAAATTTGATTTCAAAATAGGTATCGGCACATTGCAGTACATCACTACACGCCATGCAAAGGCCAAAAGAAGCATTTTTTAAAGCAAAGCAGGACCCGTATAAAAGTACTCATCCGCTATTCTTTCGTTTGACACCCAGTTTGGTATGTTTGTGTAGTTTTTATGTGCTTTACAATGCGATCAAAGTATTACAAGATTTCGGCCCCGACTACAGACAGATGCCAAAACACAGCAAATTCTACTTGCAGCAGTTTTTCTGCTGAGTAAAACTCCTGATTCTAATGTTTTACATGTGTCTGGACACGGTTCAGTGAACTTCAGTGAACTGGATCGGCATCACTTGAAAAACTGAGCATTTGAAAATATCGCAAAATGCCTGTATGTCCCCCTTTTTATGTCCCCTACGATTTAAACCAAAGTGCGTTGGCGGTTGGCGTGACTGGTTGGCGGAGAGTGGGATTCGTAATGTGCGGATTCTAAGAACTTCCGAATTTAAAGACCCCTCGACAGCAAAAGTCAACGTCAGTTCAACGCCGCCTTGCCTCGCGTCAGTCGCCAAGTTGCAAGTCGCATCCTGCTGCAAGTTCCAAGCCTGAGCCATTCACAGCTCACAAACCGAGTATGACGTTATCCAGCACAGTATTAGCACTGAGTGCAGACACAATAAGGCATCTGCATAGCGTGCTTGTGCAACAGTGCGCAATATCAGTTGAAAGCGGACCTGATTGGGAAGTGCTCCAGCGCCGTTTGCATTGGACCAGGAGGTTGATAAACCTTTGCAACGGGGTGTAGACCAATAGAGCCCGAGCATAACCTTAGCAAACCTCTCAGGTTAATGAGCAACCGCTTACAAGGGTCAGGCGAAAGCATACACAGACGTCAATGTGTGGCAGACACTAGTTACTTGTAATGCTCCTTCCGCGTGCCTAGATACGTTGCTCCTATTTACGTCTTACGAGCGGCTTACGAAACAGTCCAGTGTATGGTGCGGAACAAGACAAATAATGCCTCCGACTTTGGCATTGAAAATGGGAATGCGATGATGTAAGCATGCAATCCTTGTCGACAAAGGCTCACAGGGGAAGATACACGAACAACACAAAATTCACTCAGATTGGGTTTTGCTAAACGCTCGCATTATGTCTTGAGAAGGGTTTCGTCATGCGTGTTAATTGGATGGATTAAACGGATTAAATGAATTAAATGAATTTCGATCAACATTCGTGTCAATCTCTTTCCGCAGCCGTAAAAAAAGTTGTGCTGAAGGGAACTGTTGGTTCCTGAACGCCGTCGTACTAGCCCGATAGGAGGTTTCTGGCGGCGTGACTGATAGCCAATTTCGTCTGCGCCGTGATTATTTCACTTTGAAAACCATCCCGGATGTTCTCGGTTCCAGGCCCTCCGCCTGCAGCGGAAAACCCAGAACCATCATCATCTAAAAAAGGAGCTGAGCGATAACGTATCGCACAGCCATGCCAGGTCGCCTACCGTCACTGATGGCCAGATAGACGGCATCGCATGGGAGCAGGGCATCGACAACGCCTTATCGATGTCATCTGTTGCACGCGCTCGACGTTGTCTATCAAAGTTGATCAGTTTCTTTTTAAGAGTTTCCCACACCTCTCAGCACTAAAGCATTAGTTTGATGCGCAAAATGAACTGAAAATAGAGGAATGCCGACATATTTTTGTCTTCACAAAACTGGCGGCACGCTGGGACATCATTTAATCTGGATTTTTTTGGTAAAAGATAAATTTGGTTAATAACATACAGGGGCATCAGAGCGTGTCTATTAAAAAAAAAAAAAAAAACGGCACAATGCAAGGGCGCGCGAAGCGGTGGAGGAGGGGCAGGAGACAACTGCCTATTCACCAACTTTTCTAAAATTTGACATTGAATCTATGGACGTTGACTGGAAAGAATAGGATCAAAATACTTCTTCTCCCAACGCCCCCCCCCCTTGCTTGGGAGTTCTCACGTTTCTGGCACAGTGCGACGGCTGGATATACCTTTCTTCATTTCAAGCGAAGACTTGAATCACAAGAGCAACCGAAAAGCGGCGTTTACTTCGGCAAACCAGTGACATTCCACATTTGAACAGGGCCCCCTTCGAAATCCGTGTGACCGCTACATTTCCGGTCACACCGCACGTTCGTGCGTCGGTAGGACATTTTTGGCCGTCGGTGGAAGTTTTGTCCAGCTGAAGACGTCAGCAGACATTTTTCGTCGGGTCGAAATGTGAGGAAAGCATTTTTCAGCACGTTACAGGCAGCAGCGATCTTTTTTGTCATTGTTGACTGGTCTGGTCACTAGTCACTGGCCACTGAATCCATGAATGGACTTTATTTTTGGCTCACTGAGGGCGCGAGCGGACGTTTTTAGCACAGCGGCAGCATGAGCGAACACTTTTGGTGCACCGAAGGCATGAGCGGACATTTCTGGCGCGGCGCGGACGTGGCGGACAGTTCTGGCGCGGCGAGAGCGTGGGCGAACGTATTCGGCGCGCCGCGGACGTGAGCGGCGCGGGCGCTGCGTGCCGCCGGCCGGCGCCGGGTGGCGACGACTCGACCCGGCCGTCACCAGCCGTGATCTGACTCCGATAGCGCCCTGTACCGGTCGGCGGAGGCCGCACCCTTGCCGAGCGAGGCGGCTCGGCCTGGCGCGGACGGAGACGGCGGCGGCCGGCGTCCGAGGGCAGAGGGAGGGCACGGAGAGCCGCCCGTGAGGCTCTCCCTGGAATGACCAGGCGCGCTCTGCCCGGGGAGCGAGACGCGTCTGTCGTGTGAGGGTCCTGTCTCTGGCCGCGGATATTTATGGAAGAATCGCGGTGTTGCCTCATAGGCTTGCATAAGCGCTCCTTTTGTCGAAAACTTCTGCCGACGTTTTTTTCCTTCTCGAGATATTCGGTCTGCATAGCGTATGACATCACCAAACACTTCTTGATTTCAAACACACGAGCAGCTACTAGGCGGAATAGCTGTTAAATTTCCCTGGAACAGCTAGACCAAACAAACTTTCCAGCGACCATTGAGGACCATCCCCAACTAGCGGCAAATGCCATTCTGAGATCAGTTCTGTGTACGCGACATCAAGGGCGAAGTGTTGTTTTCATGAAGCGGAGGATGCAAATGGTATACTGTGCTCTCTGACTTTATAGCGATGTCTAGACGCCAGTCTAACAGAACCAAGTCTGTGTTTGGACATCGCCGTGTATTCCATTGTCATGTATGTGTCTGAACACAGACCTCACAATGGCATGCACACCTTTTTTGGGCGGGGGGGGGGTGGGGGTACTCGAGCAACCTTTCTGGCATACCGTCTGCTTTTACGTGTTTGAAACGCTTCACTTTCCATCAGGACTTCCGGAACTGAAACATTCAGAGCACGTGTCTACGTTAATGCAAAAATAGGATGGCCTCTTATACACCATGGCTGCATTGAGCCATATGACAATGAATGCCTTCATCTCATGCTGACAAGATTTTTCCGAGACGAATGGCCGAAACCATTCTTGTATGGGAATTTTGAGCAATCTATCATGCAACTCCAATTACATTGCAAGAACGAGCAGTATTCCTTTCGAGCGTTTTGATTTTTAGTCAGTATTTTACATTTTTAGTCAGTAAAATTTTGCAAGAACGACTGACTATTGACTATTTTACGACTGATATTGACTTTAATCCTGGTAGCTGTGCGTCGCTGTATGCCGAAATACATGTCACAAAATACATACACGTTCTGCGGAGCAAAAGCTTTGCGTTGCACGCTATTCCCAAATGTGAAGTTAATGTTCAGGAAAAAAACTGCGATTGAATGAAGGTAGTGCTGGCCACCATGCCACTTCCTCCACGTTTAGTATCGCTTAGTTGATATTATCACTCGATGCCAAAAACGTCTGTTGGATTAAGCCGGATACTTGCTGTCATTTCCTAGCCAGTTACCTAAAGCTAGATGACCATGATTTCTAAAGGTGGAAAAGTGTCATTTTTCTAAGCTTCGCCCACCAACGAATCAGGAAAAGCTCTCCAAACCGGTTCACCCCAGACAACGCTTACAATCTAGCATTCAGTCTACGTCTTGAAGCGATGTGGACAGGTTCAGCGCCCCTGTAGTTACCACATGCCGACAGGCCAAATTAATATTTCCGACTTGATACGCTAACGTGAAGATCCGTAACACTACCGTGCCCCGGGCATCGCAAAGTCCTGCGTGTCCTGCCCTGCCCTGTATTCCGGTCGTATGCAGATGGTATGATCTTATCTCAGGGAAAATGATTTTTCCAAGGTCGGCGGTGCCAGCGGTAAAGTTGCCACCGTTACGCTGTCGTATTCTTCCTGCTCCGTACGGGAAAAAAGGAGTTGGGTAAGCACGCACTGCTACCTGTCCTAAGTCTTCGTCATGGGCCATTCCGGTCAGAGAGTTATCATGTCTACCTAATCCGGTTGGTTTCAGTATAAAAAAGGTCGAGGAACGATGCGCGGCAGTCGGACCGCCATTCGTGAACTGTTGCTTCCCGCCAGCAGTAATATGCATCTCATAATTTCGAAAACAGCCACCTGAGAATGCGAGGTACGGTAAGGGCACTAAAACTGTATTTTTAAAGACATGTACGCATGCCTACAGCACCAAGTGAAAAATCGAGAGAAAAAAGTAGTGCTTCGTTGTCCTGAACTGAAACATCATTTGTATCCGTCTGCAGTTTCCTGTGTGGTCTCGAGACGATGGAAAGTATTTCGTTCTTTTTTTAAGATACAGTGCTTTTGCAGGCATTACAAAGGTGTAGCATGATGTAGGTTTCTTGGTGGCTGTGCCATGACAAAAACCTCAAAAAGGCTCAGTGCCAGCGTTTTCACTGGCATAAAAGTACCAAGCCTAGTTCAATGTAAGGCAAGCTGAAAGTCCGCGATCATGGGTAAAAAAAATTCTCCTTCCGCAAAACTTCGGAGTGTGCCTTACCTTCTGGTTGCGTCGTGAAGGTATAATTTCGTCTTACTTGGGCGACAAATGTTTCCTGGTTTAATCTATACTCTGATGTGTATAACTAAGCCCGATTAAAGAAACAGAGAGTGCGTTAATCTTATCTGGTTGTTTGCTTGTTTGTTTGGTTTGTTTGGTTTAATCTATCCTGTGCTGTGTATAACTAAGTCCGATTAAAGAAGTGGAGAGTGTAGTAGTCTTGTTTGTAAGAACGAAGCTGATTTACAACTTCATCGGTATCGTTTTGATTGTCACCTCTTTTTTGAGCAATCATCTGCACATGCGGAGAGGGGGGGAAGGGATCCAAGCAGCCCTCTTCGGAGACTTCAGACACTCCGGGAGAGCCAAATGGTGGACTAGACATGACCAGTGCAAGTGACACAGATTCTTCGATGTGGACTAAGGTATATCGGTGGGTCCAGTAGTTCGCTAAAGCATGTATTGACCGTGGTCACAGACCCTAACTTACAACTAACCGTGGATTTATCATCAGATTTAGATCACTTCATCTCCCGTTTTAATCTCCCCTCCCAAAAAAAAGACGACGGCAGACGTGTCCTTAGCTTTGGCAGAATAAAATCATGCACGCATGACAGGTGCTGAATAAATATCATTAAAATGCCTTTTGCACTCCTTTTGTATTTTTTGCTGTTATTTTCCGCGTACAATTTTATTCATGTTTTCTGTATTTACTTTCAAATTAAATGTCTTCAAACCATCGATTCCCATTTCCAAACTTCCTCTTTGTGGAGCTCAATGTCGTATGCCATTGATGCACTGGGTGTTCCTGTTTCTTCAAAGTAATGTATGCGAATATTATTCCGCGCTTTTCGCGCTGCTTTACTTAATTGCCATTTATTGAGTACATTTATATATTTCAGATATCTTATCAATGTAATCGGATTCTGCAGATTAATGCCAGATGGTTCCTGTTCGCTATGGCGTGGTGATTCTGTTCTGGATGAAACGTCATCACCTCAGAAATGCAGGGAAATTCACGCTACCTGTCGCGGGAAATCTGAGAAAACCTGAAATACCCGGACATGTTCAGTTTTTCAGCAAAACATTATGACAACGTGATCGGATTAGCTCGAGGAAATATTGCACCGCCCTCGGATCGCCCTCATGAACATCTAAAAAGACAAACAAAACTTTACCGCAGCTGTCGTCAGCTGCAGAAAGCATGCGGAGAAAACACAGACTACGGCTCACCGATTGGCACCACACGTTACGGTGCTGGAAATGATTACAGTACAGAGACATCGGAAATTGACAAGACTGAGAGGGGAGGCTACAGGAGCAGCTGTCTCCACAGCTTGGAAAAATCGGCATTAGCCCTATTGCGTTGCATGGAAGGTTTCGACTTCAAGTTGGCTTTCCTCACACAGTCTAGCGAAGAGCAAATTCGAGGCGTTGAGCGACTCGCCAAAACCGCGTTCTCTTCAAATAAACTGGAAAATACGGGCAACCAAGGAAAATTATGATGTTTCTTCGGTGTTTATTTGTTCTTATGTTAGGCCTATGAGAATGCACAGCTTGCCAAAGGATGCTCAATTTTTAAGTTAAAATTATGTTTTGAGTCTTTTTTTACAGGGTCTGCGCCTATAGACATTCACATATGACTGAAGATGGCGCGACTTGGCATTGCAGGACAAATGGAAGTGCATCAGTTAGTTCCTAAACAATCATGTCTTTTTCAGCTCGCTGCAAAGACATGTTTCGTACGTAACATCATCCAGTGACAGCACTCTTCTACTACTCTCAACATTGACTTTGATCATGATCATCATCATCGAGATCTTAGCTCTGAATATCGTAAACGGGGAACAGGGAGGGGAAAGAAAATTGGCGACAGGCACACAAATACGCATTGAAGCAATTAGCCGTCGGTGCAGAATAAATGTAAACCAACCGGTAATTCGTGTCCAGAGCTGCGGATGGAAATTAGACAGGCAAAAGCGCCATCACAAAGACAGGTAACGAGATGGCTGCAGGCACATGCAGTCAGGCACATGTGGAGAAAACCTGTCGAAGTCAGCACGTGAACTTTGCGTAACGCCGAGAGTTAGCTCAAAAATGCATCCCAGCCACAAACATATTCCCCTAATTCTGTGAGGACTGCAAGCACGAGACTGGTCGAAGCTGGATACGCAAACGATGGTAAAAGTAGCGTCTGGAGCGGCAAAGGATGATGTAACCAGGCTACCAAATCACCAGTTCTGTTTCCTGCCCATTTTCGATCACACCCAATAAGTCTGGTACACATAGCAGCCGTGCGTTTTACTCCACTTGACAGGGAGTTACGCGGTCCAGCATTCCTGCGTCCGTGGGAAAACCGGCTAACCGACCACCGGTCGGCACTACAGACCAGTCCGACGCGGCGCACGGGCATGTTGTCCGAGCCGCTGGCCACCAGGAATCCTGGCCACTTCCTGAGTTCCTGAGTGCGTGGCCGGAAGGGCGCTGCCACAGCGCCTGCCGGCGCGCCCCCGGTGCGTTCGTTACCCTCGATTCTGTGACGTCACGGCCCCGGTGCGACGTTCGCCCTCTGATCCGCGACGCCGATCTCAATGACTGATCCCTTGTTTCAGGACGGCGTCGGCTTTGTCCCAACGCTGCCGCCAGGGACCTAGCCAGGGGGGGGGGTAGCATAGGGGCCATGGCCCCCTGAGCCAAGCGGTCTACACTAGATACATGCGATTTCGCATGAATACGTAATAGTGGTCATATATATGTATCGCAAAAAACAAATATTATATGTTTTCCTGTGCATTAAATATGGGGTAAATTGCCTAAACTTGCTGCTTTTTCTTGTGAATTTCGTCAAATGCCTGTGGCACATGACAAAATTTGACATTTGCCCCCCCCCCCCGAGGAAAATCCTGGCACCGTGCCTGGCTGCAGCCATCGTAATTAGTCAGAATCGGCAGCGCAGAGCTCATCCACACAAAGGGAAGCCATGGAGTCCGCAGTCAAATGCCTCACGGTATGCGGTGCCTGGGCAAGTTTTGTAGAAACTGAAGGTCACCTGATCATATTCAGAGCTGGTTTGGGAGCCTCATAAAACTGCAACCCTTGAAGGATGGACAGGGTACGCATGAAAGCGGTTTAAAAATCATTGAAACCTATTAATTGTCATAATTCTCATGCGTTTAATTTCACGAAACCTAACCATGTATGGCCATGTAAAAGAGACGTGAGCTTGGTAGGTGGGCCAATTGCTGAATGTTACAGACATCTATGTGGTGCGTCACATTTATCCTAAAAGCACTCAGGTTTTTTCCCTTTTGCAGGTAAGGCGTGTAAGGGAAATAAATAAAAACCTGTGCCTGACTCGACTATGTCATGAGACAAGGATATCTCCTACGCATTACCAGTGACTTAGTTTTAGTCCTCCCATGGAATTTCAAGTAGCATTAGTTTCTTGACAGTCATCCATGATTCGCCCAAACAAGACACACAACCTCACACCGCATTTTTTAAGCCTTGGGCACGCAGCACCGCTACTGCGAGATGAAACCGGAAATAATGTCGGACAATTTTCGCAGCCGAGAATATCTCGCTAATCCCGTGCCTTGCAAGGCTCGCTCACCTTCGCACCAGGTGCTGCTCGAGACGCGGACCGTTCGCAAACAGGCACCGCTCGCAAGAAAAATCTCCACGCTGCCGAAACCGAAAGTACCCTCGCTAACGGCCACGTCGACGGAAACCTCGGACCGAAACCGAAAGCCGGCTGGGGCCGGGTCGGGTCGAGCTGGCGGAAAAATGACCGACCGTTAGTCGCCGGCCGGGCGCCTCGTGCAGCGGCGGCGGCCGGCACCGGTTCCTGCCCGGCGACTTCAAGTTCAAGGGCCCGGTCGAATTTCGGGGCCGGCCGACAGTGGCCGCCGCCATCCATATTGTATTAAGCGCGTGACCGGGTCCAGATGAGAGCGCCGCCGAGGAGGGCGGCCAGCGGCTGACCGCACGAGGCTTGTCCCGGCCGAGAGGCGACATTCCATCGCGCGCTGCTTCTGAGCAGGCGTACTTCTTCCAGGAGCTGCGCAGCCAGCAGTGGTCCGGACACCTCTGGGGTCGGAGCCGGTGGCAGGTGGTTGTCAGGCATGGTCTGATGTAACAATGCGCGTGATGTTACAACTGCAACGATGCCTGACGATAGGCCCCAGCCGTGACCTCGTGCGTGTCTGAGGGATACAATGCTTCTTCTCACGTCTTTGCATCGCTTACTGCCGTGGGTTGGACCCATTATCTCAGGTCTAATAATAGCCCTGCATGCCTCCGTAATTGCGGTTATAGCCATGCTAGTGTACTCATGCTCCCAGATGCCATCCCACATCGGAGAGAGGCCGTTTCATTGGGTGTCGGCAGGCCCTGCCAAGGGCCATGCGTCATCGGATGCCGCGCGGAGAATCTCTTCCCCTTTCCCACGACTCCACGGCGAGCGAGAGCCGCTGACCCGCTGACCTTGGGACAGCTTTCGCTATCGACTGCCGGGATCGTCGCCGTGCAGGGAAAACCGGCGAGCCTGCGCCGCTAACAATGGCCGACCGACCCTGCTCGTCCCGCTGGCGGCGTCCCGGAGACAGACACCGGCCCGAGCCGGCTCCCGTGGTCGGAGCCGGTCGGTCGAGCTGTCCTCTGTCTCAGCGGCACAGCCGACACGGAACGGGCGTCACGCAGGGTCGAGGCCAGCCGGAGTCCACGTCCTTCCAATGTCGGCACAGCTGACGTGAAACAGGTGTGATACGGGGTTTAGATCTGGTGCGACGCCGGCCCAGTAGACGCGGGACAGGTATAACGCAAGGTCTAGACTAGCTCGAGATGTCATCCGCCTCTCCGGCACAGCAGTCACGTAACAGGTGTACAACACAGAACAGCGTCCAGATGAGCCGCAGCTGTCCCTACAACGCTGACGCGGGTGACACGGAACCGAAGCGCTCGAATGTGTCGCCGCTTTCGCCGGCTTCAGCTCGGTCCCGGTCCCCACTTCACTGCACCGCTAGTCGCCCGCCTGCCCTGCTGACTGCTCGTCCCTCCGCTGCCCCGGAAGTGACGGCCCGCCAGTCGCTGTCAGAGCACTGAAGAGTGGCAGTCTCTGTCAGGTTACGGCGGCTCTTCGAAACAAGCCTTACTAGCGGCCGATTGTTTGGAGAATTCGGGAAACGGCATCCGGTGCTGTGTTTGCATGAGCTGTCTGGGCCATAAATTAGAGGAATAAAAAACAGCAGCCGTGGCTCTCATTGTTTTACGAATCACGTCAGCTGTGTCATCCGCTATCATGTCGCCAGTCATTAGCGGACGAGTAACGGCATTTTCGCTGGTATCAGGAATTGGCCCTCAAACCAAACCTCATAGCCATTATCATCATTCCTTTTTTCGCCGCAGGAATACGGAAAGGCGACAGCCTTTTCCTCCGCTGCTCCAACTTTCCGAATCACCTTTTTCCCTCTGCCCTCATGGCGCGTCAACAGCACCACGCCAGCAGGTCAACGGCTCTGGCCTCCGCGGCAGTCCCAGCCAGACTCGGCAGCCTCATCAAAACCCGGCTCTCCCAGCCGGAATGGGAACTCCTAGCCGAACCCGGCACTCCTAGCCAAACTCAGTATTCCGAGTCGAACCAAACACTCGACGAGCTGGCACTCTCACCCAGACCCGACCCTCTCAGCCGAACTCGGCACTCCCGGCCGAACACGGCACTCTCATTCCAACTCAGCCCTACCAGCGCCGCCCCCACGCAGCGGCGCCGGCCCGCCCGGCCCGTTATGTTGAAGAGCGGCCGGCTGCGGGGCAGAGTGCGTCAAGGTCGTTGGCCGCCGCCCCGTATCGGCTCACGCCGTGCACGCCCGCATCGCCTCCCGGGGGCTCCGATTACAGGGTCATTGACACCGCCAGCCGGACGGCAGCCGGCCACGGTGTCCACGGAGCACGCAGCTAAACGCGGACAGTTTGCTAGGCGTACAGCGCTGGCGGTGGGCTGAAGCTCCCACGTGCCTCAGCGACTCGGTCTCCGTTACGGCCTTGCCGCCAGTGGAAAGGATTAAGCGGGTGATGACCCATGTTTCGACCCACGCGGAACATTCTTCATTTTTTCCTCGAGTCTTCAAACGCTTTGACGCGTTCAACGGAAACTTTTGACAGCCAATCCAACAGACCGCTCAATCTGAGATCCTTCACGTGATACGGCCTTGAAACTCGCGACAGCTCATTAGCTCGGGGACCAGATCACGCAGTTAGCGATAGCAGCCACGGGCGACGGGCGAGCGCGGCCCGGACGATGACATGCGCGGGGCATGTCAATTGGACCGTGCGGCCCGGCGCCGGCGCCGACGCTATCTGGCGAAGCCCTGTCACCGGCTGGCGACACGCACGCCTGCGTGAGCCGCCGTGGGAACCCTGGCCGAACAGAACGCGTCGGACACAGATAACGACGAACAAGAGCCGGACTTCCAGTGACGTCACGACAGCTGACTTCGGACCCTGATGGCCATGAAAAGGAAGTCTACACGGCGATGACGGGAGTGCGTCTTTGACGGATGTCGTCATGTCGCGAGAACACATCTACGACGGATGCGCTTGTTTTCCGTTCAATTCACGTCGTAACGGATCCTGGACGTTTGAAAGACGCTGGTGGTACGAGCAATCTCCTTCAAAGCAGTTCAGGTTGTTGTAATCAGATTTAGGTGAGCAGCCTGCCTTCACACAGAGGAGGTTTCACGAAGATATGAGGTTAGACGCACCACCCTCCTGCTCACCATGTCTCTCTCGGATGACCGAGTGCAGAGCCAAAACATCATTCATCCTTCCAAGACATCACTTGCAGAAACAATCTCTTCTCACAGAACCCAAGAGGAAAGCCCACTCCACTTTTCTTCTATTAAAAAATGACAGTGAAAAAGGGGGTTATAGCACGAACCTTTCTGATTCCAATGATGCCCCATTACGTCCTTTTAGGTCGCAGGGAAAAGATCTCGTTGCCGTATCCACGTTCATCGAAGTATGTTCTACAACATTTCGGTCGGCAAACATGATTTTGTGGAGACTTGGTTTAAAAATCGTTCAGTCGTAGTTAGCTGTTGCCTTCCTTTCGGAATTCCAGGCCAGATCAACGAAAATTCAAATTAAAAATGATTTCTCTGTATGAAGGGCGGCGTTTTCTTTTTAGGCTCCTTGTGGATGGCATCAACAGCCCAGTTGCAGGGTTTCCATCGCCGACCGCACGACAACATCGGCTCAGTCACCTGCACTGGATACCTAACCTGTTCAAAAATGGACTCCCGAGATTAAGCGTGTGATTCGTCCCATCGGCAGAGTCTTCCTCTGCCCGGTCCGGAGGCGCATCATCACCGGAGACACCTGACACGCTCTGGACCTGAAGACCGGTCTGACGGCGCACACCATCACAGAGGACTCCTCCGAATCGCACGCCATCAAAGAGGACTCCTCCGAATCGCACACCATCACAGAGGACTCCTCCGAATCGCACACCATCACAGAGGACACCTCCGAATCGCACACCATCACAGAGGATTCCTCCGAATCGCACGCCATCACAGAGGACTCCTCCGAATCGAGAGCCATCAGCGGACCAGCTCGGCCCGCCGGCACGCCTCATCAGGGGCTTACCTGGCTTCATCCGGCGCGCCACCGCCGCGGCGCGGCACCGTCCGTGGCGGCGCGCCGTCCGGTCTCCGCGGCGTCTCCCGTCTCCGCGGCGGCGGCGCCTGGCCGGGGGCCGTCATCTCGGGAGACGGCTGAGTCTCCGCCGCCGCCGGCCGCCGTCTGCGGGCTATCGCCTCCCGGCCGGCCCTGGGCGTGGGTGGGATCGGCGCCGAGCCAGGGTGCGAGGGCGGCAGCGGCGCCGGCAGCGGGCTGTTCCCGCCCGGCCAGCGGCGGCGGCGGCGCGGCCGCGGCCGGGGAGAACACGGCGGCCCCGCCCCGGCAGCCTCGCCGCAGAAACGAGCGCCTTCCTCGCCGGGTCAGACCGTTCCCACACTCCGCTTTCGCCTGCTGAGCGCGGTTCTGACGTCAGTTCCGTCCGTCGCGCCGGCGGCAGTCGGACCTGATACCGCCCACACGCCCAATCACACGCCACCGTTCGGTGCAACACCCTGTATTGGTGACCTCAGACGAATGGCGACCGGCCGGCCGGCGGCGGGACGGTGACAGGCAGAGTTCGGGCCGCTCGCCGCCCGTCCAGCCGGCCGGCCGGCCCCGCCCACTCACTCGCACAGCTCAAGAAGGCTCCGGCCGCAGATAGTCGATCGCCGACGGCCGGGAATTCAGGCAAATCGTCCGCGAAAGCGCACAGACCGCGCTACGCACGTGATACGGGAATACTGTTACTCGGAGAGCGCCGGCGTGTGCGCGTGGCCAGTCGGCGGCTGCCTAACCGCTCCGCACGCTACATTCCCTACCCAAGGCAGGCAGCGAGGACGCCGCAATCCACCGTTAAAGCAAGCCGCCCGACACGGCGGGCACAGCCAGAGCACCGGCCGTCTGCCCCCCACGAGGAGGGGGCGGCCGCCACGCAAACGTCTACCTACCCCCGGCGCCGGGGGAGCCCTATGGCCCGCTACAGCCGGCGACGCGGCTAGCCGGCCTCGGTGAGGAAGCTGTCGCCGAAGACGCGCAGTTCGCTGCCGATGTAGTTGGCCTTGTTGCGGAGCGTCTTGGCGGCGGCCGAGAGGGCGTCCAGCTCGGCCAGCTGCGCGTCCAGCCGCGCCACCTCGGCCTGCATGTCCCGCACCGACTCGTCCACCAGGTGGCACAGCCGCGCGAACGTGCTCGACAGCTCCCTGCCGGGGAGGGGGGGGTGTCAGAGCAGGGCAGCAACGTGGTGGAACCGTTGGCGCAACGTAAACCTTTTGAATGATGGCTGCAGTTGGACAACTGAACCTAGTGGCTGCAGTTGGACGGTACTCACTGTTGGACCTGGTGGCTGCAGTTGGACGGTACTCACTGTTGGACCTGGTGGCTGCAGTTGGACGGTACTCACTGTTGGACCTGGTGGCTGCTGTTGGACGGTACTCACTGTTGGACCTGGTGGCTACAGTTGGACGGTACTCACTGTTGGACCTGGTGGCTGCAGTTGGAGGACGTCAGGTCGACAATCAGGCGCAGCTTCCTGGTGGCGTGCTCCACGTACTGCTGCTTGAAGCGGCGCTCCCGGGCCTGGTTCGTGTACGTGAGCCGCTCGTACAGGTACAGGCAGCCGTACAGGCCGGCAGTGACGGCGATCAGCCGCCAGCCGACCGTCTTCAGCAACTGACGGCGGCAGATACACCACTGAGTCAGGGGACAGACCCGACAGACAGACCGACAGACAGACAGACAGCCGACCGTCTTCAACATGTGATGGGGCAGACAGACAGCGGTCTGAGGGTAGTCGGACAGACAGACAGACAGGCAGGCAGGCAGGCAGGCAGGCAGGCAGGCAGGCAGGCAGGCAGGCAGGCAGACAGACAGGCAGGCAGGCAGGCAGGCAGGCAGGCAGGCAGGCAGGCAGACAGACAGACAGACAGACAGACAGACAGACAGACAGACAGACAGACAGACAGACAGACAGACAGACAGACAGACAGGCAGGCAGGCAGGCAGGCAGGCAGGCATACATATAGACAGACGGACAAACAGCGAGACAAACAGACAAACAGGCAAACAGACAGACATATAGACAGACGGAAAAACAGACACACAAACAAACAGACAAACAGAAAGACAGACAGCCGGCAGTCTTCAGCAGCTGACGGCGGCAGACACACGGCAGAATCAGATGACAGACAGCAACAGACAGACAAACAAACAGCAGACGCGCAGGAGCTGACCGATCAACAGGAACAGATGCAGTCAGCGACGATGTCGTTGCAAAAACATCAATTCTACGAACTCCACCAACAGACCCAGGACTTTACCGATAAGGGGTCCACAAAAAAACAAACCAAAGACACAAGAACATAAGAACGACCGTAAAACCCATCCCACAGCCACCACCCTCCCCCTGACAGCAGAGTAGGTCCACAAAATGACCTCCGTGATGAAAGGCAAGAAGGCTACGCAAAATTCAGGGGGACAAATCACGACTACATGATACTCTGGTGGCACCGGCTGGTCCTGAAAAGGCTATAATGCACGAGGCAGAACACGTAAAACCACGTACGCTCTGAGTCACCTGTCTGCTGTACTTGGCCACCACTCCTACCAACCAAGGACTGGAGGGGGAACACACTATGCCACCGGCCGCAGACAACACCCAGAGGCAACGCACACAGTGGCCAAGCGGTCGAGCAACAATACTTGTACTTACAAATCCGGCCACCAGGAGGCCGCCCACGGTGCCCTGTGACGTCACCGACGCGACGGCGATGTTGCTGAGCAGGGCCCAGTCGTCCCGGGGTATGACCGACTTGTCCGGCTCCGGCGTGCGAGGCGTCAACGGCACGCCGCGCGGAACCTGCGGAACCGCGTTCAGTGTATCAGCAGTGCCTTCCGAAATCTCCATTCGGCAAACCGAGAAAACCCTTTCATTTGGCATCATTCATCAGGAATTAGCCCCTTACATATGAAGCATCTTTGGAAAAGCTAATTGGGCTATGCGGAACACACAAGGATGTCCTCTGTGGTCGTGCTGCACTCCTTTCCTTAAAAATACAGCGTGGCGAAGCCTAGCTTTGAGTGTTACACACGACCGACTGCACCAGTGCTCTCTGATCCGCAACGTTCTCCCGGGTGACAACCTGTATGGAAATCCCCATTTAGATATCGTCTGAGAAGAAAGTTTTGCAACAATTAACAACGATAAATATCCAATCGGTCTGAGTCCCTCAAACAACGGTGCGCCAACGTTAGACATCACGTCAGGGCGTCACACCGTGACGTCGTCACGCTCGTTCGGCGGCAGCCCGGCGTCGGACGGCGCGTCTCCCGCTTCGGGTCCGAGCGGGAGAGGGGCGGCGACGTCGGTCGGCCCGCGGCCGTACCGGCTCGACGAAGCCCAGCATGGTGACCCGGTCGCCGGCCGAGCCCAGGAAGCGGCGCACCAGAGACGTGATGCCCATGGTGAACCGGAACTCGATGTCCTCCTGGCGCGGCGCGGACGGAACGCGGTCAGACCGGGCGGGCGGCGGCAGGCGGCCCGTCACCGGGGCGCGCCGTCCACTGGCGTCATCGCGGCGGGGACCGACGCCAGCGCACACGGTACTGACTGCGCGTGGCACCACTCTGTACAGGTACGGGTTCCGACTTTTGCCCAAAGGCGCAACGTCAGCCCTCTCTATCTGCGCCGTCCAAACCGACAAACAAACAAAATCAACAACGACAAATTGTACGGTAGCTTTAGGTCACTGTGAACAGGAAGCAACAGCAGACCAGTGCACAGTTTTGATGTTCATCACCATTCTCTGACTCGGCCTTACCTGGAAGTCGGAGCAGAGGTTGTCACAGTTGAGCCGGTACAGCACCTGGAACGGCTCTCGGCGGGGCAGCAGAGAGCGCACCAGGTGGCGCTTCTCGTCCGGGATCAGGCGCGTCATGCGCTCTGAAGCCAGGTCACCACGGTCAGGACAACACACACCGGGCAGCCAGGTCAGCCGGGTCAGAGCAGAGGTCACAACAGGCCATCACGGTCAGGACAACACACACCGGGTCAGCAGGGTCAGATCATAGATCACGCCAACCACGACGCAGAGATCACAGGGCCAGAACATGGCGAGGTATCAACAGGGCAGACCCCACACGGGTATTAAAACGTATGTCGCCCCAGTTCCCACTAAAACAGTAAAATTAGAGAACGTGGTTTACCTGCCACCCATTTCACCAAACAACGGCACGCATCAAAAAAAAAAAAAAAAAAAAACGGCGCAATGCGTACGTTCGGGCGTATCTTCCAAAGCCAAACAGCTGCAATGCCGTATTTCGTCCCACCGAGCTTCCGCCCACCTGTCATGTCCTTCTGGTTGGCCTCGATGTTTGAGGCGACGGCGTTGGAGAGCCTGCTCTTCAGGTTGTTGCCCAGCCCGGCCTCCACGTGGTTGTGCAGCTCCTTCTTGTAGACGTTGACCACCAGAGGGTCCGGGTGGAAGGGTGCAGAGAACTCGTCCACCATCACCGACAGACGGCGAATCTCCTCGCTCAGCGCCACTGCCACCTGTCGGCCGAGGTTAGAAACAGCAGTTGCCGCTGCGGCGCCAACAGAACTCGGCCAGACGGATCCAGAGCATTTTAAATTATATCAATTAACATTATTTTACAATACGAAATGATAAAACGACTTGATTCCATTTGTCACTTGATTTGAAACCAATGGACAGGACGTTCTGGTACGTCCAGAATTTACACAACATTTACACTGATGACTCTGTCAACACACAAATGTTGTCAGTCAACATCACTAAGTTGACGCAATGCCATGTCCAGTGTTCACTCGTGTGTGACCCTGTACTCGACGAGTGTTCATGGAGGAGCAAAGTCGTCCGAAATATATGATCTGTTCTTTATCCAGATTGGCGTTACTTCAGTGATGTCCGAAAAATCGAAAATCAATCACACCAAGGACATCGATTTCTGTAAATGATTGAGGGGGAGGCCAAGCCGAGAGCTAAAGAGCCGAGGACCCGACAGCCCAACTTCCCCCCCCCCCAACTGTGGGTTTCTCCAACGGATTTAATCTACTTTAATTTGGCCAACGGAAATTGCTAAGTTTTCTGTTACTACTTCTCGAATAAAGAATTGCATTTATCCCCATATATATAGGTATACATATAGACAGAAGACAGAATTAAAGATACATCGCTTTAGAATTTATTCTTTACTTTCCACCTGGCTCTTACCTACGGTGATTTACGATTTTGATACGGTATTTTGTTATCATTCACCTTTAAAACCCGGCAGAAAATACTGAGTGGGCCCAAACCAACACTAAGAGTACCCAAATCAACAATGGGTGGGCCAGGGCCCTCTCAAAAGAATACAAATCGACACTCCTGCATCACACAGTGCGCTTGCAAATGACAAGATGTTTCCGCTACGCAAAAACGTATAAAGCTTTTCCATCTCACCTTGCGTTCCACGTCGTCGGTCATGGCGTAGATTTTCTCCTTCATGACGCCCGTGATGACGTTCAGCTCCTTGTCGGTGAAGTTGATACGCTCCTGAAGCTGCCGCCTAACAGCGCTCTGGTCTGCCTTCATGGCCAGCGCTCGCTCGTATAGGACGTCCATCGTGCACTGTAGCTCCCTGACACGACACAGAGCGGCAGTCAATATCACACAGATGACGTCCATGGTGCTCTGTAGCTCCCTGACACGACACAGAGCGGCAGTCAACACCACACACGATGACGTCCATGGTGCTCTGTAGCTCCCTGACACGACACAGAACGACAGTCAACACTCCAAACATGACCTCCACGGTGCTCCCTAGCTACCTGACAGGGTACAGAGCGGCAGTCAGTGCCAAACGCAGCTGGCTGACCGTTCACAACAGCAAGAGCAACACACGGGGAGACGGCACATTCCTCTGTCACAAGGCGCGCATGTAACACCGCACACATCTGTCGGAGGCCGATCCGACCAGACCATCCGTGATGCACAGCCGAGGCCAAGTCACGAAACGGGCCGAGTTTCACAACGGCTCACTCGTTGCACCACACGCTTGCAACGCTGAACACTACGCACCAATCCGTGTTCAACGGCACAGCGCACGGCGACGGCAACCTCTACAGGCCGCCTCCCGCCGGCTGGCGACCGCACCGCATCTTGCACCGCACGTCCACGCCCTGCCCCGACTCCAGGGCGGCCCGGATGGCCCCCGGCACCTGATGATGCAGTTGCCGCGCTGCGTGTGCTGCTGGAACTTGGTGCGAACCGCCGACTGCGAGATGCACTCCTCGAAGCGGCGCTCGAACTCCTCGAACTCGAAGTAGCGGCTCTGGAAGCCCTCGGCCGGCACTGCGGGGCGGCGGCAGGAGGAGGTTAGCGGCGAGGCGGCGCCGGCCGCCGCTGGGCGAACCAAATGCCAGCGACTGCAGCAGCCGATGTAGCCGATCCAATCCCCAAAACATTCCACGCAGTATGGA
This sequence comes from Capitulum mitella, assembly GCA_030062745.1. Lineage (NCBI taxonomy): Eukaryota > Metazoa > Arthropoda > Thecostraca > Pollicipedomorpha > Pollicipedidae > Capitulum > Capitulum mitella. The sequence continues at coordinate 21,336,942 of CP099850.1, read as the reverse complement.
ACCATCTCTGTCATGTGTCTTGTGCCGTATGTCGCCTTCCCACGCGAGGTACGCCCCACGCTACGCCCCACTCATCATCACGCAGCTCCGGCCGCCGAAGTGCTGACTAAGTAGATCCTCTACACAGAGAACTGGCCGTCGGCGGGCGCGCTCACCGGGTCTGGACGGGGCTGGCTCGCGCAGTTCGGCCAGTCTCTGCTGCAGGCACTCCTTGGCCGAGACGAAGAACACCCGCTGCTCGGCCTCGGTGCGTGACGTCACCTGAAGTTCGTCCACCAGAAACGCCACGGTCCTCTCCAGGTGCTGCTGACGGACCTGGCCGGGCAGAGCAGGCCAAGTCCGATCACGTCGGGTCGGGTCGGGTCGGCTCAGGTCAGGTCATCGTTCACGATGGACGCAGCCGTCCGCTCCAGGTAATGCTGACTGGATCTAAGCCCTCAGAAGGTCACGTCGGGTCATGCCAGGTCAGAATGTGTTAAGTCAGGATAGTCCAGATTCGGCCAGGTGACGTTAGGTCATATTGCCCCTTAACGGGAACGTCACTGGCCCGTTTCAAGTTTCCTTTTAAGTCCTGCTCATGGATCTGGCGGAGAGACCAGGTCAGATCACCTCAGGCACGGCCAACATCCGTCACAGATACTGTCACGGATCACAACTGGTGCATCAAGGTGCACTGTACAAGCCAAGTCACTGTCCCGTTCTCCTCACGCGGTGGTCGCTCACGTGACGAACAGCAATGCCAACATCTAGCAGCCAGAGCATACCGTTCGCTGAAGCTTTAGCGCTACTCACAGTTCATCGAATGCGTGTGTTTCGACACGAACGCAGCCCACTGAACAGACTGCATCCACACAAGGCAACGGCAGCAGGGGCGTTGGGCCAGGAAGTCGCAGCGTTTCCACCCAGCATTGCACGGCTCCGATTTCAGGGCGGATGCGGTGCAAGAAGGCTGCGATTCTGGGACAGGGGTCGGGTGCCCAGCCCTGGCAGCATAGTCAAAGTGTTCTTGACTCCTATCAGAGACCACTAGTTGGCCCGACGTTGACACCTGAATATTTTTCACGCTCCAACGAACCGGCCAGGTCTGCTTAACATAACCACTTTCACTTCCAGGCTTCAAAATGGTACCATAACCAGGTTATAAATCTGCAATTGACGCACAGCGTATCTTTTTATCCATTACAGCTGAGAGTGTGAGCAACCATCCCCAACAATATACAACATCTGCGTGTTCCAGGTATTTTGTTTAACTTGCGCCGTTTTCATGTTTTTTGTTCTTTTTTATTTTCTTTATTTCTTATTTTTTTTTAGATTTACTTGCGACCTGCTTCGCGGGAAGGTAAAGTAATTTCTTGTGTTTTTGGGCTCCTCAGGCGAAAGCTCCGAAATGGAACTGGGAAAATAACGAAATCCATTTCTCGCCGCCAGTGCAATCCAGTTAGAGCAAAATCAATTTTGCATACATTTACGACAGTGTCTGTATCGCGTGCGCGTATATGTTGAGCATGTACGCTAGGTGCATACATATGTAGATTTTGCAAACGACAGAAAGCTTCACATATGGCAAGCGAATGGTGGGCCAAGGAGTGCTGCGATTAAAAACCATTTTAGCGCCAAAAATATCACAAACTTTATTCCTGCTGCTTTAGAAATACAACAGAAACGCGGAACACCATTCCCTAAAAGTCGCGTCGGCCAAAAATAAAGACTGGCGGTTTTTAACACAGGTAACGAGACCTGTAACTCCATGAAGCTCCTACGCCACAAATATCCAGATACACTAATTGAAACATGATAACTTCGCATCAAACCTCACAAAAAGACGGTCGGATATAAGGATTTCGGTATCACACTTCTTATGGAAATTCCTCCCAAAGAACTCAACGAAAAGTGCGCAAGACCTTGACCGGTAATAAGGAACTCCCAAGAGGTATCGTGAAAGTTTACCGAAAATGAAACAATGACAATACCGCATAACCTTCCAATTCTTCCCAGTCGCACACATAACGCTCAGAAGCCAACGCGAATGTGATCATAAATTTAGGGCCGACAGTACGGAAAACCCTGTGAATCTCGCACAGCGGAACAGTAAAAGTTCGCTATAGCTGTTCCTCCTGTTCCCAAGAGGTGCTTCGACACCGTGTGCCGACAGCCACAGTTGTGCGCCGTGGAACCCGCCGCCAAGTCTGGAAATCCCTCGAAATGCAATCGCAAGCGTTACGTTCGCGCGCCTTTCGCCATTCTCACGTTTGAACGCACGGCTGAATGACCCGACCCCGAACTCGTGTTGTCTTACATCGATCACCAGTTGTGGGCAGCCTGAGCTCTGCTTCATTAATTTTCTGGGTAAATTAGCGGGCGGCATGGCCGAGTCGCCGGCACAGCGGCGGCGCACGCGGGCCGCCGGCACCGTCTCGCCCGGGCGGCCAACAGCCGTGACTGGCCTCACGACGTCCGTGGGACGCTAATGGCAACGGCAGGAGCGCTCACGGCCCGGTCACAGCCGGGCCTCGGGCCGGCGGCCGGAGCGGCGCCACTCTGCATTCTGCATTCTGCCCCGGCCCGAGGCAGAGGCCCAAGGCAGAAACCCGCCAGCTCTCGACTGGTTCGCACCAAATCTGACTTGACTTGATGTCAGAGCATCCTCTTTTTTTCGTTTTTTTTTTCGAAAAAAACCGCGAAAGACGCACGGAATTTTTCGGTCAGCCTGTGCGTTTCGCGGCCACGTGCGTTTATTTCCCACACTACTTTTATTGAATCACCACGAAAAACAGCGATGCGGCACGTACGTTTTCAGCCCTCCGGGAATATTTCGCCACGTCGACGTATTTTTGGTTCACCCTCATATCCCGACCAGCCAATCAATCACTTCCCCAGCCTGACAATGATTCATCGCTCTCTTGAAGACTGGCCAATACGGACATCGTTCCCCGTCTGCGCTTCCTAACCACAAACGCCACGTTTAGACCAGCCTGGGCATCTTTCTGCCCGTCTGGGCGTTTTCGGCGCCCGTTCTGGGCGTTTCTGGGCGGCCGGCAGCCAGCGGCGCGAGGCCCGTTTCCCAATGGTCGGGGTCGTGACCGGCCGCGGACACGGTCCAACAGGCCGCCGCCACCGACGACGACGACGGACGACAGATGGAGAAAACACACGCCGCGCTGCAACGCGACACGCGCAACCGCCTAGCAATGGGCCGATTGCGACAAGGCGGCCCAAAAGGCAGCGCCTGCGAGCAGGCGACTCACAGCGCTGACCTGAGGTCGGTCAGACGAATCCGTCACACGTCCACGGTCGCGTGACGGATTCGTCCGACATAACGTGACACCTGCAAACGAAACAAAGCTGCCGACGACAGGGGACACGGACAATTCCGCCGACACGAAAAGCACGTCAAAGTGGAGTTCAGTGGCGAACGTACATGTGTTCGTGTAAATATGACGCACTATCCACGGAGCCCGAGAAGCATGAGTTTTAAACCTTGTCGGACGTATGGATTTTCGCCTACGCCCAGGTTGACGGGGTGGCTGCCATCCTCTCCCATTTCTCTCCTATCAAGAAAGTGACGAAAAATCACGAGCGCATAGCACGTTTGCTTATTATTCGAATGATACTCAGTTTGACCTCTTCAGGTCATTTGGTGACCTCTAGGGTTACAGCGAGAGTGCCACATTGTTTGCAGTTTCCACTATCATCGTCCTATTTCAACAGCATTCCGGCCTGCAAGCAGCATACTAACCTGAAAACTGATCAAACGTTACATTCAGACCGTTTTCCCCTACGATCACGGGCAGGGAAACGAAAAGTCAAATACTGTTGTCAACCTTCAATAGCTGTTATGACCAAAAATGATCCCTGATTATCACAGAACAGTTCTGATCAATGGAAAGGATAACCGTCCTTGCCATCACTGCAGCCCGCGACAAGAATTTCCCGGTACAGGTTCAAAGTCACTTTTAAGTCACATAAAGTCAGTTACCCGAGATCACCTTAGAAATGTCAATGATTCAAAACCCGAAATCCTGTCTTTAATTCTGGTTTTAAAAAGCATATGTTCAAATAGTTCAGGACCGAAAACAAACTCCAAATCACGTCAGACTCCCGAGGAAGAAGCCAAAATGTGGTTGAGATCTAGAAAAATGGTTCGCAAGCCCTCGGGAATGAATTGTAACTCGGTGAGATGACGTTACGTGGTAACATATATATTTTTATTTTCTGCAGTGCGGAAAGGTTGCAAGGCCAGCTATTGCAATATTTCAGGCTCTTGACGCAGGTCGTTCACCAGGAACCTCAGAAAAAAACCTCATGGGGAAGGGGTGGCAACCACCCCCCTTGTCCGGTCAGCGCTAAGCAAAACATACTGCCAGCTTCCAGGGGGGGGGGCTTACAACAAAAACTATCGAAAAACAGACATTCTGTGGAAACAACACAACGGCTCAACGACGTATTCGCAGTTACAATACGGACCCAGAAATGTAGATTCTTTTGCAATGGACACTTTTAAGCCAACATTGCGTGCATCGTCTGCATGGCCCTACCTCCAAAGACGTTCTCACCATCTTGGACGACTTTTCATCGATAAACCTGACTAAAGAAAAAAATCCGACGACAACGCTTTCGGTATTGATTAAAAAAAAGCGTGTTCAGAAGTTTCAGAACATTTACTTCCGCCGACATGACGCAGCACGGGTCTGCGCAAGCCAGTGAACGCCTGCAGTACAATGAACGCAAGCGCACTGGCCTGCACCCACCTGAGATGTAACCCAACAGTTGTACATATATGAGATATGGCCGAATAGGACACAGTGGAAAACCGTAGGAAATCACTTTCAAGCTCCGACGGTATAGCAGTTTGGGACAATTTGTATTTCAGACTGGCTTCTAAGACTACAGACCATCTCGGTTCAAAATAGATGTTATGTTCGAACATCTCCTTAAAGCCGTACAGTCCTTTTGACGGGACACTGACCGACACCAATTCGTCCAGCCCCTGTCCGCAGTTTTGGTTCTCCGCTCCAAGTATTTCACGCCGCACCGAACGTTACGGCCATAAAGCGCCGTAACCACTCACGCCCGCTGCCGGTCGTCGCAGGGCAGACCAATCCGGCGCAATTGTCTCAATTGCGGCCGCGAAGATGCTATCTTTCGGCGTTCTAGACGTTTCTCGTTCATGCTACACCTGTCTGGGGCAGTTGGATGAGGACCGTGGTGTTGAAACGCGGCGATACGACGGCGAAAGTTAGCTCGTGCGAGAGTCCCGGCAGACCCGACCAATGACAACATGTTTTCAGTCGTAAACAGAGGCAAAACGAGAAATGCACACACTTGATTTGAATAAGAACAATGCCCCCAAACAGCTTCAACAAAACGCGAGGTGCCAGACGTAGCTACTTGTTTTTCCATGCTGCAACATTTGTAAACAATAACGCTCCAAGGATGGACGCAAACATGTACTTGTGCAATAATATGCAAACTAAGTCCGAATGATGAGCTATTCCAGGATGCTGCCAACTACGACCAAGCTTCCTGATTAAATCACGGAGGGAAGCAGCTGTGAACCCATAAGGCCTGGCTTGAAAAAAAAACTACAAAAAGCCTTCCCGGGTCGCGACATGACTGGCTTCTCTGATACTCTGCATAACTGCGACCATGGCTGCTGCATAAATCAACGAGGGAAAACCTCTGAATGACTGAAGGCCCGCTTTAGAGAAGGAAAGGAGAGCTTTTTGGAAAATGAAGTAAGTAGGGGTCCCCTTACACCCCTGATTCTATATCCAAGCGAAATAACACAAGGCAAACTTATACGCAATTTCACTAAAATGAATTGGCTGATTATGGAGCAAACTGGCATCACTACAAGTGCAACGCACGTTTTTGAAGGAAACGCACTTCTATGTCTCAAAGCCTGCTCTCGGAACAAAAAATTACTGCTTCCATTCAATTACAATACGTCTCGAGTTACATTCTTCGACGTCAGTGAACAAGGATAGCTCAAGATTCGTCACTAGTTACCCATAGTATAATTTACCCATAGTATAAACATTCCCACCATAATGTATCGTGCGTCTCCCCGTATTATCGAGTGCCATTCTCGATACTGTCCTGAGTGCTTCTCCGTATCACAGCATGACGCATTTCTACGTCGCATGACCAACACACGTCACAATGATTACACATTCTGCAACATTCTCGTATCTCTACATTACATGACGTCAATGCGTCTACACTCCTAACAGGAAGGAAAATACAGCTATATGTATGAGTGAGCTTTAATCCATGGTTACGAACGCACACGTTGGTCGTATTCCAACACAAATACCATATAATATTGCAATACTACACCATAATGCAATACACAAAACATAATATTCGCGCCATCTAAAACAGCACATGCATAAATAAACGCGTACAGCAATACCCATGGAAACACCGAACATGGGGACCAAACTTGCAGGCAGTCCAGAGATAGCTGACACGCTTCACCACACACCACGTAATACCTTGGCACGACAATGCACTAGGGCCAGGTGAAAGGTGACCGTATATATAGCAGAGTACGGCTAGCATTCACCACTCACACCAGCAACTTCATCAGCAAATCATGCGGTCACTGGTAAGGAGTTCCGATGACGGCCATCGAACAATACCTGAATGCTAAACAGACTGTTCCAGCGTAGCCGCGGTTCTCGGAGAAAAAAAAACTCGGCAGAGCACATAAGAACTACTAATGCACGTGAAATTACAGCATCGCGTAACTCATCTGCAATTCCCAGCTGTTTTGTGATTTGCAGGTTGTACTGACGGTGCTCTGCACTGTCCTGGCCTGTTCCATGGCCACTCCTGGAGGCGGCTATGGCGGCGGTGGATATGGACACGGCGGAGGCGGATATGGCAAAGGAGGAGGTGGATACGGCGGCGGTGGATATGGCAAGGGCGGCGGTGGATACGGCGGCGGCGGATACGGCGGAGGCGGATACGGCAAGGGAGGCGGTGGATACGGCGGCGGCGGCGGATACGGTGGCGGTGGATACGGCAAGGGAGGCGGTGGATACGGCGGTGGCGGATACGGCAAGGGAGGTGGATACGGCGGCGGTGGATACGGCAAAGGAGGTGGTGGATACGGCGGCGGTGGATACGGCAAGGGAGGCGGTGGATACGGCGGTGGCGGATACGGCAAGGGAGGTGGATACGGCGGCGGCGGATACGGCGGTGGTGGGTATGGCAAGGGGGGAGGTGGCTATGGAGGCGGTGGATACGGCGGCGGATACCACTGAACGCATCAATCTCTTCCGTGCGTCGAAGTTTTTCGAGTTTCAAAAAGCCGAAGCAGGACAAAACGACAGCTTTTCGATATACACCAGTAGCGATAAGACAACTGCAGGGCTCGACTGAGCCTGAAATTCAAATGTGTCCTGTGTCCAAGTGCGCCCTGCCACTTCATACCGAGCAAAACTCGTTCGCTCATCAAACTCTGGAGTCGGACTTTAGTCATATCACTTCCCCATTCATAACTTGACCGTTACCTCCCTCACAAAACCTGTTCGGTGCACAACGCCATCAAGAAGAGATCATGAGCTGAGCAGCTGCTGAAAGCCTTCTGTGCGTGCTATTCGTACACACCGTTATAAGATATTCTACTTTCATGTTGTGTTTGATGTGAAATGTCTTTGCTCTTGTCGTAAATATATGTGACTGAACGACATAAACACAACAGCAGTCTGGGACGACGCCAACAGCCGCGGCAGGTGCCGTACAAACGGCAGCGACAACGGCGGCGGCTGACGCAGCACATCAGAGGTCAGCCGGCCGTGGCCCGGATGGCCGCCGGTCGGGCAGTCGGCGCCAACAGCGAAATATGTCGCCTTTAAACGTCAACGGTACATATATGTTTTGCACACCGAGGAAAATCTTCCTTAGGAAAATGGCAATCCAGCACTGCCAGCAAGGCATGCAAATGGTCAAGACTTGGAGCCAAATACCGTGTGTTCAGACATTTAGGCTAGACAACGCTCGGTGGGATTCTGGCTTTCCTAGACGTAAAAGCACGGCAAAAGGCTGGAGAGGGGGCACTGGCATATCTTACGGCCACTTTGCCACTGAACGCCACATGCCAGATGTTAGAATCCGCAGAAACGTGAGGTCAGGGCCAAGGGCCCCCACCCCACCCTTTCCCGAGCCTACACCAACTCCAGTATCCCCGTCCTCAGCCTTCGAATGACGTCGCGACCGACACCGTCGACGGACCAATGGCGTCATCAGCGGTGCCATGCGCGAGCAGCGGCCGGGCGGGATGCTACACGCACTACGCGACGGGACCCATTCACCCATCACATTACAGTCTACATGTCGGTTTTGGCGGCAACATCCTCAGAAATTCAATAGACACTACATTGATATGTTCAGGCTCTATGATAGCCACTGCTGTGGTAAACTTTTTCAGGCCGAGGCACGGTAAGCGTACAATAGCAACGAAGAAAAAAGGAACCGACAGTCTGCGCAACGATGAAGAGTACAGATCAGTCGTTTTCTCAACGAGGAATCAGTCGAAAAGTCAGAATGACAGTTGCTTCGTAGAGGCAAATAGGTTATGGTAGAAAAACCGCGCCATTGCATAGCGTGCCTCGTATTCTGCCATGTGATTTACTCTTTCTTACTCGACTTCTAAACCTTTTCCCCTCCTGCGTTCCAAGCGCGCGGTGTTGCCATGTAAGTATTTAATGTTTTTAATGAAGTTCCATTATAAATTGGAACACATTACCGGTCAACCCGGACACACAATTTATACTATAAGCTGGCAGCAAACTGCTGCCTTACATCTTCGGCAACAGTCTTCAAGAAACTGGCAGCACTGCAAACGATGCTCTTGCGAACAATATCCAGTGACCTCACATGCGAAAGCGTGTTTACCACGCTTTCAGATGTAGACAGACGCTAAGCATGTTAAACAGAGGAGTGACGCACGAGCTTCCTTGGTGCTAACAGAAAAGTCCGCTGCCATACTAAAGACCACCCCGCTTCGGCCGAATAAAACACCCCAATGAGTATAAATAAAGCCGAGAAACGTACCAAACAAACCACAACGGCAGGAGAACACACAAGAAAAAAGCACCAAAAAGGCGCTCCAAAACAGAAGAGCGATATAGTTATTTGCTTTCCCGATAAGCAAACTCACATCAGCGGAAACAAGTCACGCCCTTTGGTTTCACAAAGCTGAAATCTCACACTTAAGTCTAAAAAAATCGAGTGAAACTTAGAGCAACAAGGAAAAACGCATTTCAGATAAGCCGAAATCAATTAAAATAGACGTGGCGACCGCCAGTGTCGAACGCCGGATGGAATTAAAGGGAACTAATTTAAGCGTTCCTTATTTTGGCGCTAAATGCCTCGCAGCGATGTGTATTGACGCTAGTGGTTCTTGTGATGATTTCCCATACTTAAATTTCGACACATGTCAGTAATCATCATTTTGCACAACTAGCGGAGCTTTACTCGCGAAAGCCTGTTTATTTCCAAAAGGCGCAATTTTTTGAAACTTTCGAACTTCCTGCCGAAACATTCTCGCAACAGTGAGAGCCAGTTCTGTCATTTCCTATGCGTTCCAAGTCATTCATCGCCGATTCTGACAACGGTGCACCTTGGCTCATAACAGTTATTGGTGACCTGACCTCAAGTCAATGGTTGGAGGTGACTGGCACTTTAACAATGACGGCCAATGGATGTCTGCATCACGTCACACTCAAAATGTTATAAAAAATCCGCAATGTTCGAAAAACAGGATGTCTTCAAACATGAGGTTCATCTTCGATCAGTGACCCAGAAGCTTCCGAAAAATATGAGACAGTAGATTTGTTGCATCTACCAAGATCCCTGATCCTTGAAAGTTTCACTGCGATATCTTGTTTCCGAAAACGTTGCAGGGCGCTGAACTTTTTTGGGCACAGGTTCATTTGACCTGACCTAGATCTGACACCTGACCAGATCTAAGGTCAACATTTTGACACAAGATGTAAAAATGATGGAGCAAAAGGTACACATCATTTCGTGGCGCTGTGCTCGTTCGTTCTCTCGGAATCATGGGAAAACCTAAGAGGGGGGGGGGGGCGGTCTGCCGCCCTCCCAGCCGGGGTCGGGTTAATAAACATAACAGTGAACCGTAGTGATATCAATGACCATGGTTATTCCAACGAATTACGCGAACAACATGCATCAACGACAATTTACATAAAACAAAAGCAATGAAATTCACTGCCCCTGGTAGCGACCTCCCTGGCTGTGTCAATGCCAGCCGACCAAGATATTCCAACTATCGGGAGCCTTTCTACGGAATAAGTCACCAGTTGCTTTACCGATGCGATATTTCTTCAGTTATAATACACAGCACTCACTGGGGTAAATATGATTTCGCGAGGAACGGTGCAGACGCCAACCGATATCACCACATGCAACTATACGGGTAAACGTTTGAGGGCAAAGTGTGTTTTCAAGGGCAGCATGATAACGTTTGACAAGCACCAGCGAACACTGCGTGACATATAGTCACAATACTCCAGGCAGGGAAAGTGAAAGGGCAGCAGTATATATGGCCGAATATGGCTGGATATCGCCAGTGTCGGCAGCAGTCTCCCCACCACCAAACCATGCGGCCACTGGTAAGGAGCTGCTTAGGGCGACATCTATCGAACCGAACTGCACTATCTGACTGAAAACAAGCTTGGGACTAAGCCATTCCATAGAGCCAAAACCTTAAAGTAAGACTCCTCAACAAAGCGAGGATCCTTCATGGAAACGCATGCAGCATTTCTTAGCACGACTGATGACCCTGGTTTACTTTTTCGTTCACAGATTGCGTTACTAGCGCTTTGCGCTGTTCTGGCTGCCACCATCGCCAGCCCGGGCAGAGGCTATGGAAGAGGTGGCTATGGCGGCGGTGGATACGGCGGCGGCGGATACGGCAAAGGAGGAGGTGGATACGGCGGCGGTGGATACGGCAAAGGAGGAGGTGGATACGGCGGCGGTGGATACGGCAAAGGAGGTGGATATGGCGGCGGCGGATACGGCGGCGGCGGATACGGCAAAGGAGGAGGTGGATACGGCGGCGGTGGATACGGCAAAGGAGGAGGTGGATACGGCGGCGGTGGATACGGCAAGGGAGGTGGTTATGGCGGCGGCGGATACGGTGGCGGCGGATACGGCAAAGGAGGAGGTGGATACGGCAAAGGAGGAGGTGGCTATGGTGGTGGCGGATACGGCGGTGGATACGGCGGTGGATACGGCAAATGATGAGATCAGACGGCGGCGGACACGGCGGCGGCGGATACGGAGGAGGCTATCACTGATTCATGCAGTCCCTTACAGCACAAACTGTGCATCTGAAGGAACGCCTGTCCCCTCGGGCACTAATCGTCTAACACCATTCCTTCGCACAACTCGTAATATGTGGAATGCAATCTGTCGTGTTCGTCACTGTTAATGGTTTATCGCTGACAGACTAAATAGTGAGATAAGCATGGTCCAAGTGAATACAATTCAAAGCGGAATACCCCTCTTAACAGTCCGTGAACCGGCCCTCTCGTTTTCCCAGGACTGCACAGGAAACGTTTGGTGACAGCAAAACACGCATCACTGGAAAATGAACTTCATTTCCTTCGTGTATGACATGCATTTTCAGCATACATTATTCAGTGGAAGCGGTACACCAGAAATCCACTACACGTCCTCACGTCGTCTGATAGCAGAACCAACACCAGCAAAAAAGCACTCACCACTATCACGTGCCATACCATGAAGCATGTCACGTACGCACTCACTGTCAATTATGGTTATGGCAGGTGGGCTTGAATGAACGACTCGTGGTGCTTTAATGCCAGCTTCGAAACTACGCATCTTACTACGATAGCATAGTCCACAACGGGCACAAAAGCACGGAAAGATGCATGTTCAACAAGAGGTTCATACATCGTCCGGTCTCAGTGCAACAAAACTTGCCATCCATAGTCAGGTGTACCTCGGTTCATGTTGTCATCCATCTTATCTCATCGTCCGAGTAATATTCCTGGCAACGGTGGACGACCCAACTGCCTTTTAATTAGCAGGAGGTCTGAAAAACTTCAGCCTTTCGATCCACTGACCGGAACTGTATACAATTTTACACATATTATCCTTATTACCTGAAATGACCAGCCTGGAAATTTACAGAACTTACACGGAATACATTGAGGTTACTGAGGTCGAGGTTCGGTTATTCAGGTTCCCATTTCCACCACCCGATGACGACGTACGAAATATGACCGGCCCTGGCCACGTGGCCAGAGGCCGCGGCGCCCGTCACCGTTCTCGGCTGTCGTTAGCCAAGTGCCAGTTCACACCAGACTTGTCTTAATTCCGCGTTAGGGGCAATCGATCCCGAATTCGACTCATGACGTGCTAAATCAATTCTGATTCAGGCTGAAAACGGTTTTCCGAAACTGAATCGATTCCAATCCTAACTCAGAAAAATTTAGTCGATTCCGGAATCGATTCCATTAAGACCCATGGGATTGGATCAAGCTAATGAAATCAATTCCAATTCTGGTTCCAGAGACAGTGATTCCTGTTCTGAGTTTCGTTGATTCAACTCCAACTCTCATTCCCCCATTTATCGGCTGAATCGATTCCGATTTTCATTTCGGCCGGATCGGAACACATTTCGGAGTCGACTTTGATTCCCATGAAATCGAGCGTAAGTTTGGTTCAAACATGCAATATCTTTCTCTACTGCTTAATTCTGGTACCACTGGATGCACCGTGTGATCCGTGGTATGAACTAGTACTACACATTACCGAGAACTATTGACACAGGTTACCTTCGACTTCACACGCGCTTTATTCATGAAGCTAAAGCAGGAAACTTTACAACCAATACATCGCGAGATTTTTCATCACACTGGCAACAGAATGGAACATAACTTCTTGTTTTTGAACGTTCTTGGTAATTTCTATTAATAAAGAGAGTAGAACACCACGCGACGGCCGGTGGGCGCCGTTGCGTGGATGGTCCCAGCTTTCGCGTGCCATTTCCGTAAAAGCCGTAAAAACAATATATCGGTCCACACACAGCACACCTTTTATCTCAACTGTTTCGATTTTTGATCCGATGTGCGTCGGAAGAACCCTAATGACGCACATCAGAACAGAGATTGGCTTCGCGACGCACATCAGAACAGTGGACAGTGATTCGCGAGGTTATAATGATTTTTTCTTGAGGTTAGGCACTGCAATGTAGAAGCTGTTATGTTTCACCAGCAATGATAGACACAGCTTTGGTACCACATGCTCGTCATTGACGAGCCTGTAGCAGGGAAAGCTACATCATGTACACCATTCGACTCCTTGTTCAATTAGAAACAGAATCATATCCAATACATTTACACAGATTACGTAATTTCCAAAATAAACAAACGACGGCCCTGCGCCAGTCGACGGATACAGTCGATCGGCTGCGCCGAGCGGGCCGATATCATAACGCGTGTTTGGGCACAATTACAACTGTCACCGCGTCCAGAACTTTCTGGCACTCCACGCTTCCAAATTTATTGCGCAACAGATGCCGAAGGTTTGGTACAATTAGAAACAGCCGTGTGTGTCAGTTAGCGAAAAACGGAGGGGTACTAAGACCCCTAACCATTTCAGGATTCACAGAAGGTGAATAGTTCTGTTATTTGTAAAAGATCGTCACAAGACAGGTATGCACCGTAATAATAAGAATGAGCACAAATATTCCAGTGATTTACGTTGATAGCATGCATCAGCGCCAATTTATATCAAGCAATGGCAATGAATCACCCATGGCAGCGACCCCGGTAGTTGCGTCAATGCCAGCCGACCAGGGTTTCCAACTATCGAGTACTTTCCAATGGAAAATGTCATCAGTTTCTTTACACGGGTGATAACTCTTCATCCAAAATTTCTACCATTCGCCGATGTAAATCAGATTTAGTGAGGACAGGAAAAAACGTCCACGCATAACAAAACGTCTAATGATGTTGCAAACGTTTGAGGGCAAAGCACGTCTTGAAGGGCACCAAGACGTCATTTGTCAAGCACCAGCGAACACTACATGACATCTAATCACGAAAACTTCGGCAAGGGAGGTGAGATGGGCAGTATATGTAGCCGAGTTCGCCTGCATATCGCCATTGTCAACAGCACCAACAATTTACAGAACTTACACGGAATAAATTGAGGTTACTGAGGTCGAGGTTCAGTTATTCAGGTTCCCATTTCCACCACCCGATGACGACGTACGAAATATGACCGACCCTGGCCACGTGACCAGAGGCCGCGGCGCCCGTCACAGTTCTCGGCTGTCGTTAACCACGAGTCAGGCCACACCAGACTTGACCAGATTCCACTTTAGGGGCAATCGACCCCGAATTTGACTCATGGCGTGGAAAACTGATCCTTATTCTGGTTCAACGCGGTTTTCCAAAACTGAATCGATTCCAATTCCAATTCCAACTCAAAATAAAATGGTTCGATTCCGGAATCGACTCCACTAATTCAACTCTAACTCTCATTCCCGCATCTATCGGCCGAAGTGATCCCGATGAAATCGAGCGCAAGTGTGGTTCAAACAAACCACCGCGTGACCAGTAATATGAATAAGTACTACACATTACGGAAAACTATCAACACATCTTATGTTCGGTTCCACACGCGCTTTATTCATAAAGCTATAGTAGGAAATTTTACAACTAATCCATCAGTAGATTTTTCATTACATTCGCAAAAGAATGGAATACCATTTCCTCTTCCTGAACGCCCTTTGTTGTAGTTTCTGGAATAGAGAGAACAAGAAGACCACAGGCCGGCCGGTGGGCGCCGTTGCGCGGTCAGCCTGAGTTTTCGGGTGCCGTAAAAGCATATATTAGTCCTCTGAATGCACAACTTTTATCTCGCCTGTTTTGACTTTGGCACCCTAAGATGTACTTCGGAACAATGACTGGCTATTCGAGAGGTTATAACGATTTCTTTTCCAAGTTAGGCAATGCAATGTAGAAGCTGTTATGTTTCTACGGAAACGATAGACACAGCTTTGGTATTATACGCTCCTCACTGACGAGCCTATAGCAGGAAACGCTACAACATGTACACCATTCGATTCCTCGTCCCATCAGAAACAATTATATTCAATATTTTTAACAAACCCCGTAATTTCCACACACAAAAAAACAAGCGATAGTCGTGCGCCAGCCGGCGGATACGGCCGCCCGGCTGCGCAGAGCGGGCCGATATCATAACGCGTGTCTGGGCACAACTACAACAGTTACCGTGCCGAGAACTTCCTACGACTCTACGTTTCCAAATTTATTGCGTAATAGATGCCAACAGGTTTGGTACAACAAGCCAAAGTCGTGTGTCTCAGTTAGCGAAAAACGGAGGGGTCCTAGGACTCCTAACAATTTCAGGGTTTTGGAAAGTCAATAGTTCTAAAATTTGCAAAATATCGCCATAAGACACGGGTTGAACCGCAATAATAAGAATGCACACATGCATGCCAGTGGTATAAGTAGATAGCATGCATCAGCGCCGATTTACATAAAACAATGGACACGAATTACCTATGGCAGCGCCTCGCTAGCTGCGTCAACGCCAGCCGACCAGGATTTCTAACTATCGAGAACCTTCCAATGGAAAATGTCGTCAGTTTCTTTACAGGGGTGATAACTCTTCATTCAAAACTTCTACCATTCGATGATGTAAACCATACTTAGTGAGGAACGGAAAAACGTCCACGCACAATAAAACGTCCAATGATGTGGCAAACGTTTAAGGTCAAAGCACGTCTCGAAGGGCACCAAGACCCCGTTTGACAAGCACCAGCGAACACTTGACGACATCCAGTCACGAAACCTCTGGCAAGGCAGGTGAAATGGGCAGTCTATATAGCCGAGTTCGCTTGCATATCGCCATTGTCAACAGCATCACCAACAAACCATGCGGCAATTGGTAAGGAATTGCTTAGGGCGACATCTACTGGACGTATATTTTACTACTTGGCTCAAACGATTGGAAATTCGATTCGATTGCGCCAATACAAAACAACAAAATACTCCTCAACAAAACTGGCACCCTTCATGAAAATTCCTTAACACACTTGATGATCCTGGTCTACTTTTTCGTTTCCAGATTGCGTTAGTAGCGCTTTGCGCTGTTCTGGCTGCCACCATCGCCAGCCCCGGAAGAAGCTATGGAAGAGGTGGCTATGGCGGCGGCGGATACGGCGGCGGGTACGGCAAAGGGGGAGGAGGCTGCAGCGGTGGTGGATACGGCGGTGGCGGATACAGCAGGGGAAAAGGTGGATACGGCGGCAGTGGATACGGCAAGGGAGGAGGAGGATACGGCGGCGGTGGATACGGCGGTGGTGGATATGGCCGCGGCGGATACGGAAAAGGAGGTGGCTATGGCGGCGGTGGATACGGTGGCGGTGGATACGGAACAGGCTATCACTGATTTCACTCACTTCCGGCACTAATAACGAAGTGGCACTCCTTGGCAGAAATAGCACTGTGTGGAATGCATTCTGCAGTGTTCGTCATTGCCAGTGCAACATTACTGTCACAGTAACTAGTGAGGAAAGCAAAACTGTGAATGAAACGCGAATACAACATAAAACGCGGACTAACTCTTTAAGCAACCTGTGAACACATTCTGTCGTTTCACAAGACTGCAAAGGAACTCTAAAACGACAGAAATAAAAGCATCACAGGATATTCAGCTTCTTATCCTTCTTGTTTTGTATGCATTTGTCACCATACTATTCAGCCAACAACGTGGAAAAAAAGGGAAAAAAAACGGCAAAACGATCCCTGCAAAACTATCCCTTGGTCGCAGCGACAATGACGGCAAAATAGCACTTACCAACAGCACGTGCGGTATGTAACGCGGTGACTCACTTATCGTTCAGTACATGTGTCACAGGTCGGCGTGAACTTTAACGAATCATGGAACGTTAATCCTATTTTCATGCCATCCGGTTTCTCTACGCGATTTCTTCGGCGCCAGAGTGCCAGACCGTTTCGTTATCCAGATGAAACTTAACGGCTTTTCCTATAAATCCTATTTACACGTCATGCTCAAAATCGTAATGTCCACGTGCAACGGGAACGGCTACCGGAAACGTTTCCCGAGGTATGCCAGGTCATTTCGCGGGCGTGTCAGAGGCGTGCTCGTTTCTTTAGATATCGGTGCCGTAAGCCAATATTTAGCAATACTATGATTTCAATGAGAGACATTTATCATGCTGATGACATTTGTCATATTAAAGAGATATGACATATATCATTTATCATATTACACAGACATTTATCATATTAACTGATCATCAACAAAGCCTTAGAAAATGTTTGGTGACTGTCAAGGGCCCATGCAGGGAACATCAGACCGGCCATTGCAACGTCATTTGTACGCAGGTTGTAGGGGCCTAATCAAGGTAAGGACAGGTTACAAAGGATATGTGTTTAAGGTGGGAATACAAATAAGGATCAAAGGCGGAGTCTGATACAATGGTATAGGAGACCAAGACTCGATCAACATCAAACAATGATTTACATATCTGGATTTCACCCCACAGGGATAGTTATTAAAATGCATGTACAACACATACGCCAACACGCACTGGCAGGACCGCTGAATGAAAACACGAACATAAGAACCATGGCTTTGTCTAATGAATCGATTATTAACACTTACAAGAACGTCCAAAATTGTCTTCGTTTAAAAGGTTGTAAATATCGCCTCACGTAAATGGATTAAAACTGGCCTCACCACTTGGGTAAAACTGAACAAAAATTGCCCAACAGTTTGTACCTAACTGCCCTCCTCCCATTATCCTTCAGTCTTAATCAGCCCCTGCTTGAAATGTTGTTTTCAAGCATGTCATGAGACTAACTACAGGTTAAATAGTTGATATCAGTATCAGTGTTTGCAGCATCGTACGGCATATCATAAAAATCGGCATACAACAAAATATTTTTACTTTGGAAAATACTGAACTTATCTGAATACAGAGAACTACAAACCGTTTTCTTGCCAGTGAAATAAAACATCGACTGATCTACAGGGACACGTATCGGTGGCGGGCGGCGCTGCGAGGCTGAGTTGACTATTCGGCCACCTTCAGCAACACATCCGTTCGCACAAAGCACACTTTAAATCTCAACTGCTTTGGTTCTGGTACAATTAGACGCACATCGAAACAGTGATTGCTTATATACCAGATGCTGATGATGTCCTATCCCGTTCAGACACCGTCACGTAAAAGGCGTCATGTTTTAAAGGCGGCCATGAATACAGCTTTGGTACAACATATTTGTTACTGATAAGCACATGACAGGAAAAGGTAGAACTTGTACACCATTTGATTGCTAATTCCAAATTAGAAACAGAGCTGGACGTAACGATTAGGTTTAAACTAGTTTTGCAGTTTCCAGAATGAAGAAAAGATAAGCTTTCGCTACCTGGAGGGTGCCACCACTTGTCTGGGATAAATGAGTCATCATACGACGTTTCTGCCAAAATTACGATAAAAACCATCGGGTCGAGAACTTCCTGACGGTGTATAACGCCATCAATGATTGGAGAACGGGTCCCACACGTCTGGTGCGACTAAACAACACCGAAGATAACGAAAAACGGAAAGGAGGGGTTAGCAGAACCACTATCGATGAGAGGAATCAAGCAGGTTATTACTTTTCTCATCCGTATAAGGTATTCTGATATCACAGGGGTGAACCGTAACCGTACGAATGACCATGTGTAATTCAATGAATTATGCTGACATGAATCACCACCGGTTTATGTAAAACAACGGCAACAAAATGAATTATTTCTGGAAGCGGTCTCCCTGGTTGCACCAACGCCAGCTGACCAGAATTTTGCAACCATCGAGAACCTTACAATGGAATACGTCATCAGTTCCTTTACCGAGATGATCACTTTTCGATCACAATTTCAAGCATTTCCTGATCAAAATCATATTTAGCGGGACACGGAAAAAATGCCAACACAAAAAACCAAATGTTATTATGTGGACAAACATCTTGAGGGCATGGCATGCCTTGAATGGTAGCAAAATGACATTTGATACGCACCAGTGAACACTGCGTGACATCCAGTCACGATACCTCTAACGTGGGAGGTGAAAGGGGGCAGTATATATATCCCAGTACGGCTGGGTGTTGTCAGTATTAACAGCAGTCTCCCACCAACAAACCATGCGGCCACTGGTAAGAGCTGCTTATTGCGACATCTGTCGTACCGATATTGTACTATTTCACTGACGAAACGAATGGGAGCAAGACGGATTCCATCGAGGCTACGCTAAACAGTTGACTCCTCCGGGCAAAACTAGCATGGTTCACAGCACCGCACGCAGCTTCCCTTAATACGCTTGATGATTCTGATTTGTTTTCTCCTCTGCAGATTGCGTTGATAGCGTTCTGCGCTCTTCTGGCTGCCACCATCGCCAGCCCGGGCAGAGGCTATGGAAGAGGTGGCTATGGTGGCCGTGGATACGGCCGTGGCGGATACGGCAAGGGCGGAGGAGGCTACGGCGGGGGTGGATACGGCGGTGGAGGATATGGCGGCGGTGGATACGGCGGTGGATACGGCGGCGGCGGATACGGCGGTGGATACGGCAAAGGAGGTGGATATGGCGGCGGCGGATACAGAGGTGGTGGATACGGCAAAGGAGGTGGTTATGGCGGCGGTGGATACGGTGGCGGTGGATACAGCGGCGGTGGATACGGCAAATGAAGAGATACCTAGGGCGGCGGTGGATACGGCTGCGGCGGAGACGGAGGACGTTATCACTGATTCACGCAGTTCCTTGTAGCACAAACTGTGCATCTCAAGGAAAGGCCAATCAATCGCCTCGGGCACTGCTCGTCTAACGCCACTCCTTCGCAGAACTGATGATTTGTGGAATGCAGTTTGTCGCGTTCGTCACTGTTAATGCTTTATCGCTGACCGACTAAACAGCGAGATAAGCAGGGCCTAAATGAATACAATTCAAAGCGGAATACCCCTCTTAACAGCCCGTGAACCCGTCCTCTCATTTTCCAAGGACTAGAAAAGAAACATGGGACGGCAAAACACGCATCACGGGACAACGAACTTAACTGCCTTTGTGTTTTACATGGATTTCAGCACACATTATTTAGTAAGAAGAAAACACACGAAACTGATTAAACGTCCTCACGCCCTCTGCTGACAGAGCCAACAGCAGCCAAAAAGCACTCACCACTATTACGTGTTATACCATGTAACATGTCATGCGCAGTGGCGGCTCGTCCTTACAGGCAACTGGAAATATATCTCATCAAAAATATCGGGAAATGTAGAATTAAAATCACACATATGTGTGTAACAACACAGTTTATAAAATTCAATGAATGATTCAACTGGAATAATATACTTTTTTCTTTGTTCTGCATTCATAAACATGGCTGAGAAAATGCCAGCAAAGACGCCCCACGACGCACCTCCCCCCCCTCCACCATCCGAGGCATACGGCGTAAGGCGGCCGAAGAGGCATCGAGCTCACCCGCCTCAATCAATGCTAGAATTCCATGTCATACAGAGTTCATAGTGCACGTCCGCTAAACTGCACGTCCACCTCCGCCAACGCAGGTGAGAGCCCCTTTGAGGCGACACGTAGTACTGCCTCTCGCCGCCGCCGACGAGGCGCCACCGTCGAATTCACCGGCGAAGGATGCTCGACCGCGCGAGCTAGCATCAGAGGCGGAGAATGAAACGGGTTTGTAGGCTTTCGGACTACAGTTCGTAGGACAATAGTTTGTCGGGCAACAATTCGTAAGGTCAAAAGTTCGTCTCGCGAAAGTTCGTATGGACGAAGTTCGTACAGGACAAAAGTTCATCTAGGACAAAAGTTCGTCTCACTTAAGTTCGTACAGGACAAACGTTCGTATACGGCAAAAGTTCGCCCAGCAAAAGTTCGTATGGAACATAGTTTCGTCTAGGACAAGAGTTCATCCAGGACAAAAGTTCGTCTTAGGCAAAAGTTCATCCACGAAAAAAAGACTCCGTTTCACATGGTTCTCGCACGACAGTCCCTCAGGGCCATATATGTGTAGTCAAGAAAAACTGCCAACTGTCAGACGACAGCTAATGGAATCATGCTTGTAAATGAGGCTCTGGTTCCCCATGGCCGGATCCGGAATTGATCCTATTCCAGCCCCTGCATATCCAACTTTAGCCACAGTGCACTGTACTGACGTGACCGACTCACAGGCAAATGGGTAAGCGGACCAAGGTTAGTAAGTCAAGGGTTCATATAGGAAAAGGTTCGTAGCCAAAGGTTCGTATGCACGAGGTACGTATGGTAAAAGGTTCGCATGGCAAAAGGCTCTTATCAGGAAAGGTTTGTGACGCAAAAAGTTTGAACTGCAAAAGGTTCGCACGGGAAACGTTCGTGGCGAAAAGGTTGCATCCCCCCCCCCCCTCCGAGGCGTACGGCGTAAGGCGACCGTGGAGGCAGCCAGCTCACCCGCCTCAAACAATGCTCGAATTCCATGTCATATAGCGTTCATAGTGAGCGTCAGCGAAACTGTACGTCGGCCTCCGCCAAGGCAGCTGACAGAGCACCGTGAGGCGAGACAGACTACTGGCTCTCGCCGCTGCCAACGAGGCGCCACCGTCGAATTCATCGGCGAAGGATGCTCGACCGCGTCAGCTAGCATCAGAGGAGGAGAAGGGAATGGGTTTGTAGGTTTTCGGACTAAAGTTCTTAGGACAATACTTCGTCGGGCAATAATTCGTAAGGGCGAAAGTTCGTCTCGCGAAAGTTCGTATTGACAAAATTCGTCCAGGACAAGAGTTCGTCTAGGACAAAAGTTCGTCCAGCAAAAATTCGTATGGAAAATAATTTCGTCTAGGACAAGAGTTCGTCCAGGACAAAAGTTCGTCTAGGGCAAAAGTTCATCCAGGGAAAAAAAGACCCCGTGTCATATGGTTCTCGCACGAAGTCCGTCAGTGCCATATATGTGTAGTCAAGAAAGACTGCCAATTTCACACGACAGCTAATAGAATCATTCTGGTGAATGAGGCTCTGATTACCCATGGCCGGATCCGCAATTGATCCCATCCCAGCTCGTGCATATCCAACTTTAGCCACTGTGCACTGTAATGACGTGCCCAAGTCAAAAGCGAGTGGGTAACCGGACCAAGGTTAGTAAGTCAAGGATTTGTATGAGAAAAAGTTCGTAGCCAAAGGTTCGTATGCACGATGGTATGGTATGGTATGGTAAATGGTTCGTAGGGCAAAAGGCTCTTATCGGAAAAGGTTCGTGACGCAAAAAGATTCAACTGCAAAAGGTTCGTATGGAAACGTTCGTAGGGAAAAGGTTCGCAACGTAAGGAAAAATGTTCGTCCCCAAAGGTTCGTAAACAAAGGTTCTTATCGGGAAAGAGTCGTCCCGGGTTTGCGCCGAAGACGCGATGTAAGATACTAAAGACCGCACGCCGATAAGGGGCGCGATCGGAATTGGTTCGGTCCAACACAGAAGTTAGGGTAGGTTAGGTTAGGTTAGGTTATTACGTTAAGTGAGGTTAGGCTTGGTTACTATTTTAGGTCCGTTCCTTTTCCGATAGGACCCTTAGGTTTACGAACCTTTGGTTACGAGCCCTTTTCCTTACGAACTTTTCTCTTCCGAACCTTTTTCCTACACACCTTTTCCATACGAGCCTTTTGCAGTACGAATCTTTTCCATTCGCGAGACGAACTTGTTCTAAACGAACTTTTTCCCCTGACGAACTCTTGCTCTGGACAAACTTGATGATGATAAATATGATGGTGATTCAGAATGGCGGAATTTTGTCCTTGACAAACCTTTCCCTCGATCACGCTTTTGCCTAAAACGAACTTTTGTCCTGGACGAACTTCCGCGAGAAGAACTTTCGTCCCAGACAAACCTTTGTCCCAGACGAACGTTTGCCTTACACGAACTTCTGCACGACGAACGTTTGTCCGACGAACTTGAGTGCGACGAACTTTTATCCAGCGAACTTCTGCGATACGAGCTTTTACCCATAAATCGAGTTTGTAATGCAACCACTGACTGAAATATTAAATATTTACATCTTGTATTAATCCCAAATGCTACATATACGTTTTGGAACTGTGCATAACTGATTCGACAACATGACTACATGCAGCATGCTCGCTGCAAGAATTTCCCTAAACAAGGGAATGCCAAATTTTGTCATATGCCACCGGTATACGACAAAGTTCACAGGAAAAAAACGTCAATTTTACGTAAATGACCTCATATGTGACGTACAGTAAAACATATGTTTACTTTACAGAACATATAATGATCACTATTCCGTATTCGCGCAAAACAGCCAAATATCTCGTTTAGGCCGCACAGTTCGGGATGGGAGCATGGCCTTCCACGCCGTCCCCCTTGGCTTCGTCCCTGACGCGAGCGAATCCTGATTATTTTCGTTGTGCGGATTTCAGTGGATGACCAATTTGCCCCAGCTTTCTTTGCAGATACAGACAACACACCGACAGTGACGCGTCAAGTTAAATTTCATTTCTTTTGTATACGTCGAGTTGAACGTATCTAAGAAAGAGAGCCTTAAATAAGGCCATATGGTGCTTTACTTGCGCTGTGCCTCACCTGCTTGCGAGACCACGAGCCACCACTGGTCGCGCGCTCACTCATTCAATATCAGTTATACCTGGGGCACGTGAGCCTGAATGAAAGACTCATGGTACTTCCATGCTAGTTTCGAAACTAAGTATCCTTCTACGACAGCACAGTCCATGACGAACACAAACTGCACGAAAAGTAATGTAAAAGAAGACGTGCATACATATTCCGGTCTAAATACAACAAAACCTGCCATCCCTTGTCAGGCTTATTTCGGCTCACGTTGTCATCCATCTTATCTCATCGTCAGGGTATTATCCTTGGCAATGATGGACGCCCGAGCCACCTTCGCATTGGCAACGGGAAGAATCTAGACCCCTTCAAACTTCTCATCCGCTGATCGGAACTGCATACAATTTCCCACACATTATCATTGTTATCTTAATTGATCATTCCGGAAATTTCCAAAACTCACACGGAGTAAACTGACAGCATTGAGGTCGAGGTTGAGTTATGCAGGTTCCCATTTACACCATTCGACGTCTGCGTGCGAGATATGACCGGCCCTGGCCACGTGGCCGGAGGCCATGGAGCCCGCCACCGCCCTCGAGCGCCGTCAGGTCACACGTACCAGGTCACACCAGGCTTGTCTAGCTTCTATTTTGGGGGCAGTCTATTCCGAATCCAGCTCGTGGTATGCTGTTGGTTTTAAATCTGGTTTAACGAGGTTTTCTAGAATTGAATCGATTCCGGTCCCCACTGAAAATGAAACAGTCGATTTCAGACTTCATCCCACTAAGATCTTTTGGACAGGACTAAGCCGGCGAAATCGATTCCGATTCTAACTCAGGAGACGGCGATTCCTGTTCTGATTCCGTGTCGTTAAATCAGTCTCTTATTCTCGCAGTTATCAGTGGAACATATTCCGATTCTGATTCTGGCCGGAACGGAACAAATTACGGATTCGTCTCCAATTCCGACGAAACCGAGCGCAAGTCTGGTTCAAGCAAACAACATTTTTCTCAACTACTTGATTACGGTACCACTAGACGCACCGCGGTTGTGGCTTTTGTGGTTTTTGTGGTTTTTCATACACCACATGACAATGATAGTTTATTCAGTTTCGGAACAGTAATGTGAATAAGTGATATACGTTGCCGGAAAACGATGACCACATCAACGCCCTTTGCAGTTTTCAAAATACGGAGAGAACAAAACCACGTGCCGGCCGGTGCGACGTCGCGTGGTTGGTCCCAATTTTCGTGTGCCGTAAGCAATATATCGGGTATCACAAAACATACTTTTAAACTTAACCGCATATCGGAAAACCGGCTGACTATTCCCGAGAATATAATGATTTCTTCCCGGGGTTACACAGCTTTGATACTACATGCTCATCAATTACGAGCCGACAGCAGGAAACGCTACAACCTCAACACCATTCGATTCCTCGTTCAATTACAAACAGAATCACGTCCAATAGCTTTAAACAAATTCTATAATTTCCAGAATAAACAAACGATGTCCGTGCGCCAGCCGACGGACACAGTCGCCCGGCTGCGTCCAGCAGGCCGATATCATAACGCGTGTCTGGGCACAATTCGACTGTCACCGCGTCGAGACCTTTCTGACACTCTACGCCACCAAATTTATTGCGGAACAGATGCTACAGGTTTGGTACAACTAGCCAAAGTCGTTTGTCTCAGTAAGCGAAAAACGGAGGGGTCATGAGACCCTAACCATTTCAGGGTTAAGGAAGGTCAATAGTTCTATTATTTGCAATATATCGTCATATCATGGGGTGAACCGAAATAATAAGAATGTACACGCATATGCCAGTGATTTACGCAGATAGCATGCATGAGCGCCGATTTCCATAAAACCATGGCAATGACTTATCTATGGCAGCGACCTCGCTAGCTGCGTCAACGCAAGCCGACCAGAGTTTCTAACTATCGAGAACTTTCCAATGGAAAATGTCATCAGCTTCTTTAAAGGGGTGATAACTCTTCATTCCAAATTTATATCATTCGCTCATATGAATCATATTTAGTGAGGAACAGAAAAGCGCCCACGCATAATAAAACATCTTATTATATGGGAAATGTTTGAGGGCAAGGCACGTCTTGAAGGGCACCAAGACCCCGTTTGACAAGCACCAGCGAACACTACATGACATCCAGTCACGAAACCTCTGGCAAGGAAGGTGAAAGGGGGCAGTATATATAGCCAAGTTCGCCTGCATATCGCCAGTGTCAGTACCACCACCAACAAACCATGCGGCCACTGGTAAGGAGTTCCATAGGCCGCCATCTACCGGACGCATCTAGTACTACTTGACTCACCAAACGATCGGAAATAACAGCAATTCGATCGAGCCAATGCGCAAAAAGACTCCAGAACAAAACTGTCACCCTTCATGGCAATCCATATCGCATTCCTTCACACGACTGATGATCTTAATTTACTTTCTCGTTGACAGATTGCGTTAGTAGCGCTTTGCGCTGTTCTGGCTGCCACCATCGCCAGTCCGGGCAGAGGCTATGGAAGAGGTGGCTATGGCGGCCGTGGTGGATACGGCACAGGTGGAGGAGGCTACGGCGGCGGTGGATATGGTGGTGGTGGATACGGCGGCGGTGGATACGGAAAGGGAGGAGGTGGATACGGCGGCGGCGGATACGGCGGTGGTGGATATGGCGGCGGTGGATACGGCGGCGGTGGATACGGAAATGGAGGTGGCTATGGCGGCGGTGGATACGGCGGCGGATACGGAAAAGGAAGTGGCTATGGCGGTGGTAGATACGGCGGCGGCGGATACGGAGGAGGCTATCACTGATTTACGCAGTTACCTGCAACATAAAAAGGAAAGCTCATCACTTCGTCACTAATAAAGACATGACACTCTTTGGCAGAAGTGCTTTGTGGAATTCATCCAGCAGTGTTCGTCACTGCTAATGCAATATTGTCATAGTAGTGAGGCAAGCAAAGCTATGTATGAAACGTGAATACAATATAAAACGAGGACTAGCTTTATACGCAACCTGTGAACACTATCGTTTCACGAGACTGCAGAGGAACTACACAGCGACAGAAAAACACTCATTACTGAAAATTCAACCTCTTTTCCTTCCTGCCTTAAACACATTTTTCTGCATATACTTTTCAGTGGAATCCGCACACACGCAAAAAGCACGACAAAACGATCTCTTGGTGGCAGCGACAATGACAGTAAAACAGCACATACCACTAGCACGCGCAATACATAACGTGCTGACTCACTCATCTTTAACCCTAGGGGGGGCTGAATCCAACCCCCTAGGGTTTTTTACTTGCCAATTCCAGGGTTTTTGACGCAGCTTCACGAAATTTGGTCACTTTTCCTAGCTATTCGTTCTACGTACTGCGGCAAAATTTTGAAATTCTATTTTGCTCAGGGGCGGAGCCAGGCAACGTTTTTTTGCAGGTACCTCAGGCCATTTTTGGCCCTGTTGAGGACGAAAGGAAAATGACTGTCAAAACTAGCGTTTTTAAGATAGAATTTAGAACTTTATATACAGATGGATAAAGCGTAATAGATGTATAGCTAAATAGCTGGGAAACGTGCAAATACAATTTTGTTCATCTGAGGTCACTTTACAAGGTCAGGTCAAGGTCAAAAGTCAAAATTTGCTTTTCTAGTAATTATTTCGGCGCCATTTTTTGAAATGCCAAACCCAGAATGTATATGACGTAGAATGGTGCTCTCTAGTTGTGTATCAAGTTTCAGCTTGATATCAGGCCGGGTCACGGAGCTATCACCTGAAATATCAGTGCGCGTACCGCATATCGCAATAGCCGTAAAATGAAATTTTTGAAACAGAGAATTCAATGGTTGAAAACGTTTACAGACAATATTAAATGTACACCAAAATCGTTCCAGGTGACTCCAAGGTCACTGGAGGTCATTTAAGGCCAAAGGTCAAGAGTAGATCTGAAGAACATGTGATGATGGCAGTTCTCCCTTTTTCATGTCCTTGGCACCGCCTATGCTAACATTATACAAAAACTGCAATATTATTTGTACTTCTTTAGCATAACATGACTAGCAGAAGCCAAAAAAGTGTTTTTGCCTCTTTTGGTCATTCAGTTGTTGAAAAACTAATCTTCCTATTTTTGAAATCCTGTGAACGTCTACGAATTTTCTCAAAATTTTAAATGTATAAACCAATGGTAAAAGTGCCATCCATAATCTTACGATTCATGCCAATTTCATGAAAATTGGTCCATAAAAAACGGAGTTATAAGAAGTGCGAAAATATCCCCAATTTTCACTTTTTGGCCCCCTTTATCAACCCTTTTCAAAATTTTGAAAACTCCTTTTTATAAAAATGTAGTTTACATCATGGCAAACCGATTGCCGTTTGTTGCGATGAAATCGAACGACTAGTTCTCGAGATCTCAGGGGAGGGGGGCCGAATCCAGCCCCCCTTGCCGGGAATCGGCCATGCCGTGTAGCCCTCCGGGAATAGGGCTAATTACATGTGGGAATAGGGTTAATTACGGTGTGAATTTTAACAATTCATGGAGCATTAATCCTATTTTCACCCAATGCGGTCCCTCTACTCGAGATTCTCCGGCGCCAGAGTGCCAAACCGTTACGTTATCCAGATGAAATCTGGTGGCTTCCCTACCAATCCCTTTTTACGTCACCCCTCAAGCTGCAATGTTCCACGTGCAACGAGAACGGCTACCGGAAACGTTTCCCCAAGGTATGCCAGGTCATTTCGCGGGCGTGTCAGAGGCGTCCTCGGTTTCTTTAGATATCGGTGCCGTAAGCCAATATTTAGCAATACTATGATTTCAATGGGCAACATTTATCATGACTGAACACCCACAAAGTCTTGGAAAACGTTTGGAGACTGGCAAGGGCCAATGCAGGGAGCATTAGATGGGGCAATGTGACGTCATTTGTAAGCTGGTTGTAGGGTCCCAAATCAAGGTATGGACAGATTATGAAGGATGTATGTTTAAGGTGGGAATATAAATAAGAATCAAGGGCAGAGCCAGATATAAAGGTTGGGATGACTAAGATTTTGATCTAGATGAAACAATGATTTAGAAGACTGATTTTTACCCCACAGTATGTTTACGAAAATGCATGTACAACACATATTCGTGCACGCAATGGCAGGGGCGGATGAATGAAAACACGAAAATAAGAACTATGCTTTTTCTGATAAATCGATTATTGACACTTTCAGTACGGTAAAACTACATCTATTTTTAGTTTCTCGAACCCGCCATTGATGCTTTCAACAGATCGCAACTATCGTCTGAAGCAAATGGATTGAAACTGGCTTAACCAATCGGGTAAAACTGAATCAAAAATAGCACAACAGTTTGTAGATAACCTCCCTCCCACCACGTTTCAGACTCTTCCGCTCCTGCTTTGAAAACTTGCTTCCACGCAAGTCCTGAAACTAACTACGCTGCAACTGGCTCATATAAGTATCAAAGTGTTTGTAGCGTCGTTTGGACGTCCTTGGCGTCGTAGCGTCGTTTGGTGAGAACCGGCACACTACATTAAATCTTCAATCTGGAAACTACAGGCCTTGTCTGAACACAATAAACTATATGCCATTCTGTTGTTATTGAAATGAAAAATCGAATGATGTATAGGGACAATTATCGGTGGTGGGTACCACTGCAAGACTGGGCTGAGTTTTCGACTATCATCAACAACACATCCTTTCGCACAACACACTTTACATCTAAACTGCTTTG
The DNA here is from genome assembly GCA_030062745.1 of Capitulum mitella. Classification (NCBI taxonomy): domain Eukaryota; kingdom Metazoa; phylum Arthropoda; class Thecostraca; order Pollicipedomorpha; family Pollicipedidae; genus Capitulum; species Capitulum mitella. The sequence goes on along the minus strand of CP099850.1, from coordinate 21,307,525 downwards.
ATTTTGGTACCATTAGACGCACAATGAAATAGTGATTGCTTACACAACAAATGCTTATGTCTTAACCAGTTAAGGCACAGTGAAGTACAGGCCATTGTGTTTCAAAGGCAACAATGAATACAGCTCTGGTGTTATATGTTCGTTACTGATGAACGCAGAGTAGAAATGCTATAACCATGTACAGTATTCGACTTCAAATTCCATTACACACAGTTGCACATAACGATTAGGTTTCAACAGGTTTTATGGCTTACAGAACGAAGAAAAGATAAGCGTGCGCCAGCTGGCGGGCGCCGCCACTTGTCTGAGTTAGTTAGTTAGTTATTGGGGCTTAGGGGCGCACCGACTGCAGGGTCATTCGGCGCCCAGCCACTTGTCTGAGACAAACGGGCTGACATAACGTTTTTACCAGAATTACGACGAAAAACATCGTGTCGAGAATTTTGTGACGCCACATGACGTCACCGTGATTGGAGAACAGGTCCCAAACGTCTGGCGCGACTAAACAACACCGTATGTCCGCATATAACGGAAAACGGAGCAAGAGAGGTTCCTAGGACCGCTATCGATACAAAGGATAAAGAAGGTTACTACGTTTCTCATCTAGACAAAGTATCCTTATATCACAGGGGTCAACCATAACAGTACGAATGACCATGTATATTCCAATGAATTATGCTGACATCATGCATCGCCGCCGATTTACCTAAAACAACGGCAATAAAATGAATTATCTCCGGCAGCGGCCTCGCTGGATGCATCAATGTCAGCTGACCAGGATTTTGCAACCATCGAGAACCCTACCATGGAATACGCCATCAGTTCCTTGAAAGAGATGATCACTCTTCGTTCACAATTTCAAGCATTTGCTGATGGAAATCAGATTTCGTGGGGCACGGAACAAATGCCAACAAACAACACCAAGTGCAATTGCGTGGATAAACGTTTGCGGGCATAGCACGCCTTGAATGGTAGCAAAATGACATTTGGTGCGCACCAGTGAACACTGCGTGACATCCAGTCACGATACCTCTAAAACGGGAGGTGAAAGGGGGCCAGTATATATATCCGAGTACGGCCGAGTATTGTCAGTATTAACGGCAGCCTCCCACCAACAAACCATGCGGCCACTGGTAAGAGCTGCTCTATGGCGATATCTGTCGTGCCGATATTGTACTATTTTCACTGACCGAACGACTGGGAGCGAGACGGATTCCATCGAGACTACGCTAAACAGTTGACTCCTCGGCAAAACTAGCATGGTTCACAGCACCGCACCCAGCTTTCCTTTGCGCACCTCGATGATCCTGGTTTGCTTTTTCGTTTACAGATTGCGTTACTAGCGTTTTGCGCTGTTCTGGCTGCCACCATCGCCAGCCCGGGCAGAGGCTATGGAAGAGGTGGCTATGGAGGCGGTGGATATGGCGGTGGAGGCTACGGCGGCGGTGGATACGGCGGTGGAGGCTATGGCGGCGGTGGATACGGAGGTGGCGGATACGGCAAGGGAGGAGGTGGATACCGCGGCGGTGGATACGGCAAGGGAGGTGGATACGGCGGAGGCGGATACGGCGGTGGTGGGTACGGCAAAGGAGGAGGTGGCTACGGCGGCGGTGGATACGGCGGCGGCGGGTACGGCGGCGGATACGGCGGCGGGGGATACGGCAAATGAAGAGATGGCTATGGCAACGACGGATACGGCGGCGGCGGATACGGAGGACACTCACTGATTGAAGCAGTTCCTTGTAGCACAACCTGTGCATCTGAAGGAAGGCCAATCACTTTGGACACTAATCGTCTAACGCCACTCCTTCGCACAACTCGTAATATGTGGAATGCAGTCTGCCGTGTTCGTCACTGTTAATACTTTATCGTTGACAGACTAAACAGCAAGGTAAGCAGGGCTTAAGTGAATACAATTTAAAGCGGAATACCAGTCTTAACAGCCTGTGAACCGGCCCTCTCATTTTCCCAGGAACTGAAAAGAAACATCAAGGGAGAGAAAAACACGCACCACGGGAAAATGAATTTCATTTTCTTTGTGTTTTACATGCATTGCAGCACATTATTCAGCAGATGAATGACACGAAATCGATTAAACGACCTCACGTCCTCTGGTGACAGAGGACGTGAGGTCAAAGCCAAAACCCGCCAAAAAGCACTCACCACTATTACGTGTTATACCATGTAACATGTCAAGCGCAGTGGCGGCTCGTCCTTACAGGCAACTGGGAATATGTCTCACCAAAAATATCCGGTAATGTGGAATTAAAATCACACATATGTGTGTAGCAACACAGTTAATAAAATTCAACGCACGATTAAACTGCAATAATGTGCTTATTTTGTTCCACATTCATCAATATAGCAGGAAAAATGCCCCCAGAGACGCCCCACGATGCACCACACCCCCACCGCCGCTCCTCCCCCCGAGGCGTACGGCGTAAGGCGGCCGTGGAGGCGGCCAGATCACCGGCCTCAAACAATGCTCGAATGCCATGTCATACAGCGTTCATAGTGAACGTCAGCGAAGCTGTACGTCGGCCTCCGCCAACGCAGGTGACAGAGCAACGTGAGACGAGACGTAGTACTGGCTCTAGCCGCCGCCGTCGAGGCGCCACCGTCGAATTCATCGGCGAAGGATGCTCGACCGCGCGAGCTAGCATCAGAGGCGGAGAAGGGGATGGGTTTGTACGTTTTCGGACTAAAGTTCGTAGGACAGTAGTTCGTCGGGCAATAATTCGTAAGGGCGAAAGTTCGTATTGACAAAGTTCGTCCAGCACAAGAGTTCGTCTAGGACAAAAGTTCGTCCAGCAAAAGTTCGTGTAGAAAATAATTTCGTCCAGGAAAAAAGTTCGTGCAGGACAAAAGTTCGCCTCGGGCAAAAGTTCATCCGGAAAAAAAGACTCCGTGTCATATGGTTCTCGCACGAAGTCCTTCAGGGCCATAAATGTGTAGCCAAGAAAAAAACTGTTGATACCACACGGCAGCTAACGGAATCATTCTGGTGAATGACGCTATGATTCCCCATGGCCGGATCCGGAAATGATCCCATTCCAGCCCGTGCATATCCAACTTTAGCCACTGTGCACTGTAATGACGTGCCCCAGTCAAAGGCGAGTGGATAATCGGACCAAGGTTAGTAAGTCAAGGCTTTTATGGGAAAAGATTCGTAGCCAAAGGTTTGTATGCACGATGGTATGGTATGGTATGGTAAAAGGTTCGTGCGACAGCTCTTATCGGAAAATGTTCGTGACACAAAAAGTTTGAACTGCAAAAGGTTCGCATGCAAAACGTTCGTAGCGAAAATGTTCGTAACGTCAGGAAATATGTTCGTCGCCAAGGGTTGGTAAACCAAGGTGACTATCGGAAAACAGTCCTTCCGGGTTTGCGCCGAAAGCGCGGATACTAGAGGCCGCCGGCCGACAAAAGGTGCGATCGGACTTCGTTCGGTCCAACAGAAGTTAGGTTAGGGTAGTCTGGATTAGATTATGCTAGGTTAGGCGAGGTTAGGATTGATAACTATTTTAGGTCCGTTCCTCTTCCGATAGGAAACTTTTCCGAAATGACCCTTAAGTTCACAAACCTTTGGCTTACGAACCCCCTTTCCTTACGAATCTTTTCTCTTGCGAACCTTTTTCCTACGAACTTTTTCCATACGAATCTTTTGCAGTACGAACCTTTTCCATTAGCGAGACGAACTTGTTCTAGACGAACTTCTGCCCCTGACGAACTCTTGTTCTGGACAAACTTCTGTAATGATGATGATGATGGTGATTGGAAAAAACGGACTTTTGTCCTAGACGAACTTTTCCTCGTACATGCTTTTACCTAAAACGAACTTCTACCCTATACCAACTTCTGCGAGAAGAACTTTTGTTCCAGACGAACCTTCGTCCCAGACGAACGTTTGCTTTAGACGAACTTCGGCGCGACGAACTTAAGCCCGACAAACTTTTATCCAGCGAACTTCTGCGATACGAACTTTTACCCTAAAATCGAGTTTGTAATGTAACTATTGATTTAAATATAAAACATTTACATCTTGTATTAATCCGAAATGTTACATACACGTTTTGGAAATGTGCATAAGTGATTAGATAATATGACTGCATGCAGCATACACGTTGCAAGAACTTCCCTAAAGGGTCAATGCCAAATTTTGTCATATGCCACCGGTATACGACAAAGTTTATAAGAAAAAGCGGCAATTTTATGTAACTGACCTCATATGTGACGTACAGCAAAACACATGTTTACTTCTGCACCATATATAATGATCACTATTCCGTATTCGCGCAAAATAGCTAAATATCTAATGTAGACCGCATAGCTCGGGGCAGGGGGGGGGGACGGCCTTCCACGCCCTTCCCCTTGGCTTTGTTCCTGACGCGAGCGTCCTCTGATTACTTTCGTTGCGCGGATTCCAGCTTTCTTTGCAGATACACACAAAACACCGACAGTGATGCGTCAAGTTAAATTTCGTTTCTTTTGTATGCGTCGCTGAACAAGGCCGGATATCATTTACGGCTCAATTGTTGGACAACGTATCTCAGAGTGAGCCGTATATAAGACAGTTTGGTGCTATACAGGCGCTGTGCCTCACGTGCTTGTGAGAACACGAGTCGCCACTGGTCGCGCGCTCACTCATTCAATGTCAGCTATACCTGGGGCACGTGGGCCTGAATAAACGACTCATGGTGCTTTAATGCTAGCTTGGAAACTACGCATCATACTACAATGGCATAGTCCACAATAGACACAAATAGCACGTGAAGTAATGTAAAAGAAGAGGTGCATACACATTCCGGTCTGAATACAACAAAACCTGCCATCCATTGTCAGGTTTATCTCGGCTCACGTTGTCATCCATCTTATCTCATCGTCGAAGCAATATCTGTATTATCCTTGGCAATGGTGGACACCCAAGCCACCTTCGCATTGGCAGGGGAAAGGATCTAGATCCCTTCAAACTTTCCATCCGCTCATCGGAACTGCACAGAATTTTCCACACATTATCCTTGTTATCTCACCTGATTATTCGGGAAATTCACAGAACTCCCATGGAATAAACTGACGGCATTGAGGTCGAGGTTGAGTTATTCAGGTTCCCATTTCCACCATTCGACGTCTGCGTGCGAGATATGACCGGCCCTGGCCACGTGGCCGGAAGCCGTGGCGCCCGCCAGCGCTCTGGGGCGCCGTTAGGTCACACGTACCAGGTCACACCAGGCTTGTCTAGCTTTTGCTGTGGGCGCAATCGATTCCGAATCCAACTAATGGCGCGCTAAGTTGATTTTAAATCTGGTTCAACGAGATTTTCTAAAATTGAATCAATTTCGGTTCCCAATGAAAATGAAATAGTCGATTCCGGAATTTATTTCATTTAAATCCACTGGATTGGACTAAACCAATCAAACCGATTCCGATTCTAGTTCAGGACACGGCCATTCCTCATCTGATTCCGCGCCATTAACTCCGTCTCTTATTCCGGCATTTACCAGTGGAACAGACTCCGATTCTTATTCTGGCCGGAACGGAACAGATTATGGAGTCGTCTCCGATTCTGATGAAATCGAGCGCAAGTCTGGTTCAAACAAACAATATTTTACTCAGCTGCTTGATTATGGTATCACTAGACGCATCGCGGAAACACAAAACGTCAGGTATAGTTGTGCACAAATGTTTGACGGAATGGCATGCCCTGAACGGTAACAAAATGACATTTCATATGCATCAGTGAACACTGCGTGACATCCAATCACGATACATCTAACACGGGAGGTGAAAGGGGGCAGTATATATATATATATCCGAGTACGGCTGGATATTGCCAGTATTAACAGCAACCTCCCACCAACAAACCATGCGGCCACTGGTAAGAGCTGCTTACGGCGACATCTATCGGGCGGACATTGTTTTTGACTGACTATTTGACTATTTGACTGACCACACAATTGGAAGCGAGACGGATTCCATCGAGACTACGCTCAACAGCCGACTAATCGGCAAAACTAAATATCCTTCACAGCACCGCACTCAACTTCCCTTAACACGCTTGATGATCCTGATTTGTTTTCTCCTCTGCAGATTGCGTTGATAGCGTTCTGCGATGTTCTGGCTACCACCATCGCCAGCCCGGGAAGAGGCTATGGAAGAGGTGGCTATGGCGGCGGTGGATACGGTCGTGGTGGATACGGCACGGACGGAGGAAGCTACGGCGGGGGTGGATACGGCGGCGGAGGATATGGCGGCGGTGGATACGGCGGCGGTGGATATGGCAAAGGACGTGGCTATGGCGGCAGCGGACACGGCGGTGGTGGATACGGCAAAGGAGGAGGTGGCTATGGCGGCGGTGGATACGGCGGCAGATATGGCGGCGGCGGATACGGCGGTGGATACGGCGGCGGTGGATATGGCAAATGAGAAGATGGCTATGGCAGCAGTGGATACGACGGCGGTGGATACGGAGGAGGCTACCACTGATTCATGCATTCCCTTACAGCACAAACTGTGCATCTGAAGGAAGGCCAATCACCTCGGGCACGAATTGTCTAACGCCACTCCTTCGCAAAACTCGCAGTATGTGGGATGCAGTCTGTCGTGTTTGTCACTGTTAATGGTTTATCGCTGACAGACTAAATAGTGAGATAAGCATGGTCCAAGTGAATACAATTCAAAGAGCGGACTATCCTCTTAGCCTGTGAACCGGCCATCTCGTTTTCCCAGGACTGCAAAGGAAACGTTTGGTGACAGCAAAACACGCATCACTGGAAAATGAACTTTATTTCCTTCGTGTATGACATGCATTTTCAGCACACATTATTCAATGGAAGCGGTACACCAGAAATCCACTCCACGTCCTCATGTCGTCTGACAACAGAACCAATACCAGCAGTTCAGGTATTCCGGTCCCCTTTTCCACCATTCGATGACGACGTACGAAGTATGACCGGCCCCGGCCACGTGGCAAGAGGCCGTGGCGTCCGTCACCGTTCTCTAGTTCTATTATTTGTAAAATATCGTCATAAGATAGGGATGCGCCGTAATAATAACAATGAACTCATGTATTCCAATGACCTGCGCTGATAGCATGCATCAGCGCCAATTTATATCGAACGGCGATGAATTGCCTATGGCAGTGACCTCGCTAATGTGTCAATGCCAGCCGACCAGGATTTCTAACTACCGAGAACTTCCCCACGGAAAATGCCATCAGTTTCTTTACAGGGGTGATAACTCTTCATTCAAAATTTGTACCATTCGCTGATGTAAATCATATTTAGTCACGAACGGAAAAGCGCCCACGCATAATAAAACGTCCAATGATGTGGCAAACGTTCGAGGGCAAAGCACGTCTTGAAGGGCACCAAGACTCCATTTGACAAGCACCAGCGAATCGCCTGGATATCGCCATTGTCAGTAGCACCACCAGCAAGCCATGCGGCCATTGGTAAGAAGTTATTTGGGGTGACATCTATCGGGCTTCTGTTGTACTCCCACACTCACCAAATGCTTGGAAGTAAGAGCAATTCAATCGAGCCAATGCACAAAAAAGACTCTTGAACAAAGCTGGCAACCTACGTGGCAACGCATGCTGCTTTCCTTAACACGACTGATGATCCTAATGTACCTTTTCGTTCACAGATTGCGTTACCAGCGCTTTGCGCTGTTCTGGCTACCACCATCGCCAGCCCGGGAAGAGGCTATGGAAGAGTTGGATACGGCGGCGGTGGATATGGCGGCGGTGGATACAGCAATGGGCGAGGTGGATACGGCAGCGGCGGATACGGCGGTGGTGGATATGGCGGCGGTGGATACGGCGGCGATGGATACGGAAATGGAGGTGGCTATGGCGGCCGTGGATACGGCGGTGGATACGGAAAAGGAAGTGGCTATGGCGGCGGTGGATACGGCGGCGGCGGATACGGAGGAGGCTATCAGTGATTTACGCAGTTACCCGGAACGTCAAGAGGAAAGCTTATCACTCCGGCCACTAATAATGAAGTGGCACTCCTTGGCAGAAGTGCTCTGTGGAATTGCTTTTGCGGTGTTCGTCACTGCTAATGCAATATTACTGTCATCGTCACTAGTGAGGCTAGCAAAGCTGTGCATAAAACGTGAATACAATATAAAACGCGGACTAGCTCTCCAAGCAGCCTGTGAACAGACTATCATTTCACAGGACTGCAAAGGGACTATACAGCGACTGAAATAACACGCATTACGAGGAATTTAGGCGTCTTCTCCTTTTTGTCTTACACACATTTTTCTGCACATATTATTCAGTGGAAGCTGCACACACGCAAAACGCAGGACAAAACGATCTCTTGGTGGCAGCGACAATGACAGCAAACTAACACTTAACGCTAGCACGTGCAATATCTAACGTGCTGACTCACTCATCTTTAATTGCATGTGTTACAGAGCGGTGTGAATTTGGACGACTCATGGAACCTTAATCCTACTTTCACCCAATTCGGCCCCTCTACCAGACATTTTCCCGGCGCCAGAGAGCCAAACCGTTTCGTTATCCAGACGAAATCTGGTGGCTTCTTCTACCAATCCTTTTTAAATGTCACCCCTGAACCTGCAATGTTCCACGTGCAACAGGAACGACTCGAGGAGGCATTTCCTGGAGGTACGTCAGGCCATTTCGCGGTCATTTCAGACGCGTGCGCGTTTAGATCTCGGTGCTGTGAGCCAATGTTTAGCAATACTATGACTTCAATGAGCGACATTCATCATAACTGGCCATCCACAAAGTCTAAAAAACGTTTGGAGACTGCCAAGGGCGGATGCAAGGAACATCAGATGAGACACTGCGACGTCATTTGTAAGTTGATTGTACAAGGTATGGACAGATTACAAAGGATACATGTTTAAAGTTGGAATATAAATAAGGATCAAGGGCGGAGCCAGATACAAAGGATGGGATGACTAAGGCTTTCGTCTACATGAAACAATGGTTTACATTATCGATTTTCACTCCATGGTGATATTTATGAAAATGCATATACAACACATACTCGTGCACGCATTGGCAGAGGCAGATGAATGGAAACACAAAAATAAGAACTATACCTTTTCTGACGAATCGATTATTGACACTTTCAGTACCGTAAACTGCACCTATTCTGGTTTCTTGAACCCGCCATTGCTACTTTCAGTAGATTGTAACCATCGTCTGAAGTAAATGGATCGAAACCGGCCTAACCAATCGGGTAAAACTGAATCGAAAATAGCACAACAGTTTGTAGATAACCCTCCTCCCGCTAGGTTTCTGACTCTTCTGCTCCTCCACTGAAAACTTGCTTCCACGCATGTCTTGAAACTAACTACAGGACAACTAGTTCCTAGAAGTATCAGTGTCGTAGCGTCGTTAGACGTTACGACAGATTAGATTAGATTAGATTAGACGCACAGTGAAACAATGATTGCTTACACAACAAATGCTTACGATATCCTATCCAGTTTAGGCACATCGAATGAAAGACCATCACGTTTCAAAGGAAACAATGAATACAGCTTTGGTGTTATATGTTCGTTACTGATGAACGCAGAGCAGGAAATGCTACAACCATGTACAGTATTCGACTTCAAATTCCATTACAAACACCTGCACATAATGATTAGGTTTGAACAGCTTTCATAGTTTCCAGAATGAAGAAAAGATAAGCGTGCGCCGGCTGGCCGGTGTCCGCCACTTGCCTGAGACAAACAGGCTGACATGACGTTTTTGCCAGAATTACGGCAAAAAAAAACATAGTGCCAAAAACTTTCTGACGCCATATGATGTCACATTGATCGGAGAACAGGTCCCGAACGTCTGACGCGACTAAACAACACCGTATGTCCGCAGATAACGAAAAACGGAGTACGAGAGGTTCCTAGGACCGCCATCGATGCAAGGCATAAAGACCGCTACTTCATTTCTCATCTGTATAAAGTGCTCCAATATTACAGGGGTAAATCGTAACAGTACGAATGACCATGTGCATTGCAATGAACTACGCTGACAACATGCATCACCGCCGATTTACATAAAACAACAGTCATGAAATGATTTACCTTTGGCAGTGGCCTCGCTGGTTGCGCCAAAGCCAGCTGACCAGGATTTTGCAACCATCCATAACCATACGATGGAATAAGTCGTCAATTCCTTTACCGAGGTGATCACACTTCGATCATAATTTCAAGTATTCGCTGATGCGAATCAAATTTAGCGGGGAGCGGTACAATTGGGAACGCATAACACCAGATGTAATTGCGTGGAAAAACATTTGAGGGCATGGCATGCCCTAAACGGCAGCAAGATGACGTTTGTTATGCACCAGTGACCACTGCGTGACATCCAGTCACGATACCTCTAAAACGGGAGGTGAAAGGGACCAGTATATATATCCGAGTACGGCCGAGTATTGTCAGTATTAACAGCAGCCTCCCACCAACAAACCATGCGGCCACTGGTAAGAGCTGCTTATGGCGACATCTGTCGTACCGATATTGTACTATTTCACTGACCGCACGACTGGGAGCGAGACGGATTCCATCGAGACTACGCTAAACAGTTGAATCCTCGGCAAAACTAGCATGGTTTACAGCGCCGCACCCAGCTTTCCTTAGCACACTTGATGATCCTGGTTTGCTTTCTCGTTTACAGATTGCGTTAATAGCGTTTTGCGCTGTTCTGGCTGCCACCATCGCCAGCCCGGGCAGAGGCTATGGAAGAGGTGGCTATGGAGGCGGTGGATATGGCGGTGGAGGCTACGGCGGCGGTGGATACGGCAAAGGAGGACGGCGGCGGTGGATACGGCGGCGGCGGATATGGCGGCGGTGGATACGGAGGTGGCGGATACGGCAAGGGAGGAGGCTACGGCGGCGGCGGATATGGCGGCGGTGGATACGGCGGTGGTGGGTACGGGAAAGGAGGAGGAGGCTACGGCGGCGGCGGATACGGCGGCGGATACGGCGGCGGGTACGGCGGAGGTGGATACGGCAAATGAGGAGATGGCTATGGCGGCGATGGATACGGCGGCGGCGGATACGGAGGAGACTCACTGATTCACGCAGTTCCTTGTAGCACAAACTGTGCATCTGAAGGAAGGCCAGTCACCTCGGGCACTAAACGTCTAGCGCCACTCCTTCTCAGAACTGACGATTTGTGGAATCCAGTCCGTCGTGTTCGTCATTGCTAACGCAATATCCCTGCCAGTGTAAGCAGGTTGACAAGAAAGGCTCAAGAGAATAAAATTCAAAAAGTGGACTAGCTCTCTAAAGGTAATGTGAACGGGCAAGGCACGTTTGACAGAACCGCATAGGAAACATCCAACGCCAGTAAAACAGGCATCATAGGAAATTCATCCTTTTTCCTTCTCGTTTTACATGCATTTCTTCAGCGCACTTTATCACGTGGAAGCAGGACACCAGCAATCAACAAAATGATCTCTTGGTGGCAGAGACAATGTCGGCAAAATAACACTCACCACTAGCCTGTGCACTAAGTCACGTGCTCATCGTTAGCTATATGTATGACATGTGGGTGTGCATGGTAACGACTGACGGAACAATAACCCTGTTTTCATGCAGGGGGGGGGGGGTATTCGGCTCCTCTCGTCCGCGGTTGTTTTGACGCCAAAGTCTGTGATTTTTCCTACCACTCCTCGTTACACCTTACCCCAAATCTGCAAAATCCTACGTGGAATAGAAGCGGTTCCAGGAGGCGTTTCTCGGAGGTATGTTACGCCATTTCGCTGGCATTTCGGATATCGGTGCTTTAAGCCAATAATTAGCAATGCTATGATTTCGATGAGTGACAAAACTGATAAGTGACCATCCACATCGTGTAAAAACTATTTGGAGACCGCTAAGGGCGGATTCCGGGAACTCAAGTGGGTCCTGCGACATCACGTGTAAGTTCTACGGGCCGAAAACAAGGTATGAATAGATTAAAAAGAAAGCGGGAGTACATATAATCATCAAGGGCTAATGCGGACACAGAATTTTGGGGGGCTATGAACTTGATCCACATTCACAAATGATTTGCGTCATTGATGTTAATCAATAGTGACATTGACGGAAAACGTAGATACGGCACATACCTGCGTATGCATTGGCGGACAGAATGCATGAAAAACAAACGGTAAAAACAACTAAATATGAAATATGGTTTGGCGTCCTAAATGTTCTACTAACATTTTCATTAAGTTACAATGACGCCTTATTTTGGTTTCTCTCCTTATCTGGTTTGGGCCCGCCACTGATATTTCTAACACACTGCAACTATCGTCTGAGGTAAATGTATTGAAACTAGCCAAGCCAACTGGGAAAAACTGAATGAAAAGTAACCCAACGATTTGACGGTAACTGCTCCCAACCAACAGTTTAAAAACATAAATCCGCTCCGGATAAAAAATTTTCTCCAAGTTCGCATGTCCGATGACGAGAATCGGCCGTTGGCCCCCATTTTGTCCTCCTCAAGTCTGTCAGAATATTATCTCTGGCAATGGGAAAAGCCCGAGCCACTTTCACATAAGAAGGGAGAGGTCTGGAACACCTCTCTAACTTTTTATTCACTCACTCGAAACAGCATGAAATTTGACTAACATCACAATTTTTTCTCTTGAATGATGAGCCCACGGATTTACGCAACATACTTGGAACAGAATTTCAGTTCCTAATGGTTAAAGTTCCACCATTCGACGTCCGCGCAAGAACCACAAACACAGGCTGTCAGCCTCGTACTGGTCCACACGAAATTAATTTCTATCTCAAATTCTTTGATTTCGTTTCAACAGGTGCGCATTAAGACAAATGATCGCATATGCAAAACATGATGCTGATTTCCTGTCCAGTTAAGGAACAGTAATCTAAAAGCTGTTATATTTCACTGGCAACGTTGAACACGGGACTCCTGTTACGTGGTCGTTACTGACGAGCACACTAAATGAAACGTTACAAAACCGCCTTCGATTATAATTGAATGATGTGAATAGAATGCTGAATGAATATGATGATGAACAAAAATGGATAGATGAGTGAAAATGAAGAGAAATGAAGAAAAAAACATGGTGGTAAATAATTTGATAAGTTCAAACAAAATTTCTATTTTCCAGAACAGACAAAAGATGACCGTGCGCCAGCCGGTAGGCGTAGTCGCCTCGCCGCGCTGAGCGAGCCGTTTGTCAGAACGAAAACAATTTTCGCCGAGTCGAGAACTTTCTGACGCCATATCACGTGACACTGATGGGACGCAAAAAAACGAACGTTTGGTATGGCCAATCAATGGCATGTGTCCGCAGCGAACGAAAAATGAAGAGGGGGGGGGGGTCTTGCGACCCCATATCTTTCAAAGAATTTAAGACGGTTATTCAATGTATTGTTTTAGGTATCCTTATATCACAGGGGTGCAGAGCCACAGAACAAATGACTATGTTTATTACAGTGAACTGCGCTGACAGCATACATAAGCACCGTTTTGCATAAAACAACAACAGCAACAAAACATACCATCCCTGTCAAAGTTATCTCGCTTTACGTTGCCATTCATCTCATCTCATCGTCAACGTATTATTCTTCGCAATGGTGGACACCCAAACCACCTTCGCAGTGGCACCGGTGAGGGTTTAGAATATTGGTGATTATCGGAATTCGAGTTCAGACGTTGCCAAAACTTTCCGATTTCCGAATCAGAAGTCTGCTGAACAGCGATTTTATTTTTCAGAAAATGGGCGGTTTATTGCAAGCCAACCGCCAAAAAATGTTACAAAGCCAAATAATGTTTAATATACCAATTACATAATAAACTCCAAGCATGGTACAGAACTATCATTTTGATACAGTCACTCATCACCATGGCTGGCTAAACTTCTGAGCTCCGCATACCCAATACAATACCACGTCTTGAAATACCCATATCCAAATTGCATACATTTGACGTGAAGCAAGGACGCTGCTGGTCAAACCAATCATAAGGTCTTCTAAGTGAAAATTGGAATGCATCACATTTGCTGCAGTTTTAAAGCCATCATTACATCCAAACAGAACAAAATATTATGTCGCCATTTGCCGGGACAAACCAACAGATTGGACTAAGAAACGGCAGGACAAATATTACTGAAGTGCCCGTGGTAATGTACGCTACTACTATGCTACTGAAAAACACACCGGAATTTCTTGGACAGACTTGGAACCTGGACAATCTTGGGCGCTAACCTGGCTTCCTCCTCGGCACTTAATCGGAAACTGGTTCCATTTTTCCAAAAATAACACTAGTCTAGAACACCCTTTTAACTTGAGATCAACTGACAGGAAATGCACGAAAGTTAGCACACATCATCACTGCTATTTCAACTGACCAGTCAGTGAATTTACAAAACAAACCTGAAGTAAAATTTCAATTACTGAGGACATTTGCACCATTCGACACCCGGGTGCGAAAAACGGCCGTGCCCGACCAAGCGCCCGGTATCTCAATCGCTATGATTTGGGTACCACTGGACGAGCACTGAAACAATAATTTCCTCATGCACGACATGATAATGATTTTTTATCCAGTTTAGCCTCGGTCACGTGAGCAAGTGCTGTGCGTTGTCGGAAACGATGAACACGCCTTACCTTTGGCTGTCCAGGCCCTTTATTAACGACCCTATAGCAAGAAACGTTACAAGGTATTCATTACTCGATTTTGTCATTCCACTGATAACCAAACGAAGAAAAATTTGAGGTTTTAAACAAGCTTTGCAGTTTCCAGAATGAAGAGACGCCCAAGTGCCGGCCGACAGGCGCCGCTGCGCGGTTGCGCCGACTCTCCGGGTGCCGTAAGCAGCATATCTGTTCACCCAAAACGCATTTTTTTATGTCGACCGTTTTGGTTTTGCTCCATTGGACGCCCATTAACACGCGCACTGGAAGGGGGTCTTTTTGTGCCCCCCATCTGTTTTTCTTGAATATCTTAAGAACATATCGCAGCTGGTTGCTGCTACTTTGTGACATTTATGGCAATTGAATAACTCGCCGAATGACGCAGGAAAAACGGAAATCGGCCGGAAATTTTTGAAGTTTCAAGCATTTGAAGTCAGGCAAACATGACGAAAACGAAGGTTGTCGCTGACAAATGGGAACTTTGTGGAAGAACTAGTGCTCTACTTAAGACTACCATTTGAATATAATCAGGCGATGTCATTCGGGCATAAGTGATGGATGTATCACGACCACAGCCAAGGTCAATAACGGTCAAGGTCATCAATGGTCAAGGTCAAACAGCTTGTGACCTGATCCACATTTGGTTTGCAACATGTCAATTTGTATGAAACATGCATTCAAAGACCCTCATAAAAACACGTGTGCGCACATTCATACGCTTACATATACCAAAGTCAATAAAGGTCAAGGCCATTAAAGGTCAAGGCCAAATATCTCGTGACCTGGCCCAGATTTTTTCTGACATGTCGATTTGTGTGAAATATACATTCAAAGACTCTAATAAAAACAAGCGTCCGCACATGGATACGCATACATATGTACCAGCGTCATTTGGGGTCAAGGTCATCAAAGGTGAAGGGCAATTGTTTTGTGATCTGGTCCAGATTTGCTTTGCAATATGTCGATTTGTACGAAATATGCATTCAAAGACCCTAATAAAACACCTTTGGCAAATTCATACTCACATGTATATGCATGCATACATAGACATACATACATAAATATAAACGCTGGAAGTGACCAAATGTGCCAATTTTGGCTATCTTCACTAAAAATACGCCAAAAGATACATGTTGCGTCCTTCTTTACTCTCAAACTGTCCCGTGCTGTTTGAAATCTGGTCTGCAAAAGACGAAAAAATGACGTCATAGGTCAATGACCTGGAATGACCTCGACCCAAAATCCTCAGTCAAGACGCCAAATGAATGGAAATTGTATTCCACGTTTCCACGGCCAAACAAACGCCCGTTTCCCGATTCGTTCGAAAAGTTGTACGGAATGGCCTGTACGGGCCGAGAAATGTCCAAAGTTGACTTTTTCCACCCCATCTGACCATGAAGATATCGACCTAGGGTCATGAAAACTGCACATAACGTAAATCGTTATAGCCCCACCCTGTCCATAAAATTTCATTTCTCTAGCTCTCTCCGTTGCCGAGATCGGAGAGAAGGCACTTTTAGATCCCCTTCCACTGCACGTTAGCGCGAAACTCCCTTCCACTGCGCGGGTTAAAACAGCGACAGCTTGTGCGAGAGGTAGAAGCGTCTTTTCCCAACTTCGACACAGTGATGTAAGAGCTGTTACGTTTTACCGGCAACGATGAACACAGCTTCGGTAGCACATGTTCGTCAGTGATGAGCCAAAGCAGGAAACGCTAAAATCTTTCTACAATTTGGTTCTCCATTTCAACAGGAACAGAATGATGCATGATATATATCGTTGAACAGATCCTGTAGTCTCCACGATGAAAAAACACGACCGTGCGCCGTAC
Organism: Capitulum mitella; assembly: GCA_030062745.1. Taxonomy (NCBI): domain Eukaryota; kingdom Metazoa; phylum Arthropoda; class Thecostraca; order Pollicipedomorpha; family Pollicipedidae; genus Capitulum; species Capitulum mitella. The sequence goes on along the minus strand of CP099850.1, from coordinate 21,291,054 downwards.
GGTGGGCGCAGTCGCTCGGCAACCGGCCAACACCATAGGAAGTTCTTTGAGGAATAAATGCCACATACTGCACTGTGTCGAGAACTTTTTGATAGTGCACGACGTACACTTTATTGCGCAACAGGCGCCGAAAGTTTGGTACGACGAACCATTGTCGTTTACCTGTAACTGGCGAAAAATGGGGGAGGATTTCTAGAACAGACTACCAACGCCAGAAATAAACAACATTATTCGTTTTATTACGCGCAACGTATGACAAAACCACACGGGTGAACGACAACCGTTAGAAGACACGTCTTTGTTCCAATGAATAACGCTGAACACCCATCAGTGCAGATTTATGTAGATGAACGGCAATGAATTATCTCCGGCGGCGGCCTCGCTGGTCGTCAATGCCAGCCAACCAGTTTTCCAACCATCGAGAACCTTCCAATGGGAGATGTCATCGCTTTCTTTACCAAGGTACTTCCTCTTTCCTTTCAATCCATAGGACTCGCTGATGTACATCAGATTTAGTGGGCAATGGTACAATCGTCAACGCACAACACCAAGTGCACTAATGTGGGCAAACGTTTGAGGGCAAGGCCTGTCTTGAAGGGCGACAAAGTGACGTTCAACACGCACCAGCGAACACTACGTGACGTCCGGTCACGATACCTCTAACATGGGAGGTGAAAGGGGCAGTATATATAGCCAAGTACGGCTGGGTATTGCCAGTATCAACAGCCGCCTCCCCACCAGCAAACCATGCGGCCACTGGTAAGGTGATGCTTAGGGCGACATCTATCGGACTGATCTTGTACTATTTGACGGACTATGCTGAGGAATGAGTGGTTCGGTACAGCCAACACCTAACAGTCGCGACTGCTGAAACCTAGGGCAAAAGACAAAACTCAAAACGCAACATTTGAATCTGAAAAACAAAGCGCCACATTAACAGAAAATATTATGTAAATGAGGTGACAATCAGTTAAAATGTTTTGTCTGCGCAAGGACACGTGAAACGGGGGCGATACACAGGGGCCAGCTGCCCGCCAACTTTTTCGAAATTTGACGTTGACCCTACGGACGTTGACTGGAAAGAATTGACCAAAAATGCTTCTTTATACCCCCCTCCCCACCTCCCCACCCCACTGTGGAGGAGTTGCTGTGCCCTATGCAGCATCTAGTTATAACACAGAAAAACAACTCGCTAACGTTCGATATCTTCAGAATTCGCCACCTGAGCTACAGTAAAAGGCTCGACAACAAAACTCGCTTGCTTCATGGCAATGGATGTGGCTTTTCTTACCATGTTTATTGATCCCGATCTACTTTTTTCGTTTACAGATTGCGTTAATAGCGCTTTGCGCTGTTCTGGCTGCCACCATCGCCAGCCCGGGCAGAGGCTATGGAAGAGGTGGCTATGGAGGCGGTGGATACGGCCGAGGTGGATACGGCGGTGGTGGGTACGGCGGCGGTGGATACGGCGGCGGATACGGCAAAGGGGGAGGAGGCTATGGTGGCGGTGGATACGGCGGCGGCGGATACGGGGGCGGCGGATACGGCAAAGGAGGAGGTGGATATGGCGGCGGCGGATACGGCGGCGGCGGCGGATACGGAAAAGGAGGTGGATACGGCAGTGGATACGGCAAGGGAGGAGGCGGGTACGGTGGTGGTGGATACGGCGGCGGCGGATACGGCAAATGAGAAGATGGCTATGGCGGCGGTGGATACGGCGGCGGCGGATATGGAGGAAGGCTACCACTGATTTACACCGTTCCTTCCAGCACAAACGGTCCATCTGAAGGAATGCCAATCACCTCGGGCACTAATAGCCTACTGCCACTTCTTCCGATAACTACTTATATGTGGAATCCAATCCGCTGTGTTCGTCACTGCTAATGCAATATCACTATCAGCGTATCTAGCGAGATCAACAAGGCTCATGTGAATAAAATTTAAAAAGCTGACTAGCTCTCTAAGCAGCCCGTGCACAGGATCCCAAGTTTGATAGGTCTGTTGGGGAAACATCCAGTGACAACAGAACACTGATCATGGGAAGCTAAATTTCTTTTCCTTGCTGTTTTATACGCATTTTAAGCGCACATCATTGAGTGGAACCAGTATATCCGACATCGAAAAACGTACTGTTAGATGCAGAGACAATGGCCACAAAAAAGTACACACCGTTAGCGCCTACTGTACCATGTAACATGCCACGTCCTTACTAACTCACCGTGAAATATTCGCATGCATGCAAGCGTAAGTGCTAAATACTCATGGCCCTTAATGATAGATTTCAAACCATGTATTCTTCTACCGCAAAATAGCAGGACGAGAATTCAAGTAGCACGAAAATTATTTCGTGAAACAAGAGAAGTGAGAACAAAGTGCCTTCTGAATGCAGCAAAACACAGCACCCCTTGCCGGGTTTATATCGGTTCACGTTTTCCATCTTACTTCATCGCAGGGACGTAGGAAGTGGGGGGAGTGCTCACGACCCCCTCTGCTCAGGCTGAAAATTTAACGTTTTTTACCCACCAGGAATGAAAATCATCAAAGATTTCCGGAAATCGGGAATAAAGCGGCCGAAATATTGGGAGTTTCAGTCTGAGGGCCAAGGAGGGTGGGTACGTCCAGGCCCTCTTTGACGAAATCCTGACTAAACCCATTCCTTATCGTAAGGCGCTTGTTATTAGAACAAATCGCAGTTACCGTCAGCGGAAAAAATGGTTTGTTAGATTCCACAAATACTTTTCCAATTACAACGTCTCGCCTCTGAAGAAAATCATTTGGCGAAAGATTTGCTACCGTCATCTGTTGGTCAATATACCACTAATATTTCCCATGCTTTCGGCGCTGGCGTTTCAAGCGAAGCAGGCAAAACATTGCCCTTCGGTTCTCAAAACCTAGCCCATCCAGCTTCAACGTTACTCAATTTGTTGTAGGAGGTTTCCCGGAGGTTCTAAGAGGTTTTTTGTTCTAAGAGGTTTTCCTGCAAATCATCTGACACCCACTGCACTTTCAAACAAGACTGACCATCCGACGACGTTTGCACTCTGACTTTCCTTTCTCACAAAATCGGTGGGACTCTTTTAAACAGCCTGTATGTTTTCAAAAAAAAATCATCCACTTCGTTTCCTCAAATCCTCAATTCGTCAAATCGGAGAAGGTTCAAAAGACAGACATAACAACATGAAGTAATGGAACATAAAATACCTACGTGCCTAAGATCACGGAAACTTTCGGTATCTTTTACCACCAATAGGCAAGACGAAAAGGAAGATTTAGACGCGTTTAATTTCCTCTTTCAGGGTTGAACAATAACTTTCAAAGCCTCAGGGACTCACCGACTGTAAAAGTAATGTTTCCAGGAGGTCAAAGACATGTGAGAATATACTAGCTGAAAACGACAGCAATGCATTCCAGCACATATCATCGACAGTTGTCAGATGGGACAGTGGAGAAGGTGACATTACAGTTAGTGAACTCCTCTGTAAATAAAATACCAAAATATGGAGCCTCATTTCTTGATTAACCCCGCAGCCTGTCGGCGTGCTTCTTCCTTCATCTGACAGTACAACCCTAACAAAACGAACACTTCTCATTTGGTCCATTACATACTTTTCAACGCAAAAACACCTCGAGATGTGCCTTTTTGTCTGCTCCCTTTTCGCAGTTCCTTTTGCTTTAGTACACCACCGCAACCCTTCTTTATCCCTAGAGGTTTTGCCTGTCTACGCTACCACCGTGAACCAAATACCCTGCATAAAGGCATGAAGTAAACAATTATGAGCACCACGCGACGAAACGTTTGACTTGCAAACCAAAAGCAATATTTGCGCTGTCGTAAATGGCGACGCCACCGTCAGCTGCGACTGCGCATGAGTGGGCGCGCAATACAACCCGGCTGGCACGTGGTTAGCGGTTAACCGCGGCTGAAATTTTCGGCGCCAGCGCCCACGGAACGGCGACCGATTCCGCGCGATCGCAGCGAAGCAGAAAACGCGCCGCCCAACCGGAGCAGAATGTTGCCAAACGGAGCCACGCGGCCGCGCCAAGAAACAGGCAACAGGCCCGCAGAGACCGCTGCGGCTAACAGAACAAACGCAGCAGAACCGCCGGCTCAAGGGGCCTGCAGATCGTACAGGTTTAGGACCGCGGCACTTGCCAGAACTGCCCACCTACTCCAAAGGGACCAGAAGACAGATCGAAGCTCACGGTGACTCGTACAACACAGGGCAGACCCTAGACGAGGGCTTCCGCGTAGTGTGCAGAGCTCTGGACGAGGCGGGAGACGTGATGGCGAAAACGACACGAGTGGACGGAGCGTAATAAACCAAACTCTGGCGAAAACGTCGGCAAGCGCGCGCCAGCAACTCCGACAGTCCCCCGAACTAACAACGGCGGAACCGCACAACGAATCCGCAGGATGTGCCCACGTCGGCGGCAAAGTCATGACAATTCGACGTCGGCCCTCCAGTCTGTCGCGCACAGAGCTGAGGTTGGCCCACAGCCACCCGGCAGCTGGCACGCAGCAGTACGTCACCGCCGGCCGGGGTCGGCTCAGGCCTTCAATGAAGGTCGACCGGGGCCACCCCTCCAATCGAGACGGGACAGGGGCGACGCGGATACGCACTGCTGCACACCGCCGACCTTCACCGCCGTGCCGGGTGCATCATGAGAAGTCGGCCCGTCCAGGCTGACCGTGACATCGTCGGCGGCGTCCGCCGTAACCCACGGCATTATAATACATACACCGGCACTTACATCCGGCAGGATATAGCGCATGGGCAGCCCGCCGGTCTTTTATTGCGAATGCATAGAAACGCATCTGCTGCATGTGAACAGTGACGTCTGTCCCCCCCCGCTCGACACTGGATTGCAACAATGGACGTCAGCGAAAGTGTTATATTCAAATCACACAGCGACCTTGCGCTTTCGTAAAGCATGTGCAGCCAGATAGAGTGCAATGAGAATAAGACTTGTAAACTTTAATCCCTCTGAACTTTTGCTGATCCAGTGCGGTACCTCGTACGGCGCAAGACCAGCCAGACCTACTGCGTTTCTCTCGAAACGCAGTACTTTTTACATACTCGTGAGTATGCTTTTTGATTAAGTTTCGCGCGCTTGTTTTCCCTTATGTATTTCGCAATAGATGGATGTTTAACGCTCAATTTCCTTATCTTGCAACCGATGAACTGCAAATCTAAACGTCGCGCGCCCATGATATCGTTTCGCCATTTCTGAAGAGTTCCAAAACACCTGTAGAAAAGTCCACGAGCAAAGACGTCGTTGCAGGAACAGTCAAATGTTCCACCATTTTGTGCACGGCGATTACAACAATGTTACGCTACAGAGGCCATTATGGCATAGCCCGCAGCTCAATTGTTTTTTTCTTCTGATAGCTGAAGAGTGACACACGAGACCTACGGTTTCGCACGTCAGAATGTTCGTGTACGCTAATTACGACTGACATTTTCATGTTTTTCATCGACGTCGCTGGGATACATAAACACAGTGGAACACATTACAGTAAATAATGAAACCCTAAAATACGGGTATCACTTTAGCTATGATTAAATGGAATTAAATGGCTTAGTGGAACAAGAAAAAGGTGTCGCAAACAGCATGAGACGACACAAGAAAACAACAGAACACGAGAACGACTGGGAGCAATGATGCCAAAAATAAAGGAGAATGAATTCCAACCCATCACAATCCTCCACGGTAGCCGTCGAGAAGACCTGGTTCTGGGACTCGCGTGAGAGACAATCGAGCAACGATTTTCATGAACCAAGGGGAATCTCGAACGGGAAATGAACGGGAAATCTTCTCTGCATCCAACTGCAGACTTAATGCTTCGCCACTCGACAGCGCACAATAACTTTATGAGCAAAATTAACCTTCCGCGGCGTTTATGGTCAACCTGCTCCCAGCGTGTTTCCACAAAGAGAACATTTCTGTCGAGATATTTCCCAAAACATGCGCAGCGAGTAAAAAAACAACAGCGTGCTGTTGAATAGCGTATGATAACAAATCAGTATCGTTGTCATGGTCAGATCGCGTCATATCTGAAACGCAACGTGTCTTGCTGTCTATTAGCATGAATCGGCACAACCAAAATCCAAAATGTAAGCGAAATGGATTTTCATCGGAATAAATAGCCCGATTTTCGGCGTCAATTATTGGCACAAACATCAGTAGCAACAACAAGGACCCGAAAACGAATCAAGCGAAACAGCTCAACCTACATACTTCGGAAGAAACGTCCTCTGCAGTGACTCAGTATCCGGTTCATGGCAAATACATGCACATTTTGGCCGGATTTTCTCTAATGCCTCGGTCCTTCGCCCGAGGTCTGTTCACGAAATATCCAGCTTCCAGCTACCCATGGCAGGAAAATAAAAAAAGAAAGCACTGTCGGAATCGCGCAGCAATGACGTTATTAACATCGTTCATAAGTCACGAATAAAAAGCATGCCAATCAAAACTGAACACGTTTCCGTCTTCCGTCTTCCACTTAACGTACCAGTGATCAGGGAGACAAGTATTGTGCCTCTGGATAATTCTCCATAAATCCATAAAAAACGAAGAAAGGTATACAAAGCTTTCCTTACGTTTTCTTCAATCAATACCGCACATTTTAGTACATTTCTGCATGGGCTCATTCACGGTCACGTCAAATTAGCGTCGCTACAAGATGCTGGCATATTGCGATACGTGCTCTTGTGTCATGAGAATTCAACATACAACACCCTCGGCCTTACATTAGGTCATAGTCAAATAATTACTTTTGTGATTTTCGAAATGCAGTGTCAATTTCTGCGAGAAAGGGATCTAAGGCGGTGGCATTACGGTAATTCAACATTTCTGACGCGACTGTATAACACAAACTAATGACTGGCGACCAGTTCAATCAAACTCGTCCAGCAGTTTTCAGGACAATGCGTCGCAGGATATTTTTTTTACATAACCTTACACTGCAAGGCCAGCTGAATTGTCGAAAATTATGCCGGACTCAGAGGAGGATATATGGGGTGCTTTGGGGTTGTCAGTCCGAAAACCGCATTTCCTCTTCTTGCGGTATAATATAAACAACTATTGCAACTTGCACTACACCGATAGTTGACTTACAGCCAGCGTAGAACCACTGCGGCTGGCGTGAAACAAAACAGCATTACAGCTGAATCGATAAGATTGCGTACCATCACGTGACCTGAACCAGCAAATCTGAGTCCTCGCAAAAGCGCTAACGCGTGCCGGCAAACGCCGCGTGACGTCATCAGCAGGGCTTTGGTGAAGGGCGGGGCCACGTGAAAGGCTGAGTATATATGGTGCCGGTCCGAGTGGCTGGTCACAACCCGGTCTGCTCTTGCACAGCAGCCATGAGGCCACTGGTAAGTTGGCCGCTCGGAGTGACATCTGTCGGTCGAACGCCAAACTATTTCCAGCGGTGTCCGACCAAATGCTGCTTATCGCCACAGTACTGCTGTCCGGGTCGTTCCACGTCTCCTGGTCTGTCCAATTCCGATAAATTTCTTGACTGTTCCAGGCGATCCTGGCGGCCCTCTGTGCCGTGCTGGCCACCGTCAGCGCCGGCCACGGCTACGGCGGCTACGGCGGCTACGGTGGAGGATACGGAAAAGGAGGGGGCGGGTATGGCTACGGAGGCTACGGAGGCGGAAGTGGGGGTGGCTACGGCAAAGGAGGTGGCTACGGCGGCGGTGGATACGGCAAGGGAGGCGGCGGATACGGCGGTGGATACGGCAAAGGAAGCGGCGGATACGGCGGTGGATACGGCAAGGGAGGCGGTGGATATGGTGGCGGATACGGCGGCGGTGGATACGGCAAGGGAGGCGGTGGATATGGCGGCGGATACGGCGGTGGTGGATACGGCAAGGGAGGCGGTGGATACGGCGGCGGATACGGCGGAGGTGGATACGGCAAGGGAGGTGGTGGATATGGCGGCGGATACGGCGGCGGTGGATACGGCAAGGGAGGAGGCGGATATGGCGGAGGTGGATACGGCGGCGGTGGATACGGTAAAGGTGGATACGGCGGCGGTGGATATGGTAAAGGCGGGTACGGCGGCGGTGGATACGGCAAGGGAGGTGGATATGGCGGCGGTGGATACGGCGGAGGCGGATACGGCAAAGGCGGATACGGCGGCGGTGGATACGGCGGTGGTGGATACGGCGGCGGTGGATACGGCAAGGGAGGCGGATATGGTGGCGGTGGATACGGCGGCGGTGGTTATGGCAAGGGAGGTGGATACGGGGGCGGTGGATATGGTTATCACTAACAAGCGAACCACTGCATTTGCCTTTGCTTCAACTCTCCACTGCGCACCAGGTACGAAAGGCATCAAGATGGTATGAGACATCCATTCTCTGCCTACGCCGCGCGCACATTCAGTGCCAACGTTGTTCATTCATAAGCCGAAGAGCGACCAAATAACCGCGCTCCACTGACTGTGATGATTATTTATCAATTGGCTGTCTCGCTTGTACGTGACAACTTTGTATGCAATACAGGGCTTCAAATCATTGCAGAATTTATCGATACTGTGCCGAATTCTGGACGGCCGAATTCTGGCGGCCGAAAAATGGACGCGAATAGCATTGCCGTCATGGACAGGAAACTAGACAACTCTATGGCCTTCAATAACTCATCAGCCAGAGAAAAAAATCGCCGAGACCAATACTGCGGTACTTCGCCACGAGATATAGCAGATACTACGCTACTAGATACGTCAGATGCTACGGTACTCAAGACTTCGAACAACGGACATCACAGCTAATACGGACGCCTTCGCTCAAATATGACGGTGGCAGCCTCACTGCAGGGTATTTCGTATGTGTGAGGTTCGGAGAACAGTTATCGATGCTTCAAAAAACGAAATAAAATATAAAAATAAAATAACACAAAGCCCACTGGGAGATTGGAAAAAATATTGCAATGACCTGGAGGAGGCAGAATTCCACAACGCTGATGAATGACAACAAACGTCAAGTCAACATTATTCAGCTACACAAACCCAGTGTCGCAAATAAAAGTCAGCTGTGGCATCGTCTGTCAGCTGGTGTTAATTAACCCCTGAGCTGGAAAATAATTCCAAAGTTACGCAGACAGTCCGACCTGCACGTCTGTGTGGCTCCGTCGGGGACTGGCGAGGCCGCCCCTGCCCATCAGCATGCAGTCATCAAGGACACCCCGTGATCGGGGCCGGCGAGACACTCTGACCTCGCGGGCCGGCCGCCGGAGCGGGGGGGGGGGGGAGCTCCTGACATGGGGAGAGCGGCTCGGCGAGGAGAGCACCGCCCCATGAATTTTCGCGTGACGCACGGCCGCCGCCGCGCTGCGCTGGCGCCGGATTCAGATGCGCGGAGCCGCCCCCAAATGATGTCACGTGACGAAAACGGCCATGTGCTGGACTGCGGCAGCGTGACGATGCACCGCAGATTAAACAGATATTCAGACCAGACATTTTCCCGGTAATGGGGGCCGAGCATGGAGAAAATCATCCTCAGCTGAGGTTCGGAAGGAAATACACGTGTTCTCAACTCCGGTAACAAAGCTGTGGCTTGTAGTGCGAGAAATCCACGTCTAATGTAGATCCAAAACTACATATTTATAGAGTTTCGGTTGAATTTTCCGCGATTTCCCTGAACCTCATTCATCAATGTGCCATTGTGAGTTAATACGTGACGAGAGGAATGGATGTAGACCAATTAACGCTGGCAAAAGACCTGCACGTTCCTTAGTATTTCTCGGAAAAACGAGCATTGAAAACGAGATCAGAGACATTTTCGGGCCAAATGAGCTCGTTTATTTTCTTTTTAATAAGAACAAGGTTGATAAATGGACACTTTATCACAAAGTTTTCTTGGGTTTGTGCCTTTAGGTTGGTTTCCATGGTTATCTGTCACGGGCATATTCAGATTAGCCTTCATTTCAAACAAGATGATATATCCCGAAAAAGAGGCAATGTCACATCCGTATGTAGTCAATAACCATCCAACTTACAATGCAATCCATTTTTCGCACGAGTTTTTCGTCCTCAACGAACCGAAACGCCATGTGTCACAACGAATCTTATGAAAGTCACGTCCATGTCAGACCCACAGATAACATGCCAACGTCTGCATGCAAATGACCAGCAGCGCTTGCCCGTTAAACCACACGCCGGTGACGAATGCGAGGTTAGCATGCGGTCTGCACTAACCGCGAGAAGTTACGAGCACGTCTGTCGCTCAAGACACGAAAGAAAAAATAACGCACTTTCCGATACCCGGAACACACTGGCTTAACAAGACATCGTATAATTCTCACGAACACTTGGCGTGACTCAGTACACCCCTGGACAAGGAGAAAAGTTTCAAAAAATCCCCATCATATGAGAAACGTCACGCACAACCTCTCGATAATCTGCAACAGGAGATTGGTGGCCGGAGACCAGTAATTCCCACCGAAATGTTCTTTTTTGTGAGGGCGTGAACAAGTTTCTTTACGGCGTAACGTTGACGTTAAAAACCCGTCGAGACCAAACTTTCACGGAAATCTAGCCTTGGACCCTCGAAGGAGGTCATTTATCAAAGCAGGGGTGACGAACACTGATGGCTACACGCCAAGCAGCGGCGCACAGGGCCGACACTTCATGTTCTTGACTGCGGAAGCAGTCAGGGGTACAAGCAGTCTAACCTACCCTCCAAATGTAGATTTGTCATCGCATTTGGACGACTATATTTTGCGATCTAGTGCGCTATCAAATCAATAACAATAATAATTATTAAAAAACATATATTTTTATTTTTTTCCAATATCCCTATATATTAGAACGTCTCCCTATATATATATATATATATATATATATATATATATATATATAACTTGTTTATTTATAGATATGGGGCAGTAATAGTGACTCTCTGCCATAACCGACAAATAGGCTTTTCTGTCAGGAAAGTGCGCCATCAGTGGATTTTTCTACAGGGAAAATGGCATTTCTACAAGAAAGGTGCTTTTCTGTCTAAGAAGTGCTTCCCTTCGGCCCGGGCTGCCGGCTGGGCAAGAGCGTCACCGCCGCCGCCCTTAGCGGACGCTATTCGAGAGTGACGGCTCCGCCACCACCCCGGATCGCCTAAAGCACAATTCCAGATACATTCGCGAATATAACATGAAAAGTAATCTTATTCCGAACAGCTCGTTCCCAATGACACAGCGTTCCAGTTCATGTTTCAAATGACGGGCCTAGGTACCTAACACAAGTGAGGCAAAATTTACAGAAAGTTCAGATTTTCCTCCAAGGTCTCTGTTTCTACATTCTTGACCTGGGGGAGTTGCTATGTACACACATATCTTTTTTAGGGAGGGGTTATGTGTTAGTTTTTTGTGGTGGGGGAACGCATGAAAAACTTTATTAATTATACATTCCCTGTTTTGTTCAAGAGTTGGCTCGCAGCGTTTGCAGCAAATTAGGTCTCATGCTCCCTTACCCCAGCATCGGTCCCAATCAAACCTAGCTAATCCTCGGCACTACTAAACAACTTCAGCGCCTTTGGTGCAATAAACAGCAAAATACCTAACAAACCATAATCGAGGACGTGTTGGATGACTATGTCTTCAGCATAAAAACCATGAATATTTCCCATAGGAAATGATCAATGCGTTGCAAACGATCGCACTTATCATTAGAATATATTCCAAGTCGAGATTGAAAAAAACTCGCGTGAAAAAACGCGTTACAACACCGCGGTACCACGCTCGCACCGCCTGTCCCACCCACACGTCGTTGAGAAATGGCGGTTTGTTTACGACCTTGAGCGGATTAACACCTTCCGGCCCCGGCGGCACTACATTTTTGATGCATTTCTTTTTTGGAAGAGTTATTTAGCCGTATAAAAAAGTCTGATAACGTACAGAAATAAGCTGTAATAATACATAATATATGCACAATTACTCTTCGGCCAGCCCAGTACACGGCTCTTATTTAGAAACAACGTAATACCGCGCTTCACGCGGCATTACCTCTTTGCTAGACAGAGCCTAGTCCGATCGCACCCTTTATCGGCCTGCGGCCTCCAGTATCCCACAACGCGCGTTCGGCGCAACATTTCTGTACTTCATTTCCAGCTAAGTAGCCGAGTACCCCTTGGTGGGTGACGAAACAACCTCCCACGCCCCCTAAGAAGTGACGCGCCGGAGGCGGCCGGTGAATTTGACGCGCCGACGTGCAATCACGATTTTATCTGGCAGTATGGGAATCCCCTGTATCTGTGCTAGCTATCACTGACTGGTCAGCAGATGCTCTTTCCAAGGGTAGTACTTTCGAGAAAAAACAAAAGCGCCCTTGTGAGAGGCAGTTCGAGGGGCGCAGCCATGATTTTCTTCGGGGGAGGAGGAGGGCGGAGCTCAAGGTGAACTGGAATCGTACGAAAACCGCCTGCCGGGAAGACGATGGGCAATGGTTTTCACACAACAATGCGGGCCTAAGGGGGGGGGCAGGTCCCCCCGGCTGCGCCTGTGTACATTTTTCCTATATCGCTCCTGGTAATAATACTGACCTTGCTATGTACGCAAATGAAGTGATGTGTATCCACCTGGCGACCAAAATGCATAAATAACCACATCAGAAGCATCATAATTAATACTTAAAGTCTTGCAAAGCTTACAAATCATAACAATTAGGTTATTTCTTTTCATGCCACATCAAATGCATGTGGACTGCATGATTTGTGGAATGACAAAACATAAAAATGAGACATAAGAGCTGGTACAGATTTTAGGGAGTTAGTGGAAGTTCAAAAGTACGAGGATGCAGAGAAGACACAAAATATTGGAATGCATCAACAATCTGCATCCCTTTTACATACAACGTTCTTTGTTGCGTGATGTGTCCGTGCAGAAGTTAATAAATTTAGATGTTTATGCTAGCTCAAAAGTTAGCACTGCATGAATTTCACTTTCCTGTGAGTTAGAACTGACCAAGGTTGGGTCTGATTTATCATGTTACAAGTTCCCAATTTTCTGTGGAGCACTATGCCAACCCAGCACCAGTGGTTTGGAATGCACTGAAGACTGTTGAGGACGCACCAACCTTTGGATACCTGGGATGCACATGCGTCCCAAACTGCATGTAAAGTTCCATATGTGGCGGCGCATACAGGTATATGGCCCGGATCCAGGCCTGCACAAAAATCACTGGTCTACACTTCACGCAATCTAAAGACCACGTTCATCGGTTACGGTCACGGGCCTTAAGCGCGATTAGAAATACTGCAAAATCCTCGCTATGCCGGGAGAAGATTGTTTTGGAGGCAACAAACAACGTTTATCACACACTCAACAATTTCGGATCCAAACCATTTTCAGAAGTAACGACGCCTATCCCACGTTTTCATCACCTGCGTTGTCAATGACAATCGGTGATCAATCGAACCTCTAAAAATCCCCCCTAAAATTTCGCCTAACATCCCCTAAACTCGGACGCCAGCTGGACAATGGGAACAACAACGCCAACTGGACAGCACATCACTGGAGGCGTGGTGTGCATTAGGGGTCTGTTTTCAATTATGTTAACGGGCTTGCGATTACGCAACAATGCACGGATGCCCGTGCTTGTGCTGCACAAAGTGACGCACCGTCCTTCTCCCACTTCCCCCAACATTTTTTCCCTCCGTCTGAAGTTGAAGGCATGACCGGAAATTCACGAGCACGTGTCCAAGCCCAGTTCTCCACGGGCTTCAGTGTAACCCAACCAATTCCCAATCGCTCGCCAGCTCTGCTCGCTCGCTCGTCTGTGCCATCTCATCATCCCAGAGACAACAGCGGGCCGCTAGACCCGCCGCCCTCCGGACTCGGTTTGGTGCCGGGATGGAGCTGTGCTGACGGAAGCTCCTCCCGGCTCGGTTTGGTGCCGGGATGGAGCTGTGCTGACGGAAGCTCCTCCCGGCTCGGTTTGGTGCCGGGATGGAGCTGTGCTGACGGAAGCTCCTCCCGGCTCCGTTTGGTGCCGGGACGGAGCTGTGATGGAGCTGTGCTGACGGAAGCTCCTCCCGGCCCGGTTTGGTGCCGGGACGGAGCTGTGATGGAGCTGTGCTGATGGAAGCTCCTGCCGGCCCGGTTTGGTGCCGGGACGGAGCTGTGCTGACGGAAGCTCCTCCCGGCTCCGTTTGGTGCCGGGACGGAGCTGTTGTGACGGAAGCTCCTCCCGGCTCCGTTTGGTGCCGGGACGGAGCTGTGATGGAGCTGTACTGACGGAAGCTCCTCCCGGCTCCGTTTGGTGCCGGGATGGAGCTGTGATGGAGCTGTACTGACGGAAGCTCCTCCCGGCCCGGTTTGGTGCCGGGACGGAGCTGTTGTGACGGAAGCTCCTCCCGGCTCGGTTTGGTGCCGGGACGGAGCTGCACGCCAGCCGCTCCGTCTCACGTACTCTGGCGCCGCCACGAACCCGCACGGGCTGTTAGGAAACAGGACCAGGCCGCGGCCTCGGGTACACTTTTGACGTCCGAGGTCAGTCAGGTGTGACAGCGGCGCTGCAGCGGGCGCAGGAGTGCTGGCCACTGGCACAGCAGCGGCGAGCACACAAACGATCAGAGGTCCTCTGGGCGGCGCCGGCGCGTCGACCGGCGGTGCCGGCGCCGGCAGCTGCACCCCATATCAGGCAGCACGCGGCGGGGTGGCAACTTAAACCTGACGCAACTGGCGTGCTTCTGGCCTTCTGTAGGCTCGCTGGGCAGTCTCATGCCTGATTTTGAATCGATTCGAATCAACAATGAATCGACTCCGCACTTTATCAATTTACTTGCGAATCAGAATCTGAACCGATTCAGTAAGCACCTGCAGCGGAGCGGAATCAGAATTGAGTCAACATATTTGTCCGGCGTGATATGTTTGTATATATATATATATACATATATATATATATATGTATGTATATATATACAAACATATCATATATGTACTAATTTATTTGCAAAAAAATATATATATATATATATATATATAGTGTCAATATCGTTCTCAGCTGAATCAAAACTGAACCGATACGCTTATGACTCTGGACCCACAACGAATCGATTCACCTTTTACAAAACGCACTGAATCTGAATATCGATTTCCCGCTTCGAAAATCTGAAAGCGAATCGATTCACTTTGTGTGAATCAGGAACAAGCCTGCCGCAAGGCGACGTTTCCGAGCCCAGCTAACGTTGCGGAACTTTGTCGAGAGCCGAAGCAAGTCTGTGGGACCCGCATGGGCCGCACAAGAAACAGGTGTGGCGAGCCCTCGCAACCTCGGCCACTTCCCGCGACGTTCCCCAGGCGGGTAACGACTCGGCTGCAGTGATGGACGTTCATGTCAATGATCAGCGACTAACCAATGCTGACAACTTAACTCTCTCGCTGTGAGAGAAAATGCAGCAGTAGGCTGTCACGCTGGTAAGCGCGATAACTGACTCATTGCGAGAATAAGAAGGTCTAACACTAGGGTGCAGAAACAATATGCCCGACAGACCCGCAATGATGATAAATCGTTTGGCTTAGGACTCTTCTGACCGATGTCTGACGGTTATTTCATTTCGCCTTCTGTCCTGTCCCCCGTGTTCCGCTTTATCAGTTGACGTACATGGAGGAAAAGGAAAACGAAGAGCAGGAAGGACGAAGCCACATACACCAATGCTGGCAGATGGCGGTGCGATATCGACCATCCCACCTCGAATCCCTTCGCTGACGCTTAACTTACTGCGTGATATTACAGCGCGGCCGTCGGCAAAGAAGGAAGCACAGAGCGCAACCAAAGACAATGCGCTTCGTGCCACGTGTGACAGAGCACGACTCCACGGACGGAGCTCGATCTACGCGAGGCGGGAAAAAACCAAGCACCCCGCGGCGGAGCTCCGCCAGCTTCGCGGGGGCAAGCCAAGCTCCGAGACCGGGCCACCGAACTCACCACGGCCCGCTCCTCCTCCGAGCCCTGTCGAGGTCACACGGGTCAGCTGCGACCGACCGCCGCCGGGCATCACGGGCCGGCGCCGGCCCCGACCGGGTGAGAGGGCGCCCGCAACGACCCCCCCCCCCCCTAATGGACCGCGTCGACCGACACGCGTCACTGGGGGTCACCGGGTTTCCCAACGGCACAGCCCGGCCAGTCAGCGGCGCAAATCGCCGATCGCGGCCAGATGCGACGAGCGTGATTTGCGCCGGAACGGCCGATATTTGCGTCAGCGACCGGCCCACAGTCGGCGCGCCACTCACAGGAGCGTGTCTGCGCCACATTGCGCGCCTGAGATAACGTAACCCGGCCGGTGCTGGCCGGCGCCCGCGAGTGCGGCGCGTCAGCACGTCTGCAGGTACGCGCGCGTGACACGACTTGTGACATGGACCCAGGGCGTGCGTGTATAACCTGCTGCTTCTTGGTGTCGGCTGTACAGCCTGTACTACAAAACTGTATTCCCGACATCAAGACGTAGCGACATATCAAGACATAAAGGACAAAGTTTCCAACCCCGGGTACTTGTCTGATGGAGGGAGCAATGGCAGACTGGGCCCGACATGTCATGATCTGACGGAGGGACCACTGGCAGACTGGGACCGACCTGTCCTAGTCTGACGGAGGGACATCTCACAGGCCGGGGCCGACCTGCTCTGGTCTGGCGGAGTGCCCGCTGGCAAACTGGGACCGATCTGCCCAGCTCTGACGGAGGGACCACTGGCAGGCTGGGGCCGACCTGTCCTGGTCTGACGGAGAAGTCACTGATGCACCGGGACGGACCTGCCCTGGTCTGGCGGAGGGATCACTGGCAGACTGGGACCACCTGCCCAGACTGACGCACGCCGGAGACTGGGACCGACCTGCATGAACTCGGGCTCGTTTGCCGTTTGGTCCCAGCGATTCTGCAGGATGAAAATGTTCGGGTTCGACAGACGAGAAGAGACCTTGTGGAAGAAGTTCTTCTCCTGCAACGACAAAACATCAATTAAGTCAAGAACAACTCGTGACTTTTACGAGCGTAAACGACCCCCTCTGCATTTCGTACATTCACAGAATCCATCATCGTCACCGGACAGAACGATTTCTTCGTTTCGCGCACTCAATTACGGAACAAATTAAAGGAGGAACAGCGAGGTATACAGACTTCATTATTTTTCAGTGATCAACGATGGTTATAACTCAGCTTACAAACAAGTGTCAGCAATAATCACCAAAAAAATCGTTAAATTAGCTTCTGCGGGGAATGCCGCAAGCCCCTTTCGGCTCTCACTGCCCTGATGCCAGACATTACTTTGCATCTCTAATTCGTCATTAGCGTATAGCTCGTCTCCACACAAAACATATGAAGTCCATAAGGACTAGGGGGCCATTGCCTTTCGATGCGTTTCCAGGATATTTCGGACCAAAACATGACACTTCGGAATGGGTTCTGTCGTTAACTTGCTCTCACAATACTACGTCCGGGGCGTGGTCCAGCAGGCTGTCAGTTCAACATCTCACGGGCTTTATGCACGCCTGATCGCCGATCGCAGCCCATAAACATTGATCGCGCGTTCAATTTAGTCTAATCACATCTCCAACTGGCGGACAAACCGGAGGACATCCGCCAACGGCTGCACGAGAGTGCCACCCACGCAGTGCGCAATCAATCAAACAATTGCTCCTCCGAAGATTGATAACGTGAAAAACCGCGTTCGTGCTGGAGCTTTACCGCCGTGAGATACCCGGACACACTTGCACAGCACTCAGCGCTGAGACAATGGACCCCGAAATTGCCAGCTGCCACCCCGTGAGAATAGGAAAAGCTGGCACCTGAAAGTTACGAATAAGGCATTCAGAGACGATGACGGGGAAATGTACAATAATAAAGGCTGGAAAATAAAGGTTCTGTGGAAAATAAGGGTTCCACAGGGACAAGTACCCGTGGAACCTTCTTCTGATTTATGTCTTCGATGCACGAAATATTAAACGCATTCAAATATAAAATAAAGCGCAAGTATTTATACATTATGTATTATAAACCTTCATATAACTCACTGACCACGAAACTTGCAATACGATAAACTGGCAGCTAAAACTAAGCTACATGGTGAGATGGCATCATTAGAAAAATCAATAAGCCACGCACGACCAGCACCTGGCCCACGAAAAACGCATGGCCCAACCCTCGTCCTCATCCCGCTCCTCCTTCCCCGTCTGAAGCCAAAAGGTCTGCTAGGCGATATCGTCCGTTATTCATCCCCACCAATTTATGTTGGCCGGTAGTCCAAACTCACACGATTGGTGTTAACTAAGCGCACAGTTAGCTCGCCCTCCGCCTTCCCATCTCAACAGCTCTGTCTGTACTTATGCAAGCTCTATTTTGCGTCAACACTGCATTTTGTCAGCACACGACTTGTCTAAAAACTTTCATAACGGAAGTCGAGGGGCATGTCACATTTTATCCATTTCCCACCAGGCACCAGTAATAAACTGTTCGTTGTCTATATAGCCTGCCTGAGCAAAGTAGCACCTTTGTATGCATACAAATACGCTATGATATATATTTTTACACATTTCGTGCTCCGATACTTCATATTACCTCCCATTTACATTTACACATCAGTGTAAACGTCGAGTCATTACTGTCAGAGCTGTTCATTTCCCAATCGGGCATCTCTTTTTCCTCCGCCTGTTTAACTATTTCCGACTTTCTCCCGATGTCCAAAGCTGTTGCACGCCGTGCGCTTTCACGAATGTGATGATCCGAGGCGTGTGATACACACTGCAGAAACAATGTCAACAAATAACCAGCTATCTCTGTTCGCGATATCCTAACAGCACCCAAGACTCGGTCGCTAAAAATTACTGCAACAAATAACAATGTTATGCCAACGTCAGTAATTCACATGTCCTCATATTTGGATTTCATACGTAAGCGGCTCGGGCAATGAGCATTTTCACGTGGGTAGCACCAAAATATTAACATTTAAAGAAGATATGGCAGAGGATTCAACATAAAACCTGACTGCAAAACAATCTACATAACCGCAATGAATCGCAACAATTACAACACGGCTACCTAATGGACCATGAAAAGATTATATCTCCAACAAATAAACGAATGAATTAAAAAGAGACAACAAGCATGGCCGAAGATCCATCTACACAGCACACGAAATGTACCGACCTGTAAACAACGAATACTTGTTCACGCTATTCCCACGCCGTCGCAAAATCACTTCATTAACGACGTCGTCCGCAACTTCATGATAATTCCAGCCCAGCGGATAAATTGACCACGACCAGGCGAGAGACAGTTGCGCCACTGGCGGCACGTTTTCATAACGAGCGCAACACGACGCCGAGCAGCCCCACCCGGGACTGGTGACTGGAGGGCACGGAACGTCCCTGACCCCCGGCTGGTATCAGTCGGTCCCCGGGACTGGTCACTGGAGGGCACGGCACGCCCCTGACCCCCGGCTGGTATCAGTCGGTCTCCAGGACTGGTGACTGGAGGGCACGGAACGTCCCTGACCCCCGGCTGGTATCAGTCGGTCCCCGGGACTGATGACTGGAGGGCACGGAACGCCCTGACCCCCGGCTGGTATCAGTCGGTCTCCAGGACTGGTGACTGGAGGGCACGGCACGCCCCGATCCCCGACTGGGATCAGTCGGTCTCCAGGACTGGTGACTGGAGGGCACGGCACGCCCCGATCCCCGGCTGGGATCAGTCGGTCCCCGGGACTGGTGACTGGAAGGCACAGACGCCCCTGACCCCCGGCTGGTATCAGTCGGTCTCCGGGACTGGTGACTGGAGGGCACAGACGCCCCTGACCCCCAGCTGGTATCAGTCGGTGCCCCACCCCCCCACCCACGGCGGCAACAGATGACGTGGCGGCCAGGCAAGATCTGATCACTAAGGACGTGGCGCGTTTGCTGACACCATAGAAAAACTTCAGAGATATGCTGAGCTTAACTTCACGTTTAATCAAGTTACCGCGGAAAGAACATTACGCCACGAACATTTTCGCTGCGTTGCGAAGCAAATGTTGGACTGCATTACGACTGTCGCCAGGAGAACTGGGCCAAGTTGCCTCAGCCCGTAAAGCCTAAAGTCGTGTCATCCCGTAAGGCGAGAACAACAAGACACCGTGAAGAACTCTGACAACGCCAGGCCGGCTCAGAATAGCTGCCCCTTTGCAGGAAAATGTTATGGGTGTTTGGCGTTTTACGAGTTTCTCAGTGCAATTCAAGGATCACGTTTGCGTTGCGCGATTCGCTGACAATTTTGTAATGTCTGTCGAGGATCAACTGTCCCATATGCGACGCGATTCATGATACACGGTGCAAAAAAAAAACACGGCTGCAGGTCGTAAATTTTCCCCGTGGAAAAGAGCCAAATGCTCCTTCAGCGCGATGAAAAACTTTGACAAAGTATTGTTTTACCTCGTTTGACGCAACGCGCATCCGCCCTTCACAACATCAAAAAGGACTTAATGGGCTAAAGGAGCAGTCAGTAACCAAAATGTGATGGTTGAAACCAAAATATTGTAAAATAGTATCTTCAGACATCATCAAAATCCTGTTGAAAGGGATTGCAATGCAAGTCCAAATCCACAGAGACAAAAGGAATGAAAAGCAATCCCAAATCCCACGAAACCAACAGGACTGCCATTCAATCCGCAATACACTTCGCAATCCTTGTTTCGAACAGTTGCTTTTCGCTAAAGCAGCTACAATAGTACGTACCAGGTGTTTCTATTACTGTTTGTGATGGGAGTTGAACGTCAGCTATCGTACTGCATCGCCATGTTTTGTAACATGTCAACTATTGATCACAAAATTTGACCCTTATATGAAGCTGAACTGTGGTGAGACGGCGTTAAGTGACCAACTTCGGGAAGGATACCCTTCCATAACACTCTCAGTGCATGCAGTTCGAGTGGTAGGTGTTAGACGGTTTATTTCCTTGGAAAACAAAGCTGACGATACTATTCATCTAGAGAACAGGAGGGGCCAACTGCCATTTAGGGAAGAACAAGTCAGACTGGGAAACTGGAGGCAGACTCAATGCTATGCTGAACAGTTGTCTTACAGATGTGACCTTGTTTGCAATCACAACAGCTGGGCATTAACTTCTCTGTAGTTTTGGGACTATTATCTAGTTAATGATAAATACTCAGGTTTACGACGACAGACGATCAACAGGCCTGCAGCCGATGTACGGATCCTGTGTCACGGTCAGCCAAAATCAGGTCATCGTTCCTCTGCATTTCGCTGAACGGATATGAATGGCTTATCCTTCACAATCAGGTACGGATTTACCCTAAAATTTGACGCAAACTTTATTGCTTCTGAAGGGCGACTTTGTAAAGCAGGTATTCACAAAAAAATTAGCACCACGAGAAAGCAGGTGCAACTACCAGATGCGCACAGAATCTGGCACAGAATATAACTTCTATTTCCCGCACGATGGCTCGATCGGATCGAGGAGTCAACAAGAATCACACAGTTCTACAAAACACACAAAGACGAAGGCAAGACCCTAGGATCAGTCACTATCTGCTGGAGAAAGTGTCAAAATTCACCAAAATCCACCAGGTCATGGCGAAAGTGAACAATGACTTATGTCTCGACAGAAACAAATGAAGTGAACGAAAGCTGACTAAACGACGTCGAACTTGGCTCAGAGAACCAGGCGGGGACTGAGCAGCACTCGTATGATCGGCCTCTTCTCCGGTCGAGTTCTACTGTCAACATCAAATGTGTCCAAGAGTCACATCCACAAATGTCACCTCGCTTACTACATGCTAGAGAAGGTAAACTTGCAAGCATCGGAGCGAAGGTATCTTAATATCTCAAAGAATGGCTCTAAAATACATCTGGTTTTCAGGCAATATACACATTCAATTAATAAACGACCTTAAATATACTAGGATACACTGTAATGGTTATACAAATCAGTCACAAATCAGAAATATCTTACACTCAACGTTTCGGCCAGGGGCCATCGTCAGGAGTGACTGATTTGTATAACAATACCGTGTCTCCTAGGATAATGAAAGTCGTTTCATAACTGAACGCATACCCGGTGCCGAAAAAATGGTTTGGCAAAAGGAGCTTGGCGTTCTATCCTGGGCCGTTCAGCTCAGGCTGCGAAGTTGACGTCGTTATGGACGACCAGGCAAGATTCGTCATTTCTGGCCAAGTTCTCCAGGACCTGAGGGTTTTATGTCACTGACAACTTTGACTGTTCAACTTTGAGATCAAGTGCCTTGGGAGGGATATGCTTCCATAGCGCGTAAGGACATGAACCCCCCCGCAGCATTCCTGGTGAGGGGGAACCGGTGTCCAAATAACCATAACTTCCTGACATAGTGCATAAAACGACACCTGATGCCCTTCCTACGCCAGCTGGACCCTGAGAGGGACACACTCTTCAGGCTTTACCTAGCTCCCTGCCAATGCCAACATGATGTGATGTTATGTCTGGATGCTGCAAGCATCCCTATGTTAAGAGTGATGAAGCCCTACGAACATGTCCAGCATCAGACGGATCGAGTCGTTCTGGAGCATTCTGGCAAAAGGTCGGCACGAGCGGAACTGGATAGCACCACCTAGGAAGCCGCTGCGAAACAGGATCGGAGAAGGCTCGAGGTGGACATAAATATTGTGGTCAGGATAATTCACCAGGTGCGGAAGGATTCCTTTATTATCGGCCATGATAGGATCATGGCTGCTAAGTAAAAATATCAACGGAAAGAGCAGACTCCTGAGAGACTGCAACTCCATGCCAGTATCTTCTCGAATATCGAATGAGAGCTGACAGGAATTTGCGTAGTCTTAGGAGACATCTGTGCTAAAATTATGTAGATGAAAAATGAAAAAAAGCCAGAAAAGTGAAGAAAAAACGTTAGGTCATGGCAAACGATACTGGACCAAGTCAAATCTTGTCATAACAGAGTGGGAATGGTGAAGGGTGGAATGCGTGACTATGCTTGGTTGCCAGTAGTACGTGGCAGCATCACTTTATCACTATCTGGCATTGCACAATCATCATTTGTGATATGCTCCTCGGTCACTGACCTAATAAAAGGCATTGCATCCTTCACATACCGCATACGATCCTTTTCCAACTGTGGGTGTGAGACAGCCCTACCGACAAAAATTATTGGCTACGGCCACAGCTTATCTATGCGACGTCGCGTATTTTTCGTCCGCATCGCAAGCAGCAGGCTGATTTAGGCTTAAACATATTGCATGGCACAATTAATCGCAGAATAGGTAAAAGACCTGACAAGACCTCATACTGAGAGTCTGGAAGGCGACGTAAAACAACGACGAAAACAGCAACTGGCATTTCTCGCCACCCTATATATATATATATATATATATATATATATATATATGGGTGGCGATAAGGTATATATATATATATATATATATATATATATATATATATATATATATATATATATATATATATATGACAAGAATATATATACACCTTATATATAAATATATATAGGGTGACGACAAAACATATATGTATATACGTATATATATATATATATATATATATATATATATATATATATATATATATATATCACCTCAACAGAAATAATGCATCCTAACTGCCAAAGTTCATGAAGAGTCAATCCAAGTCAGTCCGAGACTCAATCAGAATAGTCGTTCTTATAGTACAGGCGGCAGTAAGCAGGGATCGCAAAAAGGACTGCAGAAAAACGCAGGGCAATCCGCAATCCAGTCCCTTTTGAGAAACGGATTTCTTTCCGCCTACAATCCTTAACCCTATTCCCGGCAGGGGGGACTGAATCCGCCCCCCCTCGGGTTTTCTGCTTGCCAATTCCAGGCTTTTTAACGCAGCTTCACGAAACTTGGTGACTTTTCCTGGCTACTCTTTCTACGTGCCGTGACAAAATTCAAAATTATATTTAGGGGCGGAGCCAGACAACGTTTTTGGGAAGCACCTCAGGGCATTTTTGGCCATGTTGAGGGTAAAAGGAAAATGTCTGCCAAAAACAGAGTTTTAAAGACAGAGCTTAAAACTTTATATGGATGTATAGCTAAATAGTTGGGCAATGTGTAGATGTAATTTTGTTTATCTGAGGTCATTTTGCAAGGTCAGGTAAAGGTCAAAAGTCAAAATTTGTTTTTTCGCAATAATTTCGGCGCCGTTTTTTCAAATGCCAAAACCCGGAATACATGAGGTAGAACGGTGCCTTCTACTTGTGTACCAAGTTTCAGCTTGATATCAGGTCGGGTCACAGAGCTATGACCTAAAATGTCAGTGCGCGTACCCTCTATCGCAATAGTCATAAAATGAAATTTTTGAAATAGAGTGAATTCAAATAATTGAAAACGTTTACAGATAATATTAAATGCACACGAGATCATTCCACGTGACCTCGAGGTCATTGGAGGTCATTTAAGGCCAAAGGCCACAAGTTGATCTAAGAAACGGGCGACCATGACAGTTCCCCCTTTTTCATGTCCCTGGCACCGCCTTTGCTAACATTATACAAACATTGTAATGCGATTTGTACTTCTTTAGTATAACACGACTAGCAGAAGCCAAAAAAGGTGTTTGCGTCTTTTGTTCGTTCAGTTATTAGAAAACTAATCCTCCTATTTTTAAGACCCTGTGAACGCCCATGATTTTTCTCAAAATTTCAGATTTGCGGACCCATGGTAAAAGCCCTATCCATAATCTCTCGATTCATGCCAGTTTTATCAAAATCGGTCCATAAACAATGGAGTTATAAGAAGTCCAAAAGTACCCCCATTTTGACATTTTTGCGCCCTGTATCCACAAATTTCAAAATTTTGAAAATTTCTTTTTATAAAAATGTAGTTCACGTCACGGCAAATCGATTGCCGTTTGTTGCGATGAAATCGGACGAGTAGTTCTCGAGATCTCGGGGGGGGGGGGCGAATCCGGCCCCCTGCCGGGAACCGACCATACCGTCTAGCCCTCCGGGAATAGGGTTAAAAGACCACAATCTAAGACTGCAAATTCTGCAATCCAAATCCTAATGATTCCTGGCTGTCTTGGAGCACCAATAATTAGTCTCAAAACATCGTAACTCGGTCTTACCCGACCCCGGGAACCTATCCTAGCATCACTTGGGTAATGTATGGTATTCAAATTTCCGCGGACTTGCAAAAGAAAATCCGGAAAGAGCCATAGTTTCAGTGGGGCAGCACGAATGGTCCGTCCTTTAAACAGGAGTCATCGGCGAACGTGGCTGCACGGCAACCGACAGTCAGTCACTCTGAAAATCCAGGTGTGGCACAAAACCAGATTTGTTAAGCTGAAGGTTAATGGCGTCACGGGGCAGTTCAACATCCCAAAACTTACGTCAAAATTCCCGCCGCTTCGGGGGCGAACCGACGGGCCGGAATGAATAATACATATATCAAATAGGTCTAATTAACGCGACAAGGCACATTTTCACAGTCACCTGTGGTTCACTTAGGTCACGAGATCAAATCAGACAATGACATGACCACTTACGCCACAAGATCAGCTGAGCCAATGGCCAAACATCTTATCCTGTACGTGTCCCTTCCACAAAATTCAAGAAGTTCAGGAACGGTATTTATACCTTTTCACCTCGAACAATGGTAGCTAGAGCCACGATTTCCCCAGTCAGAACCCGAATCAGCATTGAGTGAAATCCCAAAATGTTTTTCACGTCTCTCGAGGACACATATGACTTGCATGGCCATATCCTTGGCCTGCAAGCTTATTGGTGTCATCCATGTTAGGATTCTTGCCAGTCATGTCACGAGGCAGTCCAGATGTGAGAGCGCAAACAGAGCCTGAAAACACCATATATGTAATGGGTTACGACGCCATCTGAAATGACCTATGATGATCTGATCAGCCATTCTTGGCAAAAAGGTCGCTGTGTACTTAAGACATTAGTCCAGCAAATTTCAGACCGGCGTTTCTTTTTTATTTGTTTTTGTCATTCAAAGGTAGGTCAGAAAAACATCGGGAGGCGGGACGAGAAAGCCCCCAACAAACGGATAACGAAACACTTGCAAGCCCTTACATAATCATGGAAAATACAATCCTAGTGTCCGCCACACGAATGTTCATATGAGACAGGCCTTGCCAGAAGAATAAAAAAAAAAACGCCAAACCGAGATCACGGTGGGTTAGTTAATGCATGCGCGTCACACACGGAATCGTGTAACTGATGTCCTTAAACGGCCCAATAAGTAGACCCGTTCATAAGTTGGTGGTTTTGCTGAGAAAACGTCAGTTTCTTGTCCTGCACAATAAATCGTGTTTCTGCTCGTACGTGGGCGCGGCACCGAAAATCGTGCTGGCCTGGTTGCGGCAACACAAATTTCACGTGAACAGGTCTGTTCCTTGCTCTGCACGACACTACCAGTCCAAGGCCAGGGGAAATCACAGCTCTGCACGGGGAAACCGCTGCCGGCACGTACGGTTCTACTGAGTGCGTCATGCTGTTCTCCAAGCCATTGCATTTTTTTTTCCATGCAAACAAATGTGACTAACGCGACAATAATCCAAAAGGAATGCCTTTGTGACTAAGCACAAAAACTGCCGTGGACTAAACCACCTTTGTTCAGCCGTCGGCCCACGTCGTCAAAACCAGGCAAATCGGGCCTGTCGCGGCCCATGACGTTTTCGCCTGCATCGTGGTCGTCTGCGCACCAACCCCTGAGAGCCCACATTTCTGCGAGCTGCGCCGCGGGCCGAAAGCGCGCGTCACGGCCGCAGCAGCCGGCGGAGCCCCCGGCCGCCGTCCCGTCCGAAATCCGCCGTGATAAACGGCGGAGAACGGCCGCATCACGAGCGCCCTGGCTCGGCGCGACCCGTCCTGGGCCGGCTGAAAGGCCGCCGCCGCGCCGCCGCCGGCGGCCCAGATGACACTGCAGCGGCGCGGTCACGCCTGACCCGGGGGCGGCGACGGAGGGGGGGGGGGCAACGGCGACCGTGGGGTAAGACGGCGCCGGCGTCTGGCGCGCCGGACGAATCCACCGTGTCAGCCTGACTGACCGAAACCGGCCGCCTCTCGACACAAAACGGCACGGAGCGGCCAGTCAGCCACCCTCCGCCGCTGAATCAGATACCGAAACTGACTCCAGAAATACGCTCAGTGGCACGGCAGAGGAATGACTCGCAGATGAATAAAACTGCCAGGACTGACAGGACGCATCAGTCAACAAAATGCGATGTCAGCATCTTCTGTACAGTACTGCATCAGTAAAACCAGCCGGATGACACTGACAAAGAAAGATGCATGTCAATTTCCAAAACAAGAAACGTTATTTCATGGGAATTTTGCCGACAGCACAGCAATGCCCATTGTCGAAACGGACGCAGAAACCGTAAGAATCTTGATGCTGTCATTTTCCCGGCATACGCCTCAGTTTTCAGGCCCAAACCAAACGATCTAACGATCTCGTCACCTCCTCGTCTCCAGCGCCCTCGGCTGCACACAAGACCCCATCTCGTGCACAGCGACAGTGACCTCCACAAACCAGGCCGGACAGAGGCAGCCTCGCGGTACCCATCACCGTCCACCCGGCCGACAACCGTGATCCGCGAAACCGGCTGACGCAGCACCCGCCCACCGAGCGGCGGCAACGCGCGACGGCCGACCGCCGCAGACGACACCAGGCGGAACGTGGTGGGGCGCGGCGCCCCCCGGTCCGGCCAGAAATCGCTCCGGCCCCAGCAGGGCGGGAGCTGGGCCGCTCATCTGCGCCCTGAACGAGGGTCGCTTCTTATTCATCGGCACGCGACCCGTCGGAGGAGCCGCACTCGAGGAGGAGCTGCACTGGAGGAGGAGCTGGCCTGGAGGAGGAGCTGCACTGGAGGAGCTGCCCTGGAGGAGGAGATGCACTGGGGGAGGAGTCGCCCTGGAGGAGGAGCTGCACTGGAGGAGGAGCCGCCCTGGAGGAGGTGCACTGGAGGAGGAGCTGCACTGGAGGAGGAGCCGCCCTGGAGAAAGAGCTGCACTGGAGGAGGAGCCGCACTGGAGGAGGAGCTGGCCTGGAGGAGGAGCTGCTCTGGAGGAGGGGCCTCCCTGGAGGAGGAGCTGCACTGGGGGAGGAGCCGCCCTGGAGGAGGAGATGCACTGGGGGAGGAGTCGCCCTGGAGGAGGAGCTGCACTGGAGGAGGAGCCGCCCTGGAGGAGGTGCACTGGAGGAAGAGCTGCACTGGAGGAGGAGCCGCCCTGGAGAAAGAGCTGCACTGGAGGAGGAGCCGCACTGGAGGAGGAGCTGGCCTGGAGGAGGAACTGCTCTGGAGGAGGGGCCTCCCTGGAGGAGGAGCTGCACTGGGGGAGGAGCCGCCCTGGACGAGGAGCTGCTCTGGAGGAGGAACCGTCCTGGAGGAGGAGCTGCATTGGGGGAGGAGCCGCACTGGAGGATCCCGAGTAACCGTCCAAGGTGGCAGAATACGACGAACGAGTCCACCCTTTCGAAAAGCGGTCTGTTTAAAAGACATTCTCTGCGAACTGCTCTGACTCAAACGATTCAGGTCTTCTCGAGTTCAATCAAATCCTTTACAAGCCATTTTGTCAATCGCCACTAGCCTACCTAACACATCAGTATTATGGAAAATCCACGTTTGTTGTTATCAAATCTCCTGAACCTCACAAGCAAGCTGTCCAACGTCCCGCAGAATGGGTGGCAACGGCCTTCACCCCCCTCCCACAGCGGAGAGAACACCACACTTCCAGCGCAACTCCGCAACACGCGAACTTAGACAGCATGACTGCACCGTCGTTAACGGGCTTCCATGGATATTGATGGAACATAGCTTTTCCAATGCTTTTTAATCGAAGCAGATTCTTTGCTACGGATGACTTGGAATCTGCCTCGTGCGATCAGCTGCTTATTCTTGTCGCGATTCAACAGCAATAAGGGCTTTCTCTGCGCGTCTTCGAACGGCAAATCAACATCAATGTGCGGAAAACAATGGCATACCGTTGTGGCCTCACGGAAAACCTTCCAATCAACCGCTCATTTGGCACTGGATAGATGGCAGCACCTCCGCTTGCTATCAGTGTAGCTAAGTTTCGATGATGTGGGAGTACATGATCTACATTAAAGAGGCCCTCGTTATTTATTGAAGATAAGCATGAAACGGAAAACATTTAGTCCTTGGTATGTAAAAGGGGTGGTGACGTCACACGTGAGTGCTGTCGGGTGTGACGCAAGAAGAGCGGTGGACCCACCGTCTGCATCAGGGTGGACTCGGCGTTGGCCACCAGCACGAACACGTCCGCATCCAGACAGTGGGTGTCTATCCATTCGTCCAGGCCCTGGCGGAATTAGGGAGTCATGGGAAATTCAGATGTCCACACGTATACAACTTCATTTACGATGCGTCAGAACCAGAACGCGTCACGTTGGAGTTGCTGCAGGCTATGTCCACAGGAAAAGTCACTTGAATACATAAATAACAAACTCCAGGCAAATATGCAAACAATCCGTCACGCAGCGCCACCACGACCCAACACTGCCGCACCGAAACAGAAAACCACGCGGCATCTGCAAACACCAACGGTCTTGCCTCGCCGTTTCAAGGCATCTCCTCCCGAACACCGGCAACGTGACCGCCACGCTCAGCGTTCACTCAGTTGACCGCCCAGCACGCGAGACGCAGTAAATCCCACGCCCACCGCCACCTAAGGCGAGGCCGTCCCGCACCTGGGAGACGTCGATGCCCGGCGAGTCGACGAACACCACGTCGTCCCTGAGCAGGTGGCAGCGCTGCTTGGGCCAGTGGACGTAGACCACGGCCGACTCGTCCAGCTTCTCCTTGTGCAGCGCATGCCCGAGCTGGGTCACCGACTGAGCAGAGGACGGGGCGTCATCGGCGTGGGGTAACGACGTGTTGGCGGCCGGCGACGGTACCGTCGAGGTGCGTCGACATCGGTCAAAACGAAAACAACAGGAAAAAGCCAGCATTACAGTGCCACCAAATGATAAGGCCAACGGCGGAGGCTTTATGACTGGGGAGGAGTAAGCTTATGAGACACGCAGTTTTCAAATAATCGCGTTCGTGCGCGAAAGGTTTTGCGTACCTGAAATCGATCTCGCCCTCTGAGGAGGGACATTAACATCAGCATAAAATGTTGCGTTACTCAGTGTCCCAGCACCTGAGCCCGCTTTAAACCGCGAACCAATCACAACACAGACAGGAAGCACTGTGGAGGCGTCTTTCGCCTAACGAGACCACGGCTCGAAGGAACCACTAAAAAAACACCCACAAAGATCGCAAAAAAAAACACAAACCAATCTCAGACGAGCCTCCGTTAACAAACACCAGTGTATGCCAGTCAGACTCGGCAGTTTAACCCTATTCCCGGAGGGCTAGACGGTATGGTCGATTCCCGGCAGGGGGGGGGGGCGGATTCGGCCCCCCTGAGATCTCGAGAACTACTCGTCCGATTTCGTCGCAACAAACGGCAATCGATTTGCCGTGACGTGAACTACATGTTTATAAAAAGAAATTTTCAAAAGTTTGAAATTTGTGGATACAGGGGGGCAAAAATGTCAAAATGGGGGGTACTTTTGGACCTCTTATAACTCCTTCGTTTATGGACCGATTTCAATGAAACTGGCATGAATCGAGAGATTATAGATAGGGCTTTTACCATAGGTCCACAAATCTGAAATTTTGAGAAAATTCATGGGCGTTCACAGGGTTTCAAAAATAGGAGGATTTGTTTTCTAACAACTGGATGAACAAAAAAGGCAAAAACACTTTTTTGGCTTCTGCTAGTCATGCTATGCCAAAGAAGTACAAATCGTATTGCAATGTTGGTATAATGTTAGCATAGGCGGTGCCAGGGACATGAAAAAGGGGGAACTATCATGGTCACACGTTCTTCAGATCAACTTGTGACCTTTGACCTTAAATGACCTCCAGTGACCTTGGGGTCACCTGGAATGATCTCGTGTGCATTTGATACTATCTGTAAACGTTTTCAATCATCTGAAATCACTCTATTCCAAAAATTTCATTTTGTGGCTATTGCGATATAAGGTACGCGCACTAACATTTTAGGTCATAGCTCCGTGACTCGACCTGATTTCAAGCTGAAACTTGGTACACAAGTAGAGGGTGCCTTTCTACGTCATATATATTCCGGGTTTGGCATTTGAAAAAACGCCGCCGAAATTATTGCAAAAAAATAAATTTTTACTCTTGACCTTGACCTGACCTTGTAAAGTGACCTCAGATAAACAAGATTTTGTGTGCACATGGACTAACTATTTAACTATACATCCATATAAAGTTTCAAGTTCTAGCTTTAAAACTCTGTTTTTAGCAGACATTTTCCTTTTACCCTCAACATGGCCACAAATGACCTGAGGTTCCTCCCAAAAACGTTGCCTGGCTCCGCTCCAGAGCAAAGTAGAATTGTGAAATTTTGTCACACCGCGTAGAAAGAATAGCTAGGAAAAGTCACCAAGTTTCGTGAAGCTGCGTCAAAAAGCCTGGAATTGGCAAGCAAAAAACCCGAGGGGGGCGGATTCCGCCCCCCCTGCCGGGAATAGGGTTAAACACCACCCCCACGAGGGCGCACACCGACGAGGGCCGGCGCCGCCGCACCGACGGTCCTCCCACCTCGACGCCGCGCCGCTGGCCGTCGTCGCCGACGGTGAGGAAGGCGTCCGTGCCGTCGACGCCCTCCACCTGCAGGAAGCAGTTGGTGGTGTGGCCCATGCCGCTGGGCAGCACCTTGTCGCGCAGCATAGCGTTGATCACCGAGCTCTTGCCGTTGCTCGTCCTGCGCGGGCGACCGGAGTGGACGGTCAGAGTCAACAGTCGGAGACCGGAGTCAACAGCAGGAGTCGACGGTCAGAATCAACAGTCGGGAACCGGAGTCAACAGTAGGAGTCGACGGTCAGAATCAACAGTCGGAGACCGGAGTCAACAGCAGGAGTCGAAGGTCAGAATCAACAGTCACGATCAGCAGCCAGAGCCCGGACCAACAACCAGCAATAGTCAACGGTCAGAATCAACAGTCGGAGACCGGAGTCAACAGTAGGAGTCAACGGTCAGAACCAACAGTCCGAGACCGGAGTCAGCAGTAGGAGTCGAAGGTCAGAATCAGCAGGCACGATCAACAGCCAGAGACCGGACCAACAGCCAGAAGAGTCGGCGGTAAGAATCAGTCACAAGTAACAGTCAGAAACCGGTCAGAATCAACAGTCAGAGACCGGAGTCAACAGCAGGAGTCGACGGTCAGAGTCAACAATCGGAGACCGGAGTTAGCAGCAAGAGTCGACGGTCAGAATCAACAGTCGGAGACCGGAGTCAACAGCAATAGTCAACGGTCAGAATCAACAGTCGGAGACCTGAGTCAGCAGTAAGAGTCGACGGTCAGAATCAGCAGTCATGATCAACAGCCAGAGACCGGACCAAGAGCAAAAAGAGTCGACGGTCCGAATCAACAGTCACAAGCAACAGTCAGAAACCGGTCAGAATCAACCGTCAGAGACCGGAGTCAACAGCAGGAGTCGACGGTCCGAATCAGCAACCACAGCCAGCAGCCGGAGACTAGAGTCAACAGCAATGCCAACGGTCCAAATTAACAGTCACGAGACCAACGACAACAGGAGAGTCCGCGATTACAAACGATGGCCCACGGTCAGAACCGATGATCTGAATCCGCGGCCGGTGCCGACAAGCGCAATCAATAGCCCAGATCATCTGGAGAGGTATTCAAAGGCAGACGCTGAGCCGCCGCCGCCCAGAGCGGGCAGTCTTCTCCCACCGATCCCTTCCCGCCTCCGCTCTGAGTCTGGTTCACAGCTCGGCTCACGTTTCAAGGCTAGGCGAATAAACCACGACACGACACGGCGACAGGCCGACAAGGGCGACAGGAGCAGACAAATGATATGCGGAAACAGCGCCGAGGTCAGCGGACACACCTGCCAAAGAAGGCCACCTTCATGTGGTCTCGAGCCAGTACATCCCGGATGCCTTTCACCTTCTTCTGGTAAGCTTCAATAGCTTCCACTTGTTGCGCGTCCACCAACTCCTTGTCCAGTGGAACATCTGGCCAACCAGAGCGTATCTTTGACAGTAATCAACGGTATGCATGACCAACACACTAAAACGCAGCAGCAGGCAACGGTAGGCGTGGACACACTCAATAGACAAGCGAAGCCGGCGACACAAGACCCCAACCAGGAGTGCCGCTGGATGATGACGGAATGCAGCTTGACCCCACTTTGGGTCCGTTTCTACGTTTGCAGGGGAAATGTTGTGTCGCCAGGGCATCCTTCGCTCTGTCGGGACGCGACGTTCGCGAGAAGGCGTGATGGAACGCCCAGGCCAATGAACGGGTCAATATAAAACGAGGATGACCTGCATTCCACCGGGATCCCGCGGCACGTCTGCTCCCAACTTTAAGCACGGAGATACAATACATCAAAGCGCCCCACATCAGGCACTGCAGAATGTTTCTGCGCCTCTCATGTTAACATGCCGGTCTTCATAATTCGTTTTGCATAATAAAACATCCAGTTGGTCACTGGGTTATTTAATGACGCTCTCGACTGCCAGGGTCATTTCTCGTCCAAACCCAATAAACATCGGACAACTACCATCAAAGACTTCCCCGGTCAATGACATGACATGGCATTTTCGTCGTGGGCAAGGAATGTGCAATTCAACCATAAGATAGTTGAATACGACAGCATCACGCATTAAAACGCCACACCCCAGGAAAACCTCCCAAAACGTCCTCGGCCGGATCCACAACCGCCCACTCACTGTGAATGAACTGCACCACCTCGACAACGTAATCGTCGATGTCGCCGTAGATGTCGTTGATGCGCTTCTTGGCCCTGACGAACACCTGCAGCGGCGAGGCGGCGGGCGACTGCTGGCGCATCTTGCGGTAGGCCTTGTCGTCGCCGTTCATGGGGCCCGCTACCACGCCGGACATGGCTCGGCTGAAACTGAGCCGCGGCTCGTCAGGCGGCCCGCCACGCGTTCGGGGGACCGCCCACGCGTCCTGACTCGCGTGCAGCGACAGCTGTCATCTGTTAGTCATCACCAGTCGGACTTTCAAGCCAAGTGCACGCGCGTAAAGAACAGAGGATGCTTTCTGAGCCACTCTACAGGTAAGACACCTAAAGGTATACCAGTTTTTTTACATGGGATTGTAGTTAATAAAATATCATGAGATGTGCTGTGGCATGTTCACAGTTTGTCTGCTTTGCACAAATTAATGATGGCATGAAAATAAAATAAGGCCAAACATTCTCTGTACATCAAACATCCATATATGATTTTCCAGAAATATACTGATTTTACATCTATATCACAATTTCATTTACTGAGGAAACAGTGTTTTATTATTTTTACATTATATTTTATAAGAAAGCATTGAGCGTTACTGTAGATAATTTTAATGAAACCAATTCCTGAACCACTTAACTTTATTTCGGGTCAAAATCGGAACTAAGTCGGTTTTGGACAACCACATCGAGTCAGAATCAGTAATGATTCAGCAAGCTATCGGTTGGAATTGGAATCAATTCCCTTGAACTGGAACCAACAAGTCTGCTGACTAATGCACCATACTGACAACTCATACAGGTTTGGTCATCAAAGTTTTTCGTCAGCACCACACAGCTTCATAATAATTTCATTTCTTCTTGCCAGACTAAGAATGACATTACAGAAAAAATGGTTGCCATTTTACTCACACACATTTTTTCACTTCTAACAAGCTTTTGGAAAACCAGGGATGACCTGAAGAACTGGTAGCTTTCATTGAGACTCCTTTCGTCCATTTCGCCCCAGTTTACATTATCCAACATTTCCCTGACCCGACCGTAGTTGCCTTTACTCAGTCGAGATGCTTGCACTTGGTTCCTTCTGTGTTGAGTAGCAATCCAGTTGACGTGGTGATGATCACTTAGGATGACGTGGTCACTTTTCCCAAAACCCGACACATGCTTCAGATTAGATACCATTACCTCTGCATTCAAAAAGACCAGATCCAAAGTGTGTGGGGCTTCCCGGGTCTGAAGCGAGTCGGGCGGACAACGCGTTGGAAGAAGAAGCATTCCTGGGCTACCTCGAGCAGTGCACGTGAAAAGTGTGCGTCCGGAGCCGGTGAGAACCAGAATTCCCAATCCATCTGAGGCACGTTGAGATCCCCACAGATCAACAAGTGGGAAGGGCTTGTGAAGCAAACGTCCCGCAACAAGTCACTGAGCTGGTTGATGCTGTCCAGTTCATCACCTGAAACCCTATCCAGGTCTTCACCGTCCGAACCCAACTGTACCCATACCTGCTCCTGGAATGTTGACCTGCTGACTGACACCTCCGATGCATCGAGCTGGTTTACAACATGTATGTATAATAACATAATATAATGATATGTATAATGTATATATATATATATATATATATATATATATATAATGTAATGATATGTATAATGCTACAGTATAATGTATAACAGCATAATGTAATAAATAGTAACAACATAGATAAACAATGCACAGCTCGTCGAAGTCCACTTAGCTCCGAACTGGGTTTGAGAGGGTCAAAATTTGTAAACAGAGAATAGTCTTTAACTGCTAGCAATGCATGGACTATACGGAGGAACTGGGCTTTGGTATTATTTCTGCGATCATAATAACATCTGGCTCGTCACCAGCAATGCACGAATCCCGACGATTATTCACTAACCGGTCCACATTCGTGTATAAGATCCTGATCACTTTGTGTTGCTGCTCTTGCTGGCCCCTCAGGAGTCATACCTGGTGGGGTGCAACAGCATTTACCCTTGGTTGGGGTGCAGCCTCTCCCTCCGTCTGATGTTGCTGGACTGGGGTGGTGGTCGAGATTGAAGCTATGGACGTTACGTCTGTCACAGAGGTTACCGCGGGGACACCCGGGGCTTGTTCGGTGGACACTAAAGCCCCCTATCCCTGACAGTTGGTGGATGCATCACTGGAATGACTGCCTCTCTACCAGCTTGGACCGCGTCGACCTGTGCCGTCAGTGCCTCAGTGGGAGCAACAGAAGCCTGGCGGAAAACTGGAGAATGACCTACCTGTGCTGCCCCCTCCCCCCCCTCTACTATCCTGTCCACTGTCCGGTCCATCGGTGAATTTAGGTATTTGACCGGTTACAGTCTTACTACCTCTTATAGCAGATTCTCTTTTCCGACCCTCTTTCGCTCCGCCAGTTCAACCCGTAATTTGTTTACCTCTCTTCTTTCCTGTCTGGTCAAGTCAGGGTAACACAGGCATTGTTCCACTTGGTGGTGTGCCTCGACTGGGATGCCTGCTTCAAGATGCTCTGCTTGGTATCAAAGTTCTCCAGGGTGACAATAAAAACGCGATTTCCCAGTCACTCTCTTCCCAACTCGGGATTTTGCAATTTCTCACCTGAAGCCTCAGACCTTCCCTAATCATCACATGACGTCATCGGTCACGTGACCAGGGCTTACATAGTATTTTCTGAATCGCAAGACTCAGGGCTATCGATTGATGTTAGATCGGTTCAGATCCGACGGTAAAATCCTGAGATAAAGGGGGTGCCCTTTTGACACTCCCCAGACTGTTGTGGGTATAAAAACATGCCAGGTGGTGCCGAGTTAAGCTGTAAAGCAGATGCTCATACCAGCTCTTGCATAGTGTCTTCGATCTTTTTGGCATGTTTTCGGATTTCATGGATGGCCAGTTCCTGGTCCCTTACAACCTGCTTTGCTTCAGCATTGCTACATTATGTGATTTTTCACAGCTTTTTACACTGACAGGATGCACTCACAGATTCCCTTGTCCAACTCCCTGAGCACAAACTTTAGACCCTTGATCATCTTCCTGAGGTCTTCTGCAGAGATGCTTGCTTTGCACTCTCTGCACTGCCAAGCAAGCACATCATACTCCTTCAGTGCAATATTGGCAGGTTTTAGGATGTCCTGACACTGTCCATGACACCAGCCCTTGCAATGGTTGCACATGGGTCCAGTCTCTCCTGCCATGACAGGTTCCCCACACATGCTTTCCTCAACCTCCCTCACATAAGGCTGCACTGGAATCAGAGCTGCTAGTATCACTATTGTTCTAGAGAGAGCTGGTGGCACCACAAATGGAAGATACACACTACCATCCAGTTTGCCAGTGGATCCTGAGGTACCAGCATTTGGCTCCATTGCTGGGACCCCCTGCTTTGTTCTTTCAGATTTACCTTTCTTGTCACTGTCCAGGTTTACCTCTTTATCACTGTCCTTTTCACACTGCTGCTGATGGTGCTCACCTTGTCTCCCCTCTCACAGGAACTGAGCCTTTCATCTCAGACTTCAGCACCAAAGCCTTGACAACCGTCAGAAGATGATACTGGCTCAGCTCTACAAGTGAGGCCTGTATTCATGATTTTCTTGTTGTTGCTGGCAAGTACAGTGTCGGCATCATAGTGATAAGCCTGTTTGTCATGCGAGGGGAGTGAGAACGGGTGAAAAATTCCTAGAACCCTAGTATGAAAAAGTGTGGCATGTGGAGAGCTTCTCAAGGCATGCCTGTCTGCTCCAAGGCCACTCTGCAGTTCCCAGTACACCATAAGTAAAAATACTTATGTTAAATTGTATCAAGGAATTGATTTTATGGCACAAAATAAACAAAAATAATTGTGTTAATGAATTAATTTTGCAGTGCACATTAAATAAAAATAAGTATCTAAAATAGTATGAATCAGATACACATTCCAGAAGTAGGAGAACTAAATATCACCACAAAATTATTTGTGAAACAATAAGACATCAAACAAGTAAAAAGGATGACTAAACAATAATCTGGGAAAAATGAACACAAACAACCCATGTTGCCAATTAACAGTGTGAATTGTGATATCTCCCCAATAATAATCAAGCTCAAAAGGATCTTCACCTAATAGCAGCCTGCCAAACCAGTGCTTATATACAACCACCAGCAATACATATCAAGCCACTTAAAAAGAATTCCCTTATCTTCATTTCTGCATAAAGGTACATAAATTTTAAGTTAGGTATTTTTTGTAGGTTATGATGTTTACTTGGCCCATATTGCCTCATCTTCTAGCTTTCATGTTTGCATATTTTTGGGCCCTAGTTTTAACAATGGCCACGAATCGTCAAACCACAAACTCAGCTTGTCATGCAAACCAGCTACAAGATGTCCCTGTCAGAAATAAACAGAACAGGAAAGTCTGAAGTGCTGAAATGAGTTCTCAGTTTCATCTTCCCCGTAACAAAGTTTGTGGTGACTGTACATGTGCAGACAACAGCATGCATCACACTCGGTGATCCCTGAAAAACGCAAAAATACGAGCTTGCCACTTACTTTGCATCGAAACGGGTAGTCAACTGAACAACGTAACTTCGAATTAGCCCCGAAACGAACTGCACTTGAGAAAAACAACCAGAAGCCCTCAGGGAAGAGCACGACGGTACGCCCCAGCCCTCAGCAAGGGCAAACAGCATGTGGTCAAGGCCGGCGGAACATGCGCTTGGCTTCAGGATCAGCAGCTATCAGCAGATTAGTAGAGACCCTCAATGTCTGCGACTCCCAAAGTTGCGCACTTGCGTCGAATGTAGTTCTTGTGGTGAACAAGCGTTTTGGAGGGAGAGTACACTTTGCTGACGAGAGCTGCTGACCAGCCCATACTCCAAGCTTAGGCCTTCTTACAAAATTCTGAAAAGACAGATCGATAGCTTTGCGTTTTTAACTGTGGGGTTTTGAGTTTCAAGCTTTTTCGTTGAGTAACGGCTTCAAAATAAAGCTGTAACTGGCCAGTGCATTCATCAATGACCAATCAGCTGTTGCTACCATCCCATACTCCGAAACGACTTGGTACAACATAATTTAACCTACTTGAATCGACAGCCAGTGAACGAAAACCTCGGGGTTTTAAGTTTCACAGCTATGCATGCATTTTTGACACAGATATCCGAGAAAACCCAAAACCGGTTTGCTGACGAGCCCATGCTCAGAAACCGCTCATCCAATTTCTCCAAAACCATCACCAATCGACTGGAAATGTCTCAAAACGGTAGGGTTTCAAATTCCTTCCCAAAAGATTTCATATCACGAGAGAAAAGTACACTAACGTGAAATTCGGGACTTTCGCTTGCAGCCATTCACCAATTACGAAACGCAACTCTGCTGACGAAACCATGCTCAGAACGTGCTATGACAGTGCCAATGAAACTATGGCCAATCGACAGCCAGTGTTCGGAAACGTGGGGGTTTTGAGTTTCATAGCTCTGCATGCATTTTTTATACAGATATCCGTGAAAACCCGAAACAGGTTTGCTGACGAGCCCATGCTCAGCAACCGCTCAACCAGTTTCTGCAAAACCATCGCCAATCGACTGGAAATATCTCAAAACGATGACGTTCCAAGTTTTTTCCCAAAAGATTCCATATCACGAGAGAAAAGTACACTAACGTGAAATTCGGGAGTTTCGCTTGCAGCCATTCACCAACGACGAAACCAAACTCGGCTGGCGAAACCATACTTAAAACCTGCAAAATGAATGCCACTGAAACTATAGTTAATCGACAGCCAGTGTCTTAAAACGTGGGGGGGTTTCAGTCTTATAGATATGTATTGATACAGATATGCGCGAAAACCCGAAAGTACGGTTTGTTGACGAAACCATGTCTGGAAATCCTTACTTTAATTTCTACAAAATCATCGCTAGTCGACTGGGAATGCGCCAAAAGTGTGGGAATCCTGACCTTATAGACACCTATTAGCATTTATTAAATCAACTTTTACACCTACGCGTATGAATACCAGAAACATGGCATACTTTGTGTCAGGTGTCTATAAGGTCAGGATTCCCACACTTTTGGCGCATTCCCAGTCGACTAGCGATGATTTTGTAGAAATTAAAGTAAGGATTTCCAGACATGGTTTCGTCAACAAACCGTACTTTCGGGTTTTCGCGCATATCTGTATCAATACATATCTATAAGACTGAAACCCCCCCACGTTTTAAGACACTGGCTGTCGATTAACTATAGTTTCAGTGGCATTCATTTTGCAGGTTTTAAGTATGGTTTCGCCAGCCGAGTTTGGTTTCGTCGTTGGTGAATGGCTGCAAGCGAAACTCCCGAATTTCACGTTAGTGTACTTTTCTCTCGTGATATGGAATCTTTTGGGAAAAAACTTGGAACGTCATCGTTTTGAGATATTTCCAGTCGATTGGCGATGGTTTTGCAGAAACTGGTTGAGCGGTTGCTGAGCATGGGCTCGTCAGCAAACCTGTTTCGGGTTTTCACGGATATCTGTATAAAAAATGCATGCAGAGCTATGAAACTCAAAACCCCCACGTTTCCGAACACTGGCTGTCGATTGGCCATAGTTTCATTGGCACTGTCATAGCACGTTCTGAGCATGGTTTCGTCAGCAGAGTTGCGTTTCGTAATTGGTGAATGGCTGCAAGCGAAAGTCCCGAATTTCACGTTAGTGTACTTTTCTCTCGTGATATGAAATCTTTTGGGAAGGAATTTGAAACCCTACCGTTTTGAGACATTTCCAGTCGATTGGTGATGGTTTTGGAGAAATTGGATGAGCGGTTTCTGAGCATGGGCTCGTCAGCAAACCGGTTTTGGGTTTTCTCGGATATCTGTGTCAAAAATGCATGCATAGCTGTGAAACTTAAAACCCCGAGGTTTTCGTTCACTGGCTGTCGATTCAAGTAGGTTAAATTATGTTGTACCAAGTCGTTTCGGAGTATGGGATGGTAGCAACAGCTGATTGGTCATTGATGAATGCACTGGCCAGTTACAGCTTTATTTTGAAGCCGTTACTCAACGAAAAAGCTTGAAACTCAAAACCCCACAGTTAAAAACGCAAAGCTATCGATCTGTCTTTTCAGAATTTTGTAAGAAGGCCTAAGCTTGGAGTATGGGCTGGTCAGCAGCTCTCGTCAGCAAAGTGTACTCTCCCCGTTTTGGAACTCACATGTAGACAGTAAATGGCGTCGAAGGTTCGTGATCGGGTGTGGGGCATTGTCGCATATAATACGCAAAATAAAGCATTTTTGAGGTCAGTGCATGCTTAGCCACCTGGTTTAATCGCCTGATTAACTCTCCTACGTGTCGTGTTCCCTCGATGCGTTCCTTATAGTGTTATGGAGTTATATCGGCCATGGATATTAATTGAGTCAAGTGTTTTTTCTACCTTTTGCAATTTCTACCCGCTAAGCCTTGTCTTGCGATCACCTGCCTGTCCTTCCCTTGGGTATTTTCCTTCAGCTCCCAAGATGTTATGTGATACCACTGGATACATTTGGGAATGACTGTTATGCGTGCCTTTACACCAGCACGAAAAGTATGGCAGAGCTCCTGGCGTTGAGCACCGGGGAAGAGCTGGGTGTGCGCACTGGTCCATACACTGTCAAAATCATGGAAATTAATCATATTTTAGGCATCTACCAAAGGAATTGTTTTGTGATAACAGTATTTTTGGCAGTGAAAATGTTGCATCTGAGATATATGTTTCCCAACCCAACCCAAATGCTGTTGCCTTTTTTCATAAGAATGAAATAATGCATGTTATGTTGCAAAACATATGCCCATCACTGGTCTAAAATACCACATGATTTTCACTGGGAAGAATGCTAAGAGTGTTTGTTCATGATGCACTTCATTTATTTCCTTAAAATGAAGTTTATAATTGTGACCACTAAGACCTTGCAAACACCATAATTAGAATTTTGAAAGTGTGATTGCAGCCAATCCTGACATTTTTCCGTATGCAGCTATCATATCCATCAAGATACACACTACATGATAGCTAGCCAAAAGTGCACCCTGGAAGACAGCAGATGAACCTCAGGTATCTTTACATCCCTGCCAGATTAGACCTTTGGATCCTTACATTCAGTAATGCACAGTCAGCACCACAGCCTTGGGTCTGCTCAGCAATTGTTGTGTCTGCTGGCTCCTGCTGTATTGTAATGTCCTCACTTCAACCACTTGTATGTGCACTAAGCATTGTATTTTGCAGATATGTGGTCAGGAAATATCCACTAAACAGCAATATCTGCACATGACATGGTATTTTTATATTGATGAGCACAACAAGACCTTGTCAAGATTGCTATATTTTACAGATGGGCCTAATGCACTTGTTTCCCTACATGAAAAACAGAAAATACAATTGGAACACAATCTCAGCAGAACACTGTCATGCCTTATTTGGATATTGTGCCATGCTGTATATCCCTACCAGGTATCTAATTTCAGGAATTAATTGTGAACTTGTTAAAGTTCTTCACATGCCACAGTACCTACTATATATACTTTCCATAATCTTTCTATTGTATATTAAGTGCTTCTGATTTTGAAGTGCAGTTTATGATTGCAAGAAACAGAATGTGAAAAAAATGCTGAAACTTGGCATTGCCATGTCATCTAAACTACCTTTCTTTTTTGTGTAATGCAGTTAGTGCATCAGCATCAAGTGCAACCCAGCAGAAGCTTCTGGTCAGAGTTGTATTTTTGTTTTGCTTCAGTTTTGTATCTGTTAGGAAATCATTGTGGCCAAATCCATTTTTCATTGGGTTACAGGATGTAGCAAAAAATCAAAAGATGCAAATATTTTAGTGGTCATGGCAAAATGAAAGGCTACCAACATCCAGAAAGCTCCAAAATTTATTTCTGATTAGGTGTGCAGTTGCAAAATTTGTGAAAGGATCTTAAAATCCTGCAGGGAAGGATGCATTAGGAATGGGTCCTGTACTGTAAGGAAGAACAGGATGCAACATTGGGATTCAGGTGCATGCAGTGTCAAAATGTGTCAAAATGATGTTGTCATAATATTTCCACACTGGGGCATTGGGATGCATGTATTTGTATTACTAGGTGCTATTTTTCATTCAAAATCATGAGTCTGGCCACACTGTAGGAAATACCTGGGCATGACAGTGTGACCATATCAGTATTATTTGTAAGACAAATTAGATAACAATATAAAAGGAATAAGATAAAGGGAATTGAATGAAATGCAATGAATGGGACTTAAATGAAACAGGGTTAAATATTATAAACTATTACAGCTAGTGAAATAGAGGAAAAAAGTCAGAGGTATGACATAAAATGAAGCTGCAATTTAACATAGCTCATCCCAGCATAATCTAACCAAACTTAGCATAAGCTAAACTAAACACTCCTGTTGGTAATGTAGTCTAACCTTCCTCCCTTTCACATCTTAGTAATCAAATTTTCACTTTGTTTGTTAGGGAAATTCTGTTTTTTATGAACTCTTTGTGTAGATAAATTGAGAAGCAGAAAAGTGGGCATGTTTAGAGTATCCAATATTAAGAAGAGGACAGGCTTGATTATGTGTATCTGTTTATGCTGTTGACAAGAAACACTCCCTCATGCAGAATTTAATCAAGGTAATGCATATGTAGTTTAGTTATTCAAACTTATGGGTGATTGACGACTAGTGCCCAATGGGTGTATACAGAGTACCAACTTTGTGATCAATAGACTGCATTGACTTCACTTATTGCACTGCAGTTATGAGACCTAGGTAGCAGTCAACACAGGTTTATATAGATGCAAAAGACCAATGGGTGTGGGGCACACAATGAGCATTTAGGGACATTTAGGGGCACTTTGGTGTTTGCCTGTTCAGTTTTGATTTTAGTAGTGTGTTTTGAGAGGGTTTGGCTGGTGGTTGCAGTGGTTAGCTGGAGCATTGATAGTTGTAACACATATGTTCTATGCAGCTGTATGTTTTAGTTCTCAATGGCAATGCTACAGGAGATTTTTTTAGCTTTGCCATTCAGTAGCACACCATTCACAAGGTGGAACACAATGAAGAGGAGCCACACATTTGAGATTCTCACGAAATTCGGCTACATTGTTTGGCCAGTACATGGCGTATTGTTTTGAAGGGAAATATGTGGATGCTACTAGGACAGTAATTTTACTGTCTCAATTTCTGGTTGTAAAATGTACTTGTGATTTAGGGGAAATATTGTTCAGCACAGTTATTCATAGATTGGATATACTGAATACCTACTAGATGCATTGCTATTCAAGGTGCAGCGTTAATTACTTCTTGGCTGGCATGTTTTGGTTGTGCATGGCTCACAGATTGCCCACTTGGGATGTTGCAGTTATCATATGACAACATTGGGATATGCTTTCCCAGAACAACCCCCTCAGGTATGGCTGGAGATATCCGAAAATTAACCCGTCCCCGACTGGGGGGGGCAGTTGACTGCCCCCCCTGGGGTTTTTCTGGGATTGCGAGGGAACCAACAAACACAGAGTCACGAAACTTTGTGCACCTTTTGCTCCATCAATTTTACGTCTCGTGTCAAAATTTTGACCTCAGGTCAGGTCAGGTACCTGACCTAGGCCAGGTCAAACAGACCTATGTCAAAAAAAGTTTAGCTCCCTGTAACTTTTTCGCAAAATAAGATATCTCAATAATACTTTGAGGGATTAGTGATCGTGATAGATGGAACAAATCTGCTATCTCGGATTTTTCGGAATTTTCCGGGTCATTGACCTAAGGTCAAGCCCATTTGTAAGACATATCGCCGTTTTTTTCTGAAATTGACGGAATATTCCATAACATTTTTAGTGTGGAGTGAAGCAGACATCTAGTTACCGTCATTGGGCAAAGTATCAGTGACTTCCAGCCATTGACCTGAGGTCAGGTCACGAATAACTGTAGTGGGCCAAAATGTACCACCGTCAAAATCGACGATGAATTACTCAGAATGGGTAGAAAATGGCAGAACTAGCTTGTACAGACGTAATTAATACCAGGAAGCTCAAAAAGTTTGAAAAAGTAGCATATTTTGGAAATAAA
The DNA here is from genome assembly GCA_030062745.1 of Capitulum mitella. Classification (NCBI taxonomy): domain Eukaryota; kingdom Metazoa; phylum Arthropoda; class Thecostraca; order Pollicipedomorpha; family Pollicipedidae; genus Capitulum; species Capitulum mitella. Next base: position 21,246,214 of record CP099850.1, on the reverse strand, counting down.
CAGGCTCTCGCGAATAAAGCTCCGCCAACTTTGTAGATTGGCAACTAATCAATTTTTCCCAAATTTAAGCATGAGAAACCATCACAAGAACCACAAAGATCAATAAAATTGACATAGATCGTCTTTTTTCGCGAAAATAAAGGAACGCTAAAATTAGTTCCCGTCAATTTGGTGCCGCATACGGCAGCGGCGCACAGTGACGGCTGACTGGAGAATTACGGTGTCTTTAACTCAACGTTTCGGCGTATATATTGAACAAATCTGGGGAAATTAGACGTGTATCGGCATCCGCGGACATTTACTTGTGCGCTGGTGCCTTTACCTATGCGTTATTAGTCACAGCCCTCGAGATTCAGGCCATTTCTCGGTCTCATGCAGTCGGCTATGAGAAAACATATATAGGGCGTAAATTGGCTTACATATTATCTAAAACTACAAATGAGACCAGTTTCGAGCTCTACTCGTGACAGGCTTTCCAACAGTATGCTTATTTTTATCGCTACCAACCGTTCGTGAGTTAGAGGGGGGGGGGCAGTCAACTGCCCCCCCCCCAGTCGCCGGTGTTCGAGACGGACCGACGGTCGTGCGCGGGTTAAGAGGGATCAGCGTAGGATTCTATACTGTGTCTTTTCAGTCACTGCCACAGGCCTAACGTTAAAACATCCGAATATTGGGGGAGGGCCCACACCCACCCAACCCCCTTGGAATCATCAGCATTGTCTCCTGCCACAGGCATTTGGTGCAAGACATGGTAATTTGTGGCGTTAGGTTCGTATGCAGTAATTTGCTTTTTCGTTTTCTGGTTGCAGATCATAAGCGTCATATGCGTGTCTTTAATTTCAGAATGGTTTCAAAACAGTATTCGTCCGGGTGTTTAAACATGCCTGAAAAGTATACCTCTAGCAGTGGCATGTATAACTCAAGAACACCATCCCCTTATTCAACAATGAATAGAAGCAATACCATGACGTCAATTTCATCAAAAATCTCTCACCAAACATCTAGCTTCCTGGAGGTGAGTATGCTTCTGGTCATTGGGAGGTGAGTGGAATGATGTCCCATGAGTATTGATTGGAGAGCATTCTTGAATTTACTTACATTGTTTTAGTTGCTTGAGATTAGTTACATTTATGGGGTGCAGCTACCTCTCGTCAGACGTGAGGATTTTCATATATGCTCATTTCATTACCCTCATTTCATCTCGGATAAATAAGTGAAGTGTGGTCTGTGTTTTCGTATCGTGCGTTTGCAAAAGTATCCACAATGTTTTTTTCAGCTTTTGTTTCATGTGAAAAGCAAAAACAGATCATGGTGGCATTTAGCACAGGACACATGATGAGGGGATGGAGGGCACCCCTCGCCACACCCCCCTGCCCATTTCGCTCCTAATTGAGCTAGAGCTACGAAACGAAAACGAGCGTGCATCATGTTGCCTTCTGATTCGCGATACCTGGTTGGACTCCTTCAGGCCATCTGATGACCTCTTGGGCCACCGCAATAAAGATCATAAAATCGTTTGCTGTCTGCGCCATCACTGTAGTAGTTTTAAAGCACAGTGGCCTGTTTGATGCTGGGCTTTAAAGTTGTTTTATCATTGTCATCAAAGATTGTTTTTTCTGCTTTTGGTTCGCGTTATCTGTCTTGATCCTACTGCTCAGTGTCAACCAATGAGTCAGTGTTACTAATGATATTCCTTTTTGTTCTGGCATGCTGACTTCCTGATATTCTGTCTGTTCTCCAGGTGTGGATTCAGGACCAGTGGTACCCTGTCTCAGTGGCTCTAGATGGTGACTGTCTGAGCCTGGCTCTGGAGGATTTGGACAGCCCGAACGAAGAAGCTTTGGTCGGTGATGCCGTTCGCTCCGTCACCATCACAAAGCTGCCAGAGCAGGGTCTTGGTGTCTCTGTCAAGGGCGGCATTGAGAACGGCATGCCCATCGTCATCTCGAGGATCTTCCAGGTGGGCAGGTGTAGAGTTGTGCCCGGTCTTTGTGTAATCTGAGGTCTAAGGTGTAAGGTCTGAGGTCATCTGAGCCCTTGGAATGGATAACAGTGATATCACATACTGAGCAGACCTTGTCTTGCAGAGCGTGACTTCCTGCACAGTGTAACTGAAATGGGATAATTTTTCCCCAGACACAGGGACTTTTCTGCCAGTATTGAGGGATGTTTCGCGGCCCATCGAGACCGTTGCATGTCTGCCTTGTGATCTGGGCGTCTTTTTTTTTGCTTTGGACCAAACGGCGCTGGCTCCTTGTGAGTCCAAAACTTTGGCGCCTGTCATACTCGGGGTCCGAGCCGAGAGTTTGCCACAGATAAATGGGGCCCCCAAAACAAGGGCGGTTGCAGCCCGTGTTTACATTCCTGTGTTTGGGGATGGCTAGACATTTCTCCACAGTTTTCACCGATGTACATCAGTGTTTCAACTGCCATACGTTTCTGTTTTCCCTGATTAGGTAATGGGTACCTACGCACTGACTGTTGCGTTTGTATGATGTAACTACATGACTGTTGACATGTCTGCAGGGTCTGCCGGCCGACCAGAGCGGTCTGCTGCGGGTCGGTGACGCCATCCTGTCGGTGAACGGGGAGGACGTACGCGTCGCCACCCACGACACCGCCGTCCGGCTCCTGAAGGCCGCCGGCACCCAGGTGGTGCTCCAAGGTAGGCCGCTCCCTTTGCTGCCCCGTCAGCGCCCGCGGCTGTGTGCTAGCTCGATGGACGGGCTGGTTGTAAGCCGGCGGATATGAGGTATATTTGAGTCCTGTTCTTTTTCAGCGTATTGATTGGTGTCGCGTTCTCGGTGCGTTTTCCCATTATGTCGTGCATTCCGTGGCCGTTTTGCCGACCATGGCGTGTCCTTGGTTTATGGTTTTAATGTGCTGGAATATGACCCGAGGTGTTTTAGGTCTTCTGGGTCCCCACCCCACGGTTGGTCTCCCCTGACACCACTGCTCTCAGTTCTCCCCCCCCCCCATTACCTTCCGGAGGTGACCCATTGTATGCGGAGCGCACCCTGTTGCCTGTCTTATTCATAGTCCAGAGCACTCGTAGTAGGTATAGCAGATACCCGTATCTAGTATACGCACGCACATAGTCTGATAACGTTTCCGGTCGGGCATACAACCCCCGTTCATTACCTTACGCAATGTTTACGATGTCACCCTGCCAGCCCCGCCGGCGGCCTGGCGGTGATCCCGGACGTGTGTTCCCAGTCCAACACCTGCCAGAGGTGGCCCAGTGCCTGCGGAAGGCGGCGCTGTTCAGTCAGCTGACCTGGACGCCGGCCCGACCGTACCTGGCCGGGGCAGAGGCGGCGCCGGCGGCGCCTCCGGCGGCAGACCTGCCGGACGTGCGGCTCATCCCGCTGCAGCTGTGTCGGCTGACACGGCAGCAGCGGTGTCAGGGTGAGTCCGGCGCTGGTGTCAGGGCGAGTGTCACGGCGACTGTGTCGACTGACGTGACAGCGCTGGTGTCAGGGTAGGAGCGCGGCGGCTGTGTTGGCTGCGCGACGACGCCGGTGTCAGAGTGACTCCGGCGTCAGTGTCAGGATGAGTGACACAGCAGCTGCGTCGACCGGTGCGTTTGTATCTGTGCCAAAGCGCGTTACACTGCAGCTGCGTCGACTTGCGAAACACGACCGAGCGTGAGAATGTTGGACCCTACAGCTGGGCCGTCTGCCGCGCGTGTACGGACGCCCGCGTCTGACGCCTGCCGCCGGCGTGGCGCGCGCAGATCCGCTCAGTCTGGAGCTGCACTCGCCGGACCTGCGCCACTGCGTGCTGCTGCGGTGCCCGGGCTCCGGACAGCTGGCGGCCTGGTTCGCCTCCCTGCACTCGACGCTCAGCGCCATCACGCAGCAGGTGCGCCGCCCGTCGGCAGGCCCGGCGGGCGTCAGAGGTCACCGCCTGTCGTCCGCGCGCCCTGCTCTGGTGTTGATTGGAACGTTGCCCGTCTTAAGTTTAATGGCGTTGTTGATTATCACTGCCACGGTTTTTGTTCGACAGCCGTGGAGCTTTTTTCTTCTTTTTTTGTTGCGTTTCTGTGAGGCCTTTTCCAGTTTCCTATGGTTCTGCGTCTTTGACTGATATGAAAAGAATAAACGCACTTTCCTTACTGCGGTATCGCAGCAGTTATTTGATGCCCGTTGAGGATTGCGGTAATGTGTTTTCGTTCTCATTATCAGGCGGTGGAAACGACAAACGAAAAGGCTCGGGACGCGTTGGACGGCAGTACGGTGCTGCAAATGGGCTGGGTCGGCATCCGCTGCTCAGAACAGGTCAGCGTCCCCTGTCGCCCGGCCAGGTGCCTGCCAAGCGCTGGAGCTTGTTTGTCGTGACTCTTTGTCGGGTGTCCGCAACGGCTACTATGCAAATAGGTGCCGCTGTCGAGTGGACTGGACTTTAGTTTAATTTGGTCCGTAGGGCACCCTGTATCGCATGGGAAGCAGTTGTCGGAACGCCTGGCTCAAGTCCGTCTGACAGTCCGTCTGACCATCCGCCTGGACATCCACCCGTCTGACACCCGTGTGGCCATGCGTCTGACGGCCGTCTGACGCCCGCCGCCTGCCGGACTGTTCGTCTGGCCGTGCGTCTGGCATTGCGTCTGACATTAGTTTGACCGTCCGATGTTCGTTTGAACTCCCGCCTGGCAGTCCGTCAGATGTCCGTCTGACCGTCCGCCTGACTATCCTGACTGTCCATCTGCCAGTCCGTCCCGACAATCCGTATGAAAGTCCGTCTGATGGTCCGTGTGACGGTTCGTCTGGCAGCCCGGATAACATTCCGCCTGACAGTCCTTGTGACGGCCTGTCTGACGGTCCGTCTGACAGTCCATCCGACAGTCGGTGTTACCGCCCCAGGAGTCGCGGCCCGACGGCCGGGCGTGGGACGGACGGTTCGCCGCCGTCACGGACCGGGAGCTGCTGCTCTTCAGTAGGGCCCCCTGGACGGTTGAGCACTGGGCCAGCCCCCGCTGCGCCCTGCCCATCGCCATGACCAGGTGAGACGAAATGTCACGGCAGGTGGCCGGCTGAGACGGACTGCTGTGTCATGTATGTGTCGGGTCAGTGGACCTGTTGAGACCAGTGGCGAATTTAACCATTTGATTTTATACGGCATTTTATTTCACTGCGGTACATTTGTGTTTCTGTGCTTTTGCTAGTCTTCGTACTTCCGTGCAGCACTCTTAAAACGTAGCATTACTTTGTGCAGGTCTAGTAGAACTGAATCCTTTTGTTTTTGTTTATGATTTGCATGGCGCATTTCGTATGGCTTCACATAAGTCACTCAACATCCGGTTTCTAATAACCCTACCTGTACGCGTCCTCAGACTCTCGAAGTATCGTCTGCCGCCGCCGGAGGCGCTGCCGTCGCCTTCGGCGCCCATCACGTTCACGACTCGGACGGGCACGCAGCGGGGCGTGGCGGCCCTGGAGTGGCGCGTGGAGACGGCTCGCGAGCTGGCCAGCTGGAGCCGCACCCTGGTGCAGGCGGCCCACACCGCCGTCGCCCAGGTGGACGAGATCGTGTTCGGTGAGCGCACGGGGCCCCGGTGGTGGTCGTGTTTCCCGTCCACGTTGGAGCAGTAGATGTTCGCACTGGTCTGCACGCGATGGGTATAGGGATGTGTATGATTAGTGAGCTATTACGGGAACGTGTTGGTCCCAAGAAGCATGATTCAGTCGAATGAGATATAATTATCAACAAGCTCGCGTGAGCTTTTTGCAGTTTAGCTCGTTGTTCCTGTTGGTGGGCTACGTCCTGTAAGAAACCGTTATTGATTACTGGTCTAAAATCAGTCTTATTTCGGTTCTGTCCTGAACCAGGTTGGGTTATGAAGTGTTCCATGAAAGTGGTCCACTAACCATTGACGGGCTCCAGAGCATTCCACTGGACTTTACTGTGTTCCAAAGTATTCCAGTGCCTGCTGCCGGGTTGCGGAGTGTTCCACGGACTCCACTCTGAGTTTCAGAGTATTCCACTGACTCCCGCTGGGTTTCAGTGTTCCTCTGACGGCGGCTGGGTTCCCGAGTGTTCCGGTGACCGCGGCTGAGTTACAGAATGACAGCGGCGCGGTCTGCCTCTCGATGGGCTCCAGAGTGTCTCACTGACTCCCGCCAGTTGTCAGAGCGTTTCACTGACAGTGGCCGGGTTGCAGAGTGCCGGTGGCGTGGCTGCCCGGTGCTGCTGTCGATGCAGCACGAGAACGGCCTGACGCTGCGCTCGGCGCACGGTCTCGGCCGCGGCAAGGTGCTCTGGCACTACAGCTTCGACAAGCTGACCGACACCTGGGACGACGACCTCTCCACCGTCCGGCTCACGTTCGGACGCGAGGTCATGGTGCGTCCCGATCTGCTGCGCGTGGACGCTCTGATTTTGCTGCGGACTGTGTACTGCTTTCACCATACAGATGCATTCAAAAATCTTGTTTAGTCACATTGGGAAGTAAGACGCGACTAGTGGCCGCAGCTGGTTATTGTAGTTACGACAGTAGTTGGTTGATATTCACTGACCAGTTTGGGAACATTTTTTTGAAGCATTTTTTTGGCCAGTTTGGGAATATTTTTAAGCATTTTTTTAAGTGACACTGATGGTTATTCATAGCTAAGGGTATATGTTTAAGCATTTTTTTAAGTGACATTGATAGCTATTCATAGGTAAGTCATCATTTCCTCACAGTTTGTGGTTGTGTTTACTGGAGCAATCGGACCCGGTATTGTCGTTTCAGGAGTTGGACATGGGTTCGTCCCCAAAGCCGTTCGTGTTCGCGCTGCACACCTGCCTCTCGTCGAAGGTGGAGCGACTGGCTTCCTCCTGAGCCTGCTTCGCCGCGTGTCGACCACTCGGCGGGACCTGGCCAGTCGACGATGTCCGTTGTTGAAGCGTCGTCGTTTTGAAGGCTTCTTCTCGTCTGCGAGTGGCATCGTAATCAAAACAGTCAGTTTGTATTGGGACCCTCAGGGCATTTGGTCGCTGTGGGGTCTGTTCCTTTTTCTGTAAGGAGTTACGCCAAAAGTATGGCGATTTATTGTCGGATTGTTCCTTTTGCTTGTCATACTCGAGCGTGATTGCTGATGGGCCTCTTATACTGTGGCATCCTGTGGTATGGTGTTTTGACCTCGTTATCCATTTTGAATTCCCCGTAAGCGTCGTTAAACGCATCTTCTGTCTCGCCAAACGGGCAAGATAACTTGGTTGATCGTTCTTACATGTGCAGGGTATCCATTTGTTGATGTGGTTGGGCTGGTGTTTTCTCGGCTTTGTCTTAGGCCTTAGCTTGGTAAGTTCGTCGCGTGAAGACAGTGCCAGTTACTGCTACCTCGGTGGAGCTGTTCTGACGTTCTTTCCTCGGTTGAAGTTATGTTTTCCTGCGGTATGTGACGCCTTTGGTGGTGTGCTGCGAAAGAGGGCTCGATATTAACGGTTCCTTGTTGGCCGTGCCAAGGTGTAAGGGTTCCTCCCTCCGTAATGATGCTCTGAACGCTAATTTACGGCGTATAACCCGGGTGTACCCTGGAGTGCTGGTCGTTGTCTTGCCTGACGCTAACTGGTTGACGGTCACTGATTGATCAGTGGTTGGCTTTCGTCCCTACCCTTCCGATTTAGCGTAGTCGGGGTGCGGGGGTAGCTTTCATACCGCTGTTGGCCTTTGAATGGTCAGACAGGTTCCTTTCGCTTGACTCCAAGAAAATAGGTACGAGCACGTGCCAGCGTGAGGTTGGGCTTTTGTTTTGGACAAGGGGTTCAATTCCATGTGATATATGACCGGTACGGTAATCTCTTCCCTGTGGCTTTGCGTATTTGTAATTTTGTCTCTACAACCTTGGGAAAGCTCAAGGCGGTACCAAGCTGCGTTTGCAACTCAAAGGTCTGTTTTATTACTATTCGTGCAAAATTGCATTGCCACAGTTTGTCGTAAACCAATGGTAATCACCTCCGTTCTGTGATGTACTAGTCGAGGCCCCTGGCCCCAAGGGACCTCCCGCCGTTGGCTTCGAGACCCCGGCGCCTCAGTGGGTCCGTTTGTGATAGATTTCGATGGGCTGGCAGCGGGACGTCCCGCAGCACTTGCGCGCCGGCCATGGAACGCAGCCCGAGGATCGTCCGTCCTTATTTATTGCTGTGGGACCGGACGTTCGCGGTGTATTGTCCCGGTCAGAGCGCCGTTTGTTTTGAAGTCAGAGGTGCGAACGGCGTCGCGCCGAGTCAGGTGAACCGATATAACTAGTCTAGTCGCTTGTTGGTGGCAGTCATCCGAGGCGGGCTGGTCCCAGGGTGAAGACAAGTGCGTGTGGGTGATGAACCGGTTTTTGTGGTCTCGTTGCCTGTTTTGCCAAATGCGCTTGGAGGCGTTGGCTGGGCTGGACCCGAGCTCCCCCCAAACCGCCGGTCATTGTCAGCTCTGATAAAGCTGTTGGAGGCGGGCAGTCAACCTCCAGAATGTCCCAGACACCGTCACGTGTATTGGGCCTTTTTATGCCCTCTTGTTTTGCTGTGTTTTTCATGCGGCGGCCCGGCGACCTAACGTGTCGTGCGCGGGTGCTCATTTTTGTGGTCGTTACACGACTGATCGCCGCTTCCAGGCCTGTCATGTATAGGACCTTGCTACCATGTAACCTCGAGAACCCATTATCACAGTGGCTAGTGTTGTTCCATGTTGGGTCAGTGAAAAGCTTTTGGACTATCGCAGCAGTTCATTTGCTGATAGTGAAAAGGATATTGACATCCGCTTGCGGTTCGACTTGTTTGTGTTCTAGAATTGAAGGCAGTTCCAGCCAGAGTCTATTAACTAACCTTCGGTTTCGAGTTTAGTTTGACCCACCCAGTTTTATTGGAAGCACCGGTGCAAATCAGTGCAACTGTCGGGCAAAACAGCGTTAACTCCGCAGACAGCGGCTGCCGGTCTCGGGCTCATTCCTCCCGATTCACGGTCGTTGCGAAGGTTTGGCGCGTGCACCAGCACTGGCGCCTTTTCTGAGTGACAGACGAGGGAGGCCGGCAGCTTCACCAGTTCCTTTCTCACTGGACTTGGTCAAAACGCGTCGCATACGGACGGGCCCCAGCATCAGCGTTCATTGATGCCATCGCTTTGATCCCATGCTATCCGATGAACTTCGCGAGCGTTGTTGCGCCTTGTTGGATGTTGTCTGCCTCTTCTCGAAGGGATGGAAAGAAGATTCACAACGTTCCTTTGTGATGTCCTCGGCAGCGTTTTTATCTGTGTTGCGCTGATTTGTGTGCCTCTGATGGAAGTCGCGCTGCGCTGCGTACTTGCCAGGCATCCTCTGGTACGTTGGATAGATTGTGGAATCCAGTGAACCCGGGTCGGCTGGGTCATGGTCGGATAACTTTTGTTGACCTACCGTTGACCTGATGACGTCTGCTACGCATGCGTTTCTGACTGTGCATCCCGCCAACAACTGAATTTGTTTAGTCGTCCGCAAATACACCGCTCAACCTTTCAGTGGGTTGGATTTAGTCACCGTTGCTGAACACGATCGCAAAATAACCGCGTACTCTACATCTGAAATGAAACACTTCCTGACGCGTATCTCTACAAAACGGCATTGTTGGGCAGTTGATTTCTATTGACTTCCACACATGCATGTGTCTCCTGTCGTCTGCCGTCCTGTCAGACATCCCACGGACATACCGAAAAAAATAATTTCACAGAGTAATTCGTGACGGACAGGTGGGCTTGCATACGAACATACAAAACCAAAACCCCATCCCTCGACAATCGTTCGTCTCGTTTCATGCATTGCACTGATCTCCCCGGTAACAGCGACAGTGACTAGCTCCCGCGATATGGCATGCCCCTACGGCGCCACGGCCAGCGTAGGAATGCCGACGGTGCCTCGGGACCCCGTCACCGCGGCAGGTCCCGCGCCCCTGGCCGCCCAGCGTCCGCGTCACGCGCGTCACGCCTGTGACGCTCTCGCGCCGCGCCCGGCGGGGACGGCGGCTCCGGCGCGCGGCCTCTCACGCCGAGTAGTACCGGTACAGGAGGGCGACGAGCACGGCGGCGCCCAGCGGTAGAATCCAGTAGACCAGTCTGGAGCAGAAACGGGCGGAGACCGGTCAGGAACGCGCGGACCGCCGGGAAGAGGACCGCAGAGCTGCACGGGACGCTAAAACTGCCCACGGCACCCCGTCGCTCGTGTAACTGAACACCGGCCGCAGCAACGCTGGCGCCATGACGCAACAACGTAACCAGTAAGGAGCTGGGGAAATGGGACAAAAGCACCAGGTGTAAGCAATTACGCGATGTTTTCGTTCCGTTTTCGTTTCGTTCAAAACTGGACTACCAGCATTCCACGTTGTGACCAACCAATGAAACCAAGGCAGTTCAACGAACAAGTTCCGCGCTCAAAACTCCAGCACTACTAGGGTCGTATCCTGAAGCAAAACCAACTACAAACAACTACAAAACCAACTACAAACTACAAATGCTCCGGCGTCGTTTCTTGTGCGCTGCCTGTACCGCAGCGGTACATCATACACCCTAGCCGCGCGTTACGGCGTTACCGCCGGGCACGTTACGGCCGGTGAGACGATTAGCTCGCGCCGGGGGGCCACCTGCCCGGGGGTGATTACGGACGGAGCGCGCGGCCGACAGGCGACAAGTGCGCGCCGCCACGCCGGCCATTTACCGGCGGGGGCGGCGTGGTGGGGTGAGATCGGGGCCGGGGCCTGGTCCGCAGGTCGGCACGGATAGGAGGATCGAGCCCAGCTACAGCAGCACGCAGCAGGACGAGGTGTCGGCGACTGTGGCGGAGGGCTTTTCGCTCCTGGCAAGGAGTAGCGGTGAAACTGGTTACGGCTCCGTCTGGTGGCCTACTGAAGACGGGCTGGTCAGTTCGCTTCGCCCAGTGGACTGGTGGCTCAGGGTCTGGGAGGTCAAGGTCAGGCTAGGTCAAGTGAACGGAGGCAAGGTCGCGGAAGTGGGAGGCAATCAACAGTGCATGCAGTACGGAACATGAGACACCAGCCTTGAAACGGGCTTGTGCTGGGAAAAGGCACTGCCTTCTAACGATGAAGTCCATTGCTGTCCATGGAACGCTGCAACTTTCTTCAGCGTTATATTATGCCGTCGGATTTTATTAATCGTCGTGACTCTTTTTAATGGAGCTACTTGAAGAAGTTATGGGCGCCGAATGACCCTGCAGTCGGTGCGCCCCTAAGCCCCAATAACCAACCAACTTTCTTCAGCCGAGGAGAAACGACTGGCTAATGCTCCCGTTTTCGATTTACGAGGATTCAGTGTCACATGGATCATTACATAGACCCACTGCATACATTTTCTGTTGGTTGGTTGGTTGGTTATTGGGGCTTAGGGCCGCACCGACTGCAGGGTCATTCGGCGCCCAAATACATTTTCTGTGCCGACACCCATTTGCATTCAAAAACATTTTGATGAATGCACTAAAATGTTCCGATATGAACTTCACATTTCAGGAACAAGCCACCAAAAAACAGCACATATTTCACATGCCACGACATACGACAAACACAATTCAACCACTAATCCGTCGATGCTCTGATCTACACACGACGCCCCATCGAAGTAACCAGGCCGCAGCCGGGAACAGTACACCAATGACGTCCATCAGATTGTCCAGTGGCGTCATCGTTAGGACTCACGTACATCATTGACGTCCATCAGATCGTCCAGTGACGTCATTGTCAGGACTCACGTACACCAATGACGTCCATCAGATCGCCCAGTAACGTCATCGTCAGGACTCACCCGTTGGAAGCGCCGTCCTGTCCGCCCCACGTCAGCGGACTCTCCCTCGTCTTTTTCCTGTCCTCCTGCCATCAGTACGGGATGGGATGAGAGAGACAGCGCGAGCAAGCCGCCGATTGCCAGCGTTCAGCACAGAACGAGGGCAGGAACTACGAAGACTGTTAAGTGGTCTTGCGTCAAGTTATTACGAGTATTTAGGCATCCAGAGAGACTCAAGCACGTCAGGAGAAAACCGGCGGCAACGTGGTATCCGAATGGTGGATTTTTAACCTTAACGGTATTCGTTAATACACTGGGTACCTTCGGATCGACATCGTGCAGCACACCATACACACGAAAAAAAGAACAGACTGCCGATACAAATAGTGACAAGGCGAACTGCTGTCGGCGTCAAACCCCGCATGCAGCAAATGTTTTCAACGTTTTCGACAATTATGGCCTTGTGTTAACTTTGCACATCGCCATTTTAACTTCGGCGCCGATATCTGGAAAAAGCGGTGAAAATCGGACAACAGAATCAGGGTACTTTACCAAAGACGCTCGATGTGTGAAAAAATCATCCTGGCTCATCATCCCGAAAAGAGGCCACGGAGACATGACGTTACCCGTTCAGCGCCACGCCTCGCCCACGACTGGACATGGACTGACCGTTCGTCAGGTCATTCGTACGGGTGCTGCCGAACCGGGAGGGGGTGCGTTACAATATGTCCAGGGCACCACGGTAACGAAAGAGATGAGCATGAACTCGGACGACAGAACTGCTGCTGACAGACAGCAATGCCAGCAAATGTGATCCGGATGTATGATCATGGGCAATGAGAACGACGTGGAGGAAAACGAAGGCTTCCAAGGACAGAAGGTGGGGGATAACAACCCTGCGAGTTGTCTCAAAACTTCAAGCTTTGCCACGTGCCAGCAATTCCAGTGGTAAAGTGTGGGCAGGCGCGGGTGTCGAATATTTAGAAACAGGGGTGCCATTTTAAAAAGAGAAGAACAAAGGCTCCATCTCAAATTTTCCAAAGAACCGATGACACAGAAAACAGAGAGAGTCGTGCGCTACTGAGCCACGTCTGGATCCGCGCCTGCACCAAGGTTGATTTCCGGCTAGCCGGCAAGCCGCCGACCGATCGGCTAGCTGCAGCGGGCGGCTACCCAACCCACCTGGCCGGTAGTGGGGGGGGGGTGAGGGGCTGTTAAAAAATGTATGCACAACAACGAGTATCGCAATGCATGGGAAACTAACTGTTCGTCTCAGGGAGCAGTCACATTGTTACGATTTCCGATAGCCATTCTTCCAAGACTTACTAATTTTTACATCGCCTTTGCTCTTGGGCTCTTGGGATAAATTTAAATTTATTCAGTTACAATGAAGTAGATCCGGGACACATTTTCAACACCACACCCAAAAGTAAAACCAAAGCTGTGACCCTGCATTACCCATTAGCCATCTGGTCATAAGGTCGGCTAGCCGGCTAGCCGCCGACCAGAAAACCGGATAGGCGCAACCAGTTTTGCATGCACACTGCCCGCGTCATTTCACGCAATGTGCTTGATCCGAATTACCCTTAAACATGTTGTCATCAAGACGCGACAACATGCCTGACCATGACCACAAAGTATTCACGACCAACGCTCTCAGGTACACGCAACGCACGCCTGGCGCCTGACCAGTTCTCAAGCGGTTCTCCGATCTGCGACTAATGAAGTGTATAAAGTTAGACATCAAAAATAGTTTTAGTGCAAGTCATGCACGTATTCATCAATGCCATCGCAGTTTGCGCTGAGGCATGACTTTCTACAATTCACACTGATGGCATAAGGGAGGGGCTTGGGTTACAATGTTTTCTCACTAGTCGCGCCCATGCCCTCGCAACTAATCCGGCCGGTCGCCTCCTACCGTATGGTACGTGATCGGGGATCTCAAGGCCTCTACACGGCACCCCCAACAGCATGAAGTAAAGTTTTGGCTCTTATGGAAAGTGCCTTCTGCTTGTGTCACATTCTGACCGAACCTTTTCCAGAAATCGGTGCTTAAGTAGAAATAGCGATATGCAGTCATCAGCCCAGTATAACCACAACTGCTGAAATTACTGAGGAAATGGGGACATCAAAAGTATGGCGTCGACAGACAGTCTTACAAAGTCACAGAGTTCACCTCTGAATTTACACACACACGCACACGCACACGCACACACACACACACACACCCTCCCCCGACACCATGATGTGCTGAGCGCGACAAACACCCGCGAGGCAGGTGTGTGAGGCAGCGGGACCGGCCGCCTGCCGGCGCCGCCGTCCGGCCGGCCGAGCGCCCACCTCTGCCAGCTCGCCGATCTCGTAGTCCTTCATCATCTCGCGCGCGTCCGTCGAGTGGCCCACGTCCTCGAAGTTGTCGGTGGCCTCCTTGCCGGCCACGTCCCTGAGCACCTCCTCTCCGCCGGGGTGCTGCGAGAACAGGAAAGCGGTCCCGAGGTGAACCGACGGTCACGTCGCCTCTCCAAGGCACGGTCAGGGAGCCACGGACAGCCCGGGTGGCGCGGGGCACGGTCATGGGACACGGTCGCGCCAGATCAAAGAACAGTATCTGCACCGTCTGAGGAGTAGCTGTATGCGGCAGCAGCCAATAACCGGAATACGAGTTATGTCAAAACGGAAAGAATGGATGGAAAACCCAGTGGTTACAAAGTGGAAAATCTTTGTTGAAACTGATAATTGATGCATATGAGTGGATATTTTGAGACAGTCTTTTCCATAGCGGTCACATACTAAATACGAAAAAATTAAAGTTGGGACATGACACCCTTAGTGCCATTCACTCCACTCCAATGGTTTTAAACTCCCGTCGATCGACATTAACAACTCAACCAGTGCGGTAATTCCGCTACAACTCGCAAAAGAAGTTACGAACGTCGAACGAACGAAGCTGCGTACGTCCGTAGAACGAGAATGTGACAATTTCGCAGGTTCGCGCCCCACCACCGCGTCGGTAACCAAATTCCCAGAGTATACAAAACGCGTGAAAAGTCGCCAAAAATCGTCGCTTCGGCGCGGCGGTCGCCATCGGCGCCCAGCGCCGGCGTCCGGCGCCCCGCCGCCGTGGCGCTAACGGCGGCAACCGGACAACGGCCGTACCCGCCAAACGGGCAGCGCCGTACTGGGAGTCCGCGACAGCATGACGGGCGTCACAGCTTTCATAAACACTGCCATTCATGTAAGAGCTAAGGCAAAAACTGATGGATTTATGGCAAACACTCCCATACAAATGTTCCCCAACTGATTAATAAACAAACATTATTTGGTTAAATCAGCACATCAATAAAATAATTTGTTGCTTGTAATTATGCAGTCAGGCAAAAGTGTTAGAACCTATTCAACAAGCTATGCTTAGCATGAGGCTCTGATTCCTTATATTACCCCAACAACAGTTTGGACCAAATTTATAGGAGTAACAAATAAACCAAATCCATCAGGAATCCAAGGCAGCAATGCACAGTATATCTTTTGTGAGGCATTACCACCATAATATGATTGTGCTTTGCATAACCTACCAGTGAACTACTTTATATATAAGCATGTAGGCACTATCTTCTCTTGTGCAGACAGGCCTTGGCAGGTAAGCTCTCAAGTACTGGCATTTTTTTAGCACAATGTTCATCAGCAATTTTCACACTCATGCCTGATGACTGGAACAAGTCAGACATTCTGTATGACAGGAGTATTCCAATCAAAATCACTGGCATAGCCACAGGGAGCCCAGCCCTTCAGGCCACATTTTTTTTGTTTAATAACACAGACCAGTGAGCAAGGTTTCTTGCCATAGATCACTTCCAGGAATGTGCATCAGTGATCAATAGGTTTTGCCATTGATCAATAGGTCAATCAACAATCTTCTTAGTTGCACTCACCACATATCACCTTCCCAAAAGGCAGTTTTTTTGTATGGCTTCAGTTCTTATTGAGCTCCAGCCCCCCTCCCCCCTAAGGAAATTCTGGCTCTACCCCTGATCAAAAGCATAGGACTGATCACTTGCACTGTCAATGCTCTATCACATTCCATTACAACTGTGTTTCCTCATGGCAAATAGTTCTGATATTAAATTTCCCTTGCATTTTTACAAATATGCCAAACTTCAAGTGTTAACATTCTTAAATAAATGTGGGATGAAATGACACCCTCTAAAAAGTTGTCCTTGCCAATTCAATCACATATCTCTTTGCACTTCACACCACAAAATAGGACATTATTATGGATGCTAGCCAGCAGAAACTGTGATACCAAAGTTTAAAGTTACAATGAAACATACCTCATCCATGAACTTGGTGACATCATAAACATGATTGTGGATAACCATCCACACATCATTTTCCCCATTGTGTTGTTCCACATCTTTCATGGAAAATACTTTCTTCTCAGACCCCATTTTGATGTTGCAGATGGTAACCTGAGGGCAAGCTGACATGTTAAAACAATATGTTGTACTATTAATATAATTGTATCAAGAGACTGATGCAGATATGTTAAGATGTGAATTCCTGCTATGTATTCCAGACTTGTCAACACATCAGAATCCTTTCTAAAAACATTACAAAACTGATGCTTTCATATGGAAACCTGGCTTTCATAATGGGAAACTACCTGTTGATTTGAAGAAGTAACTATTATGCATACTTTTCCCCATGAAGTTTTTAGCACATTGCAGCCTTGAAATAAAATATCGGAATCCCCATTTTTTGAGGAATGAATCATTATGTAGGCATCAAAAGCAAGTCCTACCACTGAACTGAATGCACACGATGCGACCGAGGAGCAAGCATGACCAAAAGCTTTGCCACGTACCTTATAAAACTCAACACTAGGATAAAAACCAATCACAACAAAGCTCCCAAAGACCACGTACGTCTGTAATGGCTTCGCAATAAACTGAGTAAAGTCTAGGCCTGCCGTTCACCTCCAACCCACTCCCAACGCCACCACTGGCAAACTAGCCCAACTGGCCAGAATTCGCAGAACGCAAACACGCAGCATCGGCGGCTTCGCCTATTGTCACAGGGTCGCCATGTTTGTCCAAATTTGCTGATCAGCACGAGTTCTTTGCCGCTAAGTCCTCTCTCAAACAAATCGACCGATTTTCACGAAAACCTCACCAGACGATTTCTTATTAATAAATTTAGTCATTACCCTTCAGCCCGTAACCTCCAGCCATCACCTTGACATTACAATCGACCAAAAACATATTTTGTAATTCGCAGAAGGCGTCCTAGCTGCAGCACTCGCCATGGCTGGCCATCACGGGAGGTGGGGGTCCGGACCCTCTAACATTTAGGGATTTTAGCTTACGGCCTAAGACAATGACTGGGAAAAATGGTCTGAAATCCTGTGTGCTCCCCCCCCCCCACACACACACCCAATGCATTTGGGCAATCTCCAGCCATGCACAGGTACTTGAATGTTTATTTTGTTTTGCTTGGTAGACCGGTGATTTGAGATTTTGCGCACGGTTAAAGATACAAAAAACTGCTGGGTACCATAAGAACATTCCAGCACTCCAGTGATCGTGCAAAACTGATAAATAATACGGAACAGTCATGGCTGCGGCTTTTCGAAAAATGTTGATTCGGCCATGTGTGTAATTACCGGGGGAAACAGAGGATGTCCCACCCCCTTCCCCCTCCCCGTTTGGCTCGTGGTGCGGACTGTACCTTTACGCCACAGCTAAAAAGGGTTTCAAAAGAGAATAAGAGAAACGTTTCTTCAACGCGATCTCAAGAAGTGCCCAGCCCGGGGGCTCTTTTCTTTTACTTTGCTGAGTGAGGGCTTTAATTTTAAATCTTAAGCAGCCATCAGCCTCCAGGTGCCCCCCCCCCCCCCACCCATTCATTGATCATGCACTTCTCACGGACACTTACAGGCACAGGTACATGGCGCCCATTACAGGTAAGCGCTCTCGTATAGGTCAGGGAACTTCTGAAATGCCCGGCACCCCATGTAAGGCACGGTGCTCCTCTTTTTGTACAAATGAGACGCCTCTAAAGAATCTGACTCCTCTCACAGACCACACAGATTTACGATTCAAGCGCCCCTCAAAGGTCAGGCGCTCCCCCCTACGGATTAGGCGCCCCTCATATATTTGGTGCGCCGTCTGCAGACCAGGCGCTCGTACGGGACTGATACATGTATCTGAATAAAAAAATGACTGATACATGTCCCTTTAAACCCGCTTCATTTTAAGCAGATAGCACCCCTGCTGGAAATCGGCGCTCCCTTGGGGGTTGGCACCCTGGACGAATGATCCGCCCACTTTTCGTCGCACCCCAACACCCATGGGTGGTGCCATTAAGCCGGATTTTTGTCGAAAACAGAATTTCGTCAGCCACCGGCGCAGACAAGGGGGCCGGGCCGGCCCCCCCCCCCACGCCTGCTTTTTTGTTTTATTTAATAGCAAGGACTTATCGAGTGAAGTGTCTTGCTTTATTCTGCTCCCATTTGCGAAAAGAGAATGCGTACTGATAATCAATAGGAGTCTTATTAACTCGTCCCGACTGGGGGGCAGCTGACCACTCCCCTGTGGTTTTTCTGGGATTGCGAGAGAATGAACAAACCAGAGTCACAAAACTTTGCGTAATTTTTGTTTCATCATTTTTACAACTTGTGTCAAAGTTTTTACCTCAGGTTCGGTCAGGTGATTGGCCTGGGCTAGGTCAAACAGACCTATGCCAAAAAAGGTTCAGCGCCCTCTAACTTTTTCGCAAAACAAGATATTACAGTAATACTTTCAGAGTTTAGTGACCGTGATAGATGCAACAAATCTGCTAGCTCAGATTTTTCAGAATTTTCCGAGTCATTGACCTAGTGTCAAGCCCATTTTTAAGACATGTCGTCGTTTTTTAGCAAATTGACGGAATATTCCATAATATTTTTAGTGTGGAGTGAAGCAGACATCTAGTCACCGTCATTGGGCAAAGTATCAATGACTTTCAGCCATTGACCTGAGGTCAGGTCACGAACAACTGTAGTAGGCCAAAATGCACCACCGTCAAAATCGACGATGAATTACTCAGAATGGGTGGAAAATGGCAGAACTAGCTTGCGCAGACGTAATTAATACCAGGAACCTAAAAAAGCTTGAAAAACTAGCATGTTTTGGAAATAAACAGCCTCTCGCGAATAAAGCTCCGTCAACTTTGTAGATTGGTAACTAATAAATTTTTCCAAAATTTAAGCATGAAAAACCATCACAAGAACCACAAAGATCAATAAAATCGACATAGGTCGTCTTTTTTGCGAAAATAAAGCAACGCTAAAACTAGTTCCCGTCAATCTGTTACCGCATACGGCTGCTGCGCAAGCCGACAGCTGACGCGAGAATTGCCATATCTTTAACTCAACATTTCAGCGTATATATTGGGCAAATCCGGGAAATTAGACGTGTATCGGCATCCGCGGACCTTTACTTGCGCGTTGGTGCCTTTGCCTATGCGTTATTAGTCACAGCCCTTGAGATTCAGGCCATTTCTCGGTCTCATGCAGTCGGCTATGATAAAACATATATAGGGCGTAAATTGCTTACATATTATCTAAAACTAAAAATGAGACCAGTTTCGAGCTCTACTCGTCACAAGCTTTTCAACGGTACGACTATTTTTATTGTTCGACCAACCGTTCGTGAGTTAGAGGGGCCGACCAACTGCCCCCCCCCCCCCAGTTGCGCATGTTCGAAACCGACCGACGGTCGTGCGCGGGTTAATGAAACCAAATGCACATCGCCTTCCTTGTAGGCAGTTTTCCGTATGATTTCAGTCCTCACTGGGCTCCCTCCCAAAAGAAAATCCTGACTGCGCCCCTGTCGCCAGCGGTCAGCTGGAGCCCTCCCTTCATCATTTTGCATGTGGGAGTTCGTCCATTTTATTTCAGGGTCCCCAGCACATTATTTTTATGATAAAAAATTGGCCACGTTAAAAAGCAAAACCCACTAAACTACCCGTAAATGACAAAGGAGTTTCATACGGCAGTGATCTTTCATCCGCTGCCGTTTTCATAGTTTTGTATGGGCAGATATGCATTGAATAGAAATTGTCCATAGGCTCGTTACCTTAAACGTCTCTTCGTAATAATGATGCAGATATACACCAATCAGATGCGAATATAGGTCTCCATCATCAGCAACAAGTGTCCTATATCCCACACGTCCGAAAGTCTATGAACGGAATATCTCCTGCCATCAGTGGCGAATCAAGAGAGAGGGCACCGGGCAATGCCCCCTCGCCCTATACGGCCTTAAGGGGCCCATAATCGGCCTAACGGATACAGGTTTTTAGCGCAAAGCCCCCCAAAATTGGATGTCTTCGGGCATCCAGGCAACCAGAAAGAGTCCCAAGCGAAGATGAATGGCCCATAAGCAGACAAAAAAAAATTTCGTTCATTAGAATGGTCATGAACGTAGAAGAGCCCAGGTGTTAAAGCTGTTCGCCCTCCAGTTACGCTGTCCAGGATCCTTACGCTGTTGTCCGAGGCCCTATATGTTAACCTGCCAGGACACTGTTGATCGCTCAGGGGTCCTCCACATTGGTCTTGGGCTCTTTCTGTTTGCTCGAAGGGCTCTATGCTGTTGCCGGGAGTCCTATGTGTCAACCCGCCGAGGCACTCTCGATCGTTCAGAGGCCCTTCCAACTGGTCTTTGGTTCTTCCAGTTTAGTCAGAGGGAATCAAAATGCACCTCCGTCAAAATCGTTGATGAATTACTCAGAACAAGTTGAAAATGGCAGAAATGGCTCGCACAGTTGCGAGTTATACCAAGAAGTTCAAAAAGTTTAGAAAAATGCGTATTTTGGAAATAAACGCACTCTCGCGAATAAAGCTCCGCTAGTTCTGTAAATTGATAACTAGTTATTTTTTCCAAAATTTGAGCATGATACACCACCACAAGAACCAGTGGGATAAAAAATGCTATATGAAAAGGCCTTTGTCGCGAAAATAAAGAAACGTTAAAATTACTGCCCGCTTAATAAGTTCCCGTTAGTTTAATACCGCGTTCGGCTACGGCACCCGCTGACATTCAACGGGAAAATTGCCGTGTCTTTAACTCAACGTTTCGGTTTATATATTTACCCACCACCGACGGGGGGCAGTTGACTGCCCCCCCCCCTGAGGTTTTTCTGGGATTGAGAGAGAACGAACAAACCAGAGCCACAAAACTTTGCGTAACTTTTGTTCCATCATTTTTACAATTTGCGTCAAAGGTTTTACCTCAGGTTCGGTCAGGTGATTGACCTAGGCTAGGTCAAACAGACCTATGCCAAAAAAAGTTCAGCGCCCTCTAACTTTTTCGCAAAACAAGATATTACAGTAATACTTTCAGGGATTAGTGATCTTGATAGATGCAACAAGTCCGCTATCTCTAATTTTTCGGAATTTTCTCGGCCATTGACCTAATGTCAAGCCCATTTTTATGACATGTCGTCTTTTTCGCAAATTGACGGAATATTTCATAACATTTTTTTAGTGTTGAGTAAAGCAGACACCTAGTTACCGTCATTGGGCAAAGTATCAATGACTTCCAGCCATTGATCTGAGGTCACGTCACGAATAACTGTAGTGAGCAAAAATGCACCACCGTCAAATTAAACGATGAATTACTCAGAATGGTCCAGAAATTGGCAGAACTGGCTTGCACAGACGTAAGCAATACCAGGAAACTCAAAAAGTTTCAAAGAATAACGTATTTTGGAAATAAACAGGCTCTCGCGAATAAAGCTCAGCCAGTTTTGTACATTGGTAACTAACGAATTTTTCCAAAATCTAAGCACGAAAAACCATCACAAGAACCACTAAGATCAATAAAATTTACATAGATAGGCTTTTCTCGCAAGAATAAAGGAACGCTAAAACTAATTCCCGTCAATTTCCTACTGCATACAGTTGCGCCACACGCCGACAGCCGGCGCGAAAATTGCCGTGTCTTTAACTCAACGTTTCGGTGTATATATTGAACAAATCTGAGAAATTAGATGTGTATCGGCATTTGCGGACCTTTACTTGTGCCCTGGTGCCTTTAACTATGCGTTATTAGCTACAGCCTTGAGATTCAGGCCGTTTCTTAGTCTCGTGCAGTCGACTATGAGAAAACATATATAGGACGTAAATTGCTTACATATTATCTAAAAAATGAGACCACTTTCGAGCTGTACTCGTCACAGGCTTTCCAACGTTGTTCTTATTTTTATCGCGCGACCAACCGTTCGCGAGTTAAAGGGAAGGCGACCAACTGCCCCCCCCCCCCAGTCGTGCGTGATCGTAACTGGCCGACGGTCGTGCGCGGGTTAAACAGATCAGAGAAATTAGGCGTGTATCGGCATCGGAGGACTTTAACCTGTTCATTGGTGCCTTTAATTAGATTTTATCAATCACAGTCCTTGAGATTCAGACTGCTTCTCGGTTTCATGCAGTCGGCTGCGAGAAAGCTTACATAGGGTGTAAATGACTTACATATTATCAAAAACCAAAAAATGGGACCAGCTTTGAGCTTTACTTCTCACGAGCTTCCCCAGCGATGTGATTGTTTTTATTATACGACCAGCCGTTCGTGAGTCAGAGCAGGCGGTCAGCTCCCCCCCTAGTCGGCCGTCATTTGAGCAGACTGCCGTTCGGGCGCGGGTTAACCTGTTGGGACACGCCCGATGGTTCTGGAGCCCACTAAATTGGTCTTGGGTTCTTCTTGTTTGGTCGGAGGACTCCATTGTCAGTTGATGGGAGGGGACCCTCTCTGCTGACCTGCTGCGGTACCTTTTCCGATGAATTTTTACGTTTCAATGCCTGAGACAATTTTACGCGTCGGCGCGGCGGCACAGGTACATTTAACCCGCGTCTGGCTGTCGGTCGGCGCTATGCACGTCCGACTGGGTGGGGGGAGGGGCGGTTGACCGCCCCCCTTTGACTAGCGAACGGTAGAGAGCGATAAAAACAAGCATACCGTTGGAAGGCTCGTGACGAGCATAGATCGTCATTTTTTGTGTTTTGGACAGCATGTGGTCATTTACCCCCTATATACATTTTCTCGTAGCCGCCTGCATGAGACCGAGAAATAGCCTGGATCTCAAAGGATGTGATCAATAACGTCTAGCTGACGGCACCAGCGGACAGTTCAAAGTCCGCAGATGTCAATACACGTCTAATTTCTTTAATTTGTTAAGCACATACGCGGAAACGTTAAGTTAAAGACACAGCGATCTCCGCAACGCTGCACGGTGGGCACTGCAGACGAACGCGGAACGACATTAACGGAAACTAATTTTGGCGTTATTTTATTTTCGCGGAATATATCTTTTGAAGTGTTGTTTCTTGATCCTAGTGGTTCTTGCGATGGCTTCTTGTGTTTAACCCTATTCCTGGCAGGAGGGCCGAATCCTCCCCCCTCGGGTTTTCCGCTTTCCAGTTCCAGGGTTTTTGACGCAGCGCCACGAAACTTGGTCCCTTTTCCTAGCTATTCTTTCTACTTACTGTGACAAAATTTGGAAATTTTATTCCGCTCAGGGGCGGAACTAGTCAACATTTTTGGAAGGCACCTCAGGCAATTTTTGGCCCTCTTGAGGGTGAAAGAAAAATGACTGCCAAACATAGCGTTTTTAAGGTAGAACTTAACACTTTATATGGATGTATAGCTAAATAGTTAGGCAACGTGCAAATACAATTTTGTTCATCTGAAGTGACTGTACGAGGTCAGGTCGAGATCAAAAGTCAAAATTTGGGTTAATGGCAATAATTTCGGCATTACTTTTTGAAAAGCAAAACCCTGAATACATGTGACGTAGGAATGTGCCCCCTACTTGTGTACCAAGTTACAGGTCGACATCAGGTCGGATCACGGAGCTAGGACCTAAAATGTCAGAGTGCGTGCCCTATATCGCAATAGCCGTAAAACAGAAATTTTTAAATAGAGTGAATTCAAATGACTGAAAACGTTTACAGATAATATCAAATGCACAAGAAGTCATTCCAAGTAACTCCAAGGTCACTGGAGGTCATTTAAGGCCAAAGGTCACAAGTTGGTTTGAGGAGCATGTGACCACCACAGTTCCCCTTTGTCATGTCCCTGGCACCGCCTGTGCCAACATTATGCAAACAATGTAATACAATTTCCATAAGAAGTCTAAAAGTATCTCTCATTTTGATATTTTTGCCCCCTGCATCCATCCCTTTTAAAATTTTGAAAACTTCTTTTTTCAAAGTGTAGTTTACGTCATGGCAAATCTATTCCAGTTTGTTGCGATGAAATCGGATGTGTAGTTCTCGAGATTTCAGAGGGGCCGAATCCTTCCCTCCCCTGCCGGGAATTGGCCATACCGTCTAGCCCTCCGGGAATAGGGTTAAATGTTAAAGAAATTAGTAGTTATCAGTCTACACAACCGGTGGAGTTTTATTTTAAAGAGCCTATTTATTTCCAAAATTTGCAATTTGGATTTTTCAAACTTTTTGGTATTATTCGCAACTGTGCCAGTCAATTTTGCCGTTTTCTACCCGATCTGAGTCATTCGTCGCCGATTTTGATTGCAGTGCATTTTGATTCATAACAGTTATTCGTGACATGGCCTCAGGTCAGTCGTCGGAGGTCATTGAAACTCTGCCCATTGTCAGTGAATGGATGTCTGGAGTTTCCGAAACTCAAACTGTTATTGAAAAAAATCCGTCAATTTTCGAAAAACAACCTGAGTTGAAAACGGGCTTCTCCTTAGGTCAATGACCCGGACATTTTGGCAGACTCATTGCACGTATCAAAATCTCTAACCATTGAAATTTTATTGTGATGGCATGTTTTGCGAAAAACTTACATCGCGCTAAACTTTTTTGGGCAGTGGTCCACTTGACCTGATGTAGGCCAGACATCTTAGCTGACCTGAGGTCAAAAATTTGGTACAAGGTGTAAAAATAATTCAGCAAAATACACTCAAAGGTTCATGGCGCTGCGTTTGTTCGTTCTCTTGCAGTATCGGAAAACCTCACGGGATGGCCAACTGCTCCACCTGTCGAGGACGGGTTAATTTCCCTTGGTTCTTGAATCCGTGACACCCTGCATAGGTCCACACTAAGGTCCATATTAAGGCCCACTGGTTCACTTCCGGTTCATTCCCCACTTCCGGCTCACTTCCAGTCAACCCCCAAGTGTCCGTTGTTTTAAGAAACGTACGTTTTGAAAGCTTTTGACAGTATTCCTTAACCCTATTCCCGGAGGGCTAGACGGTATGGCCGATTCCCGGCAGGGGGGGCGGATTCGGCCCCCCCTGAGATCTCGAGAACTACTTGTCCGATTTCATCGCAACAAACGGCAATCGATTTGCCGTGACGTGAACTACACTTTTATAAAAAGAAATTTTCAAAATTTTGAAATTTGTGGATACAGGGGGGCAAAAATGTCAAAATAGGGGGTACTTTTGGACTTCTTATAACTCCGTTGTTTATAGACCGATTTCAATGAAAATGGCATGAATCGAGAGATTATGGATAGGGCTTTTGCGATGGGTCCCCAAATCTGAAATTTTGAGAAAATTCATGGGCGTTCACAGGGTTTCAAAAATAGGAGGATTAATTTTTTTACAACTGGATGAACAAAAGAGGCAAACACCCTTTTTTGGCTTCTGCTAGTCATGTTATACTAAAGAAGTAGAAATCGCATTAAAATGTTTGTATAATGTTAGCATAGGCGGTGACAAGGACATGAAAAAGGGGAACTGTCATGGTCACACGTTTCTCAGATCAACTTGTGACCTTTGGCCTTAAATGACCTCCAGTGACCTTGGGGTCACTTGGAATGACCTCCTGTGCATTTAATATTATCTTTAAACGTTTTCAATCATTTGAATTCACTCTATTTCAAAAATTTCATTTTATGGCTATTGCGATATAGGGTACACGCACTGACATTTTAGGTCATAGCTCCGTGACCCGACCTGATATCAAGCTAAAACTTGGTACACAAGTAGAAAGTACCCTTCTACGTCATATGTATTCCGGGTTTGGCATTTGAAAAAACGGCCCCGAAATTATAACAAAAAAACAAATTTTGACTTTTGACCTTGACCTGACCTTGTAAAATGACCTCAGGAGAACAAAACTATATCTTCACATTGCCCAACTATTTAGCTATACACCCATATAAAGTTTTAAGTTCTATCATAAAAACTCTGTTTTTGGCAGACATTTTCCTTTTACCCTTAACATGGCCAAAAATGGCATGAGGTGCCTCCCAAAAACGTTGCCTGGCTCCGCTCCTGTGCAAAATAGAACTTTGAAATTTTGTCAAGGCACGTAGAAAGAATAGCTAGGAAAAGTCACCAAGTTTCGTGAAGCTGCGTTAAAAAGCCTAGAATTGGCAAGCAAAAAACCCGAGAGGGGGCGGATTCCGCCCCCATGCCGGGAATAGGGTTAAATAATTTGGGTCATTACATTACAAACCAAGTATCACGATAGCACAACGATCTTTGGTCTGTAATACTGTATTTTCTCGTCCTTAGTATATTATATTCTCATTTTAGTCGGATATGCCACGTTGCCGTCGGTCGTGCAGCGCCCAGTCCGTGGGGCGGCGAAACCCCGGCCGGCTGGTCCGACCGGCCTGCGCCGGCGGTCCGGCACGTCTCGCCAGGCCCGGCCGGCCATCTGTAATTGCGCCGTCTTTGTTCCACGTGGAGCCGCGACGCCCCGGCCGGCCGGCCGACCGCCGTGCGCCGGCGGTTTCGCACGTCTCGCCGGACCCGGCCGGCCACCTCTATTTGCTTTTATCGTTTGTTCTGTCCCCAAAATACGTCTCCCCTTTATCTCGTGACCTCTTTCGCTCGCGCTATATAAGCTTGGCGTAAACACGTCCTCGGCTCTCTTCCTGTATGGTGCTCAAACTGATCAGACGTCTCCTCAATACAGAAATTCGTTGTCAGTGATGGTGTGCGGCGGTACAGTGATGTGAAGTGACACATAGCAGGAAAATGATAGTCCGCGAGGCTCGGGAGTTCCCTTTTGCCCTCCCCCTTGGCCTGCTGAATGGGAGGTCTCCTTGCTGGCTGCATTGCCACTCTGGAGATTAGTTCATTCCTATCCCAGCGCGCCAGAATTGGAGCGTTCCCTGCGTTCTTGGACTGGAGCTCCTGCCTCACCTATACCAGCTTGAATTTGCTGGTTCTTCCTTTCATGCTGCTGAATTGTAGTATTCTCGGTTAGGACCTGCATGCCATCTTGAATTGGATGGTAATCCTCTTATGCTGCTGAATTGTAGCATTCTCAGTCAGGACCGTATACCATCTTGAATTGGATGGTTTTCCTTTCAAGCTGCTGAATTGTAGCATTCTGCGTCTGCTTCCCCTGAATTTTCCCACCTATCCCTCCTTACTTTTCTCCTCAGTCGAGCGTAGCCCATTTAAGTGTCGCGGACCCCTAGTGTCCATAAAACATACAGTCCACACCAGAAAGCCTTTAGACGGACGCTAGGCGGTCAGGGAAATGCCATATGCACCTGTAATATACTTGATTTTGTCTGGTGATGTTCATATGAAATGAAAGAAATGCTGCATAATGTTAGAGAATCATTTTTTCTTCTGGAAGAAAAGAAGAGAAGGATTGTGCGAAAAATAGAAAACTTAAGGAAGAAAATAGTCACAAACACCTTCCCTGTCATATTCAATCGGACATATATTAATAAAGATCTTCTCCCAGTTTATATATACGTGTGGTTCACTGTTGGATAAATTGTAATATAATAAAGTGAACAGGCCCCTTTTGGGGGGAGGCTAGGTTGTCGGCCCCTGGCTCGTCCCATTCTCCACCCCCCCCCCCCACACCCAATCATTTACATTGAATGGCGCCCTAGAGGTGAAAGACGAAAATCAAAATATGATTTCCTGAATAGTGTCTTTTGACGTTTATTTTCAAAATGACAGAACCGCAATACACGTGGCTGAACACAGTGTTGCGCATGGTGGTGTGCATGTCCTTCTAACGTGAACTCGGTGGACGAGGGCGGCGTCATGATAGGGAGCCTGGTGTCCGATAGGCCGTCAGAGGGTTCAGTCAGCGGATTGTTGCGGGAAGCTGGTCGTTGAGGTCTCCCCACCATTCAGACTTTTTTTGTGCACCGGTCAGTTAAGGTTACATATTTTTGTTGCAGGCTATCTTGGTGTTTGCGTGTACGTGGTAATCAGTATTGGTAAAGAGAGCTCGAACCTCGGATTTTTGACTTTTGTGCAAATAGAGTTGACCGAATCTGCTGTGCGGTGAGCGGATAGCTGGCTGCGTGCTGCCCAGACCTATGCGTGGCAGACGAGGCGCTTAGGTGGCCATACCGTTAGTCTGTTCACTGGATTCTCACACTCGGACGTTTTGGCCAAGCGCTCCGCTATGAGAGCTTGTCTCACTTTATTAGTGTTGCTGTCATAAACCATGTGATTCTTCACATGCTTGCTACTTATGTTTCAAGCTTCACGTCGATATCAGGTTAGATCACGGATCTAAGACCTAAAATGCTCGCGCGACCCCAATATCACGACTGGCATAAGCAAATGACTGGAGTCATTTTTGAGCGCTATGGAATAAACCCACAACCATGTTCATGTGACTCTGAGGTCGTCCGAGGTCCTCTGAGGTCAAAGATCACAAGATAATCGGTTGAAAATGTGACCATGGCAGTCCCCTTTTTCATGTTCCTGACACTGCAGATGCCAACATTATACAATGTAATGCAACTACTTTTTGATTATCAAATAACTAATACAGGCGAAAGAAGGATACTTCACCTATGTGCCAATCCAGTTGTCAAAACAAAAGATATCTCCCATTTTCCTTCGTCAGAAATCTAAAAGTGTACCCAGGGGAAAAATCCCATCGATTACATCTCGGTTAATGCCAGTTGCATTAAAATCGGTCCTCAGAGTTATTTATAACAAAGGAAATATGGGGAGTAAAAAACACCCTTTTTCTTTGCCTCCTGCATCCACTCTTTGCAACATAAAAAACGATGAAAATGTGGTTTTCGTCACGGCGGATTGATTACCGTTTTACGATCAATCGGACGGGAAGCTCTCGAGATCTCTGAGACGCCATAGCATTGTAAGGGAATAAGGTTAAAGATGAATCGGCAAAATATATAGATAATTATTGTGCCATACGTGGCCATCGAATTTCACTCGCACTTCTGCCGTGGTTTCTTGCGCCGCGCTTCAGTGCCCATCGACAGCGCCGCGGCAAGTCGAAACCATGCCGCACCCACACTTCCGCCCCTAGTGTCCGCTCCGGGTACCGACGGCGTCAGTGTGGTCCATACGCAATCACCAGAGCACCACGCACTAATTCCGAATGCTGCAGTATGGCTGCGACTGGCCCTCGTCCGGAGTGGCGCGGCAGCACACGAGCGCGGCGTGAGGCGGCATCGTGAAACTCGTCCCACGAAACTCACCGGGCGGGTCGAGAAAGGCCCGTGGAGGGCGAGCCTGCCTTGCTCCGGGAGCCGAGACTGTTCCGTCGTCCGATGATCTTCGAGAAGCTGGACGGGATCGCGGCGTTCACGGTACGAGACAAGATGCAGGTTCAGGCGCAGTCAATGCCGCAGCAGCCTCGCTGGAGGTTGTCGCTGATGCTTCCTATGGTAGCTTGTTCTGTTGTCATGTGGCAAGCGTTGCTCAGTTGGTTCATAACGGTAAGACAGAGGACGCACCGCTTTACACTCACTGCGATAGGGTCGTCATCTCTACGTTCTTTATTTTTCCACAGGAGGCCATTCAAGTCACGAGTGAAGATGTGATCACGCCTCTGCGCAGGACTACAATCACGACTTCCGGCCTTCAACCTAACAAACGACTTTGAGTGCACTGCCAGTGCGCTCATGCAGAGTTATCCATGCTGCGTGGGTACAGGTGCGTTGATACGATTCATTGATGCCAGTTTTCATTCATTGGCCACCATTTCCTTTTTTCATGAACGAAGGATAATGTCATTGTTTATTTATATCCATGACGCACGTCTGGTAAGCCTCGGTTACGTTACTTCGGGTATCGTGGGCCACAGGCGCACAGTAAGGTACATTAAAACGTCTTATGTTAAAATGTCTAAATACCAGACAAGCAATTTTCACGTGGCGAGGGACCGACTATACGTTTTAGCAGCGACAACAATCGCAAGCAGCCCACCAGTTTGATGTGCTATGAACATATTCCAAATCAAAGCTACAAATATGCACAGTCCATAAAACAGCAGAAGCCATTTCAGCGCGTTCTTGCTTGCGTTACTCCCAGAGTAGAGTCGTCAGCGTTAAGCCTTATTTCGAGTTAACCCCTGCAGGCTTCTTCTTTGGGCCAAGGAAGATTCTCTCCAGGTTTATGAACGGGGACTCAAACGCCAGGGATAAGGGCAAGGCAAACGCAAAAGAAGTGATGACATGAGCCAGGACCCTGTACACCAGTCTTACAACGTCAAAATACACTGTCCCCTTCGCTGAGTTGTCCACTGCCATCAGAACGTTTATATGGATTAGATACCCCGCATAAGTCAGGCGACTGAGCGGAATGAAGCCCGGGTACGAGAGGAACGTATTGATGAACCCGCCGTAGCCGGTGACGCAGGCGAAGATGACCCAAGACACGGCGACACCCCACGCCAGCCTGTGCAGGCCTCCGTATGTCACTGAGACCGCCTTGCTCGCGGGTTTCCACGGCATCTGGTAGGCGCTCATGCCGAACACGACAGCTATCCCTATGGCGAGGGCAGCAATCCACAGCGGCAGCCAGAGCCATGGTTTCATGGTGATGCGCTTGCCCCGCAGTCTGTGCAAAATGTAGCCAAGCCCGAGCCCCAGGAGCCAAACGTTGCAGCGCATCC
The DNA here is from genome assembly GCA_030062745.1 of Capitulum mitella. Taxonomy (NCBI): domain Eukaryota; kingdom Metazoa; phylum Arthropoda; class Thecostraca; order Pollicipedomorpha; family Pollicipedidae; genus Capitulum; species Capitulum mitella. Next base: position 21,215,612 of record CP099850.1, on the reverse strand, counting down.
ATGGATAGCCATAATTGCGATTAAACAAGTCTACAATTTCAGGAGTCAGAGGTTTCAAAGGGAAGTAAATTGGCGGTAGGTCGTCTACACTCCACGTTACCACTCGAAGGATTGTGAAGCCAACAATCAGGACGCACAGCCAAATGCCACCCAGCAGAGGACGCCAGACCAACGGCAGCAAAGCTAGAGGCGAGAACACAAACATTTGCATGTCGTTGGCAAGATACCACGATTGCCCCAGGCAATAATCTTCGGCGTTGAAAAAGTTCTGGATGTAGAGAAGATTACGCCACCAATAATCAGCACACGAAGCCTGAGCCGGTCTGACGGCCGGGCTCCAAATTGGTCCGTCTCCGAGATAGACGAAAAATGTGGCACATATGGCCACCATGGCGGCCAGTGGGGGCGTCAACCGCAAGTAGCGATGTAAGTAGAACATTGGGACATTGAATGACTTTTTCTTCTCATAGACGTTGCAAAAGCCGTATGCCAACAGCAAGCCAGACAAGAGGAAAAACGTGTCGACACTCGGCATAGCGTTGGCGACTATTTCAAACAAGGGATTTTTAAACCAATCAAGGGCGACCACGTTGTTTTGATTCAAATTAAAAATTTGCCCACAAGCGTGACCTATCACAACCCACGTCATGGACAGGAAGCGGATGCCATGGAGACAGGTCAGAGTGTCTTTTCCAGGGGTTGTGTCCATTAGCTTCTTGATGTTGGTGTACACGGAGAAGGCGGCGAGGGCTTGCTGCTTAGTTCCCATGGCAAGCGGCGCTCTCTGGCGAAGCTTGGAGGGCTTGGGCGTCACAACGTGTAGCATGGTGGACAGCCGTGGGTTGGGACTGTCAACAACAGACGTCATGTACAGCTGTGTGGCCTGCTGTTTGATGCATCGTCTGTGAAAGAGGTCAACGATCGTTCCGACAACCATGAGATACCCAACCACCGCCATTATGCTTATGACCACGATATCTCCTGCCGTGAACTCGACGGAATCATGCGATGTGTACGATTCAAAGGCGCTGACGGAGAAGTTGCCTCCGAGGGTATCCTGCAGCCCGCTCTGCACGTCCTGGCTGGAGCAGCTGGACGGCACGCACATGCCGACGATGCCGGTGCCCATGCCCATCTTCGGCAAGACGATGATCTCCCCGAGTCCGCCGGCCGGCTGCTGTGCCGCAGCTGCTGGGAGATCGAGGCCGTCCTCGCTGACGGCGGACGGTGTCGTCGACGTGACGATGACCGGAACGTAGCGGCCGAAGAACGAGAGTCCGTCCGGGGGCAGATCCGGGTACACAGAACCATTCAGGGCCACCTCGATGCCCAGGCACTCGTCGTAGGAGCCGAAGGCGTTGACGTTGCCGACAAGCACGCCGTCCGGCAGCTTTCCGGTCGCGTCAAACACTGAAATGAATCAGCGTGTTTGTGAATGGTGGTTCGTGATTGGTACTGTACAGATCTTAATGACTGCAAGAACTGATGCACTTGTATTGTCTCTTTATGGTAAGTACAAAAATTATCTGTCATAATGTTATAAAAATTCTCTGTCAAAGATTCATCTGTCGAATTCTTTATACGACAAGACATCAGTTTTACCTTCTCTTAAACGATACGACAAAACATCGGTTTCTGTTTATGGGAAGGAAGCTAGTGCCGTCATTGCGTACTGGCAGAATACAGCATTAGCCTTTATTTACAGCAGCTTTGAAACAATGCAACCAATCACCTCCAAACAATGCATTATGTGTATATAAACATTTATACATATACATATATAATAACAAGTAACAGCCAAACGATATATATGCATACTATATATATGTATATTACATATATATATCTATATATATCTATATATAACATAGCAGCCAAACGACCAAACGCATATAACAACAAACCAGTGCAGTGCCTGATTATCCTATATCACCGTCAGTAACATGAGGGTAGGACTGCCTCACAGGGATGGAGATTTTTTAGAATCGGTTTAAAATCCTTTAAAAATTATTGCAAATAATTGGTCCCAGTTACAGTCTCGCCTCTGCTTTGGCATGTCAGCCAAAAAAAAACGTTCACTGCACTTGTCATAGGAATATGCTACTTCTTCCCCAAAATGGTTCGGGGATGTGTGCATCTCATGATGCACACATTATGCCTAAAAACAAACAATGAAACGCTTTTCGCGGATGGGTTTGCCAGGTGACGTCAGGTGCCAGGTCAGCCTACTAGAGAGCAAGAACACCCCAAAAGGTCCTTATGCTGTACCGCCTCTTCAAGCAACGAAACGTGCATGCAAGAGCAGGTTGATGCCCGCGAGGGTTCCGACAGCGGACTGATGCTTAAAATATTGGCAGAAACGTAATTTAGAAGGGTTGCACGTCTTAACACGTCTTAACGCGGTTTTCATGAGGGAGTCGATTCGGTCTCTCACCTGCGGTTTTTCCTGGCGCCAAACCTTTAGAGGAATCGCGCCGAAATTTGGCCATTGATACCAAACATCTTTACATATTTGGCATTAAAGTTTCAACATTTCACGCGGCACAGAGATGCTCCAGGGAGCATTCAGAGGGAGCAAATCGCCTCTTGCATGGAACTGAAGCGAAATTCACCGCATGCAAAAATAAGGTTGACGAACGAATTGTTACGAGAAGAAATTAACATTGCTTCTACGGTATTGCATGGTAGAACAAATTTAAAATTACAGTTACGTCCAGCTAATTCTTACAAAAATTTACTCCTGCCCTGAGCTCCAACCAACCAACATGTGGCGAGCCGCAAGAGCGTCGATAGAATGTCGCCAAGCAGAGGTCAGGAAAAACCTATCCCTGGTCTCTCTCAAAGCAGAAAACTCCTCGGATTTCAGTCAATCTGATTCCGAGCTGCACAACTGTTTCTTTATTTTCATTGTTGGCACATAAAGAAACGTTACATTTTCAACCCCACGACAGGGTTAACCCCTCCCCCCCTTAACGCGACACGATGTCCCTTGGCCCCTCCTTAGTCACGCCCTGGCGTTCTTTAAGGAGGGGTGAAAACCCAGACTCAAATCCAGAGAAGAAAACCTATCTTGGGCAAAGGGTTATACGATGGGTGATAAAATCCAAAAAGTAAAGAAAATAAATGGAAATAGTAATCAACGAAACAGAAACCAAGCGACTTCCGATTTCCCAATGTAAACATTTTCTCCGATCCACGCTCCCTAGGAAGAGTTCCAGATCTGCTACCTGTGAACCACAAACTACGTTCGGACGGCTTCAAATGTTATGCACCGTGACTTATCATGTCCTCCTTCACCTCAAAAATACTATTACGATATTAGCGCACGATAACCATTGTTGTCCTGAGGAAAACTCCCCAGCTGCACCGTCTTTTCATAGGTCATTGTTAGTCAATCACACAGAAAAAGGGATCAGAAGTACCTAGTTTTCTCACACGCGCATTCTCTAAATCCTTTTCCCGTACGTGGGGAGAGGACTTCAGAAGTCCTCCTCCGGTCTTCTGCTCGCCATTTCCAGGAGGTTTGTAGCAGACCCACTAAACTGGGCGAATTTACCGAGCTTTTCTTGCAACGTATCATAACAGATTTTTATAATTTCATTTTACTCAGGGGCGACGCCAAGTCAAGTTTCTGGGACACCTGAGGCCATTTTCGACAATGTTAAAGATAAAGGAAGATGGGTGACGAAAATAAAGATTTTATATACAACTTAAGACTTGAGATAAGAGTATAGATAAACAACTTGGCAAGCATAAAACATTTTTGTCAATCTGAACTCATGTTACAAGACGAGGTCAAGGTCAAAGAGCAACATTTGCTTTTATGTAGATGTTTTTGGCGCTGCTTTGTAAAGCAAAATCCGGACAATACATGACTTACAACAGTATCCTCTCTTCGTTGCTAACATTCAGGTCGACATCATGTAGGACCACGTAGTTTTGGCCGACAATGTCCGCGCGCGTATCCTGTATCACGACGGCCATAAACAGGACGTTTAGACATATAGTCAATTCAGATCGTTGTTAACATTTTCAGACACTATAAAATGATCTCAAGACCATTTCATGTGACCCTGAGATCATATGGGGTGATTTAAGGCCAAAATGCGTAAGAAGGCCTGATGAATATGTGACCATGGTAGTTCTCTCTTTTTCGCGTTCTCCCATGTGTGTCGATGTTCTGTAAATGATTGGGGAGCCGAGCCGAGGTCCCGGCAACCTAACCTACCCCCAAATGTAGGTTTCTCAACGGATTTAGTCCACCTTATTTTTACCAACAGAAATTTGTAAGTTGTTTTGTTACTACTTATGAAATAAAAATTGCATGTATTTCCGTTTCAATAGGGGTATATATATATATGTGTGTGTATATATATACACTTATATATACATATATACACATATATATGTATATATAATGGATAGAAAGATAGATAGATATATTGCTTTAGACTTTATTCTTTACTTTCTGCCTCTTTCTTATCTGTTGCGGCACTTCTTTTCATTATTACTACTCATTTCCCTTTGAAACGGCACAGGATATTGGGAGGGCTCAAATCAACATTGGAGGGACAGAATCAACAATGAATGGGCCAGGGCCTCTCAAAAAAATACAAATCGACATCCTTGTGTCCCTCACTTTCATATGCCGACATTATGCAAGTAAGATAATACCATGTGTAATCCTTAAGTAGAGCGCGAATAGCAAATGCTATAAACGAATTTCGAAATGTTATGTTAATTCAGTTTTCAAAAAGTGCAAACACCATGAATTTTCTCAAAATTCAAAAAGTATGGGCCGACGGGAAAGTTCCAATTGATTAGCTCTTGATTCATGTCAATGACATCAAAACCGACGCGTAAGCAGCAGAGTTATAACAAGTTAAAGTACCTCCTTCCGATATTTTTTTTTAATTCTGTATCGACCCGTTTTAAGATTTCCAATACTTCTTTTCGTAAAAATGTAGTTAACGTAATGTCGAATCGACTGTCTTTTGTTGCAGTGAAACTGGACGGGTAGTTTCGAAATTTCGGGGAGAGGGAAGGAATAAGTCCTTTCCCCCTCCAAACGGAAACGCAACTTAGCGCTGTGGTTACGGGAATAGGGTTAATTGCTAACCTTTAACCACCACCAGTACTTCAGTCCAACTGTTTTCATGTTCATTCTTTAGTCCTTTAAAAAATGCTGCAGTGGTGCAGCGGAATTGCAACTATTCGCTTTATTTCGGATTTAGTTTTCCTCGTATTTTTGTTATAATTCATCATTTAAACATCGCCATTCCATTCCAATGTTTAAAGCCGGGTCGCGCGTTTCCAATTTTGCGACCCTGGGAAACGATATCGCCCACTAGCGCCATCAGCTGACCGCTGGCAGCAACGCTTTTCACTCAAGGACTTGTTGCGGGGTTGCCAGACACACGACCAGGAAAGTGTTTCCAGATCTGTAGGTAAAAGCATTCATGCCTTGTTAAACTCTCACGAAATTTAGAAATGCATGAGTGATGTTTAACTTTTGTAAAAGACCCTTTTGTGATTGAAGAAGCCTACTGATACAACGACCTATACATGCCTATTGTCCTCCGTTTCACAGACCTGCAATATGTGACTGAAGCGACCCTGTGATTACTGCATTGCTCCTGCTTACTGACTACAACCAAGTTTTTGAAATCATTAGTCGTGATATGAAACCTTATAGAAACCGACACACAATGATGAATATGACAACGCGAGATAGTTTTGCCGACTTACTCAGCGCTGGCCACAAACTGGTACCGTTGAGCTCCTTCCAGAAGATCTGGGTGTGCTTCTGGCACAGATTGTTCTCGGAATGGAGCGTCGAAGCCAACAGACGAGAGGCCATGGTCGTTCTCCCGAAAGGCGGAACCTTCTCCTGCAGCGTCTCCGCCAGCAGGTCCAGGGAGGCCTGCAGACCGTCTGCCGAGAGTGCGGCCAGCCCCGGCCGGGGGAGGTAGCCCAGGAACCTGTCCCGGGCGGCGCCACCGGCCCGGCCGGCCGGCACAGAGACCAACAGGACGGTCAGAGTCCGCAGCACGCGCCACATTGTGACGGCTACGCCGACCCCGGGCAGAAAGGGAACAGCACCGCCCGCTCGAGGCGCCGCGCCTGCGATTTTGAGCGCGGCAAAGCCTGCGACCGCCACGGATAACAGCCGAGTCCGTTATCAGAACCGTTCCAAGGTCCTCTGATATCGCTTCGGCACTGAGAAACGATGACGCCCGTTTTCTGGCGAAGTGGAACCGCAACGGCTCCACCTTTGTTGATCGATGCCGGACGTTCTGGCCAGGTCATCCGCCTTCTGCATCTGGCTGGAGATTTCCGGAAAAAGTCGGGGAGGGGGCCCACGCAGGATTTCAGATAGTTCCTTCCCAGTCATCGCCATAAGCCCTGAACACTAAGGGGTCCAGATCCCCATCCCGCGAACATGGCTGGCGACCCCCCGAGATCGCCACCCATGGTTACAAACGAGACAAATACGCATATTCATGCGGCTACAATTGGTTATTATCATGAAACTGATTATTTCAAGTTATATGAGTGGTTCTTTGCATTGCCATGTCATAAGTAATGTGTCAAGTCAAGTCATGAGAGGCACAGATTTCCGCATCCAACCTTAAACTGTGTATTTCGCCAGTTATGGTGGTTAATGTTTCAGTTGTCCTCGTCCTATACAACAGATGTGTGGTTCGCACAGTTCGTCGTAACTACTGGTATGATATATATGAAACGTATAGTTCAGGAAAATTGTCCATTTTTTTGGAAACTCTAAATTGTTTATTGGCACCGTTAGCGTTTACGGTGACGGCACACGTTGTAACACTTCTGAATCGTTTTGCAGTTGCCGCATTGGTCTGCCCAATGTTCTAGCCAAAAACTAAGGTTTCTCACTGTAGCAGTGATTTTCTGTCTGGCGTGATGTTATATCAGTGTTGACGACCTCGCTTGTGCCAGGGCCTTGAGTATTTCGATCTGTTTTCAGTCGTACATAGAGTTGCCGTTTTGCAAGTGCGCAGTGTAATGCCAGTTTCAGCATTCGCACAGCCGCACCGAGAGGCAACATCGCAAAGTAGCAAAGACAGAGCCGCTATGCGTCACGCCGCCGCGCCGAGAGAGGCATCGCGCAGCATGCTTTTTATACGGCCCGCAGACGGGATGGGTTGCCAAATGTGGCGCAGTGATAACATTCTGACCAATCAGAGACCTTGCACCGCCTTGCAATGCCGAGAATTATCAGACGTAAGGCTGATGCAGTCAAGACGGCCTTGAAAGTTAAAGCAGAATTTCAGAATGAAGAAGAGCGGAACAGAGAAATTTTCAAGTGGCAGAAGAAACTTTGTCGCACCCACTTTTTCGGCGAGTGACTTTCTCATGACGGCAGGGGGGCACTATCTCTAAGCGGAAATGCCAGTTCTAAGCCACATTTCGGAAGATTTGTGACAAGGTGTTTTGTACACTCATTACCACTATCGTTGTTCATCGCTGTTCGTGAGCAGAACACATTCCCTTGTCATGAGCTTATGTTACTCATTCTTTCTTCTAGCACAACTCTCGCTGTCTCCAGAGGTCGGAAGCTGAGGCAGTGTAATCCCAGATCAAAAGTCCAGGTACATCAGCATTTTAACGCAGGAAATCGCATCCTCGTCAACGGGCAAATTATGCATTCAAATACTGTCTCATGGATGGAACGAACAAAGTACCTTCAGCTGTAACTCGGTGCTTGAAAAAAACTGACAACAGCAGCCACGACGTAACGGCACGCTGACGAAAAATGTTTCATAGCGCCGCAGCCTCTCCTGTTGGTGTAACAAACCTATTACAAAGCCGTTCAACTCTGTCTCACGGATTTTGAAGTGAGATAGCCAAGTTGCAGCCTGTGTAGCCTATAGTCATAGAATACAATCTGAACACACGTTATGTCTCAACGTTCTACACGGAGGTTAAGGAGGTTTAAGACGATTTCCCGCGACTTTCTCCTGCGTTCTGTATGGCCGTGTCCTGTCCCAAGTCCTGTCTTGAGTTGCGGTTGTTGTATGATGCCACACCGCAACGGTGACCGGGGTGTCGCTGGCGAACGTCTGTGTTCGTTGTCTGACGCATGGCCGTATTGATTCATGTCAGGATACGACTACAAAACATAGTTTTGGATTAAACATGTTTTCCTGAAGTCCAGCGGCGACGGATCATATTTGATCATGGGGATGGAAAACGAAATTTCGAGTAACTTTGTCCTGAGAGTCCCTGAGAGGACTTTAACTTTTTCTGTGAAGGGCCCCTCGTCCCCAAAACGTTCATGTTGCACGAGAACTTCCGTAGCGCGGCCACCTAATGGGCGTCGTATTTTGGCCGACCGGACAGGGTAAGCCGATGCTTCACAGTCGTGCCTTGCGTGAAATCCGGCATTTTACAGCGTGCCACACCCCCAAAAAATGTGACACTTCTTAATAACGGACGTAGTTGTAAAGATAAAGACGGTTTTTTCAAATAATAATGCACATGCATGGCACGTGCCGCGGTATATTTCTGTCATCGAGACGTTTATTGGTGCCGCAGTTATTACTTCATCAAAATGGCGCTCACAATCGAGGAAAGTCATTTTGTGTTGAAAAATGCGCAACAACCAAATCTTCCCAACAGACCCGTTTGGAGTTTGCACACCGTTTCGGTCTTAAAAGACGCGATGATGTGTTGTTGGATGCACATGTTCAGAGTTCATGGAACGGTGCACAATCGGAACGCTTCAGCCCCGGGCAAGGCTACTTACTCGGGAAGACCAACATCTCAAAGAACTCCAGGCATCATCGCCGCTGTCGCGTCAGTCCGTCGCGTCCGCCCTCGCTCCCAAAAGCTCAAGTTGTCCAAGAATGGATTGTCTAACATTCTGATGAAGGACTTCAAAGAACACCCCTACCATATCGGTGTGATCCATAAACCCGATCCCCACGACACGGGACACGGATGGCGATGTGTCAGTGGTTAACTGGCAAACTCGAGCTGGGACCAAGCTTGACGATCTCTAGTTCACAGATGAGGCACATGTCAGTTCATTTGTTGGCTTATTGGCCATGTCATTTCATAGAACAATGTATACTGGGGATCGCACTTCACAGTGAACCCTACCATCCGAGCGATCCCTGTCGCTCAGTGCGTGAACGTTGTGAACAATGTCGCCACACGTATTCGGATGTGTTTCAGCCATTGTGGCCAACATTTAGAGCACGTAATCAAATAGTCATAAAATCAATACAAAACGTTTTATCGTTTTGAAAGTTGGTGGGCTTAACATGCAAAACATCGCAAAAGCTGCGCGATAATATGGCATTCTTAGTACAATAAACAAAAGCTACTGATAAAGTTAGGTGCAAGATTTTTTGGGACACCCTGTACCACTAAGCTCACATAACCTGAGCGAAGGACTGCACATGTGCTGATTTCACTGACATTGGTAGTTTATGGTATGTTAGATGCATAAGAAACACGCAAGCGCAAGGACGTATTGTTTAAGAATTTTATTACAGTGTGCCATAGACGCGGGAACCATGGGCCAAGGGGGCTTCAGGCCCCCAACTTTTCAAACTGGGGGCGCAGCCCCCTCAACTTTTCAATACCGGTGATATGAGATATTTTGGATTGCCAATTGGCCGCTCTTACGAAAGAGTAGGCATATCTAAATGTCAAAAACGAAGAAAACTAAACCTTTAAATGGAAAATGAATAGCGAACATGAGAATAAAGCATTGCTGAAGAGCGGGGGAGGCAGGTGAGCGGGCGAAGGAAAGGGAATATTTGGTAGCTCGAGGGGTAGCACAAATTGCAGACAGTTCGTAGGTATAAGTAGCAACGAGGTCTCTACACAGGCGCGGATCCAGGAGGGGGGGGAGGATGACGGCCTGAGAAGGGCCCTTCTTGGGCCGGCCCCGAAAGGGCCCCTTTAGGCTCAATAATAAGGGCAAATTTCTCCCTCCTGAGAGGATGGGAAACCTCCAAAATGGGGACTTCTAAGGCAAAAAAGTGGCCTAAATGTAGTGAGAAAATTCAAAATGATGGCTTGCTGGAGGTCTATGTTAAAGAAAGTAGTACACATTCCGTAAGAGGAGTAAATTTGTGAGTTGACTGTGGGGATCCCAAAGGTAGGTAAGGGTTCCCTACGAAGATTTTCCGTCTCGTTAGACAAATTTTGCTTATGTGCCTGGGTGAGCGGGGCGCGGAGGGAGATGATTTTCAGGCTATCCACTTTCGGTCGTTGCTGAAATAAGTACTACTGAATTAAAGTCTAGTCCACGCACGATGTGTTGTGAATGATGTGTTTCGGTTCAACCTTGTTGCGTTTGTCCCCGTGAATTTCCGGCCTTAAATGAAATACTCCAGTCTGACTGCATTGTCTGTCCGTTGAGCTACTTAAGAAACCTCCTGAAGCTTTCAGCATCATTTCAAATTAGAGCACTGCGAGCATGAAACACGAGCAGACTTCGCGGTGAGCAAGTCCAAAATTTTGATGACCATCCACATTTGCTGATGGCCATTGGTATTGGTAAGAGGTCTTGGGAAGGGAGAGAGAGAAAAAAAAATAAAAGGGGGAGAGAGGAGAGAACAGGGAGGACAGAAAGAGAAGCGGCCCAATGACAGAGCATCTTGATGCATCCCTTATCGTTTCACTGGTTTTCAAGGCGCCCCCCCCCTCAACTCTGAAACTGTCCCCGCGCCCCTGCAGTGTGCTGTCCAGAATCCAAAGCTGCTTGAAAAGCGGGGCGCGCACCACCGGCGCAGCCAAAGGGGGGAGCGCAGGGGGGCGGGGGGAGCGCAAGGGGGCCGGGGGGCGGGCCCCCACACTGAGGTCTGCATTCTTTGTGAAAACCACTGCACATTTCTTCCCGGGAGGCGATTTTCGTATGATTTCATTTCACACTGAGCTCCATCCCCCCGGCAAGAGAATCCTGGCCGCGCCCCTGGTGCGCAATGATTAGCTCCGGGCACAGATAGCCTGTTTCGGCCGTTCAAGTTTGTAGCTCGGCATGCCATTTGGCCGTCTCCTGCCGTTGTCCACGTCGTCTCCATTTTTCCAACAACAACAACATCCGAAGCGCCCCTCGGCAGATGCGACGCAGTTCGATCCCGCCGTGAACTGCTGACGGCCGCAGACAAACAGCAGGTCGGAAGCCCAGGCAACTGGCGCTGGCGCGGACTCCAGGCAACTCGCGCGGACTGACAGGACTTGATGCAAAAATTTAGATACACTTGCATAAACTCAGACATAACGCAATGTTAAAAACCAATTGAACATAAGGCATTAGTCTATTAGTCGCCTTGACCACCGGTTTCTGGGACGTGTACTTTGAAACAAAGTACGGGTATCTACAAGGGCCGCAAAAGTGCGCTGTCACGTTGTCTGTCTGCCTCCGCCGAATCAAATCTGTGCGCCAAAGTTTTTGCTTTGCTTTATCATTTCCGTCTGAAGAGCAGTCTCAGCACTCAGAAATCTCAGTTCTCACTAACTTCAGCACAGATCATCATAGGTCTCAGGGCGTAAATAAAATTAGAAGCAGTTGCAAAAGTCTTTGTTTAATTGGAACATTTTCCAAACAAATGATCTAAATGGCACAATTGTAACAGATAACGATTTCATGACAACGTACACTATCGAAACAGTGCAACCAGAAATGGTGGGAACTAAGATTGTAGTCAAGAACTTTACCACAAAAGTATTTGCCTGATATTGGAAAATGAGATCAGTGCATTACATTTAGTGCTCCCTTAGCACTTTACGTAAAAAAGGCATCGCAGGAAGAAAAGAATTTTGTGCAAGGCAGATCTAATGACTGACTTTCGGAGGAAGGGATAGTTTAGAGGCAAGTTTGTATGGGGTGACAGGCATTAGAGCCTTTGCTTCCTTTGGCTCTCAAAAACAATGTCTGAGGCCCAAGCCAACCCCATACCAAAAGTGCAAAAAAAACACAGTATGAGCCTTAAGGGAGCAGCCCGGGTAGTTTCGTATGCGTCAGACTTATGTGGAGTGGTTTTCGCTCAAAAATGAGTTCTTGCAATTTTGTTCAAAGACTTAGGGAACAGCTCGGCCCCGTGGATCCACCCATTTCTTAACCGTCCTCGTAGTCGGGTAACTTAGCTCCCCTGACGAAATGCAGATCCCTCGGTTCAGAGACGTACCTTAAGAATCATGGTTCCGCGATCTCGGTCTTTACGTCTAATGGGTGCGAGACCCACTTCCGGTCCCGGTTTGTCTTCGGGTGAGAGTGACGTTTCGCCGTCCCTCGCGATAGCCGGCGTGCCCGGTTGCGACACGAATGACCCTGGTTAATGAGGGGATAAGCGGGGGATCGTGAAAATGATCGGGGGCTAAATGTGCTGTCAGTGCATTGCTTCCAAGCATCACCAAATGCGTACGTTAAATTTCGAAATCAATACGAGGGGGACTGCGGCCCCCACAGGAGACGCAAATCTCCACTTTCGGCCCAGAGCGCCGTTGACTAAACAAATAGCCAACCAGACCCTCTTCCGAACGAAAGCCGAGGCCCGAGGGAGGGTCGGGACTACGGTTCAGTGGCAGGGTGGACCCAGACCACCAGGGTTCATTCTGTGAGGCCTCTGAAAAGGCTAGATTCCCGGTCTCTAGGCTGCTTTTAGTTGCAATCAGTGCGAGGCCTTCTGACGAATGGAAGCCGGGTTCCTATAGCACGGTGGGGTTGACTCCGGTTCAGCGCAGGCCACCCAGGTTCATTCTGCGAGGCCCACTTAAATCTCCAGCCTCCTGGTCACTTTTGAGTATGATTGGCACCAGGCCGTCTTACGGACGGGGGCTGGGGCACCCTGAAAGACCCGAACGTTGGTTTAGCGCAGGCCACCCAAGTCTGTTTGTGAGGCGCTCTGAAAGTTGTCAGTTTCTGGCCCCTGGACCACTCCTGAGTATAATCGACAAGAAACCCACTTTCGGATGCAAGCCTGGATGCAAGCCGGGTCCCTGCATGCAATCCTAGTGTGGTCCGAACGCTTTATCAGGTCAGGCCTGTCAGGGCCATTCCGCGAGGCCCATTCGAAATAGTAAGTTCCCGGTCTTTGGGTGGCTTTCGTCACGTCTTAATCGATACGAGGTCCTTTACTGGATTGAGGCTGGGCCCCCCAAGAATGTCCAAACTCTATGTCGGGCTAGGCCAGCCGACAGGATATATTCCGCGACGCCTCTTAAAAATGGTAAATTCGAGGTATCTTGTTATTTTTGGGTGTTCAACTTGTTCCAGGCCCCTACCGAAAGAAACCTGAGGCTCCTAACCAAGCAGGGCTTGAAGGAACACGCATGCCATGTGCCTGTTTCCTCGCCTGCATAGTTACGTTTTTCTTTTTGTTCAATTTTTCACGTTTTGCCCTTCTGACACCCATTTTTCTTTCGTTCAATTTGTCGCGAGGCCCCCAAAGCCCATAAATGGGGGGAGAGGCGGCAGCATAGTTTTGCCGGACCGAATCCACCACGATTGAAGGGAGGCAGATGTCCTCCAACCTTCTCCCCACCTCCTCTTCCGTCGCCCTTGTTGAAGTTTACAGTTTTTTCAAAGAAATAAGTGCTGAAAACGCTGTCAGCAACATTTCTTCAAATCAGCCAAGTCTGTTCATGACAAGTTCACTAAGGCAGAACATTTCTTACAACCAAAGTCTGCGTCGGGGCGGCGTGGACCTCCAGAAGTGATCTCGCAAGTCATCATCGCTACGATAACAGCCTATTTCAGATAGCTTTAAAGCATCACAAAACATTCCGTTATCAAAGCTTTTCGGCGTCATCACGTTCGCCTACGCCAGCAGGCTGAAGTGTCGGCAGAGCTGCAGACGTCAGAACCCCAGATAAGATATGGTACAGTGCTATTTGCTAATATCCCCTACACGCGGCACATTTATACATTTTGGCGTATGTGGAGGAGGTCTAAATGGTGGCTGCTTCAGCCTTTCAAGTGTAAGACAGTAATGCAACGTGGTCAGAAAATAACACACTTTTGTTGCTGTCACGTATCTAAACAGCCAAACGACCAAAACAAGATAGGAAGATCGCGCAAAAAACCAGCGCACATGCCATTCTATCGAGCTGAAATATTCCTGAATACTGTAGGTGTATCTGTCATACATAACCTTCCATATCAGGCCACGTAGCAGGGGTGCCTTTTTATGTAGATGACTGAGGGGTCGAGCCGGGGGCTCGAAAAACTGACTTCTCTCCAAAAGCGTTTTTTTTTAACGGATTCAGCTACTTTGTTTTTGACCAATGGAGCTTTGTCAGGTTTTTTGTTACTATTTATCAAATTGAAAATTGCACATATCATCACGTCCACCACAAAATTTGTCCCCATTTTGTTTTTTAAATGGTTTGGATCATGTTATGCCTTATTCTTTACCTGCTGCCGGTCTCCTTTTTACTGCGGCCCTTCTTTTCGTTGTTACGGGTTATTTCCCTGTCAAAACCTGTGGATGATATTGGGGGACCAAGACAGCAAGGAGGCGGCCAAATCAAAATGGGGCGGCCAGGGCCTTCACAAAGGAATACAAATCGACACCCCTCTCAGCTAGTGTCTGTGCTGTGTCACTACCTGCCGAACAGCTGTTATCATTAATATAAAACTACCCTTAGACTCTCATATAGCTATATAACACTTTAGAAACTCATCTTTTTTAGCAGAGAGTAGGTGAATTTTTTAACCTATAAATCGCGCAATTTTTGGACGATTCATTGTAGACGAAGTCTCAGAGAGGATGAAATTGGTGAAATGGAATTTTCGTGAAATCTTCACCAGACCGGCTTCCAGTGTAATACCTATGCATTTCCGAATCCGAAAACTTCAGATTATCACCTTGACCCTGAGATTGACCGGAAACTTTTTTAGCAACGCAGCAACGGCCAATGTCAGAAAAAGCTCCTCATATTTTAGTGTGAATCTTAATGCATAGAATTCACAGTGACGTTGCCAATCTGCTTTCCTCATGTTATCATCTTGATCCTGAAAATGAATGAAAAGCGCTTTTGGTTAATTCAGTACCGTCCAGCAGGGGTGTCGATTTGTATTCTTTTGAGAGGGCCCTTACCCAACCAATGCTCATCTTGGCTCACCCAGATGAGCACTGGGTGAGCCATGTTAGTTTGGCTCCCCCCTCAATATTTTCCGCCGTTCTTTAAGGAAAATTGATAATAAAAGCGAAAAGAACGGCCGCAGTAGATAAGAGATAGGCGAAAAGTAAAAAATAAAGCATAGAGCGATGTATCCATTTATTTTTCCATCTTCTATCTCGTTCCCTTTCTTCCTATATATGTATATATATATATACATAGGGACAAAAGCAATTTTTATTTGGTAGATAATAGAAAAGTCAGAAATTGCCGTTTGCCAGAATAAAGTGGGCTAAATCCGATGAGATTTCCACATGGCGGGGGGGGGGTGTGGTAAATTGTTGGCTCCACAATCATTTACAGAAATCCACGCCCCTGCCACCCTGTGTTAGGAATGATGTATCTATGCTATGTATCTGTCTATCTTAGCAACGGCTCAACAGATTCTAGCAACCCCCCCAGTTCATTTGTTGCAATCGACTTACCCTGAGCGTTCCCAATATGGTCATTTCCATCCCTGACATATGGCAGTTTTAATTATCATGGGGACGCCCGTCTTTTTACCTTGCCTTCATTTTTAAATTCGTATTGTAGGCTCCGCACCACCTAGAATACTAAATAGGCTAGAAACAGAAATACTAAATAGGTTCCGCACCACCTTAGAACTGACGGTGTGTAGGTACCTACCCCTGCTACCTTTTGATTGGAATGGGCTAGAGAGACGAGCGAAACGACATTTGAAAGCCCTGGAGCCTCTAAACAAGATTAATTAAGGTCAGTTTTTTACGTGAGGTCAGGATCAAGGTCATATTAGGCCATCCTACATTTCTTTTCAAAATTTACATCTAGCAAGCCGAAAAATCACTTCTTTTGCCCTAAAATTAAAACATTTGTATTATCTATGCACCTAAGATGACGCAATCAACCAATATATATATATATATATATATACATATATATATATATGATGTTTGATCCCGGTTAACAAAGGTGACCGGACCAGTTTTTCTTTCGCTTTCAGTGGATCGTAATTTCTATGCTCTGTCCTGATCATTTCGATAATACGTGCCTATTAAAGAGGCCCGGGAACTCCTCTTCCGTCGGGGGAAAGGGTGGCGAGAAGCATTTCGGGTCAGTTCTTTCCATTCAACGCCCGTAAGGTTAATGTTAAATTTAATTAAATTCATGATATTAATAAATTTCATTAAATTTAAAATATATATCTATTTATGTATATATATCTGACATATATACAATATCTTGATTATGGTTTATCTCTTTTGTTTTGGGTAGTCTGACTAGCCCGAACCGAAAGCTGCTCAAGTGAACTTAGGTCACCGACCTAGATGGCCTTTACGCTCAAAATTCCATTTACAGTTGAAAGAGCCAGAAAGATGTGAAAAGTTGATCAAAACCGGAAAATCACCATTAGAAGAATTATTAGCAGAGACCTGAGCTAAAGGTAAATCTAGGTCAGTGAACAATAGAGAGATCGGAGCTGAAAAATACCGTTCGCAGGTAGGGCAGCTGGAATGACAACAATTTGAGAAGCCCGAAGGACATTATACTGGAACGATATTTATCAACATCCAGAGCTGGAAGTCAACTTCGATCAGTGACCTACTGTGACCTCTGGACTTAAAATGTCCTTTTCAGGTAAGACGGCTGGACGGATGTGAGAAGTTGGTGAAACTGAAGAAGAAAAATTGCTACTCCATCAATTATTACCACAATTTTTGACCAAAGGGTCAACCTATGTCAGTCAACCTAGGTCGACTCCCAAATCAGAATTTCAGGTCACGGGATGACCATGCTGCTATATAAGTCAGGAAGAAACCCACAGCCATCAAAGAACCTATTGCCAATAAATGCCGCATGTATCGACGCTTGAGCCTGACATGACCCAGCAAAAGGGCCTCTAGGTCACTGACCTAGGATGACCCATTTCCAAAATTTTCAGGATATGTGTGGAGTTGATCAAGGAGAAGGTCCTGAAAGTTTCAGAAGGCTAGCTTGGCTGTATCAGAAATTATCTAAAAAAAGTTCGTGGGGGAAGATACCTACCCCCACTTGAATGCGAGGCTTAGACTTCAGGCTTCAGACGTACATTGAAGCCATCTGCAGTAGGTTCGTGGCTATTTCGGCCTCTCGTCAAAAGTGATAAAAGCATGGGGTCAGTGGTTATCAGTACGCGCAATCACTGTCAAACATACAATGTACGCAGTCACTGTCATTTTTGAACGACTTAAAAAAGTACACAAGACGCGACAAAACAACATATGGACGGCGCATCTGATCTCTGCTTAGGTGGCGTCTCAGGTGGCGACCAAACAGGGAGATGGGGAACCGCGGCAGATCGGGTGGCAACGAGCTGAGCTGCCGCGCCGCACGGCTGCAAAAACGTCTCCGACCCATCTCCGTGCGAGATCTCGGTACATATGGTTGCCATCCTGCCTGGTGTGTCGGTCGCGATACTCTGCAACATATGAAAACTCGGTGGCCAGTGTTTCATGTTCACTCCGTGCTGCGCACCTTGTGCGCCAGGCACAGTATATGGTATGAGACCAGTTTCTCCGCACTGAGCCAGCCCAGTCTCCATTGGCAGATCCGCTGTATGATCAAATTTCCTTCGGTCAACAATAACTTTTGCTGCAAAGTTAATGATTTTCTGGAGGTGAGACAGGCTATTTGAGTACCATTGCGATATACCGAGGTACAATATCGGATCTGTGAGAGAATCAGAGCATTGGCCAGAGCGGAGATAACGGACGGCGGCAGCTCACTCTAGATGCGATAGGCCACTTAGAGTTCCGAAACAGCGCCTAGTAACGGCGGTTATGTGGAAGTCCCAGTTGAGACAGCGATCAAAGGTCAGTGCCAGATATTTAGTTTCTGAAACGGGGAAAAGGTTGTGATCGCGAAATTTCACGCTGAAATTAGGGGCGCTGCGCAGATTTTGTGCACTATCCAACAAAATCAGTTGAGTCTTGCCGGCACTTACTTTTAGCCCGTTTGCTCGAAACCAAATATGAAGAAAAGCAAGGACCTGTTCCATCGTAGCAACTACGTTTTGGAATTCGGACTTTTTACCACTAATCAGAATTTGGGTGTCGTCGGCGTATTGGACGACTACTGCGCCCACAGCGAACAGACCGAGGTCGTTTGGGACGAAGCAATAAATCCGAGGGCCGAGAGCCGAGCCCTGGAAAACTCCGGTGCTGTTGGGGAGCGGGCAGATATTTTAGGGTTTCCCTGAGCGTCAGTGAGGCTGACGCTCTAGATGTGATTACGGAGGTAGGCCGAAAACCAAGAAACATCGATTACGTGAAGTCGCAATTTGGTCAAGAGTTTAACGTGGTCGACAACATCAAAGCATTTGCTCAGATCCAGTAGGCAAACTAGGGACATCTCCTCACGGTCATTGGACGGAAGGATGTCGGATATGGATATCAGCGCGGCTGCCGTCCGATGGCGAAGACAGAATCCGTGCTGAGTTGGGGAAAGGACGTGGTTCTGGGACAGGGAATTTTAGAGCTGCAGATGGACGGCTCACCCTACGATCTTGACAATGACAGGAACGATGGAAATCGGCCGGAAATTGGATGGGTTAGTAGAATCCCCGAATTTGAAGATGGGATAAACGAGGGAACGTTTCCAGGAATCTGGGACATCGGAGGAGATAATGGAATTGATCAAATGCAGGAGCACCGCGCCGATCGCATCAAACGACATACCGATCATGACACCGTCCTCGCCGCAGGCAGCCGACCCGTTCATGCCAAGTACGACTGCCCGCAGCTCAGACAGCGTCAGGGGCGCCCGGCTAAACGCACAGATGCCAACATGTGGTAGTCGGCAAGGCAAGTCTGGCGTCTTTCCCATGTCCCTCACCTCACCGATCACGCGCGGCCCCACGCTAACATAAAACGAGTTTAATCCGTCCCCGACTGGGGGAGGGGAGGGGCAGTTGACCGCCCTCCCCGGAGGTTTTTCTAGTATTGCGTGAGAACAAACAAACAACGCCATGAAACTTCGTGTACCTTTTGCTTGATAATTTTTACACCTTGTGTCAAAGTTTTGACCTCAGGTCAAGTCAGGTGTCTGACCTAGGTCAGGTCAAACGGACATATGTCCAAAAAAGTTTAGCACCCTGTAACTTTTTCGCTAAACAAGATATCACAATAATACTTAAAGTGATTAGTGATTTTGATAGATGCAACAAATCTGCTATCCCAGATTTTTCGGAATTAAGCGGGTCATTGACCTAAGGTCACGCCCATTTTTAAGACGTCGTCGTTTTCCAGAAATTGGCAGATCATTTTTTAGTGTGGAGTAAAGCAGACATCCAGTTACCGCCACTGGACAAAGTATCAATGACTTCCAGCCATTGACCTGAGGTCAGGTCACGAATAACTGTAGTGAGCCAAAATGACCGACCGACTCTCAAAATCAGCCGATGAATTACTCAGAGTGAGTGGAAAATGGCAGAACTGGCTTGCACTTGACGTAAGTAATACCAAGAAACTAAAAAGTTCCAAAAATTGTATATTTTGGAAATAAACAGACTCTGGCGAATAAAGCTCCACCAATTGTGTAGATCGGCAACTAATCAATTTTCCCAAAGTTTAAGCATGAGAAACCATCACAAGAACCACTGAGATCAATAAAATTTACATGGATAGGCTTATGTCGCGAAAATAAAGGGACGCTAAAATTAGTTCCCGTTAATTTCTTACTGCGTACGGCTGCGGCGCCCGCCAACAGCCGACGTGAAAATTGCCGTGTGTTTAGCTCAATGTTTCGTATATATTAAACAAATCTGAGAAATTAGATGTGTATCGGCATCTGCGGACCTTTACTTGTGCGTTGGTGCCTCTACCTATGCGTTATTAGTCACAGCCCTTGAGATTCAGGCCATTTCTCTGTCCTATACAGTCGGCTATGAGAAAAAATATAGAGGACGTAAATTACTTACATTTTATCTAAAACTAAAAATGAGGCCAGTTTCGAGCTCTACTCGTCACAAGCTTTCCAACGGTGTGCTTATTTTTATCGTGCAATCAACCGTTCGTGAGTTAGGGGGCGGTGAACCACAACCCCCCGTCGGGCGTGATCGTCGCTGACCGACGGTCGTGCGCGGGTTAATGGGTCCGGCGTTCCTTCGGGCTGCTTTCTGTCGGCCTTCCCGCCGCCAACGGACGACCGAATCGCCTTCCACATGGAGCCTCGCCCTTCCTCTCGGATCCGCCACTGGACGTGAATGCAGATGTCACGCCTGATAGCGGAAAGTACCGCTCTGTTCAGGACTCTTTATGCTCGGTCGACCCGTGACCAAGTACCACCAGTGCCTCGCGGCGACGAGATATAATCACTTTGGTGTCATCACTGACCGCTGGAGCACAGGCATTTCTTATTCGCATCGTTTGCACAGGAGCATGATCGTCGATGACAGGTAAAAATATGTCAAGGAACCTGTTCCATTTGAGTGTGACAGTCGGCAAGGAAAACACTAGATCCCAGTTCCCACATAAGAGATCAAAATGGAAAGCGGTTACACCGATGCGGCGACGGCGGCGAGATTTGACAATGAGCTGCGGTAGGCAAGAGCAAGGCCCGTCTGTGTGCGCACGTACAAATTTGTGTGGGCCTAAATGGTAAAAACGGTACCACAGCGTTTTACGAAGCGATGACAGTTCGTCATGATAATATCCAACACGGAACCAGTAGAGTACGTACAGAACGTAACAAACTGGAACTGTGAATAGTCGGGCAGAAAGTCACCCAGCACCTTTTTGGCAGGATCAGAGGTTGGCTTTAAAAAAATCACAGTTCGAGACACCGCAAAGTAAGATTTTTGTCAAAGAATAAACGACGAGTAAACGCTGATACTGGGCTCCCAGATCAGAAAAGTCGGCCTCGAGATCCGTCACATTGCGCCTCGGGAGACGGTACACTGTGCTTAGGATAAACTGATGTCTGCTACAAGGCCTCATCGAAACCCACAAGCTTGCTGTTTGGCTTAGCTTCCGAGGTGACCCTGACGGGCGAGACGTTGATGCTTTCGCTGGCAGCCAATGCCATCCCGCGGTAACCGCGTCTGTCGGATCGGTCGGCACGGTAGAGACGGTAACCAGGCATGATCAGTAGGCGGCCCGGCGTAGACGGTTTGAGCGACGTCTCGCAGAGTGCGATCAGGTCGAAGCTTTGGCGAGGGAGCTCATCAGATAGTTCGACTGGCTTTGGTTTCAGGGACTGAATGTTCAGGAGTCCGACAGATAGGCTGGATCCGGCCGTAGCCGGTGACCGTCCGCCCCAGCGGTGCCCGCCTCTGCTCCCCCGGTGCCGCGCCCCGGCCGCGGGCCTGCCGCTCCTCGTCCGGCGCCGGCGGCCGCCGAGTGTCGATTGGCCGCCCGGCGCGGCCATGTTTAAACATGTTTGCAGTGGGAGAATCGCACTGTATCGCGTCCGCTTCGCCAAATACGCCTACGCCAATACGCGGCATGTCTGGTTCTAGACGTTACTACGAAACCACAGCCTCGCCGGCGGAAACCAGACACTTCCTGGTGGCTTCCCGAGTGATCCCGAGATGTACGAATTTTGAATCTCGGTTATTCATTTCCATTCACCGCACTGAACGCACCAGAAACGTTATGACAGGATCCCAGTGAAAAAAGATCCATGCACGCCATTATCTACCTTCACATCTATCCAAAGACCTCTGGTGCGTTCTTGGCAGGATATGCTGAAGGCTGTCCACGGTAGAGCCGATCAGAAGAAAACAAAACACAGTCACTCACCGTGCAATACGATATTTTTGCCCGGCTAGAGCGACTTGTCTACCGCATGACAGTCCTATCAATGCGAGGGTTTCGCTCCTAGGAATCCAAGCACACATGTTGCAACCACAAACAGAGACAGGTGACAGCGCAAGGGTCGCGTGCTCCTTACGCTCTGGGCTGGGAAGCAGAAGTAGTGAGTTCGTCTGCTCTGTTATCTTGCGTTAGGGGCGCACTTCGTCTGGGAAAGGGGCTTCACGGTGCATGCGACAATAGTGCTCCCCGTGCAAATTTATCTGCGCTGAAGGGGTTTCTGGGGGAAACCAAACGATTTTGCTTGCATTAGCCGACTGCACCCGTGGTTATTTTTCGACACACGTCAATCAGAACTGCCGTTCACATATGCCGCACGAGTTCGCAGTAACCGTCGCGTTGACATCGTGTGCGTATAGCCAGACACGACTGAAAGTGGCACATGGGTTTTATAAACTACCGGGCCTTGGGCAAGATTATGAAAGTAATACCCTTCTTCATGCCGGGAGAAACTTGGGTTTACACACGTGTATATGTACTAATACCGACTCATCATGGTACATGTGAACATCGATGCGCATCCTAAACATTGAGTCCTTGTTAATACATATGTATTTTGTGTAAACTCCAGTTTCTCCCGGGAGAGAAGATTGCCTGTTTCCATGACCATGCACAACTGAACGTGTGGGTAAGCTGGGCAATGACATATTTTGAGGCGGTTCTGCTCATACAGCGGGATGAATATGATCCAGATAAGAACTGAAAAAGGCTCGACCCTCCACCCATTCCTCCCTACGCCGATGTGCAGCTACGTCGCTCTAAGGAAGCACAATTAGGCGTCACAATTCAAGTTCAGAATTCCGAGTACTTCTCGAACTTTTCAGACTTGTTGACATTTTGTTCTCAAAATCTGATCCTGAGTGAAACAAAACCCTTTTTCCCAAACAAGACAAGTCCTGTGCTGCCCATTTTTTCTGCTTGCCTCATTATAACACTTGTTACTGATTCTCATGGTTTGACACTTATCAGGATTTCCAGTCCATTACCATTCCAGAAAAGCAATGCTATGTTTCCCTCAGTCCAGATTCTATGAACAAATCAATATGAACGTGCACTCTATAAATATTGTTCGTAATATTCGTCCCTCTACACTTGCCGCACTAGCCCCACGCAAAGGTCCTTTTTGCTTCGGTTCTGTTCCCATTTTCGTCTTTTGTTCTCATCAACCCCAGGCGTGGGCGGCGCCACCGTGGGGCACACGGGGTACCAGTACCCCGCAGTCGTTTAATTGTGGGGTATTGCCTATTCCCAGTACCTCACAACAATCGAAACCCGTGAGGCGAAGTATTGTGATGAAGCAAACGATTGGGCTTGGATTTTTGGAACAGAATGGAGGTTTAGTCATTTTAACGAAACTGGCTGGGGCGAGGTGATGATCAGTCGACTTCCAGAGATCTGGAATCCGGTGCATAGTCTGACAAAATTTTTTGACGTTATTTTGCCAATGAAATTCAGCTTCGGATAAATGGTGGCAGTTTGCTTTCATCAATGAGATCTTGACAATCCGCCTATTGCTTGGAGGAGGCAAACATCAAAATTTGCGATAACACGTAGTGGAGGTCGATTGGTTGGTTGGTTATTGGGGTTTAGGGGCGCACCGACTACAGGATCATTCGGCGCCCAGTAGTGGAGAGCGAAGAAGGCGGTTTGTTTTGTTAAGTAAAACGCGACATTTCTTGTACGGTGACTGTCAATTTTACTGTCATTTCGGCGCGATAAGCGACAAGTCTTTATTGTACGGGTCGTAAATAGTAAAACGAAGTGGCCCAAATCCGGGAAGAAACCCAGTTTTGGGAGACACCTCTCAAGGGTTCGTCTGGGCTGCGCCCAGACAAGCTCTTCAAACCAGACAGCGCCCCACGGTCAAAAATCCGTGGAACCGCCCTGACCTCAGATCGCGAAAGAAAAATACTACCCTTGTCTCACATTTCTTCCCCAACAAGAGAAGCCATAAATTGCTATAGATTGCCATAAATATACCCACGCGTTCTTTGGACAAACTAGAAGGTTGGTGCCGACAGCACCTGCGACCAGCACGCCAGTCCGACCAGTACACGGTTATCTCCCGGTCTGGCCCTCGTTGGACTGGACGGGTGATTTTCCACCCTCTTCTCGCGACGCCGTGTATGTATACGCCATATACATATATTGTAAGCAGTTTATTTAGGACACACGCTGACGATTAACAACGTGACTAGGGACCGATCAGAGGGGTTGCTTGTACCCGTACCCATCCAACTTCTTTTTTTGAGAGTTCGAGAGATATTCTGAGACAGATTCGCCTGAGATATGGTGAGGTTTCTAAGAAATACCACAATTACCATCATATCCGATTTGCTTGTCAACGGACTTCATAGTTATCTCGACTGATTTGTTCAAGAACGGATCCAGACCATGTCCTAGAGGGACCAAAACTCCATTTCTGTAACCCAACCTAATCCCAAATGTTGATTTTTCTCCGGATTTCGACTGCCTTGTTTTGTCATCTTCGAAAATTAACATATATTTCCTTAAAACGCCCCGAAAAATAAAAAATGGCCGAAAAGGGGACCAAACGCTACGTTGGTCTCCCTTTTCTGACGAGAGGAGCCATGACTCCGTAGCCCCTCTGCCCCAACTGGATCCGCCAGTGGATTTGTTAAAGGCAAAGATATTTTAAGTAAAATGCAACGCACTGCTATATTCAATTTTTTCCCAGTTGTGTGCTATTTGATAACAATGCCCCAATCTTTGTAACGAAATGGCATGATTGGTATTGTTTTTTTACAAAGCCTTGGCCCCTCACCACCCCGACCTCCTTAAGCAAATCTTTATGCTACTGGGGACGGTATACAAGGCGTCCCGCGTGCCGCCTACGGTAGCGGTGATCACAAGCCTTCGTGAATACAAACTGTTTGTGGATAAACATCACGATACAGCGGCCGGCAGACCCGCAGGTCACGTCACAGCTCAGTCACAACGCAGAGCTGGTGGCCAACCCGACGCGCCGGTCGCGCCACCTGCACCAGGCCGAGGCTGGCGGCGGCGCCCTCTGTGGGCGCGCGCGCACCGCTGCCAGCTCTCGCCGAGATGCCCACCACAGTCGCGTCACTTCCGAAGCACCAGCGCCACCACCCGCGCCATCGATATGGCCACTGCTATCAAGACGCCGGCGATGAAACTGACGTCCTCCCAGTGTGTCTGAAACACGCGACAAACACAGACGCATCACACGGCGCCGTTTCCCAGACCACTGTAACGCGTGGCTGCATCTTGACGCTTAAAATCTCCAAACCACGAGAAAAGGGTAACTGGCATGAATGCGAACTCGCAACCGATATACATGCCCGTTCTCGTGCATGATTCTGCAATCATAACACCCCACTACGACAGCAACCTACGTGATCGACAGAAGGTACGTCATCGGCGAAAAACCGATCTCCAAAAAACAAATGAAATCAAAGTAGTGGTACTCCTACCTGATACCTACTGATACCCACATGGGAGTCTGTACCTGTTCAAATCGGGTTACGGATAAAACCAAATATTTGTAAAGTCAACCGAAAACCGTTGAGCACACCACTGGCTGAACTCGGTACAAGGACGGAGATGCAGAAGACGGATATAGACAGACCGAGGCGTAGGTGGAACCAGAAGCAGAAGCACAAACTGAGACGGAAACAAAGACAGAGACTGAGACAGAGGGAGAGGACGTAGTCGAAACAGAGACGCTGACGAACAAAGAGCCCCGGCGGCGTGGGCAGCTGCGGCCGCGCAGGGTCGCCGCTGGCTGACCTGACGCAGCTCTTGGCGGGCTGCGACAGCCATGCCCGGGTGACGGCCCTCCAGGTTGGCCAGGACGCCACGCACGTGGTCCCGACAGTTCCTCCAGAGCACCGCGTACCGTCTGGAAAAAGGTCCGCAACTACAAAGGTGCGTCAACACAGGACCGTAATGAAACTAGGGGATTCATTCACACTAGCGGAAGGACTGTGAGACAGTCCAACAGAAAACCCAACGCAGTCTGACAGCACACAGTCGGGGGTCAAGCAGTCCGGAGGTCATTCCGCCAGTCCGGTTCTGACAATCAGTGGTCCGCAAATCAGCTAGCGCCCAGATGTCCAGAAGCTCCGGGATCAAGCTGGGTGACATTGCCATGTCTTTCACAAAAGAAACCAAGCCGCCCTGCAACACACATAAGTGAGGCCACATATAAGTGAGGCAGAGGGTCTCCAGCTTTCTTGGTGGCATGTGTATTGGCATACTACATTGATGCATGCATAAATCTTAGGATTTTGGCCACAATGTTTCCGAGTTCTGAAACGTTTATATATTTCAATATTTGGTGCACGAAAAAACGTTACATTTTCAACCTCCAAGGAGGAGTTTACACCCCTTTGCCCCTGGCTACGTCCCAGAGTATGACGGGTTCTGCCGCTCACACTCGAGACCCACGCAGCAAGAAGGCCGCAGCGATATTATCTGGCTCCATTAAGTCGGCGACTCACGTTTCCGGCGTCAGGAGAATGACGAGGTCCTGGCGCGCTGCTTCTCGGTCGGCTTTACACTCCATCACGCGCACGACCGGCCTTCCCACGAACTGCACCTGGCCGAGGTCGTTCACCGACTCCACCGTGATCCGCCCAGGAGCTACCACCAGGCTCTGCAGGTACTGGGCCCAGGTGTCCTCCTCTGCCGAGGCCGTCCAGATGCGACGTGGTTCAACATCCGGCGCAAAACGACGACATCGTGTTCAGACAAAGCTCTGGTAGCCTCCTCTTCGCGAGTTCGAGGCCATGCCATCTCTCATGGACCACAAAGTGTACTTCCGGCACACGGCCGCAATTATGCGGGCTGCACGACGTTTCCATTTGTTCACAAGGTTGCATACTTGGTGAAATCACTCGCATTTGCAAATCGGCGGCCACGAACCTCAAAGAACCAGACATGGTCCCTTGCTGACCAGAAATTCACTGATGGAGATCCAAGGCGTGTCGATGCATGCAAGGTGACGGTTCCACCGACTACTGCTCCTCCAGGAGTTAAAATTGCTGACATTGCTAAAATTAACATAACACTGCAAACATAAAACAAAAAGTATATGAATTAACTGCAAGTGCACTGATCACTTATCTGCAGACTGCTGCAGTATTATTCTTTGGTTAACCCACACTAATATGAATTGCTCAGAAGGTGGCAATAACTCACACCATATTATCACAATTGAAAGCTGTACTATGACCTTGAGTTCAAGTTCCCATATTTCTAGCACATAATTCCTGGGGGATTCAAACATGGTGTTTCCATACCTACAAAGCTTACACTTTTGAGGTGTTGTGCAACATAACATGGGTTGCCACTACAGAAACATGCCTGGAAAACAAATTAAATGACCCATGAAATCAGACATGACTTCAACAGCTTAATTTTCAACA
Source organism: Capitulum mitella (assembly GCA_030062745.1). NCBI lineage: Eukaryota > Metazoa > Arthropoda > Thecostraca > Pollicipedomorpha > Pollicipedidae > Capitulum > Capitulum mitella. The sequence continues at coordinate 21,188,218 of CP099850.1, read as the reverse complement.
ATCATACTGTGCCTTCTAGGCTTTTGCAAATGTGCATTCTGAACTTTTACCAAGCTCTTTAAAAAAAACATACAATGCAAAATTACCAAAATTGGTCTGAAGAGCATATCCATAATTTGTGTGATGGCACCATAACAATAAGTGCCACAATAAGTGCCATGTAGGTCATGATATCATTATTTTTAACTACTGGGGTGTTCGAATATGGGTGCTGAACTAACCTCAGCCCATTTACATTATTAAAGCATGTCATGAAAACAACACAAGAAGCAAAAAATGGCCATTACTCCAGGATGACTGCAAAAATCATATCACTCAGGTCATTCTCAAGCCCAGGAAAATACCTCCATGCTTCAATTGTCTTCTTCAATTGTACTTCAACCCATATTCAACAAGTAAGTGACAATTCACAAAATTTTCATGACTGCAATAATAGTCTGATCAAGAACAGCTATGCATGTTGTATTATGGTCTTATTCAAAGTCACATTTTATTGGGATTCCAAAACTCCACCTGGGGGCTCTGCTCTAGAGGCAAAGAAGCTATCTTCCCACCCCCCCCCCCCCCCACAAAAAAAGACAGCTGGTGTCACATGCCAAACAGACAGTGGCCTGTATTAAATCAGCATTTCATAACAAGCCTACCAGCTGATGTTTTGCACAGACCAAATACAGAGTCATACATTAAACCAAGCATAGTAAAATGCTCCAGAACAATGTGACAGCTGAACTGGCAGTGCATCACCCAGTTCACATATGTACCTACTGAATGGTGGAAATGATCAAATGGTTTTACCATTCTGCTATGTAGCACTCAGCTGCTCTGCTGGAAGGAGCAGGCCAGAGTTTGTTGAAGAGCAAAAATTGTTAGTCCATGTTTTTCAGGTTTCACTGACCACAATATCCCATAAAAAAACACAATTTTATATTTTGATACTATGCTGTTGCTCTGTTATCACTGAAACTGAGAAAAGGAGAATCACATTCATACTTTGTGATTGAGTTTTTTTTTTGTTTCTGGGGGAGCAAAAGCCCTTTCACCTTTTCTGGATCCACCACCAGTTCTGCCTACCTGTTCTGACATTGATGGTGTACTTGGGAACATTGTCAAAGTAGAGTAGAAAACCAGTGTGTCTGAAGGGCATTTGCAGATGTTTAAAAGCTATGAACTTGAAACATCTGCAGTTACCCAGTTCTTCAAACACCACATCTTCTCTAAAAATATTTAAAGGCCTCTTGCTAGCCATTATTCCTGGAATGTAAAAATTCTTCATTGGCAACATCCTGCTTCAGTTTGGTGCACAAATGATGAACATCAGTGAGGAATGCTAACTAGAGCTAGATATACAAAACGAAGCAACAAAAATCCAACCACAAACTTGGTTCTTGTCAGTTCATTGAGTCAGCCCTTACTTGTGATGCAGTCACCCCAACCACACTGTGTGTCCCAAAAGCAAGTACAGAAGCCCAAAACATGGCATGCTGATGGGGAATGCGTACCAGAATTTGGTCAAGTTTAACATCGTGCCTGGGGAAATTCAGTGAGAATGCTGTCTCAACATGAAGTATCCTAATGCTTTGCCCAGTGATGGCAGTCCAATCCCAAACCAGAATATGACCAATTTTGTCCACCAGCATCCTCAGAATGAAATCTACCTTGATGAGACAATTAACTGACTAGCAAATAGTAGCTATGGAAAATGATTCCCAGTACAGGTAAAAAGATGCACCTGGCTTTAAGTTTTCTTCTTGGCCTATATACAAAAGCCCAGAGATGCATGAATAATTTTTTACTAGCAGACTATAATGGCAAAAATGTACATGGGACCAATGTTTTTGACAACTGTACACAAAATGGATATGTAATATTCATACAAATAAACAATCAAGAAATGGACATCCTGGCATAGGTAAAAACATAATGAAGTGAATGTTAGGCCAAACATTAAACAATGTCCAGTATGAGACGCCCGGGTCACACCTAACCCAATGCACTGCTGCACAGGAATGGTCGGGCAGGCGATTCACATGGCGTTCGGAGGTCGCAACGGAAAGATTCTACGCCGATGGATAACGGTCCGCATTTCGTGACGTCATCGAAAGAACTGAATGGGGAATGATAATGCGCTAGTTTTCAGCCAGCCCACCCCGATGACCTGACCCAGGGGGCAGAAAGGAAGGGCTGGGGCTGGGGGTAGGGGGGGGGCAAAAAGCCAGAAAAGGTGTATTTTTACGCATTATAACTTTGATGTTCATTGACCTATTTTGATGCAACTAACATGAATTGATACCTAATCGATGGAACTTTTTTCCGTCCATGTTTCGGATTTTGAAAAAAAATCGTAGGCATTCACCGCGCTTGGAAAATAAAGGGAATGTTTATCTCGAAAACTGAATTAACATAAAAGTCCAAAATAATCATTTAGGTTGTGCTATTCACCCTATGGTTCAGAGGTAAAAATAATATTACATTGTTAATGTAATGTTGCCATTAGCAGAGTCAAGGACCTGGAAAATGGGGAACTGTTATGATTGTATGTCCATCAAGTCGACTTCCGACTTTTGACCTCTAATGACACCTCAGTCACATAGAATGGCCCTAGATTCATTTCCTAGCGTTTAAAACGTCTTCAGCGATTCAAAGAGGCTGTATTTCTGAAAGGCCTTTTTTTGTCCGTCGTGATATAGGGTACGTACGCATACATTTCACATCGTACGTCCTTTACCTGACCTGATATCGACCTGAAACTTGATACGCAAGCACACCGATACACTAATATTATGTTTCAAATTCTCCCTTCAAACTCTATTTTTGGCACCCATTTTTCTTTCATCCTCAACAGTGCCAAAAGTGGTCTGAGGTGCCTCTAAAAGCAAAGCGTGACTGCGCCCATGGGCAATGAAGCTATGAAAATTAGACATAATACGCAGTAAGAATCGGTAGGAAAAGTGACCAAGTTTCGTGGGCTGCTTCAAAACCCTCTACAAATGGTGCGCAAAAAAAACGAAGGGAGGGGGCTTTTGGAGCCGACTCCACCCCCATACGGAAATCAGGTAAGCACTCCAACGCAGCAACGTCCAAACTGACTGGTACGTTGCGCCAAACCATGTAAAGGATAGCTAGTGGCACTTCCAGCACTTTGTGTCGGTGAAGTGACCCGTGACTTTCGACCCTGGGTCGACTGAAGTACGGATCTTGGAGGTACGGAGAACGCAACCGCGCTCCGATTTTCAGGCGGTGCTGAAATGAATGCAGGCCACGTTCAAATGGATGGATCTAGAGCAGCACCAGATAAATCATGAGACGATTTTTGAGTCTGTCTCGGTGACCTGAACCGTGCCAGACGGATTTTTAACCCTCGGTGACCATTTTAAATCTTTGAGTTTGGCATGAAATATGGGATAACAGTATTGGAACGCATTAACGACCAAACTGATTGGTAGTTCCCCCGTATGTCATGCCAAACGATGACTAGTGACTTAACTATACTCTGCAGCAGTAACCCGACCCATGACCCTTTACCCTGGATCCTAAAATTGAGGTCAAAGTAGGGGAACGCTACTGCGACCAGACTTATAGGCAGCTTTCACCCAAAACACCTGTAACAAGAGCCCAAAGCTGTTGATTAGTTGGATTAAATGCATTCCGAGCACGAGAAACTTTTCGCGAGGCATACAGCAGCACGTCGTCATGCCCTACCGCCCTCGACGATGACAATTCGCTTGGGCGCCGAATGACCTCGAAGTCGATGCGCCCCAAGCCCCAATAATCAATCGATGACGATTCACTCATAGTTCTCGAGAGTTCAGAGAGTCGACAGACGCAGCCTCAGACTTGATGTGGTCACGCATGATGGTCTTGGTAGAAGTGGAGTGCCGCCGTAGCTGTCCGCTGTCAGCTCGGCAGCGATACGAGGGCCGGCGAACGCAGAATGGCTGTTGAAATTATTAGCCTGCTCTGAGGACATTTTCCCAACAACAGCCTCTCTCCCCCTTGGCCTGCTAAAAGGCGAAGCCTTCACGCTTCTTCAAAACCTGGCACGGGTAGTTAGCATACTGTCATCAGGCATGGGGATGATGCCAGGCTCGTGGCTTTGCAGCCGAATCCGGAGCAAAAACAATGGCACGAAGTCGAAACCAAAGCCAAAATCTCTGGCTTTAAATTTCGGAACTCCGAGGCCGAAGCCGAAGCCAGTGGCTAGGAATTTTTAAAACGCGAAGCCAAAGCTGAAGCCAGTGGCCTCGAACTTTGCAAATGCGAAGCCAAAGTCAACAGTTTCAAACTACGAAGCAGAAGCCGAATCAAATTTTCAAAACTGTTTCGCGGAGCCAAAATTATTGCTGTATGCACGCAGAAGTGGTATGAGATAAGTTGCGGAAAATTTAATCGCCCTGTATTTCTTAGTCCTGGAAAACAAAGAAGGGTAGATAGCTGAAATTTGGCCGAAATGATTTCCTTTTCTCTCCTGAAATTTGAGCCTAGCAAACAGTATCTATTGGTCAAGTGCGCTTTTGCCTTTACATTAAGTTGTTAAAAGGACTAAGAGCTAAGGATTAAGCTATTAAGAATTAAGAGGATTAGAAGGATTACGAGCTAGAGTTGAGGATTCGGATCAGGATAACCGAAATCTTCAGCCGAAGTTTTGGATTCGGCGAATGTTCGAGAATTGATTTGAAGATTCGAATATTATGCAAATTTGGACACTTTTTCAGCGGAATTTCCGCCGACAATTCGAATGTCGATTGAACAAAGCAAAGGGACATTTCGACATTTGATTATTGATGGCCCAACAGAAGTGACGTCATAGTGCAGTGCCTTACATGGCGAATGGTAATTTCTGTTGGATATATTCATGCGCAGACAGTCGGTTTTGTAACTATTTAGTAAAATCATGTTTGATTGACGTGCTATTTTTGCATCAATATAGCACCTGATATCCGGGGCTGTTTGTTAATGGTCATCGAACGTGACGTTTAAAGCACCCTGGATTTATCCACACTGATCATACAAAATATGTATTAACCCGCGCACGACCGTCGGTCAGTTTCGATCATGTGCGACTGGGGGGGGGGCAGTTGACCGCCCCCCTCTAACTCACGAACGGTTGGTCGCACGATAAAAATAAGCACACCGTGGGAAAGCTTGAGGCGAGCAGAGCTCGAAACTGGCCTCATTTTTAGTTTAAGATAAAATGTAAGCAATTTACGTCCTATATATGTTTTCTCAAAGTCGTCTGCATGAGACTGAGAAACGGCCTGAATCTCAAGGGCTGTGACTAATGACGCATAGTTAAAGGCACCAGGGCACAAGTAAAGGTCCGCAAATGCCGATACACATCTGATTTCTCGGATTTGTTCAATATATGCGCCGAAACGTTGAGTTAAAGACACACCAATTTTCGCGTCGGCTGCCGCCGTGCGGCGCAGCCGTATGCAGCAATAAATTAACGGGAATTAATTTTAGCGTTCCTCTATTTTTGCGAGAAAAGCCTATCCATGTAAATTTTGTTGATCTTAATGGTTCCTGTAATGGTTTTTCATGCTTAAATTTTGGAAAAATTCACCAGTTAGCAATCTACACAATTGGCGGAGCTTTATTCGCGACAGCCTGTTTATTTTCAAAATATGCAACTTTTTCAAACTTCTTGAGGTTCGGCCAGAAAAACTGGAATTATATCTATGTGTTTTGTTGAACAATATGTGATGCGAAAAGTTTTACTGTAATGGCGCATTCATTTGCCCATGCCATTTCAGTGAAAAATGGCGCCAAAGTTCAAATATGTTCTAGGAGTTTAGAAGATGAGTGGCCTGTGATTAACTCTCGCCCAACAAGTTTTTTCCTCCACCTCTCGAAACGGGAGGGGGGAGTTGAGAGCCCTCGCCTACTATCTTGAAAACTAAGCAAACCACAGCCACGGAGAAAACGGCATTGAAAAGCTCTCGGCAAAGTATATCAGGAGGGTGTGACTGAATAATGTTCAACGTGACGTTTAGCCGGTCCAATCATGTCAATCACGGGGGTCAAACTTGTACATTACAGACTCCTTTCGTTATCGCTAGCGACCTGCTGGCCGTCGCTGCCCCCAGGCCGGAGCGGGCCTGTGACGGCGGCGCGCTCTCGGCGCTGGCGGCGGCCGTGCGCGCGCTGCGGCGGAGCAGCTGGCCGCAGCCGCCCGGCTGGCGCCGCCAGGTGAGCGCCGCCACCCTGTTGGGCGGCTGGGTCAGCGTGGGCCGCGCGCTGTGCGGCGCCCTGCTGGCTGCCTGCGGCGGAGTGGCCGTCCTGCCGGCCGAGCTGCTCGACCACCTGCGGCCCAGCCATGTCGAGTACGTCAGCGCCAAGCTCAACAGCCTGCTGGACCTGATGGCGCTGTGAGGCCGACGGCGCCGTCCACGGGTGACGGCCGAGACCAGTCGGGGCGTCACTTGAGGAAGCTGTTCTATCTATTTACCGTTCCGAGACCAGAACACCTTTCACCCGATCAGGTCGATCCGTTTTTGTAGCCAGTAGGAAGTCCTGAAGGGCTTTTCTGCTGAGTACATTGAGGCGTCGTCTTGACAGTGCTCAGGGCTCAGTCCCTTCGTTTCAGTGGCACACTTGGACGGCATCCGGGCGACGGTCGTATGTACATACAACATACAGTCCTTTTCCGAGAAATGCCATGCCTTTTTTGCAGATATTTAATGCTCTGGAGCTGCGCTGCACGGAAAGCAGGTTGAGAGCAAGTCGTTGAGACGTTGCTGGCGTTTATTGGCCTGTTACTGCTATCCTGCACGTGCAGCCTTATCGGCCCAATTCAAGAGTCTGGGGCCCCTGGTCGTGCGGTTCACACCGAACAAACATAAGGGCTGATAAGTAATCATCTGGCAAAGTTGGCCACTCGGTGTGAAGTGTCTTAACAGGCCGACCATATCCGTAACAGGTACCAGAGGTCCTCCTGGGGCACTATTGCTGGCACCCGTTTCAGGGCTGGCGAATGCCGCGTTTGCAGCTGGCGGCCTGTTGTGTTGAGGCTGTGATGATGGGGTGCTGGGATTGTTATGAATATGCAGAATATAGTGCGTTATTTCGGATTATGGGCCACCCACGCGCGGTGAACCATTATATTTTTGGAGGTTTTTACGGTCTCACTCGTTCCGCGCGAACGGCCAGAGGTCCGCTGTTGTTACTCGCGCGGATTTACACAGGGGTTTCCAATACACGGTATATTTCGTATTCCCGCGTCGTGTATTCCCAACGGCTCCGTCCGCCGGCCGGCCGCCGCGGGCCGAGTTCAGTCGGCGGCCATGGCTTCGTCGTCGGACGGTTCTTCGTACACGGCTGGCAGCGGCGTCGCCCGCTCCGGGTTGTAGATTGCGGCCGGCGCCGCCACGTGCGGGTCGTACGTCCACTTGGGGAACACCCGCTTGTACAGCGTCAGCAGGATCGTGTCCTGCGAGATGAGCGATCCGTTGAAGGCCACCTTCATGTGGCCGTGCGTGCCTGCGGCAAAAAGAGAGGATTTCCGTCAGAGGGGCCCAGCGAAGGAAGGGGGGGGGGGGGCGAGGTCAGGAACGCAACAGCAAAGCTGCAAAAGGTGTTTTTTGGTGCTCAAATCTGAGCTTCTGAAAATACTTCATACTCCAAAAGTTTATCATGCTCCTCTCAAAAAGCTGCATTATACCCACGTTACCAAACGTGTAACTCTACAAGCAAATAGCTGTCTCCATTAAGCGGCGTGCATGACGTCATAACGGAATTTCACCAAGAACACCGACTTAAACTAGCATTACTCTGCAAAATTTTGTAATTCAAAGTAAAAACTGCACTCCGACACCAAGAACAAAAAGCAAGTTTCCAACCCCGCACACGAGTCCCATGGTCTGCTCCTGCAAAATATGTCGCGTTGTTTCAGGAACAGAGCACGAGACGAAGGCAGCGAAATTTGGTGAAATCAGCGAAAGACCGCTGATATCACGGAACCGTTGGCACTTGCTCTGGGTGTTATATGCTAGCCTAGCCTTAATATAAAATGGCGATAGATAGTTCTCGGATGAAATTTTACCAGTGTCACTGCGATAAAACTGCATCTACCGAACGACCAGAAATGACCTCCGAATCGGTGCCTGAAACAACGGTTAACACAACTGGACTGTCCAGACTAAGCTCATCTAAGGGCTCCTTGATGTTGCCTCGTCTTCCATACTTCGTTCTCAGCTCGATGGGTTTGAATCAAAGGATGTCCTCACGGTTGAAGAACACATGCCTGCGAATTGATGGCGGGCATGAGTTACGCTACAGCATGCAATATTACTGGTACAACACACAGAGTGGACGGCGAGATACGCCCGAGTAAACGGCGGCACAGCGCACGAGTGGCCGGCGAAATGCGGCCCGCGTGAGCGGCGAGATCGCCTCTCGCCGCCGCGGCAGGACCCACCTGGCCACGGCCGAGCGACTGTTGATCTTGAACGGGTGTCCGCTGAGCACCACGCGCTTGGTGACGATCCGGTCCGGGTTCACGGAGATCACAGAGTTCGTAGCCACCAGGTCCTGCCCGCGATCGCCCGTCAGTCTCACCATGCCTGCCGTTACCGAACGCCAGTGCCAGGCAAAACAATAAGGCGAAACGGTCAGGTGAAAAGTTTATTATAGTGCAGAGTGAGCATGCGGATGACATTGTGCCTGGCTTGCCGTTGGCCACCGTATGTGAGATGTCAGATGTCCAGTGGATCTCGGGCCTGCGCCGCCCGAGGCCCGGAACTCAGCTCTGCTGCCAAATGCAGCCTACATAGGCGCTTCAAAGGGGACGAGGATGGGATCGCCGCAGTGGTCAAGGTGGCCGGCCGCCGTTGGACCGATACGCAAGTATGGACGACGGAAAAACAGGAGGTTTACTCCAAGGAGAGAACCGATTGGGAGTTCGAGAGATTTCAGTTTTACTGTGATGTCAATGTAACTGTCGGCAAAACTCAAAATGGGCCGATTTTTGTCACTGGCTGGTCCTATCACCTACATGAATATTAATGTTTTTTTTTGGTTCACTCTGTGATTGCATGAAGTATCTCTGGCGCTGTACATGCCGTTATACTGGCAAAGCATCTCACTGATATGTACCAAGCTAGCGAGACATTTCAAGCCAGACAACACCCGAGATTGCCAAACTCCTTGTTTTTTCAGATCTCTTACAACAGGGTAGTGAAAGTGTAGCAAAACATGTGGCTATCTGAAATCGAATAGAAAAATTCAAGCCAGAAAATATTCGAGATTGCCAAACGCTTCATTTCTTTTCAATCGCTTACAACAGGGCAGCGGAGCATGTGGCTCACAGGAAATGGCCAAGAGCTGCAATTTCAGTCCGTATTTGGACAACCCTTTGACAGGGCTCAAGGGATACGAAATGCCTGCGAGAGCTGCTGAGTAGCCCTGAGATGACTCTCGACTCCGCACTGCAGCTAACAACAGTGAGTTGTTTTGCGGGAGGTCAGCTAGTTCGGTGAAGAAACCCGAGCCGCACATCCAGCATCAAGAGGCTGGCTATCTGCCGAGAGGGCCGCCAGACCAGCTCACAGGCATCTGACGTAGGCAAAACCGGTGGGAAAAGCACTACACTCGGCCAGCTGCTGGCGTCGCGGCACTTCTCACGACGGCAAAGGCAAGTTTACGTCAGTCCGGTGCTATGCACGTAGTCACCTTAGTCATCTCGCAAGATGCTGTCAGTATGGCCAAGTGCATCATCAGGCACAGGCTGGCGGAGAACCGATTAGTGAAGGCAAAAGCCAACTGCCAAGAGAACTTATCCAGAGCAACCCGATATATGTGACCATGCGGTATACGCGGTGAACCGAGCTCAGCTGAGTTCACCGCCGATCTGGTGGCCACTCAAAAACATGGAGCTGGATTCGTAAACCAGTGTCACTTTGATTGATGGATTAACGAACGTTCGCATAAAATAGAGGCTACAAGCCAGCAGTATCAAACTCAGTCATGCACTGGAGAGGCGATTCCGGTTCGCGGACAGCCCAGTGCTGATGTTAAATACCACGGCTTCACACACAGGCCACTCCCGGTGGCCGTAGTCAAGGGGTCGGCGCCATGTTTCTTGGGACGCCGGCAACTGGCTGAACAGGATGAAGATACACCCACTTAGAGCTCCCCTCTTCGGCAGCTGGAAAGCAAGTTCCGCGAGGAGCTGGGCACACTGACAGGTTTCGATGTCCGACTAGACACCAACAGGAACGTCGTCCCCAGATTATACAAAGCTTGCTCACTACCACTTGCCGACAACCAAAAGGTGGAAGAGCAGTTAGATGCAGAGACGCAGATATTGACAGTGGAGTGCTGGTGCCAGTAAGAGATTCGCTGGGCCGGGCCGGCAGTTCCAGTTGTGTGCGCTGATGGTCCTTTTTTGAGCATACGCGAATTTCAAACTCACAGCAAATCGCGTCGTAACGCTTGACAGATATCCCCTGCCAAGTGCGGAAGAGATAATTGCAATGCTTGGCTCGAAAAGCAAATGGCCAGAAATAGATTCGGCCCAAACATACGAGTATAATCATAATGTGATTCAAAAGAACTTTAGAGACGTTCTCACCATCAATACGTCGCGAGGTTTGCCACAATATTCTGGGCTGCGCTTTAGGGTAACTATTCTCTAGGGTTTCTCTAAAGAGATTAGACGCATCCCGGTTGGGTTATCCCGACGTTATTGCGTACCTGGACAACACGCTTGCTGGCAGCTCCGTTGGACAAGATCATTGGTGAGTACCGGCAAATATTTCCGCCCGACTGGAGGGCGCCAGACTCCGTTTGAAAGTGTTTTCTTTTTTGACAGCGCTGAGCACATCGGTCACCCTATGCCCCGGGGGGGGGGGTTCAGCTCGCTTCTGATAAGGTGAAAGTAATCGACGACGCTCCTCGTGCTCCAACATATCAGTATCAAAGGCGTTTTGAGGCCTAGTAATTAGTTAGATTCACTGCTCAGAGGACTCATGTGTTGCCACCTCTGTGAGACCTTCTGCAGTCGGGGACTTCCTGGGAATGGAGATCTTTGCAAGAAGAAAGCTTCAACGCGATGAGGAAATACTTGGCCTAAAACACACAGATCGCCCATTTCGATCCTGCAAAACAGCGACTGCCGTGGGTGTGTCTTTGGGAAATGATTGTGGGTGCCCAAACGCATATGAAGACATCCAGACATTGCGTATCGGGGTCGACGGTCATGACAGGCGTTTAAGCCTAAAGTTCACAGAAATGAATTTAAAAAGGTATTATGAAAGGCAAATTACATAAGGATACGTAAATCATGCATGGCTTTATGGCGGCGACATCCTTAAAGGGAATATATCTGTTTTTTCTAGTACTTCAAAAACACTCTGAGGAATAAAGATTCGTTATCAATTGCCACGGGCATAAAAAGTGCATTTTGGTCATCTAAGACCAATGTTTCGCGCATTTCAGTTACTGTATTTACCGACAGTGCTATCGGTGAACAAAATACAGTAACACAATGCTAGAGAAAGGAACCAATCAGCGAGGGGAAAATACGTAGGTAAACCTTGAACGCACCCCATCCTTATCCAACAGTCTGTCTTGCTGTAACAGAATAAACGGTAGCGACGACTGTTTTGACACACAACACCAACGTCTTTCGACCTATTCACGTAATGCACGCCTGCAGGGGGAATTCGTGGAACTGCAGCGGAATTTGCCTGAATCCATGATGGCCAATTTCATAATTTCGACGTTCGTCAGCAGCTGTCAGGCTCGACATTGCTGAGGCTAACCACACGCTAACGCACGTTTTATCGGTGATTTTAGTGTTGAGAACAAAATGGGGTAAATATATTAAACTTGGACTGACAGCCAGCGTACTTACCCCAGCAAAATATGAGCAAACGAGAGCGATTTGGCAAGAATGAATGGTGCCTACGTCTAGATTCATACAAATGGCTCCTTCAATCGTACGTGTACAGTTAAAAATCGCGATCTGACTAAACCTATTCCCCTTAATGGAGGGTCTTGCTCCACGACTCGGCTTGACACAGTTTTACCTGGAGGGTGGTGGCGAAGAGCAGTTGGTGGGTGACGATGGAGTAAACAAGTCCCCATTATTGCTGATAGAGCTTATTTTAGGTGGTTAACGTTATGGACCTGAGAACATAACTATATTTCAATATTTAAACATCCTTTGCGTTGTGGGTGCCCAAGTCATACTGTGGGTGCCCATTTCCACTTTGTGGGTGCCGGCGCACCCACGAGATAGAAAACCACATCCCTGGCTACTGCTTAAGTGCAAAACTTTTCGGATGGCAGCCGCGGCTGTATTAGCCCACAGTGACTCGAATGGGAACGAGGCTTTTGCGTTTGACTTTTGCTTCAAGGCGGCTTTCGCCCTCAAGAGCAAAAATATTGCCAAACTGAGTGCGCGGCCTTTACGGCCGTGATGTTTATGCTTACGTGATTAAGCCAGCTTACGAAATTCCACCCGCACCTTCGGAAACTAACATAATGATTTTAGTAAGTACGGATCTAATCAGAGCTATCCGGTTGTTGTTTACCAAATACATATCTGTTCAGAGACGTTCGGCTGTTGTCTACTAAACATCGATCTGTCCATCAAGTTCTTTAGGGAGCACGAATATCTGCTAGGGATCCTATTCATGGGAGTCATAGGACCCAGAAGTCGAATCGCCTTTAAGCCCCAATCAACAAGTCCCCCCTAAAATGGTCTCAAGGAGATCCCAACGCTGGGCTTTGAAGCTTTCAAACCGCTCCTACCGCATACAACTTAACGAACTCATCCAGTTTTACAACTTTCAAACTGCTACCATGGCATGCAGTTTAAACGTACTCATCCGACTTCTGACGCAGACGCCATGTGCAGACACTACGAAAACAGCACGGTTATGAATAGACACGAGGAAAAATCACAAGCAAACCAGCACCAACAATGCGTCATCCAATGCAATACGGTTCCTTGGTATGATTCAGCATTTAAGCGTCCTGTCAACAACTGCGCACCCTGACCGTGACGACACGCCCAAACCCCAGCTTTGCGATCAAGTGGGGGTGTGGGAGGGAGGGAGAGTGATAGTGAGGAAATGGCGTCGCGTCCTGCCGATAACAGCCAAGTGTCCTGTCAACATCTCCGCAACGTGACCATGACGATAGACCCACGGCGTGCGGTCAAGTGGGGGGGGGGGATGATAAGTGAACAGCTGGACATACCGTCAACTGTGACAAACAACCACCGTGAGTCACACCCATGGTCAGGCGATAAAAGCCTTAGTAAACAGCTATGATGATTCTGCGGAGTCGGAAAACCGAAAATGTATGCATGTTGTCGTGGATGGTGACTTCGAGTCACCGCAGAAATCATGTTCAACCTTAGAGTCACCGCAGAGATCATGTTCAACCTAAGAGTCACCGTTAGAGTCACCGTAGAGATCATGTTCAACCTTAGAGTCATCGCAGAGATCATGTTCAACCTTAGAGTCATCGCAGAGATCATGTTCAACCTTAGAGTCACCGCAGAGATCATGTTCAACCTTAGAGTCACCGCAGAGATCATGTTCAACCTTAGAGTCACCGCAGAGATCATGTTCAACCTTAGAGTCACCGCAGAGATCATGTTCAACCTTAGAGTCACCGCAGAGATCATATTCAACCTTAGAGTCACCGCAGAGATCATGTTCAACACGGCTCAGAAAACCTGCTTAAGTCAACTAGTCGGGCTACACACTAAGCTCGCAAGAAGGGGACTTCCTGGCATGATCTGTGCATGTAATGGAAGCAGGCGGATATAATCCCTATTTTCGAACAGGGAGACGAGAAACTGCAGTCCAATTACAGACCCGTTTCTCTGCTTCCTCTCTCTGGGACGCTACTCGCGCGTGTGGTGTGCGACCAACTTCTCCGCCATAGTAATGTGTCCCGATCAGCCTGGTGTTATCCCCTGGCGCTGATGTGGGATAAAACCGAACCGACACCATATACACAGATCATTCCGCTGCTTTCTACAGCGTCAATCATCATCTCGTCATTTTTAAATTCAAAACTTCAATCATTTGCAGGATTACGGCCTCACACTGGTGTGTTTCGTACCTGTCCGAAAGGCGCCGGAGGGTGGTCGTGAATGATAAAACGTTCCAATGGAAATCGGTCATTTCTGACGTTCCGGAGGTCAGGTGGTTTCTGTTTTTGGTGACGATTCTTACACTCTGTGGTTGCGGTTTTGCGGAAGAGAAAATGAAGCATCCGGTGCACATATGGACGAAACTGTGCGTGGCTTGCGTGTAGTTACCGTACTATGGCGAGCATCCCGTGTGAAACGCCGGTTATCGAATGTGGCCACGGGCCTCCGCCGCAGGGGGCCGCCAACCAACCCTGCTACGGCATACAGCCGAGACGTTACTCTCACAACAGCGTATGTTGTGAAAAACGACTGCTACCGTCTGCCTAGCAGCGGCCAGCCAGTAGCCGGCCGGCCGCTGACCGGCCTGCGTATAAACGGCTTTGACGGGGCATCCGGCGGAGCTGGCACATCGTCCCGGGCTGTCAGTCTGGACCGGGAACATCCGGGACCTTTGGTCGGCAGGTGCGCTAGGTTCGTCGGTGATGCGACGCGATTGTCTTCGGTGCGTGTTTTGTGTGTTGTGCTCGTCCGTGGAGTTCCTGTTGGCCACGTGCTCGGCGGGGGTGTGGCCAATCGTGGGGGCCCCCGAGATGCCGACCGGCGAGGTCAGCAGGGGTCAGTCGCTCAGCCGCTCAACCACGAGGGCACAGAGTGCAATAAAAGGGGAGACAAACTCCCCTGTGATCTCTGCCGCCGGTGTCTCATTAAGCGGTACCCGCGTACCGAGCAGGCAGAGGCCGACCGGCGGGGTCAGCAGGGGTCAGTCGCTCAGCCGCTCAGCCACGAGGGCACAGAGTGCAATTAAAGGGGAGACAAGTTCCCCTATGATCTCTGCCGCCGGTGTGACTCATTCAGCGGTACCACAGCGAGCATTTCTCAATGCGCACCGTGGTGCCGGGCAGGCAGCGCGCTCCTCTGCGAACTCCGCCGCCAGTCTGTGAAACTGGAATTTACGGTTTGTGCGAATTCCGCCGCTGTCGCACTGTGCTGCCGAATTTCTGGACAAGAATATAGCCGAATCACAGCCTGCCGAGTTTTTGGCGTTGAGTCCAGTTGCTGAACAGCGCCGTTACACCGGCGTCCGACTGGCAGTCGGCGCTCTGCACATCCGATTGGATACGGTTGCTGACATTTTCTCCCCTTTGGTGTCAGTGTGTCATGTTCTGGTTCGCCAGGTTTAATTTTTGAACAAATCAGTATTTACCAATCTACAGAACTGAGGAACCGCTTTGGTATGAACCGCTGGTTGATTTGAAAAATATGCAGTTTTTAAACTGTGTATGCAACGTTTGAGAACTGAATTCATGTAGCACGAAACGACTTAATTACATTACTTTACATTACATTACAAATTAATTACGAAACTGAATATGCAATGTTTGGACTTTCTGTACCCTTAGGGACTTTGGGAGTCGGTTCTAGGACATTCATCGCCCGTTTTGGCGGCGGTGCATTTCCGTTCATAACAGTTAATGGTGACTTGCCCCCAGCTCAATGTTTTAAGGTCAGTGGTACTTTGCCAGATGACGATCACTGGAAGCCACCATCACCGAACAACGGAAACGCCGGAAAATGCCAATTTCCGAGAAAAAAACGACTACGTAGACTTAAAATGTGTTGGCCTTTAGTCAATGACCTGAAAGTTCCGAAAAATCGTGAAAGGCAGATTTGTTGGGCCTGTCAAAATCTCGGATCCCACAACGTCTTGTCTTTGTATCTTGTTTCTTCTTAACCCTATTCCCGGAGAGCTAGACGGTATGGCCGATTCCCGGCAAAGGGGCGGATTCGGCCCCCCCTGGCATCTCGAGAACTACACATCCTATTTCATCGCAACAAACGGCAATCGATTTGCGATGACGTGAAATACGTTTTTAACAAAAGGAAATTTTTAAAATTTTGAAATGTGTGGATACAGCAGGGCAAAAACGTCAAAATCGGGGGTATTTTTGGACTTCTTATAACTCTGTTGTTTATGGACGGATTTCGATGAAACTGGCATGAATCGAGAGATTATGGGTAGGGCCTTTACCATGGGTCCACAAATCTGAAATTTTGAGGAAATTCATGGGCGTTCACAACGTTTCAAAAATAGGAGAATTAATTTTCTAACAAATGAATGGACAAAAGAGACAAAAAAACTTTTTTGGCTTCTGCTAGTCATGTTATGTCACAGAAGTACAAATCGCATCACACTGTCTGCATAATGTTAGCATAGGCGGTGCCAGGGACATGAAAAAGGGGAAACTGTCAAAGTCACACATTCTTCAGATCAACCTGTGACCTTTGACCTTAGATGACCTCCAGTGACCTTGGGGTCACTTGGAATGATCTCGTGTGCATTAAATATTGTCTGGAAACGTTTTCAATCATTTGAATTCACCCTGTTTTAAAAATGTCATTTTATGGCTATTGCGATATAAGGTACGCGCACTGACATTTTAGGTCATAGCTCCGTGACCCGACCTCATATCAAGCTGAAACTTGGTACACAGGTAGAGAGTAGCGTTCTACGTCATATATATTCCGGATTTGGCATTTGAAGAAACGGTGCCGAAATTATTGCAAAAAAAACAAATTTTGACTTTTGACCTTGACCTCACCTTGTAAAATGATTTTACATGAACAAAATTACATCTGCACATTGCCCAATTATTTAGCTATACATCCATATAAAGTTTTAAGTTTTATCTTAAGAACTCTGTTTTTGGCAGACATTTTTCTTTTACCCTCAACATGGTCAAAAATGGCCTGAGGTTCCTCCCAAAAACGTTGCCTGGCTCCGCCCCTGAGCAAAATGGAATTTTGACATTTTGTCACTGCGCATATAAAAAATAGCTAGGAAAAGTGACCAAGTTTCGTGACACGGCATTAAAAAGCCTAGAATTGGCAAGCAAAAAACCAGAGGGGGCGATTCAGCCCACCCTGCCGGGAATAGGGTTAAGTTATGAGGAGCTAAACGTTTCTGAGCATAGGTTCATTTTATTTGACCTGCGTGAAACACCTGACCTGATCTACGCTCGAAACCAAAAGGCATGCACATTCTTTTTGGCACTGCGTTTGTTTGTGCTCTCGTAATGTTTGAAAAAATCTCGGGGGCCCGTCAACAGCTGCCACTTAGCCCCCCCCCCCCCCACTTGGCAGCCGGTTTAACACCCTGTAGACCTCTCCAATTCGAAGAGTACGATGTCATCACAATTAAGCCACGTGTCACACCGCAGACTGGCTGGCTGTGGATTATTTACGGACGCCTTGGGCTGCCTCTGCCGTCTGTCGTGGCCGCCTGTGACGCCGGTAGTGGCGGGGAGAGGCGATACGGTGACGCCCGTCAGAAGGCCTGCCGGGGCCGCAGTGCCGCCGGAGCCGGGGGGGGGGGGCGCCGTGGCTGCGCCGTACCTGGCTGCCGTCCCGCCCCTCCTGCAGCACCAGCACCGGCGCCGGCTCGTACACGATCGGCGCGAACATGGTGGCCACCACGGTCGTGTCCGACCGGAAGAAGCGCTCCATCTGGCGGCCGCCGCAGCCACGGACAACGGTCAGCAGAGAACGATAATCTACCACACATAACGCTGATCTCCACCAACAAAACCGGGCCTAATAACCAAAACGACCATTTACGTTCTTCGGAACATTCATAAGTCGTTTCTTGCTACAGGAAGCCCTTACAAGGATTTCCTTGGGCTTATTATGACATCAAACGACCATTTTACTCACGAACAACTCAGACATACGTAACCAATCAACAACAGGGCAAACATGCCACTACGAAATCATATATAAACGAAATGGTTATTAAGACTCCGTACGTCCCTGAACCTTGTCCATGACGATGTCTTGACTAATCACTTCGTTAGAATTAGCAAGAGTAATAATGAAACAAATGCGCACACAGAGCTTTTCACTTTAGAACAGCATAGTTCCTGCCCAAGTTACCATAATAAACCAACAGCACAATTCCAGAAACGGAGTATTTTACTCGTGGCGGGCACATATTACGATAAACATGGCACGTTATCTGCTCACATACCGTCAACAGTAACCACTCCCTCTGCGTTCTGGCGCGGCGGCGCTCCGCCGCCCCCCCCCTCCGCTGGCGGCCGCCGCTCACCTTGTGCTTGTCTCCGTTGGTGTGCTGACTGAAGATGGGCGCCGCCGCGAACAGGCGGAAGCCAACGTGGAACACGAGCCGCTCCTTGGCACGATCGGCCGCTGGTGGCCGCCGCCGTGGCGCTGGAGCACGCAGTTCACCACGGACATCTGCTCGTGCGCCAGCAGGCCGAACAGCACGAGCGGCGCGGCCGTGTCCCGGCTCAGCCACAGGCGGGAGGGCACGTTCAGCAGGCGCAGCGACACCTACTGGCTCGGCTGGCGGTGGAACCGACGGCGACCGTCAGACGTACACAGCAGACCAGCAACAGAAAACAGACAGCCTGATAAAAACACACACTTTGAACAGGCGCCAATAAAGTAAGAGGAATTTACATGCCTACATCGCGTTTGCGTTTAACAACATTTTTGTGAGAACACCTAAACAAAATTAGCATTAACCAGGACGACCTGGCGTTTTTGTACGGCTTTCTCGGCGGGGAATTTCAGCAGTCGCACCTGGGCGCCGCTCGGCCCCTCGTTGAGCGCCAGCCGCCGGGTGAGCTCGAAGTTGGCGAACTGGAAGCAGAACGCGTAGTCGACAGGCAGGTTCTCCTTGGGGACCCAGGGAGAGCTGCAGAATGACGCCAGGCCGCGGTACTTCTGGAAGCGCACGCGGGCCGGCACATCCTTCGGCGTGTCCACTTCGTCCGGAAACTATTCGTCTTCGCGCGCCTCTGAGATGGGATCAGGCCGTTGGCAACCATTTCGAAAACGTGACACCATGCATTACTGTGATTTTGTGGTAGAAAAAGCGGCCGAAATTTCACAGTTTCGCTGATATTTCAAAGTTTCTCCCGATAAGGACGGCCGAGATGGGGGTAAATGATAGAGATTTGGGTGTT
The DNA here is from genome assembly GCA_030062745.1 of Capitulum mitella. Taxonomy (NCBI): domain Eukaryota; kingdom Metazoa; phylum Arthropoda; class Thecostraca; order Pollicipedomorpha; family Pollicipedidae; genus Capitulum; species Capitulum mitella. The sequence goes on along the minus strand of CP099850.1, from coordinate 21,169,117 downwards.
AAGAACTCACGACTCTTGTTACCTAAATCCCTAAGTCTCTGAGATGAACAATCGTCCTTTCAGAGGGCGGTTGTTCATCTAAGTACACAACATATTCCTACTTAATACATTATGTGTACATTAACCCTATTCCCGGAGGGTTAGACGGTATGGTTGATTCCCGACAGGGGGGCGGATTCGGCCCCCCCCTGAGATCTCGAGAACTACTCGTTCGATTTCATCGCAACAAACGGCAATCGATTTGCCATGACGTGACATAGATTTTTATAAAAGTAAATTTACAAAATTTTGAAATGTGTGGATTCAGGTGGGCAAAAATATCAAAATGGGGGTACTTTTGGACTTCTTATAACTCCGTTGTTTATCGACCGATTTCAATGAAACTGGCATGAATCGAGAGATGATGGATAGGGCTTTTACCATGGGTACACAGATCTGAAATTTTGAGAAAATTCATGGGCGTTCACAGGGTTTCAAAAACGGAAGGATTAGTTTTCCAACAACTGAATGAACAAAAGAAGAAAAAACACTTTTTTGGATTCTGCTAGTCATGTTATGCTGAAAAAGTACAAATCGCATGACATGTTTGTATAATGTTAGCGTAGGCGGTGCCAGGGACATGAAAAGGGGGAACTGTCATGGTCACACGTTGTTCACATCAACTTGTGACCTTTGACCTAAAATGACCTCCAGTGACCTTCGGGTCACTTGGAATGATCTCGTGTGCATTAAATATTGTCTGTAAACGTTTCCAATCATTTGAATTCACTCTGTTTCAAAAATGTCATTTTATGGCTATTGCGATATAGGGTACGAGTACTGGCATTTTAGGTCATAGCTCCGTGACCCAACCTCATATCAAGCTGAAACTTGATACACAAGTAAAAGGCACCGTTCTACGTCATACATAATCTGGGTTTGGCATTTGAAAAAACGGCGCCGAAATTATTGCAAAAAAGCAAATTTTGACTTTTGACCCTGACCTGACTTTGTAAAGTTACCTTATATGAAAATTACATTTGCACATTGCCCAATTATTTAGCTATACATCCATATAAAGTTTTAAGTTTAATCTTAAAAACTCTGTTTTTGGCAGACATTCTCCTTTTACCCTCAACATGGCCAAAAACGTGACCTGGCTCCGCCCCTCAGCAAAATAGAATTTTGAAATGTTGTCACTGCGCATAGAAAGAATAGCTAGGAAAAGTGACCAAGTTTGGTGAAGCTGCGTTAAAAAGCCTGGAATGTGCAAGCAAAAAACGTCAAGGGGGCGGATTCAACCCCCCCTGCCGGGAATAGGGTTAAACTGTGTGACCACGGGTGGGGGGCACGGTACTAGGGTAAGATAGCGAATGCAAAAATGGCGAATGACTGTTTGGCGAATGTTAGATGGCGAATACTGAACGGCGACATGCTAAAATGACGAACGGCCAAACGGCGAATGGTCAAATCGCTAGATGTAAAAATGGCGACATACCAAAAGGGCGAATGGCCAAGTGGCGACGTGTCAAAAATGCGACATGCCAAAATCGCGAACGGATAAATGGCGAATGGCCAAACGGTGACTTGTAAAAAAAGCGAAATACCAAAACGACGAAAGGCTAAATGGCGAAAGGCGGAATGGCAACGTGTAAAAAGCCAACATGTAAAAATGCCGAACAGATATATGACGAAACGGCCAATAGATGGATAAATGGACACGGCCGTCTCGTGCCAGGGCAACCCTTCCTATTGAGCTGCCAGCAGGCCTCTAGATAACAACGAGCCTCCTCCGGGACTCGAGCCCGTTGCCACGGGACCCAAGTATTTGGTCTTATCCCCAGGATATGAGGTAGTTAGTTTGAAGTTGCATACGACGCTCTCCACCTACATCTCAGCATCTAGCAATGCGGCCGGGAACAAGATCGAACGGCAATCGACAGCCCTCGTCACTAGTGTTATTATTTTCGGACAAATTCAAACCAAATTCCGACTAAGTTCCAAGGAGGAAGCCATGTCAGTGTCCAAGGTTCTCCAAGCTCTAAGTCTGTCCAAGAAAATTCCGATTTAAAAAAACGTAACGCCTGCTTCCGGTTTGCAAATAGCCAGGACTATACGTACTACCTGTCTTTTTTTTTGGCAAAAATGACTTGAAGTCATGGTTAAAGTAAGCAAGTAGGATGAAAGAATATGTCTTCTAATTTTTAAGCCTGTAGCCCTGGTCATAAGGCGGAGTGCATGGGTACTTTCATGATATCCCATAAATCAATGCCCCCTCACCCAACCCTTCCCCCACTCTCCGCACTTTTTCGTCTCGCACCTACACTTTTGCTTACAGATAAAACAGCTCACAATTAGACTATTGGGTGCGGTCGCTTCTAAAACCAAAATGGATGTTTTCTTTTACCTGTGAGTGCATCCTGCATAGTCTTCTCAATATTAAATTTTTGCGAAATACCATTGTAAAAAAGTGGCACTGCTAGCAATTTTTTTCTAGCTAGCAATTTTTTCACAGTCTGGTAGCCTTTTTTGTTCAGAGGAAGCCAAATAACGATAAAAGTGGCACATCTTTCTGGACCAACAAGCAAAACAGGGCGCATTAAGAGGGAAGTCTGGGTAACCCTGTCAAGGCCTGTGAACGCCCATGAATGTCCTCAAAATTCCAAACATGAACGGAAAAGTTTCATCGATTAGTTATCCATCCGTGTTGCATCAAAATAGGTCAAAAAACGTCCGAGTTATAATGCATATGAATATCACCTTTTCTGGCTTTTCTGCCCCCCCCCCCCCGCTCACCCCAAGCCCTTCCTTTCTGCCTCCTGGGTCAGGTCATCGGGCTGACTGGCTGAAAACTAGCCGCATTAGCATTCTGCATTCAGTTCTATCCATGACGTCATAGAATGCAGACCGTGATCATTTGCCGTAGAATCTTTCCATTGCGTCCTCCGATTGCCATGTGAATCACCTGCCCGACCGTTACCGGCCAGATGGTTCCACCTAAATCCTAGATGAACAAATTTCTAGCAAGTCAGGAACGTCTGGTTACAGTATTCACAGCCATTGCCAAATGACATTCTGTCAGTAGTAAAATAGTCCATATATTGGGCATTTTTCCCATCCATTACATTAACATTCAATCCCAATTAAAACATATCATTCCGGCCGGCAGGTAACCTGGTTTGTTGCGCCAAGACGCTGAGAGCCCTGATTCATCGTAACACCAACGACAGTAACCAACTACCATCTTCCCGTTGTCAAGTTCAGTCACTTCGGGCACCTGGGACGTCCGAGACGATAATTTGTAGCAGCCCAGATGGAGCCGAATTGCTTTCTTGCTCGCAAATAAACACAGCTTTCTTACCCACAGCTTTTACGTCCTTCCCTTGCCCCCTACAGTAGGATCGTAGGATCCTCGGGACTTCCCGGACACCGCCAAACTAGATTTGGTAGCCCGACGTCACACAAGATTGAAGTTTTTTCCTACTTTGTCATCACATTCAGGCCACAATTCTTGAAGATGAAATTCAGGCTTGTGCCTGATAGAATCGAATTGAATCAATGGCTAATTCAACACCCAACACCGTTTGATCTTGCACTTTCCGGTGACTTTTGAAGTTGTTCGGCATGTTGTATATCTTTTGTGTGGCCTGTGCATACCTCATTTACTGTTTTTTGCTTTACTGTTCATTTTGCCTATATACCTTTGTCCAGTTCCCGAATCTTATTCTGTTTCCATTGTACATGACTCAGATGGTGCACTTATCCACCAGTATGGCTGATTCCCGAATCAATTAAAATGGAGATACATGCGGGGTAGCGCGATGGTTCAGGTGTAGTGAACGGAGTAGTTGTTAACTTGAATGATAGATGGCTTTGTTCCGCTCTTTACATTGGGATTTTATCTATTTTTGACTCGATCGATATTTTGCTTTTCTTGTACCTGCGTTCACGTAAACTGCGACAAATTGTCTGTAGAGCAGTGGATAAACGCTTTCTTCAACTGGCTTTACCGTTTCATGTTTGTAACGTTTCACTGTTCTGATGTTTTGCTGGATTTGTGATTTTACAGGAAACGGGACCAATGTATTTGTACATTTCACTGATGTGTGTGACTTCGAATGTGGTCGAGCCTGAAATGTATGTCGCATGCTCCTTCATCGGGAATCCCTCCGACTAACTAGTTTTACGCCCTGGAACGTTTCGGATAACCTGTCACTGAGGAACTCAACTTCGGTATGTAACCGTTTGGAACGGAGATTGGCGCGAAGGTCACGGGTGTAGATGCGGCTGGTCATCGTTGGCCATACGGACAATAAAGAATTCTTATAAATATTGTCTCCGTGACGTATGTGTGACATGCTACAGCACTCAATCGCACCGATGGCGAACGTAGAAGCACGTCCCTCGCCTCCCCATTAAGAGGGTCCGATGTATCTGCCCTAGATATTAAGGCTGAACGGTAGGGAGAAAGATTCGGAATATCGTTGGATCTGACATACATAGGCTGCATGTTAGTTCCTCGTGATCTGCATATCTAGGGTCTGTGTTCTTGTCAGGAGCCCAATGACCTTGGTGCTAGAAGCCTGGTGGGGCCTGGTGTTCTTTGTAAGGGCCTGATGTCTCTGCCCGAGGCTGGTTGCACTAAACGCCAGGTGTTTGTGGCATGGTCCCGGCACCAAAGGTAGTAGGCCCTCATGGTCATGTTAGGGGCGCATAAACTCTGCCAGGGGTCAGCTGTTCGTTTGAGAGGCCCGATGTCCGTGTCAGGGGCTCAGCGTTCCCAATGCTGCTAGGAGTCGGGTGTCCGTATTAGGGTCTCCACGTCCATGATCCAGGGGTGTAGGAACGCAACGAAAAGCGTCGGTGAAAATCGTCCAGGAGGGGCGCCAACCTCTAAAGGGGGCGCCGATCTCAAGCAATGGCGCTATCTGTCTAGGATAAAAAATGGTAGCGTACTTACCTATTTATCAGGGCGGAGCTTTGCAAAAATAATTAGGGGGCCAAGGGCTAATTTTGACATTTCCTGTTTCTGAGGCCATTCTTTTCATGTACCACCAGGGACCCAACGTAAAAAATCCCAAATTATTCCGGGGCCCCGCCCCCGCCCCCAAATCCCCAAAGTTTCACCCATGCTATTTAATTTACGGATTTAAATGCTATTTACGGATTTAAAGGCGCATATTTCAATGTACTTTTATCTTTAGACACAAACACACGGACAAAAGCGATGCAAATGAACCAGAAGAAGTGAGACCTCTTTTGTTTGTACTGCTGCGACAACGTGATGTTCGATTTCAAACTTTTGGCATCATTTTTACCTCTGCTCCATTTGCTGACGCTGGTTCGAAGCAGCTACGTCACACTCGATTTCTCCTCGTAAAGCCCGCGTCATCTGGCCATCAATCGGTAAAAACAGTTATCCAAGACAGAAGGACTGATGTGCGCCATCCTTCAGAAAGGGACGACCAAGATGGCCGTCATAAGAGCTTTTTAGTTTAAACCGTCAGTTATGGTGACCGCCAATGCCTCACACCTCTGGGTAAGAAATCGCGTACTATTTCATCTAAGGGCTAGTCTGATGAAGTGTAAAAAAATGCGAACGCATAAAATGTAAATAAACATGCAGACAACCAACACCAGTTTATTGGCATGTTTCAGCATTGGTTACAATGAGTGTTAGTTCTGGACCAACCTACTCCACCGCTTCAACCGGCCCCCACCCGCACGTCGTGCAGCACTCTCCACACAGAAATGGCACGAAACTAATGCCTCATTTATGGAAGCGAATGTAACGTTGCAGTTGTCGGCGCTCTAACTGGTCATTGGCGCCACGTCGGGCCCACCTCTGTGAGGGATTCGCGGGCTGCAGGCTTCGCGACGGCCGATCTATGCAGAGGCGTCTGATTGTCAAGGGTGCCGGGCCTGTGAGAGACCCATGATCTGCCAGGGGTGGGAGAACGGTGCCTGACCAGCAAGGAGCGCCTGCTTCGTAAGACGTGCCTGATATGTAAGGGGTACCAAGGCTAGACGGCCTTTTTTGGCCTGGAGGGCTAGACGGTATGGCCGATTCCCGGCAGGGGGGGGCGGATTCGGCCCCCCCCCTGAGATCCCGAAAACTACACATCCGATTTCATCGCAATCGGCAATCGATTTGCCATGACGTGAACTACACTTTTAACAAAGAAGTCTTGAAATTTTTTTAAAGGGATGGATACAGGGGCCAAAATATCAAAATGGGGGGTATTTTTGGATTTCTTATAACATCGTTGTTTACGGACCGATTTTGATTAAATTAGCATGAATCGAGAGCTTATGGATAGGACGTTTATTATTGGTACAAACATTTCAAATTTCGAAAGAATTCATAGGCGTTTACAGGGTTTCAACAATAGGAGGATTAGTTTTTCAACAAATGAATGAATAGAAAAGTAAAAACACTTTTTTGGCTTCTGCTAGTCATGCTATCCTAAAGAAATACAAATCGTATCAAAATGTTTGTATAATGTTAGCATAGGCGGTCCCAGGGACATGAAAAAGAGGAAACTGTCATGGTCACATGTTCTTCAGATCAACTCGTGATATTTGACCTTAAATGACCTCCAGTGACCTTGGGCCATTTGGAATGATCTCGTGTGCATTGAAAATTATCTGAGGACGTTTTCAATTATTTGATATCACTCTGTTTCAAAAATTTCTTTTACGCCTATTGTGATATAGGGTACGCGCGCTGACTTTTGAGGTCATAGCTCCGTGGCCCGATATGGTATCAAGCTGAAACGTGATACGCAAATAAGGGACACCCTTTTACGTCATACATAGTCCGGCTTTAGCATTTGAAAAAATAGCGTCGAAATTATTACCATAAAACCAGAGTTTCACTTTGGCCTTGGCCCTGACCCTGTAAAGTGACCTCAAATGAACAAAATTGTGTTTTCACTTTACCCAACTATTTAGCTATACATCCATATAACTTTTTACGTTGTATCTTAAAAACGCCATTTTTGGCAGTCATTTTCCTTTTACCCTCAACAGTGCCAAAAATGGCGTGAAGTGCGTCCCAAAAACGTTGCCTGGCTCCGCCCCGGAGCAAAAAAAAATCGAAATTTTGTCACAGTACGTAGAAAGAATAGCTAGGAAAAGTCGGCAACTTTCGTGAAACAACGTCAAAAACTCTGCGTTCGCAAGCAAAAAACCCAAAGGGGTGGATTTAGCCTTCCTGCTTGGAATAGGGTTAAAGTGCGCTCCATCTGTGGGCACTAGAGGTGGGGGAGGGGGGAGGGACAGCTGGCCTGTGTGAGACGCGAAGCACACGAGGGCTTTGTGGTCTAGACGAGGCGCCTGGTCTGTGTGACGTGACGAGTCGGTGAGAGGCACCTGATGATGGAGATTTAGGGTTCAGGACGTTCCGACTGCGTGACCATAACGGCGCCCAGAGGCGGGAGCGATCTGAAAGGTTGGCGCATTTTGAGGCTTCTTTGGTGGGTGAGGGGCACCGAGTCCCTGAAGAGCAACTGATCATTAGGGGGTAGGGACGCTTGACATGCGTGGAACGCCGAGTATATGAAGGGATTCCGATTTATTGGATCCCAAGGAATCCAGCGGTACCTAGTTCGACCACGTCAGATCATCAGGTCGTCAGGTCGTCAGGCTTTATGGTTGGGAACTGAAAGTCGATTTTCCGGAGTTAAAAACGACATATTCGGAGTCAACAAGTCTAAAATCATCTTCTCTATCATATTTAGTGCAGAACATTAGTATATGAACATTTTAAGATCAAAAAAGGTCATATCAGACCTCGTTTGACCTTAAAAAGGTCCTTGGCCTATCTAAAATGGCCTGTCCGCATGTCTACTACCATTCTTAGCCGATTTCACGATTTTCATCTTCCGTTTATGTATATGTATTGCACCAAAACAGTAAAAGAAACGACCTTTGGCGCAAAAATCGTTCCGCAAACTTCAGTAATGACGTCAAACTCAGTGGCCTGAGAGATCTGGGGTCACTGGATTTTGTTTTCAAAACATGCGCAATGAACGTATTGTCATCTATACCAAATTTCACGGCGCTGTCTAGCGCCGTGAAATTTGGCATTCGTATTGCCGTGGTCCCGGAAACACTGCTTGGTTGGGTGGCATTCACTCCCCTTGTCCGACGACGGTTTTAAACCAGAACATACTACATATATATGTGTATATATATGTATGCATACATATACATATATATATATATATATATATATATATATGCACCTGTATATGTAGGTGCAACAAAACATTGGGCTGGCTCAAATGAAAACCGAAGGGGCTGAAGCCTCTCCAAAAGTATGCAGATTAACACGCGCAGTGGAAGGGGGTCTGTTTGTGCCCCTCCCCCACCACCAATTTTTCTTGAATATCTCGAAAACGAATCGGAGCTGGTTGCTGCTACTTTGTGACATTTATGACATTTGAATAACTCGTCGAATGACGCAGAAAAGTCGGAAATCGGCCGGAAATTTTTGAAGTTCCAAGCATTTGGAGTCAGACAGACATAACGAAAACGATGGTTGTCGCTGACAGATGGGAACTTTGTGAAAGAACCAGCGTTCTTCTTACTGCCTAAAATTACCGTTTGAACGCAATCACGCGACGTCGTTTGGGCACAAGTGATGGATGTACCAAGACCAAAGTCAGGGCCAAGAAGGGTCAACGTCATCAAAGGCCGGGGTCAAACAGCTTGTAACCTGATTCAGATTTGCTTTGCGACATGTCGGTTTGTATGAAATATGCATTGAAAAACCCTAATAAAAACACGTGTGCGCACACTGATACGCTTACATTTACTAGGGTCAGTGAAGGTCAAGGTCATTAAAAGTCAAGGTCAAATATCTCGTGATCTGGCCCAGATTTGTTTTGCGACATGGCGATCTGTATGAAATGTGCATTCAAAGACCCTAATAAAAACACTTGTGCGCACATGGATACGCTTACATATATACCAGGGCCATTTGAGGTCAATGTCATCAAAGGTCAAGGGAAGTATTTTGTGATGTAGCCCAGATTTGCTTTGCAATATGTCGATTTGCATGAAATATGCATTCAAAGACCCTACTTAAAAACACGTCTGGCATATTGATACTCACACATATATACATATATAAATAAATATAAAAGTTAGAAGTGACCAAATGTATCGATGTTGGCTACCTTCACTGAAAATACGCCAAAAGATACGTATTGCGCCCCTATTTACACTCAAGCTGCCCGGTGTTGCTGGAAATCTGGTCTGCAAAGACGAAAAAATGACGTCATAGGTCAATGACCTGACATGACCTCGACCCGAAATCCTCCGTGAAGACGTCAAATGGATGGAAGTTGTCGTATTCCACGTTTTAACGGCCAAACAAACACCTTTTTCCCCTTTCGTCCAAAACGTTGCACAAAATGGCCTGTACGGGCCGAGAAAGTGTCAAAAAGTTGATCTTTTCCACCCCATTTGACCTTGAAGATATTAATCTATGGTCATAAAATTGCACGCGATGTAAATTGTTATAGTCCCAGCCTATCCACAAAATTTCATATCTCTAGCTCTTTCTGTTACCGAGGCCGGAGGGGGGCACTTTTTGACCCCCTTCCAGTGCGCGTTAACGCGAAACCTCCTTCCACTGCGCGTGTTAATACGCTTATTTGCATGGGTGGAGAATGCGGTGGGGCTAGTGTGGCCTCCGCCACACCAGCTTCAGAAGTTGTGACATGCCACACCGACTTTTGACAGTGAGTGTTTTCGGAATTGGGTGTTGCATTTAGCCATTCACACCCCAGATTTTACTTTAAAATTATGGAGTGCAGAATTAGAAATATATTGCATTGGGGAAACATACGGATTATGCCATACGGTACAATGCCATCACAGAGCACTGCATTCCAGTGTATTTCAGGGCGTTTGTATCCCAAAAGCCCAATGAGGTCCAAAATAGCTAGGCAACTCTGGACCTAACTTTGCGTTGAGGTGGGTACGCACGTACCACTTCTCTAAAAACAATGGTGTAAATGTACATTGGAATCAAAAACAATCTACCTCAGTCAGCTCCCAACCAAAATAGTACCCACTTACCAAATATCATGTTGCCTTCCAGCAAATGATAAATAGTATCGGTCTGGCTTCCCACAAAGTGTTTTCAACATAGCAGATGGCTTGCAACACACAACATATGTATACCAGCCCCACTGGACGTCTCCTGCATCGAAGGTTGTCGAAAATGTGACCTTCTCAATAACTGGTGTTAGGAACAGTCACCGCGGTCACCGCACCTGGACGCTGCACAGCATGTGAAGGGTGAGCAGTGTGTACCGTTTAGTTAGCTGCATTCTTTAATGCTGGTTTACACAGCGCTGCGGCGTAAACCTGTACCTGGCGGAAAATCAAGTCTTTTCTAAGCCGTTTTCAGCAAAATCCCAAAAGAAGTGGCTGGAATCCGATGAGAAAATAATAAGGGGGAGGGGCAAGCGAAAACTAAGTGTGTGAGATTAATTGGGCCGGCATTTGTCACACCAGCTTTCAAAACCATTCTCCATTGATCCATTCCTAGCGTCAGGAACTTGGCGTTCGTGTCAGGAGCTTGGCGTTCGTGTCAGGAGTTTGGTTTCCCGGCAGGGGCAGTGGAAGATGGTCAGTCAAACGAAGCCTGCGTTAGCCCTCTTCCAGGGGTGCCTCTTGTGGTCAGCGGTGGGCTCAGCCCTGGTCAGACCTGGACCAAACCATGTCTAACCCGGCTGCAGAGGACGTGGTTTGGGTGCTTGGCAGGGGCTTCCTTCAACCATCCAGGATGTTTCCTGATCCTGATTCCAAGTGGGCGTAGGCCCCGGCCCATGTTCCAAGGGACCCCGACCGCCGTTCGGCCGCCTTTGGGTCCTGGACCCCCGAATCCATGCTTAAGGTCTGGCCCCTGGACGGCAACTCATCGGATCAAAAGTTTAGAGATGTAGTGGTGGGATGGTCCTAGAAATCAGTATATGGAAGCGTATTTGTCTTTACATAAACCTGAGGTAGAAGGCGTGTTTCTAACAAACAACGTGTTCGTATACTTTGCATTACATTGTTTGCATTATTTAAGCATATCCTATTTAAATCCATTTTGTTTCAATCCTCCCTTATTCTGTATGACTTATGGATTAGGTGTCTTTAAATTGCTTTGTCTTTGTCTTTCTCTTTGCACAGCGCAAATGGGTGCAATGCAGTGTATTTAACTCTCGTCTTTCATGATTTTCGTTCGACCTGATTAACATTTTTCGACGGAACATTGGTAGGAACTGATCTCTCATTGTTAATCTTGAGACTACATGGTATTTTTATCAATTCATCCTTCCACGATTCCAAAGCAGCAGTTTTTCCACAGACAGACAGCCGTGTGACTGACGTATATTAGTTCATGAAGAGGACTCTGCTACTAACGAGACATGAATGCTACACTTCGCTCGCCGACTCGGAAATCAGCTCCGTGCCGTCCGCTCGAGTTTCGACGCGGTCGTGACACCGCACGTGGCGCCACGTGCCGGCGGCGGACGCGGCTCGCGCGTCTGCACGGCCTGCTCAGAGTGCGCGTCCGCCACCACGAGCCGTGGACGGACGGCGCGCACCACTTGACATATCACAGATCGCAGAAGCCAACTGCACCCGTCCCCGTCGGCGGAGGATCTAGACCTCGGAGAGCCCGATCATGATGTTGGCCAGGCCGTTACGCCGCTTTCTCCAGGAGCCGAGGCGCTGGGCAAAGTACTGCAGGTGGCGCAACCACTGGTCCGTCATCGCCCTGTCCTCTGCCTGAAATGAATTGAGAACCTTAAAACCTCGACAAAGCTTACAGAACATTTGAACGGATATAAGCAGGCTTGACTGAAATTCATCACGACAAATAAGACTGAATTTGGTGCACTGTGAGGTAAAGCACGGGGTAGACGAGTACCTTCACAACGATTGATTCTTTGGTTGTGTGTTCGTGCAGTTCAAAGCAGTCGGGAACGTCAGGGTCTGTGGAGATGATGTACTTGTCCAGGTTTATCGGCTCCTGGAAGAACAAAACTGATTTAGAGAAGCAACCAGCGATGGAACACTTTGGCGTCTCTGATTTTCATGGGGCACGGCAGTGGTGTCGTGGTTGACCTACAGATCTTAGCTTGGACCTACACCCACGCAATTTTATATTTTTTGCGTTACATCTCACTCATTATTATTCACGTATCACTTAAAAAAGCGGACAAGCTGGCGATATCCGCGTATGGGATAAGCTGTTTGACAAGACGGTCAGCAGCGTCCCGCTCTGGGTCCATTTTCAGCTATCTCGACATTTCCGAGTCGGACGGGTAGTGTGATTCTTAGCAGGCTACCTGTTACGTAGGACGACTGCTGACCGTAGGGCACTCTAGCAGACGGCGGAGCACCGGGGACAGCCAGATAAAATAAAAACATTAATGACGCCATGCACACCACCGTCCGCAGTCCTTATTCTGCCAGCGACCACGACCATGAGCCTATCGCCCCGGTTCCAGCTGATGCAGCAACGTCTCCCACCACTCCGGGCCGGCCGTATTCTGCCACGGCGCGCAGTCCGCGCCACTGCCTCCGCCGCAGGCTCCAGAGCTGGCGGTGGTAGGCGGGGAGCACCCACCCGGGGGAGAACGCACTCACCCTGACCAGCGCCAGCCGGTTGGTCGACTTCTCCTTGAGCAGCAGCAGCGCCGACTGCTGGACGCGGCCGGTGCGCGGGGAACAGCGTGTGCTGGTTGGCCAGGTGGTCGCTCCAGTCGCGGAGGGAGCCGCCGCGCGCCACCAGCAGCGCGTGCACGGGCGTCATGCGCACCGAGAGCCGGCCGCGGCGCGTCCAGTTGTTCTCCTGCGGCAGCGTGTACAGCAGCCGGCCCTCCAGCGTGATCGTCGACTCCTCGGCCGTCCACTCCAGCGCCTCCAGGCCGAACTGGCGGCAGGGCCCGGCGTGACAGTGGCGACGCTCCTGATCCAGCACAGGTCACAGCTGGGGCAGCTGGGTACACCCGGACCCGTCAACGGGAGGACAGCCCAAAACCAAAACACCTCAACGCGATACATGTGACGGAAGACCCCACGCCAGGACGTCCGAATCAGAACAGAGAATGCGTCATAGGCATCTCATGCACTGCACTGATTGTCAAATTTGTGTTTGTATCTGCGTGACCGTCTTCGTTATCGTAGAGCAGGGCGGATCCAGAATTGTGTCGAGGGGGCTATTTAGGGGCCGAGGTATTGTGGAGGGACGGGACGTCGAAACCGCACAGAAAATGTGCCAAAATCGCACTGGAAGTCCGCCAGATTCGATCGTAATAACGATTACATCACACGAAGAGGTCAGCTGTACGAAACGGGCCGCGTCAGAACGACTCAAGAAGACGTCTTGACTCGCGGGCGCTTGAAACTGGGGCGCCCGCATTATATATGGGCGTATTAAATGAAATGTGAGGACGTAAATTGCTTGCATTTTATCTAAAACTAAAAATGAGACCAGTTTCGAGCTCTACTCGTTACAAGCTTTCCAACGGCGTGCTTATTTTTACCGTGCAATCAACCGTTCGTGAGTTAGGGGGCGGTGAACCGCAATCTCCCCCCGTCGGGCGTGATCGTCGCTGACCGACGGTCGTGTGCGGGCTAATGGGTCCGGCGTCACTTCAGGCTGCTTTCCGTCGGCCTTCCCGCCGCCAACGGACGACCGAATCGCCTTCCACATGGAGCCTCGCCCTTCCTCTCGGATCCGTCACTGGACGTGAAGGCAGATGTCACGCCTGATAACGGAACGTACCGCTCTGTTCAGGACTTTATACTCGGTCGACCCGTGACCAAGTACTACCAGTGCCTCGCGGCGACGAGACGTAATCACTTTGGTCTCATCACTGACCGCTGGAGCACAGGCATTTCTTATTCGCATCGTTTGCACAGGAGCATGATCGTCGATGATAGGTAAAAACATGTCAAGGAACGTGTTCCATTTGAGTGTGACAGTCGGCAAGGAAAACACTAGATCCCAGTTCCCACATAAGAAATCAAAAAGGAAAGCGGTTACACCGATGCGGCGACGGCGGCGAGATTTGACAATGCGCTACGGTAGGCAAGAGCAAGGCACGTCTGTGTGCGCACGTACAAATTTGTGTGGGCCTTAACGGTAAAAAGGGCACCACAGCGTTTTATGAAGCAAAGACAGTTCGTCATGATAATATCCAACACGGAACCAGTAGAGTACGTACAGGACGTTACAAACTGGTGCTGTGAATAGTCGGGCAGAAAGTTACCCAGCACCTTTTTGGCAGGATCACAGGTTGGCTTTAAAAAAAAAAATCACAGTTTAAGACACCGCAAAGTAAGATTTTTGTCAAAGAATAAACGACGAGTAAACGCTGATACTGGGCTTCCACATCAGAAAAGTCGGCCTCGAGATCCGTCACATTGCGCCTCGGGAGACGGTACACTGTGCTTAGGATAAACTGATGTCCGCTACAAGGCCTCATCGAAACCCACAAGCCTGCTGTTTGGCTTAGCTTCCGAAGTGACCCTGAAGGGCGAAACGTTGATGCTTTCGCTGGCAGCCAATGCCATCCAGCGGTAACCGCGTCTGTCGGATCGGTCGGCACGGTAGAGGCGGTAACCAGACATGATCAGCAGGGGCCCGGCGTAGACGGTTTGAGCGACGTCTCGCAGAGTGCCATCAGGTCGAAGCTTTGGCGAGGGAGCTCATCAGATAGTTCGACTGGCTTTGGCTTTCAGGGACTAAATGTTCAGGAGTCCGACAGACAGGCTGGATCCGGCCGTAGCCGGTGACCGTCCACCCCAGCGGTGTTCGCCTCTGCTCCCCCGGTGCCGCGCCCCGGGCGCGCGCCTGCCGCTCCTCGTCCGGCGCCGGCGGCCGCCTGAGTCTGTTGGTTGGCCGCCCGGCGCGGCCATGTTTAAACATGGTAGTGGGAGAATCGCAGTGTATCGCGTCCGCTTCGCCAAATACGCCTACGCCAATACGCGGCATGTCTGGTTCTAGACGTTACTACGAAACCACAGCCTCGCCCACGGAATCCAGACATTTCCTGGTGGCTTCCCGAGTGATCCCGAGATGTGCGAATTTTGAATCCCGGTTATTCATTTCCATTCACCGCACTGAACGCACCAGAAACGTTATGACAGGATCCTAGTGAAAAAAGATCCATGCATGCCATTATCTACCTTCACCACATCTATCCAAATGCTTTCTGGTGCGTTCTTGGCAGGATATGCAGAAGGCTGTCCACGGCAGAGCCGATCAGAAGAAAACAAAACACAATCACTCACCGTGCAATACGATATTTTTGCCCGGCTAGAGCGACGAAGACGTTACGCTCTGGGCTGGGAAGCAGTAGTGAGTTCGTCTGCCGTTATCTTGCGTTAGGGGGCGCGCTTCGTCTGGGAAAGGGACTACACATTACATGCGACAATAGTGCTCGCCGTGCAAATTTATCTGCGCTGAAGGGGTTTCTGGGGGAAACCAAACGATTTTGCTTGCATTAGCCGACTGCACCCGTGGTTATTTCTCGACACACGTAAATCAGAACTACCGTTCACATATGCCGCACGAGTTCGCAGTAACCGTCGAGTTGACATCGTGTGCGTATAACCAGACACGACTGAAAGTGGCAAATGGGTTTTATAAGCTACCGGGCCTTGGGCAAGATCATGAAAGTAGATACCCTTCTTCATGCCGGGAGAAACTTGGGTTTACACACGTGTATACTGTATTAATACCGACTCATCATGGTACATGTGAACATCGATGCGCATCTTAAACATTGAGTCCTTGTTAATACATATGTATTTTGTGTAAACTCCAGTTTCTCTCGGGAGAGAAGATTGCCTGTTTCCATGACCATGCACAACTGAACGTGTCAGTAAACTGGGCAATGACATATTTTGAGGCGGTTCTGCTCATACAGCGGGATGAATATGATCCAGATATGAACTGAAAAAAGGCTCAACCCTCCACCCATTCCTCCCTACGCCGATGTGCAGCTACGTCGCTCTAAGGAAGCACAATTAGGCGTCACAATTCAAGTTCAGAATTCTGAGTACTTCTCTAACTTTTCAGACTTGTTGACCTTTTGTTCTCAAAATCTGATCTTGAATGAAACAAATCCCTTTTTCCCAAACAAGACAAGTCCTGCGCTGCCCATTCATCTGCTTGCCTCATTATAACGCTTGTTACTGATTCTCATGGTTTGACACTTATCAGGATTTCCAGTCTATTACCATTCCGGAATAGCAATGCGATGTTTCCCTCAGTCCAGATTCTGTGAACAAATCAGTTTGAACGTGCACCCTGTAAATATTGTTCGTAATATTCGCCCCTCTACACTTGCCGCACTAGCCACACACATATGTCCTTTTTGCTTCGGTTCTGTTCTCATTTTTGCCTTTTGTTCTCATCAACCCAAGGCGTGGGCGGCGCCACCGTGGGGCACACGGGGTACCAGTACCCCGCAGTCGTTTAATTGTGGGGTATTGCCTATTCCCAGTACCTCACAACAATCGAAACCCGTGAGGCGAAATACTGTGATGAAGCAAACGATTGGGTCTTGGATTTTTGGAACAGAATGGAGGTTTAGTCATTTTAACGAAACTGGCTGGTGTGAGGTGATTATCAGTCGACTTCCAGAGATCTGAAATCCGGTGCATAGTCTGACAAAAGTTTTTGACGTTATTTTGCCAATGAAATTCAGCTTCGGATAAATGGTGGCAGTTTGCTTTCATCAATGAGATCATGAGAATCCGCCTATTGCTTGGAGAAGGCAAACGTCAAAATTTGCGATAACACGTAGTGGAGGTCGATTGGTTGGTTGGTTATTGGGGCTTAGGGGCGCACCGACTACAGGGTCATTCGGCGTCCAGAAGTGGAGAGCGAAGAAGGCGGTTTGTTTTGTTAAGTAAAACGCGGCATTTCTTGTACAGTGACTGTCAATTTTAGTGTCATTTCGGCGCGATAAGCGACAAGTTTTTATTGTACGGATCGTAGATAGTAAAACGAAGTGGCCCAAATCCGGGAAGAAACCCAGTTTTGGGAGACACCTCTCAAGGGTTCGTCTGGACTGCGCCCAGACAAGCTCTTCAAACAGCGCCCCACGGTCAAAAATCCGTGGAACCGCCCTGACCTCAGGTCGCGAAAGAAAAATACTACCCTTGTCTCACATTCCTTCCCCAACAAGAGAAGCGTTTATTTGCCATAAATATACCCACGCGTTCTTTGGACAAACTAGGAGGTAGGTGCCGACAGCACCTGCGACCAGCACGCCAGTCCGACCGGTACAAGGTTATCTCCCGGTCTGGCCCTCGTTGGACTGGACGGGTGATTTTCCACCCTCTTCTCGAGACGCCGTGTAATGAAAAAGCGACGCAATATACATATATTGTAAGCAGTTTATTTAGGACACACGCTGACGGTTAAAAATGTGACTAGGGACCGATCAGAGGGGTTGCTTGTACCCGTACCCATCAGACTTCTTTTTTGAGAGTTCGAGAGATATTCTGAGAGAGATTCGCCTGAGATATGGTGAGGTTTCTAAGAAATATCACAATTACCATCATATCCGATTTGCTTGTCAACTGACTTCATAGTTATCTCGACTGATTTGTTCAAGAACGGATCCAGACCATGTCCTAGAGGGACCAAAAATCTCTGTAACCCAACCTAATCCCAAATGTTGATTTTTCCCCGGATTTCGACTGCCTTGTTTTGCCATCTTCGAAAATTAACATATTTCCTTAAAACGCTTCGAAAAGTAAAAAAATGGCCGAAAAGGGGGCCAAACGCTACGTTGGTCTCTCTTTTCTGACGAGAGGAGCCATGACCCCGTAGCCCCTCCGCCCCAACTGGATCCGCCAGTGGATCTGTTAAAGGCAAAAATATTTTAACTAAAATGCAACGTACTGCTACATTCAATTTTTTCCGGTTGTGTGCTATTTGACAACAATGCCCCAATCTTTGTAACGAAATGGCATGATTGGTATTGTCTTTTTACAAAGCCTTGGCCCCTCACCACCCCGACCTCCTTAAGCAAATCTTTATATGCTACTAGGGACGGAATACAAGGCGTCCCGTATGCCATCTACGGTAGCGGTGATCACAAGCCTTCGTGAGTACAAATTGTTCGTGGATAAACATCACGATACAGCGGCCGGCAGACCCGCAAGTCACGTCACAGCTCAGTCACAACGCAGAGCTGGTGGCCAACCCGACGCGCCGGTCGCGCCACCTGCACCAGGCCGAGGCTGGCGGCGGCGCCCTCTGCGGGCGCGCGCGCACCGCTGCCAGCTGTCCCCGAGATGCCCACCACAGTCGCGTCACTTCCGAAGCACCAGCCCCATCGGTATGGCCACTATCAAGGCGATGGCGGCGATGATACCGACGTCCTCCCAGTGTGTCTGAAACACGCGACAAACACAAACGCATCACACGGCGCCGTTTCCCGGACCACTGTAACGCGTGGCTGCATCTTGACGCTTAAAATCTCCAAACCACGAGAAAAGGGTAACTGGCATGAATGCGAACTCGCAGCCGATATACATGCCCGTTCTCGTGCATGATTCTGCAATCATAACACACCACTACGACAGCAACCTACGTGATCGACAGAAGGTACGTCATCGGCGAGAAACCGGTCTCCAAAAAACAAATGAAATCAAAGTAATGGTACTCCTACAACGGTACCCACATGGGAGACTGTACCGGTTCAAATCGGGTTACGGATAAAACCGAATATTAGTAAAGTCAACCGAAAACCGTTGAGCACACCACTGGCTGAACTCGGTACAAGGACGGAGATGCAGAAGATGGATATAGACAGACCGAGGCGTAGGTGGAACCAGAAGCAGAAGCACAAACTGAGACAGAAACAAAGACAGAGACTGAGACAGAGGGAGAGGACGTAGTCGAAACAGAGACGCTGACGAACAAAGAGCCCAGGCGGCGTGGGCAGCTGCGGCCGCGCAGGGTCGCCGCTGGCTGACCTGACGCAGCTCTTGGTGGGCTGCGGCAGCCATGCCCGGGTGACGGCCCTCCAGGTTGGCCAGGACGCCACGCACGTGGTCCCGACAGTTCCTCCAGAGCACCGCGTACCATCTGGAAAACGGTCCGCAACTACAAAGGCGCGTCAACACAGGACCGTAATGAAACTAGGGGATTCATTCACACTAGCGGAAGGACTGTGAGACAGTCCCAACAGAAAACCCAACGCAGTCTGACAGCACACAGTCGGGGGTCAAGCAGTCCGGAGGTCATTCCGCCAGTCCGATTCTGACAATCAGTGGTCCGCAAATCAGCTCGCGCCCAGATGTCCAGAAGCTCCGGGATCAAACTGAATGACATTGCCATGTCTTTCACAAAAGAAACCAAGCCGCCCTGCAACACACATAAGTGAGGCCACATATAAGTGAGGCAGAGGGTCTCCAGCTTTCTTGGTGGCATGTGCATTGGCATACTACATTGGTGCATGCATAAATCTTAGGATTTTGGCCACAACGTTTCCGAGTTCTGAAACGTTTATATATTTCAATATTTGGTGCACGAAAAAAAGTTACATTTTCAACCTCCAAGGAGTTTACACCCCTTTGCCCCTGGCTACGTCCCGGAGTATGACGGGTTCTGCCGCTCACACTCGAGACCCACGCAGCAAGAAGGCCACAGCGATATTATCTGGCTCCATGAAGTCGGCGACTCACGTTTTTGGCGTCAGGAGAATGACGAGGTCCTGTCGCGCCGCTTCTCGGTCGGCTTCACACTCCATCACGCGCACGACCGGCCTTCCCACGAACTGCACCTGGCCGAGGTCGTTCACCGACTCCACCGTGATCCGCCCGGGAGCTACCACCAAGCTCTGCAGGTACTGGGCCCAGGTGTCCTTCTCTGCCGAGGCCGTCCAGATGCGACGTGGTTCAACATCCGGCGCAAAACGACGACATCGTGTTCAGACAAAGCTCTGGTAGCCTCTTCTTCGCGAGTTCGAGGCCGTGCCATCTCTCATGGACCACAAAGTGTACTTCCGGCACACGGCCCCAATTATGCGGGCTGCACGTCGTTTCCATTTGTTCACAAGGTTGCATACTTGGTGAAATCACTCGCATTTGCAAATCGGCGGCCACGAACCTCAAAGAACCAGACATGGTCCCTTGCTGACCAAAAGTTCACTGATGGGGATCCAAGGCGTGTCGATACATGCAAGGTGACGGTTCCACCGACTAGTGCTCCTCCAGAAGTTAAAATTGCTGACATTGCTAAAATTAACATAACACTGCAAACATAAAACAAAAAGTATATGAATTAACCGAACGTGCACCGATCACTTATCTGCTGACTGCTGCAGTATTATTCTTTGATTAAACCACACTAATATGAATTGCTCAGAAAGGTGACAATAACTCAAACCATATTAACACAACTGAAAGCTGTACTATGACCTTGAGTTCAAGTTCCCATATTTCTAGCATATAATTCCTGGAGGATTCAAACATGGTGTTTCCATACCTACAAAGCTGACAGTTTTGAGGTGTTGTGCAGCATAACAAGGGTTGCCACTACAGAAACATGACTGGAAAACAAATTAAATGACCCATGAAATCAGACATGACTTCAACAGCTTAATTTTCAACATTCATACTGCGCCTTCTAGGCTTTTGCAAATGTGCCTTCTGAACTTTTACCAAGCTCTTAAAAAAAATATACAATGCAAAATTACTAAAATTGGGCTAAAGAGCATATCCATGATCTGTGTGATGGCACCATAACAATCAAGTGCCCACAATAAGTGCCATGTAGGTCATGATATCATTAGTTATTTTAACCCGCGCACGACCGTCGGTCCGTCCCGAACACCATTGACTGGGGGGGGGGGCAGTTGACTGCCCCCCCTCTAACTCACGAACGGTTGGTCGTACGATAAAAATAAGCATACCGTTGGAAAGCCCGTCACGAGTAGAGCTCGAAACTGGTCTCATTTTTAGTTTTAGATAATATGTAAGCCAATTTACGCCCTATATATGTTTTCTCATAGCCGACTGCATGAGACCGAGAAATGGCCTGAATCTCAAGGGCTGTGACTAATAACGCATAGGTAAAGGCACCAGCGCACAAGTAAAGGTCCGCGGATGCCGATACACGTCTAATTTCCTCAGATTTGTTCAATATATACGCCGAAACGTTGAGCTAAAGACACCGTAGTTCTCCCGTCAGGCGTCACTGTGCGCCGCTGCCGTATGCGGTACCAAATTGACGGGAATTAATTTTAGCGTTCCTTTATTTTCGCGAAAAAAGACAATCTATGTAAATTTTATTGATCTTTGTGGTTCTTGTGATGGTTTCTCATGCTTAAATTTTGGAAAAATTGATTAGTTGCCAATCTACAAAGTTGGCGGAGCTTTATTCGCGAAAGCCTGTTTATTTCCAAAACATGCTACTTTTTCAAACTTTTTGAGGTTCCTGGTATTACTTACGTCTGTGCAAGTTAGTTCTGCCATTTTCTATCCATTCTGAGTAATTCATCGTCGATTTTGACGGTGGTACATTTTGGCCCACTTCAGTTGTTCGTGGCCTGACCTTAGGTCAATGGCTGGCAGTCACTGATACTTTGCCCAATGACGGTAACTAGATGTCTGCTTCACTCCACACTAAAAATGTGATGAAATATTCCGTCAATTTCAGAAAAAAACGGCGATATGTCTTAAAAATGGGCTTGACCTTAGGTCAATGACCCGGAAAATTCCGAAAAATCCGAGATAGCAGATTTGTTGCATCTATCACGATGACTAATCCCTGAAAGTATTATTGAGATATCTTGTTTTGCGAAAAAGTTAGAGGGCGCTAAACTTTTTTGGACTTAGGTCTGTTTGACCTGGTCTAGGTCAGGCACCTGACCTGATCTGAGGTCAAAATTCTGACACGAGACGTAAAATTGATGGAGCAAAAGGTACACAAAGTTTTGTGACTCTGTGTTTGTTGGTTCTCTCGCAATCCCAGGGGGGGCAGTCAACTGCCCCCCCCCCCAGTCGGGGACGGGTTAAACTACTGGGGTGTTCCAGTATGGGTGCTGAACTAACCTCAGCCCATTTGCATTATTAAAGCATGTCATGAAAACAACACAATAAGCAAAAAATGGTCATTACTCCAGGATGACTGCAAAAATCATATCACTAAGGTCATTCTCAAACCCAAGAAAATACCTCCATGCTCCAATTGTCTTCTTCAATTGTACTTTGACCCATATTCAACAAGTGACAATTCACAGAATTTTCATTACTGCAACAATAGTCTGATCAAGAACAGCTATGCCTGTTGTATTATGGTCTTGCTCAAAGTCACATTTTATCGGGATTCCAAAAACTCCACCTGGGAGCTCTGACCTAGAGGCAAAGAAGCAAAAAGACAGCTGGTGTCATATGCCAAACAGACAATGGTCTGCACTAAATCAGCATTTCATAACAAGCCTACCAGATGATGTTTTGCACAGACCAAATACAGAAAGTCATATATTAAACCAAGCATAGTAAAATGCTCCAGAACAATGTGATAGCTGAACTGGCAGTGCATCACCCAGTTCACATGTGTACCTACTGAATGGTGGAAATGATCAAACGGTTTTATCATTCTTTTTATTTACATTACATATGTAGCACTCAGCTGGTCAGCTGGAAGGAGATGGCCAGAGTTTGTTGAAGAGCAAAAATTGCTAGTCCATGTGAGTTTCATTGACCACAATATCCCATCAAATAAGCAACACCACAACTTGATATTTTGATACTATGCTGTTGCTCTGTTATCACAGAAACTGAAAAAAGGAGAATCACATTCATATTTTGTGACTGGGTTTTTTTTTGCTTCTGGGAGAGCAATAGCCCTTTCACCATTTCTGGATCCACCACCAGCTCTGCCTACCTGTTCTGACATTGATGGTGTACTTGGGAACATTGTCAAAGTAGAGTAGAAAACCAGTGTGTCTGAAGGGCATCTGCAGATGTTTAAAAGCTATGAACTTGAAACAGCTGCAGTTACCCAGTTCTTCAAACACCACATCTTCTCTAAAAACATTTAAAGGCCTCTTGCTAGCCATTATTCCTGGAATGTAAAAATTCTTCATTGGCAACATCCTGCTTCAGTTTGGTACACAAATGATGAACATCAGTGAGGAATGCTAACTAGAGCTAAATATACAGAACAAAGCAACAGGAATCCAGCCACATACTTGGTTCTTGCCAGTTCATTGAATCAGCCCTTACTTGTGATGCAGTCACCCCAACCACACTGTGTGTCCCAAAAGCAAGTACAGAAGCCCAAAACATGACATGCTGATGGGGAAGGCATTTGGTCAGAATTTGGTCAAGTTTAACATCATGCCTGAGGAAACTAAATGAAAATGCTGTCTCAACATGAAGTATCCTAATACTTTGCCCAGTGATGGCAGTCCAATCACAAACCAGAATATGACCAATTTTGGCCACCAGCATCCTCAGAATGAAATCTACCTTGATAAGACAATTAACTTACTAACAAAAAGCAGATATGGAAAATGATTCTCAGTACAGGTAAAAAGATGCACCTGGCTTTAAGTTTTCCTCTTGGCCTATATACAAAAGCCCAGAGATGCATGGATAATTTTTTACTAGCAAACTATAATGGCAAAAAATGTACATGGGACCAATGTTTTTGACAACTGTACACAAAATGGATATGCACTATTCATCCAAATAAATAACCAAGAAATGGATATCCTGGGCATGGGTAAAAACATAATGAAGTGAATGTCAGGCCAAATATTTAACAATGTCCAGTATGAGACACCTGGGTCACACTTAACCAAATGCACTGCTGCACTGATAAACAGTCATAGATTGCTATAGCATCATGAATATAGCCAGGCAGCATGTGCCTGGTTAGCTAGGAGTGGCAAACACCACATTAGATTGACCTAAGTGCCAGATGGTTCCACCTAAATCCTAGATGAACAAATTTCTAGCAAGTCAGGAATGTCTGGTTATAGTATTCACAGCAATTGCCAAATGACATTCTGTCAGTAGTAAAATAGTCCATATATTGGGCATTTTTCCCATCCATTACATTAACATTCAATCCCAATTAAAACATATCATTCCTGGCCGGCAGGTAACCTGGTTTGTTGCGCCAAGACGCTGAGAGCCCTGATTCATCATAACACCAACGACAGTAACCAACTACCATCTTCCCGTTGTACAGTTCAATCACTTCGGGCACCTGGGACGTCCGAGACGATAATTTGTATCGGCCCAGATGGAGCCGAATTGCTTTCTTGCTCGCAAATAAACACAGCTTTCTTACCCACAGTTTTTACGTCCTTCCCCTTGCCCCCTACAGTACGATCGTAGGATCCTCCGGGGACTTCCC
Source organism: Capitulum mitella (assembly GCA_030062745.1). Taxonomy (NCBI): domain Eukaryota; kingdom Metazoa; phylum Arthropoda; class Thecostraca; order Pollicipedomorpha; family Pollicipedidae; genus Capitulum; species Capitulum mitella. The sequence goes on along the minus strand of CP099850.1, from coordinate 21,144,720 downwards.
GGACACCGCCAAACTAGATTTGGTATCCCGACATCACATAGGATTGAAGTTTTTTCTGCTTTGTCATTACATTCAGGCCACAGTTCTTGAACATGAAATTCAGGCTTGTGCCTGATAGAATCGAATTGAATCAATGGCTAATTCAACACCCAACACCGTTTGATCTTGCACTTTCCGGTGACTTTTGAATGTCGTATATCTTTTGTGTGGCCTGTGCATACCTCATTTACTATTTTTTGCTTTACTGTTCATTTTATACCTTTGTCCAGTTCCCGAATCTTATTCTGTTTCCATTGTACATGACTCAGATGGTGCACTTATCCACCAGTATGGCTGATTCCCGAATCAATTAAAATGGAGATACATGCAGGGTAGCGCGATGGTTCAGGTGTAGTGAACGGCGTAGTTGTCAACTTGAATGATAGATGGCTTTGTTCCGCTTTTTACATTGGGATTTGATCTATTTTTGACTCGATCGATATTTTGCTTTTCTTGTACCTGCGTTCACGTAAACTGCGACAAATTGTCTGTAGAGCAGTGGATAAACGCTTTCTTCAACTGACTAAACCGTTTCATATTTGTAACGTTTCACTGTTCTGATGTTTTGCTGGATTTGTGATTTTACAGGAAACGGGACCAATGTATTTGTACATTTCACTGATGTGTGTGACTTCGAATGTGGTCGAGCCTGAAATGTATGTCGCATGCATCTTTCATTGGGAATCCCTCCGACTAACTAGTTTTACGTCTTGGAACGTTTCGGATAACCTGTCACTGAGGAACTCATCTTCGGTATGTAACCGTTTGGAACGGAGATTGGCGCGAAGGTCACGGGTGTAGAAGCGGCTGGTCATCGTTGGCCATACGGACAATAAAGAATTCTCATAAATATTGTCTCCGTGACGTACGTGTGACATGCTACAGCACTCAATCGCTCCGATGGAGAACGTAGAAGCACGTCCCTCGTCTCCCCATTAAGAGAGCCCGATGGCTGTATCTGCCCTAGACATTAAGGCCGAACGGTGAGGGGAAAGATTCGGAATATCGTTGGATTTGACATACATAGACTGCATATTAGTTCCTCGTGATCTGCATATCTGGGGTCCTGTGTTCGTGTCAAGAGCTCAGCGACCTTGGTGCTAGAAGCCTGGTGGGGACTGGTGTTCTTTGTACGGGCCTGATGTCTGTGCCCGAGGCTCGTTGCACTAAGCGCCAGGTGTTTGTGGCACGGTCCCGGCACCAAAGGTAATAGGCCCCCATGGTCATGTTAGGGACGCCGCATAAACTCTGCCAGGGGTCAGCTGTTCGTTTGAGAGGCCCGATGTCCGTGTCAGGGGCTCAGCGTTCCCAATGCTGCTAGGAGTCGGGTGTCCGTATTATTACATATGTCTATGTAAATTTTATTCATGTTAGTGCTTCTTGTGATGGTTTTTCATGCTTAAATTTTGGAAAAAAATAATTAGTTACCAGTCTTCACAACTGGCGGAGCTTTATTCCCAAGAGCCTGTTTATTTCCAAAATATACTATTTTTCAAACTTTTTGAGGTTCCTGGTATTACTCATGTCTGTGCAAGCTAGTTCTGCCATTTTCTACCCATTCTGAGTAATTCATCGTCGATTTTGACGGTGTTACATTTTGACTCTCTACAGTTATCCGTGACCTGACCTCAGGTCAATGGATGGAAGTCATTGATACTTTGCCTAATGACAGTAACTAGATGTCTGCATCACTCCACACTAGAAATGTTATGAAATATTCCGTCAATTTCCGAAAAAAACGACGACATGTGTTAAAAATGGCCTTGACCTTAGGTCAATGACCGGAAAATTCCGAAAAATCTGAGATAGCAGATGTGTTGCATCTATCATGATCACTAATCCCTGAGGGTATTATTGAGATATCTTGTTTTGCGAAAAAGTTACAGGGCGTTAAACTTTTTTGAACATAGGTCTGTTTGACCTGGTCTAGGTCAAACAGACTAGGTATCTGACTTGACCTGAGGTCAACATTTTGACACGAGATGTAAAATTGATGAAGCAAAAGGTACAGGAGGTTTTGTGTCTCTGTGTTTGTTCGTTCTCTCGCAATCCCAGAAAACCTCGGGGGAGGGGGGTGGTCAACTGCCCCTGCCCAGTCGGGGACGGGTTAAGTCAAGTCAGGGATAGGCGCGCGATTATTAGGACAATTTCGGGTTTTTTTCCGTGCTCAGAGCTCCTTGAAAGCATTGCTTTTTAGAAGTCCATGTCAAATGGGCCAGGAAACTAATATTGCATGACGGATGCTACGACTGATGTTATGTTACGCGTTGTGACGAATGCCAAATTTGACCCAACCTTTCAGCTTGGTTGTTTTTAACCTTGGGTCAAGAGGCATTTAAGAAAGTGAGATTAAACTGCCAGAAACACATCGCCACGCAAACTTCAGTCTCGTTCTGGTTTCCATCGTGATAAGGCAACTCTGGAGAAAATGGTCACTTTTTCGTGTTTGACCTGAGCTGTGACGTCACTTGTAGCCTTAAAGAAATAATGTGTATGTCACTGGACCGCAAGGTTCGACGCTGTCGATTGGCGGTTGAATCAGCCGAATCGGACTATTGGTTCTCGCGATAGACAAAAGCGTGTGAAGTGGGGGGGGGGGGTTCTGCATGTGCGCACTGTCTTTTTGTGCCGCAGAAACATCACAGCAGCGATTTATGCTCGCTAGAATCGGGTGGAGCCGGACGACAGCAGAAATGAATGGTTATTGAAATAAGCGTCGGCGAGTGCGATCCTCAGGGAGGGTGCGCGTGTTCTTATAGTTTCCTTAAAAAAATAGGCTTGTCTTTTATGCAAACATATCTTTGATTTCTGTCTCCAGCCACAAGTATGTAGGTATCCTCTGAGGCGAAAAAAGTAACTGTTCAACGCTAACGCCGTTTATCTTTTCCCTGTTTGAAGCTGGTGAAGATCTGGTTGACTGTTTTCTTGGAACCCCACATTAATCGTATCGTAGCGGTTCTAGCATTGTGGTTGGATGCTGTTAAGTTCTGCGCCCCCATCTTCAAAGAATTATGAGTGTTGTTTTTTGGCCGAAAGGATAAGTTGAATGTTTGCTATTTCTGTCAATATCCGCTTGGGCTTTCTGAGAATTATTTCTTGCAGCAAAAAGGAAATGGAATTTGAATTTAGGAGTACTGATTAACATTTTTGAACGGAACATTGGTAGGAACTGATCTCTCATTGTTAATCTTGAGACTACATCGTATTTTTGTCAGTTCATCCTTCCACGATTCCAAAGCAGCAGTTTCTCCAGAAACAGACAGCCGTGTGACTGACGTATATTAGTTCATGAAGAGGACTCTGCTACTAACGAGACATGAATGCTACACTTCGCTCGCCGACTCGGAAATCAGCTCCGTGCCGTCCGCTCGAGTTTCGACGCGGTCGTGCCGCCGCACGTGGCGCCACGTGCCGGCGGCGGACGCGGCTCGCGCGTCTGCACGGCCTGCTCAGAGTGCGCGTCCGCCACCACGAGCCGTGGACGGACGGCGCGCACCACTTGACATATCACAGATCGCAGAAGCCAACTGCACCCGTCCCCGTCGGCGGAGGATCCTAGACCTCGGAGAGCCCGATCATGATGTTGGCCAGGCCGTTACGCCGCTTTCTCCAGGAGCCGAGGCGCTGGGCAAAGTACTGCAGGTGGCGCAACCACTGGTCCGTCATCGCCCTGTCCTCTGCCTGAAATGAATTGAGAACCTTAAAACCTCGACGAAGCTTACAGAACATTTGAACGGATATAAGCAGGCTTGACTGAAAATTCATCACGACAAATAAGACTGAATTTGGTGCACTGTGAGGCAAAGCACGGGGTAGACGAGTACCTTCACGACGATTGATTCTTTGGTTGTGTGTTCGTGGAGTTCAAAGCAGTCGGGAACGTCAGGGTCGGTGGAGATGATGTACTTGTCCAGGTTTATCGGCTCCTGGAAGAACAAAACTGATTTATAGAAGCAACTAGCGCTGGAACACTTTGGCGTCTCCGATTTTCATGGGGCACCGCAGTGGTGTCGTGGTTGACCTACAGATCTTAGCTTGGGCCTACGTATCACTTAAAAGCGCGGACAAGCTGGCGATATCCGCCTATGGGATAAGCTGTTTGGCAAGGCGGTCAGCAGCGTCCCGTTCTGGGTCCATTTTCAGCTATCTCGACATTCCCGAGTCGGACGAGTAGTGTGATCCTTAGCAGGCTACCTGTTACGTAGGACGACTGCTGGCCGGAGGGAACTCTAGCAGACGGCGGAGCGCCGGGGACAGCCAGATAAAATAAAAACATTAATGACGCCATGCTTACCACCGTCCGCAGTCCTGATTCTGCCAGCGACCACGACCATGAGCCTATCGCCCCGGTTCCAGCTGATGCAGCAACGTCTCCCACTACTCCGGGCCGGCCGTATTCTGCCACGGCGCGCAGTCCGCGCCACTGCCTCCGCCGCAGGCTCCAGAGCCGGTAGTGGTAGGCGGGGAGCACCCACCCAGGGGAGGGGGCACCCACCCGGGGGAGGGGGCACTCACCCGGGGGAGGGGGCACTCACCCTGACCAGCGCCAGCCGGTTGGTCGACTTCTCCTTGAGCAGCAGCAGCGCCGACTGCTGGACGCGGCCGGTGCGCGGGAACAGCGTGTGCTGGTTGGCCAGGTGGTCGCTCCAGTCGCGGAGGGAGCCGCCACGCGCCACCAGCAGCGCGTGCACGGGCGTCATGCGCACCGAGAGCCGGCCGCGGCGCGTCCAGTTGTTCTCCTGCGGCAGCGTGTACAGCAGCCGGCCCTCCAGCGCGATCGTCGACTCCTCGGCCGTCCACTCCAGCGCCTCCAGGCCGAACTGGCGGCAGGGCCCGGCGTGACAGTGGCGACGCTCCTGATCCAGCACAGGTCACAGCTGGGGCAGGGAATGCGTCACAGGCATCTCATGCACTGCATTGATGATTGTCAAATTTGTGTTTGTATCTGCGTGACCGTCTTCGTTATCGTAGAGCAGGGCGGATCCAGAATTTTGTCGAGGGAGGGCGTATTTCCTAGGGGCGCGAAAGCGATATTGTGGGGGAGGGGGACGTCGAAACCGCACAGAAAATGTGCCAAAATCGCACTGGAAGTCCGCCAGATTCGATCGTAATAACGATTACATCACACGAAAAGGTCAGCTGGTACGAAACGGGCCGCGTCAGAACGACTCAAGAAGACGTCTTGACTCGCGGGCGCTTGAAACTGGGGCGCCCGCATTACATATGGGCGAATTATATGATATGTGTGCTACATTATGGCCGCTTCTTCGGTGTTACGAGCGCGTCTTTTAAACACAAGGATGTCCATACCCTGTCACCAGAGTGCGCGATGTCACATGCGCACTCTTTAATGATAGGGCGCCCATGTATGAACGGCCATATATATTCGTCACTGAAAAATTGAACCAAGCATCAGTCTGAACGTAAGGACGTCAGTAAACAACGGCGCTCACTTTGCGCATGCGCAGTGTGAGCATGTCCTGCTCGGAGACGCTACGTTTGATTGGCGTGACGGCGCCGCCGATCATGGAGATGCGCCGCCATATGCGGGACCCTCCGCTGTCCTTGGCCGTCTGTGGAAGGACCAGGACCGTCAGACAGCCCGACCATCGAACAACCATATCGCCAACCATTCAACCTTCAAACAACCAGACCATCAAACAACTGGAACTTCAAATAACTAGGCCATGACATTAGGCAACCGTAAAACAATTGAGCTGTTGAACAACCGGACCGCCAAACAGCCGGACTGTCAAACAAACAGACCACTAAAGACCCAGCCTATAAAACAAATGGACCATCAAACGATCGGGACATTAAACGGCTGCACCACCAAACAGCTTGGCGACCAAACAGCTGAACCGTTAACCGGACCATTAGTCAACCCTACCATTAACTAACCAGGCCAAGATCGGACAATCAAACAGCCGAAACAACCCGACCATCAAACAGCCGGACTCGCAAACAGTAGGCCCATCGAACGACCACTCAGGCCGTCAAATAACTGAGGCAAGTGGGCTGTTAGCGGTCGGTTCTTTACACCAACGGACCATCAAACAACAGCATCATAAAACGCACGAAATGAGCATGCGACGGTCGAAACATGCACGGGTTTACCCAACAACCAAAAACAAAAACAAAAGATGCAGAATCTGCGATTGCGTGGCTAATGGCACGGAAGCTTGTAATGGGGTATTGACACAGCTGTTGTTAAGAATGACCTATCCCAGAACATTATCCCTGTGAAAGGCATTTGGCGTTGGCAGCAGTTGATCTGATATGGCGACTAACGACGCAAAATTGTCTAGGGACTTCGCTGAGAGGTCGATGAAATCTTGCCACAGCACTTTTTGCAGGGCTGTTTGCGTACACACCGCAGCCGATCATCGCGATTACTCAAGCTCCCAATATCCGTGCTACGGCTCCTGGTTGCATCCTCTGTCTGCGTTACAGAACAGAAACAACGGAAGACCGGGGAACACGGAAGAATTTACAAACTGTTGAAGTTTAGTGCAAATGAATCTAGTTTTCTACAGTTTCAAGATGAAAGTCCAAGGCCAACCATACAGGCGGAGCCAGTCCTGTGCGTCGTGTCGTGCGGCCCCAGACTGGCAGAGCGCAGCCCCCCCCCCCCGCCGCTTCAGCCTGCGCAGAGCGGAGTTCACTGACCGCGTTCATGTGCTCCAGGTGTAGCTCGATGCGCTCCTGGGCGTCGGCCAGCGGGCCGCAGCTGTGGTGGTCCGGCGGGGTCACGTGCCGCAGCCGGGCCAGCAGCAGCGGGTACTTGGTCACCCGCTGGATCGGCACCTGCGGCGGCGAAGGGGCCGGTCAGTGTGGCTCCGACCGCGAGCCGCTCAGCTCCAGGGATGGCCTCGGGGCACGGTTTCCGGCGGACGGCACGCTGTAGTGGTCAGCACGCTCGCCTGCGCCTCTGCGCGGAAAGATTCCCAGTTTGAACACGGAGAGGGCGATATTATGCGTTTTTCCATGGTGATCGGCGCGAAAGTCTGCAAGGCGATGCGAACCCTAACCGTCGAAAGCTTTCGTAAATGCCCACTGGGGTTTGCGACACAAATGTTTGAGATGCAGGCAAATGTGCATGATAAGCGCATTCGGATGAATATCATGGAATGTCGCAGTCTGTATGGCCGTCGCTTATACTGTCAGCGTTTGCAAAATCATCAGCCTCGTTGGTTTTCGTTGGGTTCTCTACGCGTGCCTCTCTTACCATGAGAAACGAACTAAGGTTCATCCTACGGAGCAGGCTATTCTCCATCTGGGAAACCTTCAAGAACACGCGTAGCAGCTCCTTCTCTTTCTCCAGGTTAGCGAGGAGAATGGAGGCAGCGCCCTGCAAGATAAACGACAACTATCCCATAATACCGCCGACAGAATCAGGACTGCTAAACTAATGGCATACCGTTTTAAGAGCGATTGAGCCAGGGACGACACAGCACAGACGCGGCTTTTTTAACCATCTAGCCCATCTGACTTATTTAACACTGAAACTTATAAACTACATATCACAAGCATTAAGATCAGTAGCTAAAGCGTTGAGAGGAAGCAAAGCAATCCAAGGCGACAGGTAAAAGACACACACATACCAGACAAGCGGAAAAATTCTTCAGTCATCATGGTTATCTTCTTTGAGAAGCATATGTCTAGTATCTGGCACTGCACGCAAGCGCCAAATGAATGTCGTTGTCTGTCACCTGTTTGGTGCAGTAGGTCTCGAAGGCCCGCAGTGTGTTGTCCAGACCGTCGAGGAAGGCTAGTCCGATGTTGACGGTGAGGAGGTCGTCGTCGCCCTGACCGAGTGCCAGCTCCAGCGCGTCCTTGAGCCGGCCAGTCAGCTGGCGACTGACCTCCAGCAGCTCCTCCACGTTCAGGAAGATCTGAGGACAGATCGCTGCGTCGCTCCTGGACCGTATTGGGGGCGGCAGCGACGCACAGCGGCGCAGAAAATGCGGTAGAGACGACAGCAGAACACGGGCGCAGTCTGTCTGTTTCAGCACCCGTCGTCCAAGTCTGTGTCGTTTTTCGTCTGTTGTCCAGTTAATAGCGCAACTAAGTATTGCGGCGATGTCTCATAGGTAAAGACTGTCGTCATACGGCCCTGAAGGCTTATCAGTAAGAGGATTACAACTTTTGTTTTATGTCGATAGCTCTCGTGGACCGTGGTTCTTCCATGTTAAGATGCTAACACAAAGGTGGCCGCAAAAAGTAGGTTTGTTTGAATGAGTGTCACACATGTTTGCGTGCCACGAGCGCTAACGTTTTTGCTTGGGTGACTTCCAAATACGAGAAATATGGGTGCATTTTCCGTCTTGCAGTTATTGGAAACGAGTAGCTGGCCTTGAAAAGAATAAAATGGTAGCTAAACTCCGTTGTACAGGAACTGGCTGAGATTCAATCAAATGTTGCGTTTTTTTGGAAAGTAACGAAGAATAAACTACATCGGCATGGCTGGGTACTTCGAAAATTACGGAGGCGGGTTCCACATAGAATTTCAGACCATTTCTTTTCAGCCATTACCATAGGCCTAATGTTAAAATCCCTGAATATTGGGGGTCAGGGTCCCCATTCCCGGGAACCGCCGGTCATAGGTACAAGGGTAACTATGAAGACAAAAATTCGCTTTTTGTTATATATATATATATATATATATATATATATATATATGCATGGAATTAATTTGAACCAACCTCAATCGGCAGCTCTTTAAACTTCAGTCAGTTGAGAAAACATTCTACTTTGGACCACACAGTAAACGTCATGCTAATGGCAAACTATCCGCCGGTCCTTCAGCGGGATGTTAAGCTAGGTTTATAAGACTACATGGTGCACTGACGTTCCCACCGTACACGAGAATTACCGCACACATACGCTGAATTCTCTCTGTGGAAGAACAGTTCCCTGAACAGTCTGATTAACTATGCTCGCTTTTCATCTAGGACATATATTGCAGGCTTGTGCTTAATTCCGAATCGATTTGGACAGATGCTGAACTGATTTAGAACTTCGACCTTTCTGTCGCCAAGCCCAATTAGAATTGATTCAGTTGAAAACTGCAGTGAGTCGTGATCAGAACTGTATCTCCTTCCGGTCCACGGAATCACTCGTGGATCGGCTCACTAAAAAATTGATAAAACGCAACAAGAAATATATGTTGTACTATCTACATTGCTCAGATCACTATTAAATGTGAAACGGCCCCGTAATTTTTAACTCTCTGGTTCTTACTAATCTTTCATTATATTATTCATCGTTCACGGCTTATTTGAGTACCAAACTAAATATTCGAATTAAAATCCGCATGTTTAAGACGTGGATCAAAACTGGCTCTCTTCACGTACGCCTTAGAGTCTTAATGAATTGATTCTCCTTGAAAAACTTGTCGTGAATCTGAATCAGAGTCGATTTCTAGCCCTGGGAGCCGCCGGAAAGTGAATCAGTTCAGTTCGGCTGAATCAAGCACAAGCTTGTTGTTAGGATTTTACCACGGACAGTTGTAACCGTTACTGGGCTCGCTGCTGACGTTGATTGGTTTCTCACGCGATAGCACGCGTTCATGTGGGTATGGTGGTGGCTTGCATTGGGAGGACATGGAAGTCTGAGAAAAGCTCAGGATGGTAAGACAAGGAGGAGAAGAAGCCGGGTCGTAAATGACATTAGATGGCTGTAGATGGCCGATTACAACGTGAAAGCGGCTGTTACCATATTCACGGAAGACGCACAACAGATTCTGGTGTGGCCTCAGGCTATGGCTGCAGGTTTCCGAAAACTATTCCGTGGGTTGTCCGATAATCACTTCATTGTTTCTTCCCAGTCACTGCCATAGACTATTATGACAGTTACTAGGTCACTGACAGGGAGTCATAGTCACTGTCACCGTCATGCTGAAATATCTGCAAAGTGGGGGTCTAGAATCTCCCAAGCTCCCAAGATCTCCAACTCTGCCTAAGACGTCGTCAGATTTCGGTGTGGTGTCTGGCGACGGGCACGATTTTTCTTTACGCGTGACAGATTACAGATTTAGCCTACTTCAGTTGTGCATTGGCAGTGAACGTGACACTCTTAGCTAATGCGTAACAACCGTGACCGCGGGTGGCAGCTGCAGTCAAGGTGTGGCGGGCATGTTTTCACGTGACTTGCATACCTGAGCTACGACAGTTACAGCACAGACTTGTGCCAGCCGATGCAGACGTCCGACAGCGGCAGTTAAGGTGTAACAGGAAAGCTGATTTGTGACGGTTGCGGGCAGCGTGTCACGGCCACTGCGGGCGCGCGGCATTCATCATCGAGATGTGACGGACGTCAGACTGTCACGTCAGACGGAGCCTTCCTGACGTGACAGTCGCCGCTGGGGCGTGACAGCCGCAGCTAACCTGGGACGGCCGCCTCTGGCGTATGACGGCCTCAGCTCACCTGAGACAGCTGTTCGTGAGTCAGCAGGCCGGCCACCAGCATCGGCCGATACAGCTCCTCCAGCATGACTCGCAGGTCTCGGCCGTACTTGAGCTCGGTCTCCACGATCTCGGTCAGGATCTCCTTGCGCTCCTGCCGCTTCTTGTGACACTTTCGGCACACGGACGAGTCGAACTGGAGCCCGCTGCGGGGTGGACGAGGTCCTGTTAGGCGCAGGCGCCTGGGGCCAAGAACTTCGCGCCGGTTTCTGACCACTGTCCGACGTATGCCGGGTGGTCAGTGCGGACTGAGCTGCGCTCCTTTGGACCAATCATCAGGAACGTTTTGAAGTCGGTATACTACGCGAACATCAAAACAGCCTCGTGAGATAGCAAGACAGCGTGAGAGTCGTGAGGACTGTGAGACAGCGTGGGGGGAGATCTGCACTGTGGTCGGGATGAGCGAGGATATCATCGGTGAGCGGTAGGCAAAATAACGGCAAAAGTCGACAGGCAAGGACGATGATGGCGAATAAGGGGAGACGCCACAATGGCCTGAGTTTCGTCAAAAAAAGAGCGGACGGAGCCTTCCTCGAAACATAACAACGCGTTCCTCCACTTTCTTTATGGAAATTTGTACCACGATTAGGGGCGGTGCACGGAGAGAAGCTCGTGAAATCAAAGCTTTGAACCCCAACTTTCCAAAGGTACCGTGGCGGTACCTTCGAAACTTAATGACGGTTATCAAGTGATTACCAAATACCAGATGATGTTGGGGGATTTAGCTGCTACAGGGAACCGAGAGAGTGTTTATTTTTCCTGTGAAAGTTGATGGCATACTGTTAGACCCGTTTATAAAGCAAAATATAACATGGTCGAACTAAGAACAAGTCTGGAAACTAGTCAGTGTCCTGCATGTTGACAACACGAAGGAAGAATGGGTCCTAATATACAAAACGGTGTAGTCTACACCGTCGGCAATACAGTGTTTTGACACAAGTGGGCAAAAAATGCTTGCTAGTGTCGCGGTTAACGTTAAAACCAGAAACATTCTGACTTTTGCTACGGGGGCTTTCTTCAGCGGACCAGACGCGAAAGCGACTTTGTTCACGCTGGCAATTTTGACCAGCTTTCATTCCCATATAGCACGGCTCCCATCGTACTACAAAAACCCGCGACGGGGTGTGTGTCGACAAACGACCGCACTGACACAGAAAGGGACCAGTGCATGGGAGCAGCGCTCCCGATTGACGACAGTCCAGAACGGTGCCGCGCGACGGCGGACGGCCAGTCGTCACGGGCCCGTCACAGGGCGGCGGTCGGTGACGGAGGACGCCGGGCGGTCTTCCTCGCGGCCTGGAGGACGGTCAGCTCTCGCCGCGCCGCCGGCCACGGCCACCGCACGTCCCCAATTGCCCTCCACTGCCCAGGCGGAGCGCAGCGCCGCTGGCCGGCGCCAAAAGGCGGCCGTTCCCACGGCCTCGTGCGGATGGCGGTGGGCGCGGTCGGCCGGCGGCGCCGGCAGTAAAGGAGACAGCTGCGCGGCCGACGGCGGAGGGGAGGGCGGCGGCGGCGGCGGGAGCTTCCCGGGACCCGTGGGAACTGAATCAGGATACAGATGGGAAGCACATCTCGCCGCTTTACTCGCCATAACCGCACCGGCCACGAGGTGGGATCCGTTCCATGACGCCGGGGTACATGTGCAAGCCTCCTTGCAGCTCAGTTCCGTTCATGATCGGGCCCCCGTGCAAAATCGCCGCCACTCGCCCGGCCGTGCCGCCATGCAAGCTATCACAGCACGGCATCAGGTACGTGCCCTCCGCTGGCGGCGCGACAGCCTCGCCGTGCCCCCACGACGGCGCCGGCCGAGCACGTACCTGTCCGCGACGTGGGCGCGCACCGGCTGGCCGCAGTCGTGGCAGCCGTCCGCGTCGAGGAGCCCCTGTCGCGGCGGCTCCTTGCCGGGCTCGAGGCCGACGCCCGAGTCGGCGCGGTCCACCTCGGCCGCCGGCCGGCCCGCCTGCCGGACACGAGGACGGTGAGCGCGACGTGACGCGGCGCTGTGGGCCCGGCCACTGGCCGGCGCTGGTTCAGGAGGGACCGACGCGGCAGAGGCGCGGCCGCTTTGGAAGGCTTTGAACACGGAATAGGGGTGTTCCGGGCTAGTGAGCGGATATCACCCGGAGAAAATCGCAAAAACTGTTTCAGCGACGCTCAAGATGCAAAAACGTTACACCGGGGGACGGCGAAACACCCCATACGGTGTCGAGGAAGACACGGATGTCGTTACTGACCACATGCATGCCTTACTGAATCAATCCTAGGTATTACTGGTTATCAAAATCCGGATTGCCGTCAAACGAGGGCTGACCAAATCAAGCGCAGCTCTCCGGTCACGCAACAATCCATTTTTTTAGGAGTACAAGGTCAAAAACAGAAGCGCCTTGGCTCAAACATGCAAACGTGGGAAGCGCGCCACCTTCGCTGCAGAGCGCGGTCCTGCCGTATTGGAACCCACATTCGAGAGCGCTTCTGCCTTACTCAGATCCACGTCAGAGAGGATTATCTGGCCTCCGCCGTACCCACCTTAGAGAGGGTAGTCCTGCTGTACTCGGACCCACCTTATCCTGCTGTACTCGGACCCACCTTGGAGAGGGCGGTCCTGCTGTACTCGGAGGCGTCGCTGCCGGAGCTGCGCGGGCTGCTGCGGCCGGCACTGTCCGAGAGGGCGCCGCCGTACTCGGCCTCCGGCTCGGCCACCAGCTGGCGCTCGCGCGCCGTCTGCAGGTAGCTGAGGATCTCGGCCCGCGACGCGCCGCCGAACATGGAATGGGCCCGCTCGGGCGCGCCGGCGGCCGCCTGCAGCAGGGCGCGCAGCCGCGGCCGCTGGCGCCGCTCGGGGATCTCCTCGTAGATGTGGTCGGGCTCGTCGTCGGCCGAGCGCCACTCGATCATGGCGTCGACGGAGCAGTAGCGGCGCGGCGCCGCCTCGGGCGCCGGCCGCGGCCGCGCCGCCGGCGCCCGCTGCTCGGACGCGATCGACTCCAGCACGTGCTGCAGTCGGGCTTCGGCGGATGGCCGCTCGTCGCTCGGCCTGCTGGCGGCTGCCTGGTCCGCGGCCGCGGGGTCGGACGGCTGCAGCGGCGCCGAGACCGTCAGCGGCGGCGGCGAGCTGCTGGGCAGCGGAGGCGGGGCTCGTCGGTAGGGGTGGCGGACTCGTCGGCAGAGGTGGAGGGGGGCTGGTCGGCAGTGGAGGCGGGCTCGTCGGCAGCGGCGGAGGGGAGCTCGTCGGCAGCGGCGGGGGGCTCGCCGGGGGATGACTCTTGGACATCGTCGCTGGGCGACGGAAGAGGTCCGGGGAGTTCGTGAGGAGGCGTCTCAACGGCTGCCACATTAACCTGGAGCGGCAGCGCCGCGTCAGTGGACTCGGAACCGGAGGTGGAGTCGGAGGTGGAGCCGGAGCCGGAGCTGGAGACGGGACCCGAGCCGGAGCCGAAACCTGAGCTGGAGACGGAGCCGGAGCCGGAGCCGGAGCCGGCGTCGAGCGGCACGCGCGGGAATGGGCACGGCCCTCAGCGGCAGCCGGTGGTTCCTGACGGGCGCCTGTGAGCGGCGCCGGCCGAACTCCTGCTCCGTGATCGGACTGTTGACGCCGAGCGGCGCGTCCGGCCGGAACGTCGACAGCGGCGCGGTCCACTCGCTCTGCTCGCCGCCGGCGGCCGGCGGCAGCCGCAACGGCGCGCCCGCGGCGGCCGAGGGTGGCGCAGCGTCGAGCGACGGCCGCCGGTCAGCGGCGGGCACCGGACGAGGCGCGGCCTTGGCGTCCGCTGCCCGCGCCTGCTCTCCCCGCCCTGGCGGCACTGGAGACCCTTCGGCCGGGGGCGTGGCGGCTCTGACGGAGTCCGGAGACGAGGGCGGTGGCTTGGCCGGCGGCGGCGGCGGCGGCTCCCGGGGGCGGCACGAGCGGAACGAGCTCGACTTGACGATGCTGGACTGCTTGCCGCCCGCGGGCGCGGGGAACACGTCCTGCACGGAGCGCCGGGCGGTCGGCATGTGGATCCGCGTCGTGTCGTTGAAGAGCAGGGCTTTGTTGGAAATGGGCGACCCGGCCGGCGTTAGCACGGTGCTATCATCGGCGCCTGAAACAAAAATTGGCAGTCAGCGGACAGGGCGGAAAAGAGCGATAACCTACCTGTTTATGAGCAAGCAAAGGCGAATCCTAGACGCCAAAAGAGGTTTTGACAACAATATCACGCCTGACTCAAGACGATGAAGGTCAACGGTCGGTGGCCAGCGTGCCCGTCTTTTTGCCCCGGTGCATCGGATGTGGCCTTGACTGGCTGCATGCTTTACTTATCTTGGCGCGACAATCGGGTGAAAGGCAACGGCTTGATTGACCTTCAGTGCACCGCATCAGATTACTACTTTGATTGCTTCGGAGGCGGACCCGTTTCGGTCAACAGAGACATTTGCGCAAACTGCGATGCTGCCACACGTCACAGGTGCGCTGGCACACATCCAACGCGTCACCATCCCGACCAGGCGCACGTCACCGCAGCGTGCGCCGCTCACCGTCGGTGGCGATGCGGACGTTGGTCGTGCGCCACTGGCCATTCTCGCCGATCTCGATGGCCACCGTCGACCCGCTGACGGTCACCTCGCCGGCCGTCGGCGCCGACGCGGCCGGGGCGTCGCCCACGGCGCCGTTGACGTACTGGTTCTCCGTCTCGGCGGCGTCGGCCGGCGCCGCCGCGTCCTGCTCCGGCTGGCGGCCGGGCCGGCTCAGCCGGTCGTAGGCGTCCGTGATGACACGCACGATGTCGCGCTGCTCGCTGCCTGAGTCGCAGCCCTTCTCGGCGAGCAGGTTCTCGTGCGAGCGGAAATGCACCCGCTTCTGGCCCTGCTGGCGCAGCTGCTGCAGCGTGGGCACGCTGTACTCGGAGCTGGAGTCGGTCTCGGACGACGCGTCCGCCGGCGCCGTCCGCTTCAGGATCGACTTCACCTGCTGGATCTCGCTGGCCGTGATCGCCGGCTGCGGCGCGGAGCGCGCCGGCTCCGGACGCGGCTCGGCGCTCTCCGTGGCCGCGCCCGCCTGGGCCTTCTTCCGCCTGGGCGGCTTCAGAGGGTTGCTGGGTGTCTGGGAAGGCAGCGGCGGCGGAGGAGGAGGAGGGGGAGGGGGAGGGGGAGGGGGCGGTGGAGGTGGAGGAGGAGGTGGCGCAGTCGTCGGCGGCGGCGGCAGAGGGGGCGTAAGGGGAGGCGGGGGAGGAGGATGAGGAGGAGGAGGCGGAGGCGGAGGAGGAGGTGGTGGAGGCGGCGGCGGCGCTGACGAAGGAGGAACCCCAACGGCCGGAACCGGCGGCGCCGGCCTGGACGCCTCCCTTGCCAGGCGCGCTTTGGGGATGCCCGCCTGCGAGAGCCTGGCCAGCTTGGAGACCGTCGGCTCCCGCGCCGGCGCCGGCTCAGTCGATGCGGGCGCCTCCACCGCTGCCGGCGCCTTCCGATGGTCAGCTGACGGCGGCGCCGGCCGGACGCTCTCCTCCTCGCTCCACTCGTCCTCAGAGATGGAGGAGGACGCCGAGCTAGGCGACGCGCGGCCGCCGGCCGCCGGCTGGGTCGGCTGCGGCGGAGCCGGCCGCGTCGGCACGGCGCGCGCCGGCGGCGGCGAGCGACGCTCGGGCGTCACCGGGCACGACACGCGCAGCGGCGGCGCCGGCCGCTTCTGCACCGATTCCCGGAACAGGAAGTTGTTGTCGAGGCTCTCGCTGGGCGGCAGGCGCGGCGGCCGGCCGCCGGCGCCGGCCGGGCCCCAGCCGGGCTCCGCCGTCGGCGCGTGCCCGTTCCGCAGGAGGCCGTCCACGCGCGGCACGGCGTACTCGGAGGGCGACGGCGCCGCGTGACGGTCCCGACTCTGCGAGCGCGGCCGGCCGTACAGCTCACCGTCGGAGGCCCCCAGGCGCGCGCGCCGCATCAACACGTACGGGTCCTGGTAGAGGGCGGCCGCGCCGCCGGCGCTGGCGCCGGAACGCGCCTTCACGCGGCGCACCGTCAGCCGCCCCGAGCCGCACCGCTTGCACGCGCTCTTGCTGCGGCCGCGCACCGTGTCCATCAGCGACTTCTTGCACGAGCAGCCGAGCGGCGGCGGCGGCGGCTCCGGCTCCAGCGGCACCACCGGCACGGGCACGGCGTATTCAGCCGGCGCGTATCGTTCCCAGGCGCCGTCGAACGCGCCGACGCGCAGCGGCGGCTCGAACGCGAGGCGCGCGGTGGGCCGCGCCAGCGCCGGCCGCGCCGCCACCGTGCCGTAGAGCCGCGCCGCCGGCGCCGCGAACTGCGCCGGCAGCGGCCGCGGCGGCTCGACCACCCAGTACTCGGCGTAGCGCATGGAGCGGGCCAGCGCCGAGCCGGGCGGCGGCGGCGCCTCCGGCCGCTCGGCCGTGTACGGCGCCGGCGCCGCGATCACCAGCTCGCGCAGCTGGCGCTCGTCGGAGCGGCTCTTCTTGCCGAAGCGCAGCCAGTCGGGCAGCATCTTCTTCGAGCGCTCCTGGAAAGCACGGTAGACTGCGGTAGAACGGGGCATGGCGGTCGGCTCTGCTGCTTGAGGTGGATTGCGCTAGAGTGGGTTCACGGGCAGGTTCGTTGCCATATAAGTAAACAACGATCTTGAATTAGTGCTGTCCATTTAGTACATTGAAGCGATTTTAGGCGCACACTCTGAAACGCACATTTCCGGATGATGAAGGGCCAAATGATCGTCTACATAATGATCGAGCGTCTTTTATGGGGAGCTCTGAATCCATATTGAACATTACAAGGAACTTGCTGTACAGAACCCGACCTCGTCAAGCAAACCACATTCGTCCAAGTTTTTTGCCCGAACACACCGTGCCAAACGGCGTCGGCTGCTCTTTACGGGCCCTCAAGGCTGCGGCACGAACGCTGCTCGGAGCGCATGGTCCGCCTGTTACAGGTCAAGTGCCTCGGCGGCCTCTGAGGAGTGCTGCGTCACTCCAGCACACAGCGCGAGGCGGGCCCGTCTCCACAGAAACAGCGCTAACGGTTCAGAACAGCAGGCAAGAGCGGGCCGTCCTCTCCAAATCACGTCCAGGTGGCGTTTTCTCCGTCGACCGCTTAACGCCGTAACCAGGAATCCATCTTCCCAAAACGCTGTTCTTTCCTCCATCGAGGTGGAAGGAGCTAATCGGTACGCATTCCAACGATGATCCGTTCGTTTCAGCTCGGTGGATTGTTAACAATGGACAGCGATGCCTTGTGCATTCAGGCAAACTGGCTTCGCCTCGACTGCGCGAGCGGCAGGCAGTAGGTCGGAGCTAGTGGCCGAGAAAGAACTCGTATTGGCATTGTTTGCGCCCACAGAGCGTTTAAACGTTTAAGCCAATCACCAAATCGGATTCCATCGTCAGTTTAGCTGCCTGAGAGGCAATAATGCTGCCTAATGGAGAAAGCCTCTCTAGTCATTCCGCATTGCACGCACTCTCATTATGCACGATACCCATGGGCGTAGGTTTCTGTGTACAGTATTGTGGGTGCTTCGGCACCCCTTATGCTGACTGGTTAAACCTGTGTTAAAGCTGAATTGAATAACCCCAAAGGATTGCGAATTTAACATTCATAAGATACATAATAACATCGGATTCCATTGGTGAGCACCGATATGATTTGGAGTCCCCAATGCGTGCGCGGGCACCCCAATGAATTTTAAAAAGTTAATCCAGACACCAGTCGCTTTACTGGAAGTCGGCTAGTCAGATAAACAAGTGTCCCGTGCGAAAACCGGCTTTACCCGAATTGCCCTTCATGTCTTGCTGTGAAATGGTGTACGGTAGCAACGCGGTTGTTTTTTCACTTTGCAGCCAGGGGCGTTGGGACCGGGGGGCAGGGGCAGCTGCGCCCCAACTTTGGACAACATTTAACACTACCTTTATGGTGTTGCATGGGAAGAAACGAGGTAAAAAGCACGTTTGCCCCCCCCCCCCCCACCACCACCACCACCCCCAGCCTCCGCAGAGGTTCCGCCTTTCCTGTTTGCAGCAAACCGGCGTTGCTGTTGGACGCCATTTTGGAGCAAGTAGGCTAGCGCAGGCAAGCCGCTTCTCCACTGAGGTCCTGTCCGATTCCATCTCGCAGTCGAGCTTGGTGCTAGGAGACGCAGACTGCCGAAAGAAACCCATTCGGGCTCTAGAGTCTCAATAGCCGGATGCGGGCCGCTCGGCGACTCCGAAAAACTGCCGCCGGTGGTGCCGCCGGCCGGTCGCCGATGCAGTAAAACCGGTTACATTTGAGACCAATCCGGGCCGCTCGCCAGCAACTAGGTCGCCGCGTGGAGCCGGCAGTCGGCGCACAGCGCTCCCGGGCCGGGCAGGGACGACCCGGCCGCCCGTGTCCGCCCGCCTTTGTTCGCGCGCCGCCACCGCGGCCGGTCGCCAGCGCGCCAATAGCTGCACATAACCCCCGGCTCACTAGCTGCACATAAATAGCTGGCGGTGGGGACGCGCGCTGCTGGCAGCCGTGACTGACGCGGCGGCCGGCGCCGGCTCTCGGCTTTGTCCGAGCCGGTCACACGGGAGGAGGCCGTCACGTGACGCGAGCAGGCGGCCGCGTCACGAGCTGCAGCGGCGGTTCAACGACACGGCCGACGGCGGCCGGCCGGCCGGCCGGGCTGCAGCCGTCGGAGGAAGCGGGAGATTTCACCAGCTGATATCGCTGCCTGAGATCGTGACGCGTAACATTGATTCTTTGATGTCCCAGGCCGACGGATCCCAGCGCTACGAGATTTAAAATCGCAAAGGAGTTTTGCAGATACTGGGCATTGTCCTGAAGGATGTGGCGTCAGTGCACTTGGTTTTTGCCGTTCACCCCAGTGGCGGCGGCACATCGACATGAGTTGTTGAAGGCGTGGATGTGCTGCAGGAGCACATGCTATTGCACACGTACAATTTTAGTGTTTCGTAACAAATCACGCCATTCATCTCCTCTTGAACGCTATGGCGCAACAAAACCCACAAAAGTTTTTCAAAAAGACCACAGCACAACCCGACACCACAAACCAGTGTAGGGTCCGCACTGGCGTACCTTTGGCGGCAGGGCGGGCGCCACAAGCGGGTGCGGCCGGCGGGGCACGGCCGGTACCGCGTACCCGGGTACCTCGGGAGGCATGTACTCGTAGAACCGCTGACCGCGGCGCTGCTGCCCCCGGTCCATCAGCATCATGGCAGCGAGCAGTCTGTTGCCGTCAGGTCACGGGTCTGACGGCCATTCTGTCGACAGAGGGCAAACATCAGCATCATGGCAGAGACTGGTTTGTCGACAAAGGTCAACGCCAGTACCGGACTCACATGACTGACGAAAAATGCTTTCTTTCGACCACTCATGGTCAGGAGGCAATGAACGGTTGCGGTAGGCTCGTGCAACCCTTGAAGATCAGTGATCAGATGACAAATGATTTTGGGTTGTTTTTCAACGTGCTGTTCGTCTCGTAAACAGCATTAGGCCTCTCGCATGGGGCTGTCCATAAGGCTTGTAATGCGGTGTAAGACTAATATTGCTGTCACCAACTGATGCTCATCTTTAAAACTGCTGTGGTAGTTCACGTCCGCCAAAGGTTCAGTTAGATCTAGTTTGTTTTAAACTCAGTTTCGGTTTAATTCATTTACCTTCGTCATAAACGGGTTGATCTCAACGACAGCAGAAGTACGCTCATGAATTTAGAGAGAGAAAATGAGAGAGAGAGAGAGAGAGAGAGAGAGGGGGGAGAGGGAGAGGGGGAAGGAGAAAGAGAGGGAGGAAGAAAGGAAGGGAGAAAGAAAGAGAGATTACAAAATTAACTGTGTCATCATAGCACATAGAAAGCTAATCGTCGCTTAAGGAAGCCATACGTCGTCCTTGCTCAACGCACTTTTTGCCTGATGTATCGACCACTTTTTAGCATGTTTACTTTCCATGTGCGGTGGTCAGTCTCACCTCGCTTCGCTCACTCATGACATCGAAACACTCGCACAGAGCACACATTGCGTGTTCAAGCTGTCCTTGAGGAAGACCACTGACCGGTCATCCTCCACAGAGCCTGCCTTTTTTTAGTAAGTCTTCCTTCAGGATTCTCCCCTCGATATGAAATCGATAGGCGTTTTTCGAATGCCTTGTACGTCTTAATCTGGAGATCAGCAGCGCGGCAGGCGGGCTGCATGCGATTTGCGTGAGCAGGGACTGGAGGAAAACAGCGGAGCAACAGACGCCAGGCACGCAGCCTGACCCCGACTTCCTCGTCGCCGCCGGTGCCAGTCTGCGGCGGTCGCCAGGACGCGGCCGAGCCCCGGCGGCCGTCCTGGCGGCTGGTTGCCGGGAGAGGCCGATGGGGCCGGCCGGTCTGCCTCTCCGCGTCGGCGGCGGCCGGGCGGATCGCTCCGTCCAAGGCCGGGCACACCTCTCGCCCGGGGAGAGGAGACTCAGTCGCCGGCCGGTCCCGGCCGGGGAGCCGTGTGCCCGCCGCCGCCCCCAGCCGCCGCCAGCCGCCGCCGCCGCCCCAGCGCGCTGCGTGGTGCAGCCGCCCTCTGCGCCGGTCGGCGGCGGTCAGCGCTGCCGACCGACCGGAGAAACTCCGAGCGAGCCGGGACTTCCGTCAACAACGGCCGACGCAGAGCGCAGAGAAAGCTATTGTCTGTTTACATCGCCGTCCGTTGGAAAGCGCGACTTCCATCGCCAATGCGTCGGCCGAAGCTGTTTGTGCGCGCTGCAGTTGGCCGGGCTCCAATCAGACGATATGATTGCTTTCACAACGCGTTGCAACACGGGCGCTGCCACCGCCAGCAACGAAACTCCTTCGCTCTGTGAAGGAGACCCGTCTTTGCGAAATTTCCAGTCAAAAGAACGACGCCACCCCCCCCCCCCTCCGTCCTTTCATAAGCGCGCTTCGCCGTGCCGAGCAATGGCCGGATGCCCGCGATAATGGTCGGCGTCGCCAGCAGGTAAGTGGCGCCGGTTTTTGCGAGCTTGCAGCGCTGGTGTCCCTGGCACCGGCTCGGCGGCGGGCCCCGGCTCCGCTTGCCGCCGCCTCGCCGCGCCTCGCACTGTCAACACCTCGGAACTGGGTCGTCGTCTAGGTCGCCGTGAGACGCGGTGACCCGCTCCCAGTTAGTCTCACGCCCGCCGGCTGCTCTGCCGCGACTGCCGGGGACGTGCGTGGGCTCGAGGGCACGCTGCGTTCGGTGGAGTCTGTGTCAAACCCGTAATGAAGACAGATCCAGCGCGGCCGTCTGAAGGCCGACGTTCGACACCTGACAGGGTGCAGGAGAACCGAGCAGAAGGCAAAAATATCGGCACCAACGCAGCCATCTCCAGCCGTCGCCTACGTCGCCGATTCGCCCCGCCTCCGCCGAGCCGGATTCCGAAACGGCGGTCCGCCTCCTGCGCGGGCCGGTGCAGTTCCTGTGGCCGCCTGTCCCTGCCGGCCGTCGCGCTCTGCCCGGGCTGCGGCGGCGGACGACCTCGGACGGCCGGCGCCGCCTGGCACCGTCGGCCGGGGCCGCGGCGGCCGCGGCCGAGCCGGTCGGCCGCCGCCGCCGCCGCGCTTCGCTGCCACCGCCTGCAGCGGCGGCTAGCCGACTCCGCACCGGCCCGTCAAATCCTGTCTGGGTCCGTTTGGAACTCGTTTAGATGCTCTGATTGGCGGTCGCGGTCGTGCAAATGTCATGGAAGGACGGAGGCTGCATAACAATGCTCAGCGTCGAAAACGGAGTTGATTGTTTTGCTGGTTTTTTCAAAACGCGGCCTGCAGCACACCTTCATGCTCAACATTCCTGTTCAGAACATTTTCCGTTTGGAACAGAGCAGGTGCGGAATCAGTCGCGTGACTGCGATGACCCTGCCTGCAGTCGCCGCTCGGGGGCACCCGCATCGCCGCTGAACCGTGGGAACCGCCCCGGAGCAGCCAGACCCTCATCCGCCCGAGCGGTGGGCACGATCCGCCACGACGAGTCGCCGTCTGAAAAGCCTCCGCGCACGTCGCATATGACTGGCGGATCTGCAGGCGGCCGTCAGCGGCGGCGTGACGCCGGCCGGCTCCATTGTTGGCGGCTGCCCACAAAGGTGCCACGGCTGGGCAGGCCGGGTTCGATTCTGCCGCTCTGTTCGCCCACGTGAGCGCTTAGTCATGCTGCTGTCCTTGTCGGAGCGCCTGGGGCCATTCCCAGTCACGGCCGGTGCAAAGCAGAGCCAATGGCGCCGTGCGAAAATGGTACGGGCTTTGAAATGGTACGGAGAGGCATGGCATGGCGCCAATCACATCCTGTTTATGGGCGGCTGGCCTTGGTCCGCTCTCGGAGCGAGCCTTTCGACGGAAGTTCCCGGGAGCGCCTCCCAGAGCCGGCGCCGCTCCCTGGCGAGCCGCCGCCGGCGCCGTCAGGGGCTACGCCCGACGACGGCCGGCCGGATCATCGGCAGCGGCCTCCGCCGCGGCCGCCGGCCGGGCCAGAGTCGGCCGCACCGTTAGTTCACCGCGCCGCCGCCGCGCCGCTGCGCCGCTACCTGAGCGGCGCCCAGCCGGCGGCGGCTGGCAGCTCGGCAGCGCAGCCGCTGCCGCCGCTCCCAGGAGGCGCGGCTGCGGCCGGCGAGCTGCGGCGGCCGCGTGGGAGGCGGCGGCTGCGGCGCGGCCCCGCGGCGCCGACGTCGTCGCGACCGCGCCGGTCGCGTCGCCGCGCGGCCGGCGGTCGTGCGCGCGGCGGCACGGCGCGGATCTGGGACAGACCGGACGGCGGGCCGCCGGCGGCCGCGCGCCGGGCCGCCACGCCCCGCCGCCCACGCGGCCGCCGCCGCCGGGGCCGCGCGCCGTCCGGCCGACCGGCCGGCTCCGCCGGAGCGGCACACGGAAAATCGGACGTGACTGGAATGAGGCGGTGGGAAGTGCGATCAGCTGGCCGGGCGCGCAACAAACGGTCTTTGTCCTAGAAAGCAGGCAGGCAAGGAACGGATTACTTTGGCTGAGCAGGAAAATGGGGCGATGACTCACAGGGGAGATGGGATCTCTTCATATCGCGAACTACATAAACCGTTTGGTGACGGTCGGATGGCGCTGATGGAACGTGAGATGTTACGCGGTTTCAGATATCGCAATTACTGGAGGGTCGCGGCTTCAAGATCAGCCGCGCGATAGGACCAAACCCGACCTGACACGGCTTAGTGAGTGACTGGGGCTTCCGGTTCGGCAGCTCCGCTTGGTTTGTTGTCTCAACGAATCTCTAAGCGTGGGCTGACGGAGGCGGAAACGGGGCAGGCGGGTCATCCGGATCCGTGACGTCATTGCCGCCGCTTATGGCGATCAGGTCATACACGGCCGCCAGCTGAACTTTCTGGGGTCCAATGCATGTGGTCTCAACCGTACTACCCGGAAGAAGCGCCGCGTGAAGTGACTTTTTGAACGTGACTTGAACGATGCGTCTCAGCTAGGGTGCAACCAGGCGTTAGGGAAAATATGATTGTCGAACACGGAGTTCGTGTTTTGGCAGTGAACTAGTAACGAGGCGTGATCTGACAAATCTTCAGCGGCTTTCGTTGTGGATCTGGAGGATTTGAACATTAAAGCACGTTTCGTGATGCAAAACACTTTAGTTCACAGACTGTTCGTCCCGGGCGTAAATCAATTATTTACGGCCTGTTCATCCAATGATCATTCATAGTGGTTCAGCATTTACTCACCGAAGTGTGAGCGTGAGCAAAAAAGACCGATAACTGTAATTAATCTGGCAAGTTAACGCTATTAGGGAAAACTCAGAACAACCTTGACTATGCAGGTTAAGGTCACGGACATCGTAGCGTTTTCCGTAGCCGTCTGGCCACACGTGAGGAGACGAGAAATGAGGTTCAGATGTACTGATATCAGAGACCCGTGGGCGGCGTCGATGCTTTCATAATCACGGAGCTCGTCGTCCGGGCACATCAAAACAAGTCGGACGGGAGCGGCACGAACTGTGGCAAACAGCAAGCGACTTATGATGTAATTAAAAATCGGTAACTTTTAATTCCCACAGAAATCTTTTTTAGCAGGGATTCATTCAAACTAAATACTCCAGTACGACGAAGGCAGGTGTAAGTGCGTGCTGACGAGGGAGACCAGGGACGCCGTGCCATCCTGGGGTTCTCCCCACCCACCTCTGACCCGTTTCTTATGCCGCGAAGTCTACACACCGAAAACCTTACTACACAACTGTAGCAAAAACCATCAAAGGGACAAACGCTGACCTATGTATTATTGGTCGGGACAGCAAGTGTTCATAACGCGTATCTACGACGTTCGTTTCAGCTTACGCTGGCTCCTAAAAAGCAAGCAGTGTTATCTCACAAAACAGATCCATCCAGACAGACACAAAACACATCCAGACCGCGTGGCGGTCGCTTCGTGGCCTTCATGACACGTAAGAGATCACTCAGCGTCATCTGGTTTGGTAAATGGCGTAAAATTACTCCACATCTGAGTCTCTTTTGGTGGCGGGGTCAGGCCCTTTACAACAATCACTGCTTAGTGTGGGCCCTGAATCCAGCGCCATTTCAAACATCAGGGGGGAGTTAATAAAAAAAATATCGAAACGGTTTTCTGTGTCTAAATCTTACCTCGCAACACAGCTTATTTTAGGGTGATCGGATACCCATTCGAGGAAAAATAGATTTTGTTAGCAACATTTCGTTCATAGTATTAAGAAGTCATTTCAAACCTTTGCGGCTTCACAGGCTATTTATATGTACGTATGTGTGTAGGTATATGCATATATATGCGCACATATATGCGTACGTATATCAACGAACTAATTCCACGATCGCTCTGTGACGAAGAGGAAGCGTTGTCATTTTGACACGAGCCGTGTAAAAGTGTAAGACAAAAGATCGGTCATGTCTATTTTGCAGCGTCTTCATCGTGCATTTTATGAGCATTTCGCAGGCATAGATATTGAAGGGGTCGCAGGCAGTAGCGTATTCAGGGGGTCCTGAGGGTCCTAGGACCCCCGAAATTTTTCGAGGGGCCCTGGCATTGGACTAAATGGGCTCCCTGGCCGAGAAAGACAAATCCGCTGCTCCGCCAAGGGCCCCCAGACCCCAGGCTAAGACGCCTCTGGCAGGTAGCGGGGTGCCCCTTGGAGGGTGTCCCTGGGAAAGGAAAACGGGCTCTCCCGTAAAAACCTGCCAAAAGGCACATGCGAGGACAGGAAAGGATGCTGTGCAAAGGAGCCGCCGGCCAGCAAAAGTCCTTCTGCCATGGATGGTATCATTGTGTCGGGAAGAGCCCACGAAGGGCCCCCTGGCATTTGCCTAAACGGGCCCCCTAGCTGGGAAAGGCAAATCCACTCCACCGCAAGGGGCCCCCAGACCCCAGGAAAAGATCCCGCTGGCAGGTAGCAAGGTGCCCCTGAAAGATGTCTCTGGGAAAGGCCCGGCAAATACCTGCCAAAAGGCATATGCGCGGACAGGAAAGGATGGTGTGCAGAAAAGCCGCCAGCCAGCAAAGGTCTTTCTGCCATGGATGGCGTACGTGTGTCGGGAAGGAAGCCCCAGTGACAGCGTAAGCTAAAGGACCTAGAGGTTTTATCATTCCAGTTCTGGAAATTCGTGGGCGGGAAAGAGAATCCCCCGGGCCGGACCCCTGGCATGTCATAAAGGGCCTCATTGTCCACTGACCTGGACAGGTCATTTAACATTGGGGCCTTTCCAGGATACCTTTCCTGCCGGGCAGCTCCTGGCAGGAAAAGTATCTCTGCCCTGGAATGGCTGCCGGATTCCAGAGCTTGGCGTTGTAGCGGCGTAACTAGGCAATCATCAAAGCAGTTCAACGGAAATGTAGGCAGGTTGGCGCCTGGCGGTCTGCCTGATCATTTAGATCCAGAAAAAGTGGGAGCTCTACCGGTAATGGGGCCCCAGTGGCCAGAGCAGTAAATATAGATAATTCAGGCCAGCTTTCTCAATAGAAAGCTCGGTTGTTATGGGAAAGAAAACAGGTTCTTACCAAGTATCCCTAGTGTTCTAACCATGGACAGAGCCTTAATTTTAAATCCTTTTGAGGGGATGCTAGTACCCCTCAATGTTCATTTTAGCCCCCACCAATAATGATTTCAACCCCCCAGTCTTGAAGTGGGGCCCACAACGGTATGCCGGGGCCCATGATTAAAATGACATTTAACTTTGATGAAATATTCTGCAACATTTTCAAACGGCGGTACTATGCAGTAACCAAATCCAAGTTACAAAAAATTTATTCGTCTGGTTAAGAGAATTCTCTTCTGGAACTTTGGAGGCCTTCTAAAAATAGTGAGGGCACCCTCGAAAGCTCGAGAGCCCAGCAGCGTACTCCACGGACACTCTAGATGAATTCAAGAGGACCCTTTTGAAGAATCCAGTGGGCTCTACTCTGGTCTCAGGGAACCTCCTTACACATTCTTGGACACCCCCACGAACAGTCAGAGGATGATTTTTAAATCAACGAGGAAATGGTTGAGGGGCCCTGAGAAAATGTTTGAGAGGCCCTCTGAAAATACCAAGAGCTCTCTCGAAAACTCGAGGGATCTAAAAAACTCTCCTGGGCCCTTTGGATGAAGTGAAGAAACGACCCTCTCCCAGGCCTGAGGGTTTTCTGTTGAATTCATCTCGAGGACACGTTGGTTTTTTTGCGAAACCCCCAAATTTTTTGGGTGCTCTGAACATTCAGAAACGGGGTTTTGAGCCGGACATGGCATTGTTTGAGAGGCCCTTTGAAAATATCAAAAGGCCTGTCAAAACGCTTGAGGGCCCACAAAATTTCAAAGAACCCTTTAAACTAGTTGAAGGAGGGCCCCTCCCTAAGTCCTGAAGCGTTTCTTTGAAATTAAATTCCTTCAAATTCCTTGCAACGAAATCCTTGAATTCATTTGCAAGGCCTTCATTCACCGACGAGGAAATGCTTGAGGACTGTTTGAAAATATCAAAGACTCCCTGAAAAGATCAACAGTCCCAAAGAAAAACTCTCAAGGCCCTTTGGATGAATCCAAGGAGTGGCACCCTAAAATCTAAGGGCTCTCACTGAATTCCTCTCGAGGGCTCATCGGAGTTTGGTGGGACCGTCAAACATTTGAGAGGCCCATTGGTATTTCGAAGGGTCTCTGAAACATTCAAGATAGGAGTTTTTAATCGGACAAGGAAATGTCTGAGGTGCCCTCCGAAAACGTTAAGGGGCTTTTCAAAAGGCCTGAGATTCCACACAACCTCGATGAATCCTTAAAGAAAGGAAGGGGCCCCCGTGGCGTTCGAGAGCACCTCCTTAAATTTATTCCAAATGCCCTTGATGTTTTCAGAGACACCTCATGTATTCTGGAAAGGGTGAACTGGATGAATAAATGTTTCATGGGCCATCCGAAAATATGAAGGGCAGCCCTAAAACGTTTAGGGGCCCACAAAAAACTTTAATGGGTACTTTACATAAATTCAAGGAGAGGAACTCCCGAAAGTCTATCTGAATTCATCTAGAGGACGCACTGAAATGTTTGTGGACCCCTTCAACCTCTGAGAGGACCTTCAGTACCTTCAGGGGCCCACGTTCAGGAACAAAGTTTTAAGCCGGACAAGGAAAAGTTTGTGGACCCCCTAAAGATACCAAAGGCCTTCTCAGAAAGCTTGAGGGTTCGACGAAAAACTCCAATGAGCACTCGAGATGAATTCAACGAGAACCCTTAAGGCCACGGGGATGGCCCCGTCTTGAACTTATCTTGAGGGCCCATTAGAGTTTTCTGTGGCCTTTAACTCTCTGAGTGGGCCCTTGATCATTTTCAGAGTAATTCTTCACAATGCCCTAGTATGGTTTAACAATTTTTCCTTAATGTTTTTGGGTTTCTGGAAACATCAAGGGCTTTCTCCTTACTGGCACCGCAACAACTCTAATGACGCTTTGGATAAATGTTATATATATATATATATATATATATATATATATATATATATATATATATTCACACAGAACCACACGACCATGAACACTTGATTCCTCGCACCATCACTTCGAACATAAAGATCCTGGCGAAGGCAACGGATAAACGGCACCTAGTGGCTCTCGAGGCCATATTCATTCGGGATATGGATCCACTAATTAAATGCCAGATTGACGCGAGTGGGTCCTTGCAGTTGTTTGAAGGGTCGCCACTAGGGCATAGACTATGAATGTGTGAATAGGTCCTGTACTGATCACTCGTGTATTGTTTCAGCGCTGCTTACCCATGTTTAATTATGTGTGTGAACCATAATATCCGTGTCTTTGCTATCCGTATGCTTTGTTTTTCAAATTTAAACCAACTGTCATTAACTCCAAAGTTTTGTCTGAAGATGTCTCATGTGTAGACGAAACGCCAGATCTGTATAAAACATTATTTTTTGCTTGTTCTTTATATTATAGTGAGCACGGGCAACGCTCTTAATGAACATTAACTGGAAACGAAACGACTTATACGAACAATCGAAACCACATCAAAGAAAATCATCAATGCCAAATCCGCTTTAGTTTTTAACAGACGATGTGTACGTAACGATCTGCTCCCTAGCTTTTCTAACACACACACACACATATATATATATATATATATATATATATATATATATATATATATATATATATAAAACAACCCAAAATCTTCTATAAACTATATTTCAGGCCAATTTCCGTCGTTCAAAATAAAATGCCCTTAATCTGTGAAGAAACTGACATTTGGTGGAGGTTAGGTTGTAAGGCCCACGATCCGCCCCCCCCCCCCCAAATCATTTACACCAAACGACATCCCAGACCATGGGGACCCCGTAGTGTTCAAGGGGCCCCGTCAGCGCTGGGGGCTCCCCTCATCCTCTAAGACCCCCACCGAAAAAAATCTTGGCTTCGCCACTGGTCGCAGGTGTCAGGTTTGGCAACGGGTATGATCTGTTATAATCATATTTGGCGGAAATATATGATAATGTTTAGATAATCATACAGTTGTAATATGTCCGCTATATATATATATATATATATATATATATATATATATATATATTGGCGCAAATTGGAAGGGGTCATCCTTTAAGCAGGATGCACTGAAGAGAAAGGAATGGTCTGTTTTTTATGACTTTTCTGTTGTATCCTTCAATAAGTCGGACATTTCTGTTTATACCACAGCTTTGTTTTGAAATAAGGCGGACCAAATTACCCATATATTAACGTTTCAGGAATACCATTTTCCATTACCAGAATAATCTGCTTTACAGTAGAATACAATGTTTCTCTTTGAATACCGATGCACAGAACGATCGTTATCACGTAATACACTTCCGAAAATAGAGTTTCTGGTGATACATTTTCGTTCAGCTTGCTTTTAATACTTTAAAATACCGAGGCACTCCACGTCGGCCCTGGTATCGAAACACAGCATTATCGCATCAACAGCATTCAGCCAAGTTTGGAGCTCTCAGGACAGTTCTTCTTCTTCTTTCCGTCTTCTCATCCAATTTATGACCTCGGATCAAAATATTCAGACGCATCCAGCGGTCACGTTGTTCGTGAAACGAAAGCGCAACTCCGGCCCGACCGCAGCGCCATTGGCTGCCGTGTCCTGCCCGCGGCGATCGTTTCAGACGATCGCCTTTTAGGCCGTGACCGTGACGAAAAATATCGCCACGGGCCCGTTGGAGAGCGCGCGCGACGTGACACCATGGGCGGCCGGATTGGGAGCAGCGCCATAGTCTCTCCGCCGAATGGCCGCCGAACGTGTGAAAGTCGGATGATCGGCGCGCCGTTTGAGCGCGGCGTGCTCCGAATCGGCGCGGGCGTAGGCCGACGGACGCACGCGCGGGAAGCCGGCGGCGCAAGAGGGCTGCGGCGGAGGAGACGTTGTTCGGAAGCGCGCTCCAGGCGCGACTTTTACCCAATCGATTCTGAATTTTCACGCACATCTGTGTTGAGGAGCGGCGGGGCGCGGCGTGAAAACTGACGCTGACTTCCGAGGCGAGGCGAGCCTCACAAGAGAGGCGTGCCGAGGGTTTCGAGCCAAGGGGCGACGAACTCACGGTTCCAGGAGGGGCCGACCCACGCCGGGCTCCTCTGGCTCCACCCCTGCCCGACACTCCGCTCCATCACGCTCCATCACGGTCACGGTCCTTCACGGTCCCCGAGCGGCGCTGGCGCCGCCTCTGCGTACCACCCCGCCGTGCCCCGTCGCTTCACGGTCCACGGACGGGGCAGGCGGTGCCCCTGTCCGGCAGCTGGCGCCGTCGCTGTCGCCGGCCGGTCCCGGCCGGACGGGCGGCGGGTTGCAGCTGGCGGCGGCGGCGGCAGGCGGGAGGAGCGCCGCCCCGGCCGACTGCTAACGGTCCGAGGCCGGCCGCCCAGCCGGCTAACGGTGCCACCCGATCGGGCCTGCTCAGGTCCGGCGCCGGCCGGCCGGCCTGATCTCTGGCCTCTGAAGGGTGACTCGACCCGCCGCCGCCGAGTCGAGGCGCCGCTGAAGGGTAAACCAAAGACCAGGGACGTCGCCAGGATATTGGCGACGATTCTGGGGCAAAAGTTCGTATCGCTGAAGTTCGCCGGGCAAAAATTTGCCGGCGTAAAGTTCGTCTGACAGAAGTTCGTTGTGCTGGAGTTTGTCGTGTAAAACTTCGTCTAAGGCAAAAGTTTGTCTAGGACAAAGGTTCCTCTGGGACAAAAGTTCTTCTCTCAGAAGTTCGTCCATGACAAAAGTTCTTATAAACCAAAAGCTCACATGGGGCAAAAGTTTTTGTAGGACAAAAGTCATGGAGAAGTTGATTTAAAACAAGAGTTCGTCAAGGGCATACGTTCGTTTGGTACAAGTTCGTCTTGCTAATGGAAGATGTTCGTACTGCAAAAGGTTCGTATGAGATGGTTCGTATGAGAAAGGTTCGTAGGAAAAAGGTTCGTAAGGGAAAACGTCGGCAAGGGATAAGTTTCGTAACCAAAGGTTTGTAAACTTAGGGTTCGTATCGGAAAAGGAACGGACCTAAAACAATAACCTAACCTAACCTAACCTAACCTCTTTGTTGGGCCGAACCAAGTCACATCACTCCCTTTGTCCCCCTGCGGTCTATAGTATCCTATATCGCGCCTTCTGCGCGGGATTACGCCTTTGGCGCAAACCTGGAACGAACTTTTTCCTATACGAACCTGTGTTTACGAATTTTGGCTAAGAACATTTTTCTTTACGAACCTTTTCCCTTACGAACCGTTTTCCCACGACCCTGTTCCACACGAACGTTTCGGAATTCAAGCTATTTGCGTCACAAACCTTTTCCGATACGAACCTTTACCATACGAACCTTATGCATACGAACCTTCGGCTACGAACCTTTTCCCATACGAACCCTTAACTCACGAGCTATGGTCTGGTTATCCACTCGTCTGTGACTAGGACAGGTTAATACGGTACACAGTGGCTAAAGTTGGATATGCAAGACTTGGAATTGGACCCGTTCCGGATCGGGCCATGGGGAATAGAAATTAGATCCACATTTACCAGCATGATTCCACCAGCTGTCGTCTGACAGCTGGCAGCTTTTTCTTGACTGCACATATATTCCCCTTTAAGGACTTTCGTGCGACAACCATATGACATGGACAAGCTTTTTGCTGGACGGACTTTTCCCGAGACGAACTTTCGTCCTCGACGAACTCTTGTCCTGGACGACCTTATGTCCTATACGGACTTTCGCTGGGCGAATTTTCGTCCTAGACAAACTTTTGTCCTATTCGAGCTTTAGCGGGACGAACTTTCGTCATAGGCGAACTGTTGTTCTAGACTCTTGTCCTAGACGATCTTATATCCTATAAGAACTTTTGCTGAACGAGCTTTTGTCCTAGATGAACTTTTGTTCCACACGAACTTAAGTGAGACGAACTTTCGTCCTGGACAAACTTTTGTCCTGGACGAATTTTGTCAGTACGAACTTTCGCGAGACGAACCTTTGCCCTAGACAAACCTTTGTCCGACGATTTTTTGTCTTTACAACTATTACCCGACGAGCTATTGCCTTACGAACTAAGTCCGACAAACTTCTACCCGAAAACCTTGGTGGCATCAAAGAAACAAGGACACCACCAGGACATCAACGACACCTCAGAACCAATGGCACCACCAGGATATCAGCGACGCTGCAGAACCAGTCGTACCATCGAGACATCAGCGACAATACAGAACCAGGGACGTCACCAGAACATCTAGATTGAGAGTGGCTTACTGGCTACAGAGTGGTTTATTCCCTCAGATGAAAAGTGGTAGGCGTCTACCAAAACTCACTCTGTGGTATCGGCGGGCAAGACAAGGCTGAATCGAACAGAAGAAGAAAATAAAACCGTAATTTTTAGGCAGTTATAATCTTACACCGCCACCATCACCACCAAGATTTTAAACGCTCTAAGGAAGCATCCCAGATCCCGCAAACGCCTGTAACCTTGCTGTCGCCAGAGCCTCTGGCGCCAGCAGGTAGCAGCGCTCCTTGTCACTCCTGCTCCAATCAACGACAACAGCAGGCAATGTCGAGCCCTGACATTGTGGCCTAGATGCCTGCGCTCAGTGCCGGCCGCCGACAACGGCGTCGTGCGGACCGTGACCCTGCCCCCTGCATTATCGGCCCACGCCGTGCAGTCGTTCACAACAGAGACCAGCTCGGCACGGGCTGCTTTCTGCCGCGGCGTCTGCCGTGACGCTGCAGCGGCGGCCCGACACTGTCAAGGTCTGCAATGCACCTTTCTCTCGCCGCGTTCTGCCGCCGCGGCGGTGACCAATGTCGCGCTGCGCTCAGCCAGAACCAGCGATCGAACTTGCCGGAGCGCCTGGTGAGGCTGGAGACACGTCGTCCGGGCCGCGGCTCGAACGCATGGTGAGGGCTCTGACTCGAGCAAGCAAGCAAGGGCGAAGGAGCGAAGAGGAAGGCATGCGTTTTAATCGGAAGAAAGTTTCTGGTCGAGAACACCAGAAAACAGACTGGAGTCCTTCTGCAAGGATCTAATATAAAACAATTTTTGCTACTGAGTTTCTTTGAACGGAGAATGCGCCAGCTAAGGGAAGTGGCAAAACGCGCCAATAATAAACTTTTTCACGTGTTAAACAGAATGTGCAAAATACTTCCAAAGATTTAGCTCGTTTTTGCCTGCTATGGTTCGGCAAATGCGTGAGCTTCTAGAGGTTTCTGGAGACCGCTAGCTGTCACGTTAAAGACTGAAGGTTTGAAGATTTTTTCTGCTTCACGGGTGTCTATAGCCATTGCGTTAAAAGAACGCAGTGACTATCCTGTAACGGTCATCATGCTTGTATGGTAACCAGGAAACTGTTGCGCATTTTCTGGTATTGCAGTCTGAAACCACAGTGCCTCCTGTGTTCAGTGGCACCAGGAACAGATCCGAATCACGAACGTATAAAAAAACATGTCCGTTGCCAGGTTACCGGTGGGTGGTAGGGTACTCAGGTCTTTTACACTTCATCCGAAAAACAGAAGACAGACAGCGAAGCCAATAAGCACCTCGCTCATTGCTTTCCCACAGATGCGCAATAATTTCAGATATCGAAAGGCAAGTGCAGCGGGACAGTACAGCGTGAGGCGTACGCTATCCAGGCACAACTTCTAAGTAAATTATCTGTTTTACATGAATCGGCCAACTTCAGGCGTGACTGCTTCAGCATGTCTTTGCACAGATGGGAGCGCCCTGTCTTTCGCTGCAGCCTGTGCTAAATAAATACATTTCTGATAACCGCGTGAATTTCTTCCCCATAAAACAAATTTCAGTAATTTTAACCTTTCGACTGTGATCCATTCCCGATTCATTTTCAAGTGATTATCGTCTCGTAGGAACAGGAAGCGAGGTGCTTTAATGGGCAAAGGTGTGCCCCAACCAGGGAAGTACAGAGAAATCTACCCATCAAAACGGGGTGCAAGTTATCTTTTGAACACTGCTCCCCCCCCCCCCTTTCCACTCCCTCCACCCTGCATTTCTAACTCTTGCCTATCCGTCTATCTCAAATAAAACGAGAATAAAACAAAGTACACGCATGCAATGAAAGCAATATGGGCAAAGTGACCGAAATCTGAAGGAAAGTTAGGATCTCGGGGTAGTTCTGGTCTGAAGCCCGCAGTGAACAGCAACTTCACTCAGAGCCGTGGCGGCGCCCCTGGTTAGCACGCGCATTAGGGTCCCACGGAAACTGCAACACTGCATAGGACGTTATCACCGGCTGTTAGGTTTCTGTGATTACATAAAGCTTACCGGCCGAGTGAAAGCATTCGACTGGCGAGGGTGGTAAGCTCTAAGCTCTCGGGCTTGAAAAGTCGACCCACTGACCTTAAATGGGGAGTCAGTGCGCGGGACAGAACCCGGTAGCCGTCCCGCGCTGACTGAGTTTGGTCTTGCGGATCACATAGTTTCTCCACATGCCTAAATTTAGGATGGCACTCTTCTGGGGCACCTAGGTGACACTGGTGTTCACCGATTCGGATTAAATAACGGAAGTGCAGCTTATGGGCATGTGAACACAGCAGAAGTTCAGGTAAATTGGGCTTAAAACAAGAACTGACGAAAACTGGTCGCCGTGCAGCTCCTGCCGTTCCTGGGCCTATGCAGTTATTGGAAGGGGTGACAAAGGTAAGCATTTTTTTCTTTTCCTCTGCTGCCATTCTTTTAAAGTAGTGGTGGCCATTAACTTCCAGCCGCTCAGCACGTTTCCTGCTCACATCATAACTGTAAGCTCAACAATAGACTACAACTAAAAAATATGGTTCGGTTCTGCGGAAGTTTCGGGTACGGAGTGCCTTCTCTCTGGGCGTCGATCACTCCGTCGTTTCCCAGGCTGTCGTCATGCTCCGTTGGCGCGAAACCTAGTCCGCGACCCTGAGCCGATCCGGCGATTAACCTCGCCAAAGGGCGGGAGTTTTCCCGCCGGAAACGGACACAAATCCGACAGTGTCCGTCAGAATTCGGAGACCGCGGCAAGGCTAACGACTATAGATAATGTCTGGACAAACTAAACGACAAATTGGAGATAACGATCAGTTACGCGTGGATTTCACGCGCCGCTGAAGATGCCGACAGCCGAATACGGAACTCGATGAAACATCGCTAGGATAGATTTCACCTCGGCTACGGCTGGTACGTGTTTGAGGTCACTGCATGTGCCACGTGAAGAGCACTCAAATGTTGCGTGGACCTCGTTTACGATGGGTTGTGCAACCGTGTGGCCAAGACTTTTTCGCGTATTTCAAGTGTTACCATTGACAGTGCGAAGCCTAAGCGAGGTTGAGACAGCATCGGCCCGGTGGTCTCGGCGCCAGGAGTGGCACAATTTCCCCCAGCTCGAGGAGCGCGGTGGGCCGAGGCGGAGGGTGGACCACGTCCTCTGACCCGAGCAATGTCTCATATGCAAGTGTCAGTTACTGAGACAAGGTGTGAAAGTCAAAAATCGTCTTCGCGTCACCGCAGTTTGGCCAGACTTACCTTAGGGCAAGACCTGCCCATCAGGAGAACTAAAGGAACTGATGTTCCACTGGACTCGAATGGTGGCGTACACACCGACTGCGTTCCCAGAGGGCCTGCCACTATAACATGTACGAATTGCCTTAACAATGAAGCGCACAATGCTAGCAGTAAACCTAGAAACAGAGCCCAAACTTCCTACAACCATCCCGTTCCAGACGGTTGGGTCCAGGTGGGCGCGAGAGGCCCCAGGTCAGTGACCTCCCTCACCTGGCATCGGCGGCCAGCAGCCGCCGTCACAGCTCTGCCGGCGCGGGCCGGTCGGTCCTGCTCCGCGCGTGCGGTCTCCGGTGCCGGCTTAGCCACGCCGTGACCCAAATCCCGCACCGGCCCGGCCACCGCGCACCCTCTCGCCGGCACCGAAGAAAACAGACTGAGGCGGCGCCGGCCGGACGCCAGTCAGCTGAGCCGGACTGTGACGTCAGCGCCGGACGCCGGGCGCGGGAGGGTGCGGTCCGCCAAGGCCCGGACCAAGGCTGGACTGTGTGATCGACGCTTGTACAGCCGTCCTGAGCGCCGTTAGTGGCTGATGTGTTTAACAGGCGCTGAGTTCCGCGTACTTCATGAGTTTCCTGGTGATGAAGTAAAGGTCTCTGTGGATGTCTGTCGTCTACAGCAAAACGGACCAAATGCGGACGGCACGTCGCGAGCCGATGCGTCCACGTCCGGACCACCGCTGGGTCGGCCCCGCAGCTGATTTTCTCCGGCACGTTGCCGAGGGGCTTTCATCTTTTCCTGGCGCCTCCAATTCTGCCCTTCATCCGGCCGCTGAAAGAGGCTTCGTCCCCACGGCGACGGGATACGACTTAATAGGTGGCAGCGGTGTGACACCGTCTGGTTCGGGTGGGCCCAAAATTCAATATTTATGCTGTGCGCAAGTTCATGGCGACTTGCACCATGCTGAGTCCTTATCCGTATATCGACGTGCCGTTTCAACTGTATATTTGCCATTAACTGTTAACAGTTAGCTTATATAATTCACCTCTTTATCCCAATCAACACTCAGTATTGCCAGACGTGACCTTTCTGTAACATGTTTGTTCTTTTTTGTGTTATGAGCAGTACAGAATGGGAAGAACTGGAGGATTCCGAAAGTGACCGAACCGAAACCGAACAGCTCCGACAGAATTATGCAAAGTTTAAAGAACGAGGGCAGGTAATCCAAGCACCGAATAAGACATATATATCAAGCGTATCCAAACATTTGTTAGGACCATCCACATCTATGTTCCATACAGCAGTTATTCCTTCTATACTAGTTTGGTCTACTACTCCGTGTACTAGCCATCTTTATCTTTTACAGTCGTTGAGCCTAGAAGCAAAAGTGAGGAAGCTGAGGGTTGAAACGGTATTTAAGTCACCAAGCCCGAATTCATCTGACGAATGCAGAATTATGTATAGTGTTACAAGACGAAATGGGAGGCCGCTCTGAACTGAACTGATACATGCTTCCTTCTGCTGGAAAAATGTCCTGCTCGTGGTTGGTCTGAGCAACTCCGGCTTTGCTGGAGTTGCTGGACTAACCACGGGTGGAACCGTCTGCCGGCCGTAGCACATTACAACGGATGGCAGCGTCCCATCTGTTGCGCTGAAGCGGAAACGAGATTATTCCAGTTAAAACAGGGGTCTTTAAAACAGATAGTGTAGCGTTAACTCGAGGACGCGAGGCCTGGGGTTCGTCTGGGACTATTCGGTTGGCTGTGCAGATTTCATGCCCCATGAGAAAATCGGTGGGAAAGATTGCGACGTTTCGTAACCAGAGCACGCCACAGCGTTGCATTTGCACCAAACCAATGTGGTGACCAATTCATGGCGATTACGTCGCTTTGCTCGTCATGGCTGGGGACTTCCGAAAATTATTGGGGGTTCACACATGATTTCAAACTGTTTCTTTCCAGTGATTGCCATAGGCCCAGTGTTAAATCCTTGAATATTAAGAGGGGGACCCGGACCCCCAGCCTCCCCGGGACCGCCAGCCATGAAGTTTGGGTGGACTGTCCCGATAGTGTTAAGTTGATCCGACCACGGTTCCGTGAGCGGCTTCGTACGGCCGGGAGCGCTGGAACGCCGCCGCTACCGCCGCTAGAGGGTGAAAGTCCCGGCCAGTGTGGCCACCAGGGGGCGGCAACGGCGGTGTCCCGGCAATGCGGCCGCCAGGCGGTGTCCGCGGTAGAATCCCGGCCATCGAGGCACTCCGCACCGTGGCTTCTTTGGGGCAGGTCAGGTGGGTGTCGGGCCAAAGAGGGTCTCCAGATTTTGGGATTGGGATTTTCCTTGCGTTAATGTAGGCACCGTGATTGTGAGTGTGTTAGAATCGAACGTATCGTCTTGAATGTTAAGGTTGGTAGTACAATTCTTTAGCTGCAGCGTGTTGTAATTTGTGAATATATGGGATCCATGAGATCAGTTATCTTTTCTCCTTCGTGCGGGGTGCCGACGCTGTCCTACGGTGAACGAGCATTCATTCCCTACCCCGGCTGCTAGTAACTATAGTGTGGTAGGCGGTTAAAGAGTAAATGTTGCTACACCCGGAGGTGGCGTCTGTTGATTAAGACCCTTCGCCTTGTAACGCGCCTGGCCAGCGTGTGACAAGGGTGTCCGTGGATACCTGAGGTACTCCTTTCACAACAGCATGCGTTTTACATTGTAAACGACTATTCCTCTTTTTGAATGGTTTCCGTTCCTCACTAGAGCCATCATCTAGCTTACGAAGTAAAGCTAGCATTCCCGTTCGCTAGATGTCGGGGTAAAGTTTACTGGGAGCGAGCTTGGCTGAGGATTCGAACGTTCATGGTCGTGGAGGACAAAGGTTGTCTGTGACTATAAAAGGCATTGTGTTTCATTTCACACACATGGGTCCCGATGAAAACATGACTTAACCTTCTTCTATGAAAGAGGCTTGGCCTTCAAGGTCGTTTTCAATGTCGATGTCAATGTCGATCCCAAGCTCTTGAAGGTCTTTTTCAGACGTTTGCGTTTCCTGGTACACTTCTTCCGAAACAGTTCATTGGTGAGTGGTTGATGTTAAACAGGAGCGTAGGAGTATCCCAGAGAAGTGGGGGCTAAAGACGTTTTTCCGCATTTCAGTTTAGTTTATTTATGAATCTCTCCACCGCGTGGATTACTGTTTGATTCTAGTTATTTCAGTGCAGCACATGTGCAGTAGTCATACAGGTAAAACTAGGCAGTCAGAAATGTCAAGATATAGGAAATAATTCGCCAAGTTTGCGTGCAAGCTCTCCACGGGTTCGAGAGGCGGTGATGTCCGGCGGCAGGCGGTTCCAGGACGAGGATACGCGATACGAAAAAGCCCTGCGGACCACAGTAGATGGAAAGCCGACGGCTCTAAGGCGCCGGCCGCCGACGCCCGGGTGGCACGCTGGGACGCAGAGGAACGTGGAGTGAACAGGGATCGGACCGCCACCGGAGCACGCCAATCATTTAGGGTTCGGAAGACACCAATGCTATCACGCCTCGCAACTAGGTCAAGTACGGCGCGCCAGCCTAGCGCCCTCAAGGTCGCCGACACTGAATCCCGCTTACGAGCCCCGGAAACGATGATGGCTCCAAAGTTCACCACCCTCTGAACTCCGTTAAGGTGGCACGACGCGGCCCCGCCCCAGACCGAAAGGCAGTTAAGGATGTGGGGGAAAACATGTGACTGGATTAGGAGTGTCAGGACCTCGGGAGTAAGGTGGTGATGTATCTTATATAGACAGAGCAGGATGGAGTTGCACTTTTTGGTAACCTTGGATATGTGCTCCTCCCAGGGCAGAGTTGTCGATAGTGACCCCCAGCATCTTCACGGACGGAGAAAGGGTTAGTATGTGGCCGGCAAAGTTAAGATGGAAGGATGTGGTCTTCTTGAGGTTATGGGCTGTGCCGACAAGGAGCAGGTTTGTTTCGGATGGATTCATTTTCAACGAGTTGGATGTAAAGTAGGATTTGACAGAAAGGAGAGTCTCTTCTTGCCGGGATTTTAGGATGGATAAATGATCAGGATGTGCGGAGTCTAGCAGCTGGTTGTCATCGGCATAGGATACTAGACGTCCGTGAGGCAGATAAAATGGAAGGTCGTTCGAGAAGATGCTGAAGAGGATAGGACCGACAATGGACCCCTGCGGAACACCGTGAGAGAGAGGAAGGGAGAGAGAACCAGACTTTCACCACCTGCCGCCGATCAGCCAGGTAACTCTCGAACCACCTGGGATCGATGCCATACCACTGGAGTTTGGTCAGGAGGGAGTCATGGTCGACACTGTCAAAAGTTCGACTAAGGTCAATCGAGGTGACGGCGACGACGTGGCCGTCAATCCGACGCACCATCCACTCAGCAGCGTCAACCAGGGCGTCCTCCGTCGAGTGACATATATGACACTATATGCATATTGTGATGGAGCTAAAAGATCGTAGGTAGCGAGATAAGAAGACAACTGTGTGCACATGATCTTTTCACATATCTTCGACAGCGCAGGTAAGATAGATATGGGTCTAAAATTGCTGACAATGTCACACGGGCCTGATTTGTGAAGGGGAACAACAGAGGCCATCTTCCAGGAGAAATGGAAACACAACTAGCATTGGAATACAAGTACGCATAGGGCTTATGTCACATTTCCCAAGACGCTGCCTGTCGCAGCCCCCCTCCCCCTCCAGTTCCTACACCAATGATGTTAACCGTCGCAGTTGTGTTCATATTACCAGCCAACATCCTTCTCATTCCCTGGATCAGGATATTGGGCGATGATTGTACCAGTAAAGCGTTCGCTGTATTTATAAGGAGATAAACGTTGTTTTTGGTCACCTGCTTGCACCGACAGTCAGAACCCTTCCTTGGCTTCCAGGCGTTTCATTTGAAGACTTTTCGGTTATTCCTAACAGAATGCTATCGGCGGAAGCTTTAAACTCCCACCATGCTATTACACGCACCCCAGGCAGCCCGCAGTCTGCCTCCGACTCAACGGCGCGCCAACAGAGCGCGAGGGCGGCCGACCGGCGCTGCCATCTAGCGGCCGAGCCGGCGTCAGCGCGGTCAGGCGGCCGGGTTGCCTCAACACGCTACCCGGCGCCCAGCCGCGCCGTAACCAGCAGCACGTGCCTGGAGCGCCGCGGGCCACCTCCGTCAGTCACAAGGACGTCGGCTGCCGCCGACCACGGCAGTCGCGCGCCAGCGGCCGGCGGGCGGGGCGGACATGGGGTACGGCACGTGCACGTCGGCGGTTCGCGCTGCCGCCCGCTTCTGGCGGACGTTCGTGGTGGTGCTGACGCCGCTGCTGGCGCTGCCCGTACCGCTGATCGCCCGCACGCAGGTGAGTTGACTGCGCGCAGCACGTGCGGACTGAGTGGCAGTGGGCTGTGGACAGTGATGAGCCGACTTTGATGAGCGTGGGTGAAGCAGGTGACAGGGCAGAGAGGAGGGATTTTCTAGCCTCTGAACCAGTTTGATTTTCTGGTATGACACCCAATGGTATAATACGGAAAGAAATTTACTAAAAATGGTACCGGCCTCGTCGACATTGAAAACGTTATCACGTCTGTGCAGGTCAGATGGGTCCCAATGGGGGATCCCGTGCTCCCTTAGGCAGGGATCTCCCTCAAATCAGTGAGCATATGGTGCGGCTCAGATTCCCAGAGGTCCCTTCACTTAAAATGGGTGAACCCAGGCGCTGGCCTCTTTATTTTTGACCATGGTCGAGTGCGCGACAGGTCCACACGACAGGACTGTCGACTCCGAATCCAACGGTCTCGCACGGAGATGGATAAGAGACGGTTCTGCTGCCGGGTGGCCGCCCTTTACAACGAATTGCCCTCCGGGCTGTTAGGGCTGCCAGTTCTGACCTTCATTGTGCTCCGGTGAGCCGCCTGCGTCGTGCGCCTAACTGATCAGGGTGTTTACGTGTGCGTGTGACCGTGTAACTCTTCCTTTTGCACTTACCTGTGGTGACCTTTTGTTGTTTCTCGTTTTATTTACCGACTAGAGGTTTGAATAGCCACCGTGTGTTGTGGGTGACCTCAATCAACGTCTGAGTCTGAGTCTGGGTCGCAAAACGCATTTGCGGCCACCGCAGAATTTCGTATCGAGCCATGCTGGCATTAAGTTTCCTGTAGCTAGAAATCGAAACAGAATCAGCCGGTAACCTACAAGCATACCACGCGCCAGCCCTGGCTAATGCATCACAGACTTTTACTCCGCGATGCAAAATACACGCAGACGATGATATGGTCGCTGGCGTAATGATTCTGACTGTCACCGTAGCTGGAGCATACGTTTGTTACGTTTAGGCGTTTACATTGTGCTGTTGTCCATTAGCTGCGGGTCAGTCGGATTCGAGACCGAATATAGGTGCATACTATCTTATAACATTATATATAACAGAATAGTAGGATATAACTCAGGGGTGGAATTTTGCAAAGTCCTTTGTGGGGTCACACAGGTACCAGGATTTTCGTACGGAAGTCGGCCAGCTCCTCGGATTCCGTACACTTTATTTGTAGATTCCGAAAATTATGGTTTTGTATTTTCGGGATAAACAAGAACCAAAATTTGGAACCCTAAGGGAGTCCGGGTCCCCTTGGGCGCTATTATGAGTGTATTGCAGTAGAGCGCTCTTTTTTTGTTATTGGTCATGTAGTGGACATACTCACACTTAATGTTTTTTTGTACATGTACGGACCCTTTTTGTGCTATGGAAGAGTCCATGTTTTATTGTTGGGGTTGTTTTTCAGTTGTGGATCCATACGATCCTTGGGTGTTTAAATCTGCTGCGTGGATGTCTTTTGCCCACAAAAAACCGTGAAGCTGCACCCCGGACAACTATTCTGTATGTCTATATTCATATTTATGACATATATTGTATTATGCTATATATATATATATATATATATATATATATAACACAGGATACATAAAATGAAAATGATAATATATCAGGGTGTTGAGATTGACGGTCTTCAGACGTATTCAGTGACGTCACGGATTAAGAGGGCACACAGTCCCTAGCGCGGCCTTTGAGACTACCGACGGCCAAGTGCTCATGTTCCACAAACATACCGAACCAAAACTGGCGACTTCAGTTACCTGAAAAATACCAGTGGACGAAACTAAGCCAGTTTGAAAACAGCGGCAAACAGTTTTGAAGAATGTTCTGAACTGACCTTACTCGTTCTGTTACGTCCAGTGCCCAAACGGCTTTCGACGGTAAAGCTGTTTTCAACGTTTACCTGTTGGTCGAGCACGGTGCTATTGGCGAGCGTTGTTGAGAAGCAACAGGTAAATGAGAAAGGCAGAGTGAAGGTATCATGTGCCAGTATGCCGTGGTAGCCGTAAGGAGCTCCAGCTGAC
This sequence comes from Capitulum mitella, assembly GCA_030062745.1. Classification (NCBI taxonomy): domain Eukaryota; kingdom Metazoa; phylum Arthropoda; class Thecostraca; order Pollicipedomorpha; family Pollicipedidae; genus Capitulum; species Capitulum mitella. The sequence continues at coordinate 21,101,417 of CP099850.1, read as the reverse complement.
AAGACTGTCCGTGATTCAGGACCAGCCAAGACCCCATTGTTCGCATCGCATCGCGGTGTATTGCTCATGATTTTTTACCGGGGGTGGATGCACCTGCAGCGGTTCAGGGAAGTGGAAACAAAAATAATCGAATCTTCCACATTTCAAAAAAATCTGCAAAAATTTCCGGGGATACTAGAGTCCATTCGTTCTGAGAGTTATGTTCTAGACTGAGACCTTGATGACGATCTTTTCCTGGCATCCTCTCGAATGGAATTGTCAAGTTTTTTAGTGTTGCGAAAGGATCATCTGCCTTAAAGTCGCCGACTAAAGAAATCAAAGGCCAATTTTGATGTTAAGTGTTAACCTCTCGCAAACTAGCCAGCATACCTACCCATGGAATCTGGGTTTAGATCGCGATCCACCTGTGAATTTCTGGACCTAATCTTGTGACCTTCGCCTCTACACGGCGCCGCGAGCTGCTCGGACGGCGCTGGCAGCCGTTGGGCTCAAGGTCTCGTTCGTGGCTGTCGTCAGCTGATCTCAGGAAGGGCCTGTAGGGATGCGCTGTGATGCGTTTGAATGCGGAATATGACACGACTGGAATAAATTAGCAGTTGGCATTGAGAACTTTTGATAAACCGTTATAATTTTACGTCTGCAGGCTAATCGCCTACAGAGTTGGAGTTATCATCTCCCCTTCTTCTTCCGCTGAACATCTTCAGCATCTTCTGCTGAACATGACTGACACATTTTCGTTTGCCATAAACGGGGTTTTGACAGATTCCTGCAGATCTGCATTAGGAATGTCTCTGCCGTGGCTGCAAGTCTACTATTGGCAGGGACGTGGCCAAGGGGTAGCCATGGGGGCCATTAACCCCCCCCCCCTGAGCCGAGCAGTCTAGACTAGATATATAGCGATTTCGCAGGAATACGGGAGTGATCATGTACATGTCGCAAAAGCAAACATCATATGTACTCCTGTGGTTTCCATATGAGGTCAATTACACAAAATTGCTGCTTTTTCCGACAAACTTCTTCATATGTAGTGGCATCTGTCAAAATTTTGCTTTTAACCCACCCCGGGAAAATCCTGGCTACGCGCCTTACTGTTGGGATGATAAAGGCCATTGTCAGGCATATTTTTGTTCCTGACGGACTCCAGCTCGGGCAAGGGAGAGCAGAGTGACTTGTGGCGGACTGGAAGAGAACACAGATTTGAAGCTCTTGGGCCTCTGCACCCGTCTCTTTTCACACCACGTACTGAACGCTGTATTTCCAGTCAAGTAATTGGCTGCATCTACAAAAGGCACCGATTATACTGGCGCGAAGTTCCATCGTCATCCACGGATCGGTTTGAGTACCGGAAGCCTTTCGTCCGCACGCTATCCCCCCGATCGCTGCACCCGCCAATTATTGACGAGACGGCCGGGCGCGAGCGAACAGCAGCGACTCCGCCGGTCGTCGCAGGAACGTGACGTCTCTGTCTGCTGACGTCTGGACGTGACATCACCTCCAACTGACGTCCGGTGGCGACGTCAGTCCGTGTAGGCATTTTGACGTGACGTTATCTTTAACTAGTGTCTGTGGGTAACGTTCTTCCCTTTTGCCGTTTGCACGTGATAACATCTTTAACTGCTGTGTGTGTATGTGTGATTCCACGTTCAATTGACCTCTGGTTATGACGTCACTCTTTGTTGATGTTTGAACGACGTGGTATTACCACCAACTCAAAGGTTGTCGTGACGTCATTCCCTGCTGACGCCTGGCCATACGCCTCCCCGCACTGACGTCTGGTCGTGACGTGACTCCGTCCTGACGTCTGGTTGTGCCGTGACGACAGCGTCAGGGACGGGGAATGGGCGGCGAGCTTGAAATGTATAGCGCTTCGGGTCCTTGGCGTCTCAGTCTGGTGCGAGATTAGAGGTGAAGCCTCGTCCCCGGTGGGACACGTCGTGGCAGCGGTGCGTTCAGCCTCTAACGGGAACGCTAACGGGAACATACAGGAACAAAATAGGAGGTGCGACGGACCGACCCATGTTTGAGATCAGTATCGCAGCTGGGAGGCCCATGGGTTACGGCCTGTTCTTGAATCGTCAGGTGGCCTTTCTGTCGTGGTGTATAACCCAGATGTACACAAGGAATCGAGAGACTGACCCTATCAGGGCATTTATTCCCGTGCTTTGAGCTGCATGGAGTCAAAATGTGCCCGGGCATTTCCTGCTCTTTTTGCGGTGTTTTTGGTTTACGAGGTTTCAGGCACTGATGTCTTCTGGGCTCTCCAGCGTCTGCAGGCACCCGGAGGCCCGACGACTGCAAAAGTCCGAGCAGACACAGATACATTCGCAGTAAATTCACACAAGTGGTTTCCCATAGCTGCACGTGTAGATAAATCGAAAAAGATACACTGCCACGAAGGAAAGGGTGAGCGTGCCTACATCATGCGAGCACACACGTGCAGCCCCACAGGCCAAGTGCCGCCGCCGTTTCCCTCTTCGGGGGAGGGTGCAGCGCTGCCGAGTCCCCGGGGTAACGGAACGTGGTGTCCCCGGGCTCCATGGGTGGCTGATTTGGCGTTTCAGTTGCGGTCGGAACGCCGAGCTGTGCGGTGTGAATCGTAACTGGTTACATATTTGGACTGCGTCGTAGTACAGTCTCCGACGTCCTGTTTCCGTTCGTATCGTGGTAGCGTCCTACAGGTGGCGAGATAATATAAATATATTATCTATATAAATATAGAATACTTGTGACGTGTGAGTATTGCTGGGCTGCTATTGGCCCGATCGTGGTGACGAGAACCCCTGGCTGTCCAGGAGTTATTACATTGTTAATCTAGCACAGCCTGTGGCACTGCACCAGCTCGCCTGCGTCCAGCCAACGAATCTCATGCAATACGTCGGGTACATGGTCATGCTTCCTCCTTCCGGGCAGATGCTTTTATCCTGTGTCTCCGAGAAATAACGGCGCTCTGCGTGTGGAGAGGCGTCAGATCCTCCAGGGTGTGGATACAACAAATGGGCTTCTTGTCCGCCGGGGACCCCAAGGCCCAGCCAAGCGTCCCCGGGTCTCCCTTTTCCAGTGGCCCCTGCTGAACCATGGCCTCCTTCATTCGTTGTCTCCCACAAGTATATGAACATCACCACTGCTCGAGATGTGCAAAGCGAGACTCGTGTGAGCAGCATGATTCTAAAATGTGGTTCGACGGTAGGGACATGAACATTCTGCTGCGGCCCACACTGTGACACACCATGCAGGTACCTAGTCCGGGCAAGAGCCAGTTCTTCAGGGTATCACAATGCGGTGCAGCGCATTCGAAAGGTAAATGCGCAGCCGCAGCCGTATGGCCTTCGACCGGACTGTCACCGTATACGGCGCATCTGAATGTTATAGCGGCACATTCCACTCTTGGGTTCAGGTTTATTCGGGGGTTCCCGTTCCCGAGACTCGATTTAGCTGCGACTGCGGCGAAGCGCAGTTGCAAAGAAATGTGCGTGATTTCCATGCAGATAGCCTTCAGCACATGCAAAGCAGCGGAATGTCACCTTGGCACGTCCTGAGCACATGGCAACGTCCAGCATTTACCAGGCGCTGCTGGCGAGTCTCACACGAGTGTGCTGTGCACAGAGCAGTGGCCAGCAAGAGGCTGCCCGGTCTCAGCACGCGCAGAAATCAGTAAAAGAGAGTAAAGGAATGACTGCAGAGTCTCCATCATTTGCTTCCTGAAAGAAACGTTAAATGAGTTTTCGGGACAAATGCGTGGCGGAGCGGGACGTCTTCATCTTGTCCCGCTGCCACTTAGACGCTCTTGGGCTCGACAGAATTTGAGACCAAGGCATGCGCTACATTGGACTACGTGCTCTGCTGTGTTTTTGCTGTTTGTCCCGGCATGCGAGTGCCGCGTACTTGCTTTCAGGCGCGAAGAGTTCAGAAAGTTCAAAAGAGTTCAGTACGTTATTCTGGAGAATACATTTGCCTAATTAAGTCTGGGTTGTAACCGCTGATACAGACAAAGCTCAGGACATTAGTCACCGTTCAAACGATGCCTTTTTTGGATCGCTCATTACGAGTATAGTCGCGGAGGCAAAAACTAATAATTTTTGTACATAGCATTCTTCTGCTAACATGTTTTATATCAGCAGAAATATATTTTACTACATATGTTTAATTATTCAACTTGATTATTGATTATAATCATTATTATATACATAGACATATACATACATATATCACAATGTTTTCCTCCGTTGTCATATACCAAAAAAGAACTTCGAGGACGATACTGTCTCGTGTTGGGCAATACTCCTGTAGCCGAGGATTACCGCAAGAAGCTTGACTAACCGTGGACCAACTGTGTGTCCAGAAGTTTCCCGGAGGCACCACCAGGTCCAAGCTGTCGATGCGGTCAGACCGATACTGGACTGGGATTAGAAGAAATGTTGTTCTTTTTACGCTAGTGTTAGGCTTCGGAAATCTCATGGTCAGTGCTGACAGCAGTTTTTAATTTTGTGCTCTGTTTTTCTGCTGGCAGCGGGTTTTGGGGCGAGCTGGTTGCCTTGGTTTGAAAAGCACTAGCTGCTGATACCATTCTGAACGCCTGACGCTGAACCTTGTCCGAGGGAACAGTCACTGGCCATGCGGTTCAGCACGAACCCAACTCTTCAAACCGCCTGCCGCGCCAGGCTCTATGCGTCGGAGCGTTCGTCAGGACTGTCAGACTGGTCCTGGGTCCGGCCCCTTGAGGCCGCTCCGCCTCGGAGCCCCCTGCTCGATCTGCCGGCGATTTGAGATTTATCTGGCTGCGTCTGAATCGGAACACTACCTCCTCCTGTATCCGTCTATTCGCAGGCAGTCTCCGGCCAGTCTCCCTCCTGTTCACGCCGTGGTCCGACCTCGTGACGTCGGCGCGTAGTCACATGACGCGCGAGTCCGGGTCACCGCCTCCGGGCATCGGCTCGCCGGCAGGATGAATTGGTCGGGCCGGGCTGGACCCAGGCCTAAGGGTCCGCGCACGCTCGCCTGCGCTCCCATCGTCACACTGAACACATCTTAAGTTTCCCACTGATCTGAAACACTGGCAACATATCACTACAACTCGACTGCATAAACGAACTCCGAGATGGTGATGGCGGTGGGAATGGGTGGAAGTGCCTCTCGCCACCTGTCCACGAGCTTTCGGTTCTGTGAGCCAGGCGAGGCACTAGTGCCTATGTTTGGCAGGAGGGTCGTCAACGGCGCGGGCATATGAAAACCAACAGCATTTTGTCTGCGCAAGGAGGATGACATCGTGGCAGATGGTACGGTTGTCCTTTGATCGTAATCAATTGGCATGTGCCTCGGGTCTGGATGATTTTCCGTAGCGAATACGGTGAAATGATCGTGGGAAACTATGCAGAGACCCAGCTGTCGAATTCGGCAAGAGCAGCGTCATATAAACGGCATACGAGAAATTCCGCGGTTTAATAAACATTAGCAGGCCGCAGGCTAGAGTCTGTTTATGTTTCCTTGTAATACTGCATATGACTGAGGTATTTTAAGACACGAGATTTGCCGTTCGTGAGGTACTAGAAGTACTTTTCTTCTTTTAGCATTGCTGGCTCGGGAAATGAAACACTGGTGCACCTTATTTGTGTAAACGGCAGATGGCCTACTATTTTCAGCCCCAAAATTGATAGGACTGCCGATATCGGTGGTGCTATTGATACAATAGCACCGATATGGTGCTATTGTACAGACTGTGTTTTTCATTGGATGATTTGGCGCGGAATTTTAACCGCATTTTCCTTTTCACAACGATTCAGTATGCAGTGGTTGTCTGGGAACAAAGGCAAGCCGCTAACGGCACAAAACTCCACAGATTTTTTCCTAACATTCTGTTTCTAATTATTCAAGACTTTCTTCAATTAAACGGTCCAGGTGTGCTTCGAGCATTAGTTTTTATGACGGCCACCCCAATATGCGATATTTTTTGAATGCGCGTTCGTCAGTTTATGACTCCTGTCATTCCTGAAATCTAATGCCTTACATCACTACGATCAGATGACAATGATAGCTGAGCATCAACAAGCGTAGATAAAAAACTGAATTTTGTTGAGACTGCATACAGGAGGTTTAAAGAGATGACGCAGTGGTATGTTTAAGTGGGTCGTAACGCTGAAAACGTGATGTGGTTTAGAGCATATGAAGACTTTTGCGAGAAATGACGTTGAAATTGTTTCTGTTTTTCAAAATGATGATGAGGCTCAGAGGCGGAACAAAGTGCAGAAAATAAAGTTTACTTTGACCCGTTAATGTAAACAGTTTCCATTTTCAGTTTCAATCCCATATAATATACAGAACTTAAATATAATTAGACCCGATTAAGGATATTGGGATGGACCCAATAAGAAAAAGTATGGAAGCAATGTTTCGATTTCTTTTCATTTTCTGTGAACCCGACCAGGCACGTAGCCAAGATTGTCCTGGGGGGGGGGGGGAAATGTCAACTTTTGTCATATGCCATTGGCTTGTGACTAAGTTTATAGGTACAAGCAGCAATTTCATGTAACTGACCTTATGTTTAATCCACAGGAATACATATAATGTTTGTTTTTGCAACATATATATGATCACTATTCGGTCTTCCTGCGAAATCGTTATATGTTTAATGTAGATCGTTTGGCTCAGGAAGCCATGGCCCCCATGCCCCCCCCCCGGCTATGTCTCTGAACACAGCTATATGTATTACGCAACTGCACAACCAAGCAAATTGCTACAAATGTGCGAAATATGTTGGAGGCTGGTAGTTTTGTTATATTATGTTATATTTATTATGTCTTCTAATAGGTGTGCTACAACATAACTACTGCCCTTCAGTTTCGCATAGTTTATTATTTTGGCGAGCGCAAAATTACCTACATCGTATCTTACTGGGTGGCAGCTCTCCTAAACGACCGACGCTTGCGGTGAAAGACGAATTTGTCGACAATGGAAATATCTATCCTTGAAACCCAAAAACGTCAGTTATCATTTCTATGCAGCTGGCTTCCATAAATGCCCTCTGGCAAGCCGAAGCTTCAGAACAAAGGTCTTGAAGTTCAGCTCGAGACCGACGTCTCAGCAGTCCCAGCACAGATCAGCGTCATCCACATGCTCCTGACGGTGAAAGCGTTATGCCCGCTGACAGTTCTCAGTTCGCATCGAGGCAAACTCACCCAGTCGCACTTTGTGTCCATTTATTTCGAAATGATCTATTCTGTTCCCTTAAAACCTCGTTGGTGAGTTTGTTTTTATGGCTCGTCGTCGATCTGTGTGCCGACAGGAGGCCTACTGCGGCTACTGCATCATCATCATGGCTGTGTACTGGATGACGGAAGCCATCCCCATTCAAGTGACGGCTCTGCTTCCAGTGGTCCTCTTCCCACTCGCAGGTCGGTCCTACCTCCGCTCAAGGCCCCGTGGTGTCGAGCTTTACCAGGTTCTCTAACTTCCTAAATATACACGTTCAGATAGCGTGATCCATAGAGAAGGCATAGCCAATGGACATGGCAGTGGACGCCGAAGCACGGAACACCGATGTCAAATATGAAAGCCGAGGATCGGCTAAACATCCCTTTGAACTAAACAAGCTGCATCTTTAGTTAATACCGTCATAATTTTGACGTGCGAAATGGCCAATGAGCGATATGAGAGGCCTCATTACAAGTCGAAGGACTGTGCGACGTCACTTGAGAGAACACGGCAAGATCGTTTAGAGTTAGAACCAAACGTCAAAGAACTGAGCGCACCTTTCGCTCCGAAACCAGACACGATTCGGCACCTGCCGGGCGCCGACGGCGTTAGTAGCGCCGTGAGCAGTCGCCAGTCTCCTCTGACACCTGTTGCAGGCGTGCTGGCTACGAAAGAGGTGTGCGGCCAGTACATGACGGCGGCCAACATGCTCTTCCTGGGAGGTCTTATGGTGGCCGCAGCTGTTGAGCACAGCGGTCTCCACCTGAGGATAGCGCTGCGCGTCCTCATCTTGATGGGCTCCGACATCAAGTGGTGGGAGCCGCCGGCCGGCCGGCCCTGTCCGTTCCGGTCCACTTCGGTTCGCGGTGGCTCATCCTGGTCCACTCTCGTCCACTGCGAACCACTACCTTATGCTTCGGTTCACTCTATTCAGCTCTAGTCCGTTAGTCCACTCCAGTAAAGCTTCTACTCCATTCCACTCCGATACATTCCGCGCCATCCGCTTTGGCCACTCCAGCCCGCACAGGTCCGCTGTGGTCCACTCTGGTTCACTCCGGTTCACCTCAGTTCATTCCATGTGGTCCGACTCGGTCCTGTTCGACTGCCAGTATGTCCGGTCCAATTCGGTCCGGCTGCCACTGGAAGAGCCACAGAAGCCTTTACCTGTCCCCACTAAAACAGCCCAGACCTTAGGGATTAGTCAACGGTGAATGGCCCACGCTGTTTTTTGCATGCCATTGCTTTGTGATGATGGCTTCCTATGTAGGTATAGTAATTCAACGTATTCGCCACGTAGCGTGTAGGTATGTTCATATTATGCGTGTAGGGCGGACAGTTTTAGAGGGATGGCGAAAGAGTAGACCCAATTGTTTTTTAGCATCTGTTAAACAGGGCTTGGACATGGTCGTTGGGTTTCGTCGACTCTTTGGCTACCAAGGTCATTTCGCGTGGTAACCTATCGCGCCGTTTGTCGTGGGGGAAGGCAGATTCAAGGTCAAAACCGTCACGTTTTGGGCACCAAAGAACGTTCTGTGTGATAGATAAATACTTCTTGGTTTTGGAGATTGATTTTGTTTTGTGGGATTTTCAGACGGTGTCGCTATGCTGTACGCATTCGCTGTCATGTTGCTTTTTTTTCCTTCAGGCTCATGATGGGCTTTATGATGGTGACGATGTTTTTATCTATGTGGATATCTAACACGGCAACGACCGCTATGATGACGCCCATCATAGGCCAAATCATCGACATCCTTATGGAGGTAAAACAATCTCGGTCAGGAGGTTTGTGAGCTGCTGCTTATTATAGAACAGTTTCTCGAGCTTTCTAACTTTTACAGGGCAAACAGTTGCCTAATTCTCAGTGTTTAGTGTAGGTGTTTGCAGTGAACTTCCAATGGCCGGATGGGCTGAACTGCATGCGTCAGTCTCGAGTCTGAGAGGCGCAGGGAAACAGCGCGCTGTCCTGTGACGTGCAGAGTGAGTGGGAGGACGGCGACCCTCCTGACGGAGCGGAGGTCAAGGCCGACTCTCCTGAACGGCCGGCCGCTGACGGAGCGGGGCCAGACGAGGCGCGGCCAGGGCTGGAGAACGATCTACCCGCGACCGACCGCGCTCCGGCTGGAGGAGGGCAGGTCAGTGGGGCTGGGCCACGGCCGCCGATCTGGGTCCTGTCGACCCGGTGAACCGGTCCCGGCGCGGTCTGACAGCTTTTTGTGACGCCCGTTTTCGTGTGCCCTTGGGATTACCCTGGTGCGCTGTCTTCACTGATGTGTTTCAACAATATCTCGTGCTCACGCTAAAAGGCACGTAGTGTCATACTTTATGTGGTCTGTCTCTGTGTATTGTGCGTCATTATTTACCTGTTGTCATTTTTACGACAGATTTTAGGACGCATTACTGTACAGTCAGCAGAGACTTCCGTTAATATTCTTCAAGGTTTTGATGGCACAGAAAATCTGATGTTTTACGGAATGGTAGCAGTGCTCATACAGCGGAACAGATTTCTGCTGTTTGTGGTCACTGCCTCAATCTGGAAAGTTCCAGTTCGCCCTCGCCTACACGCTCCCTCCCTCCCCCTCCCTCTCTCTCCCTCTCTCTCTCTCTCTCTCTCTCTCTCTCTCTCTCTCTCTCTCTCTCTCTCTCTCTCTCTCTCTCTCTCTCTCTCTCTCTCTCTCTCTCTCTTTCTCTCTCTCTCTCTCTCTCTCTCTCTCTCTCTCTCTCTCTCTCTCTCTCTCTCTCTCTCTCTCTCTCTCTCTCTCTCTCTCTCTCTCTCTCACTCACTCACTCACTCACTCTTTCTCTGCGCCTCTTCCTCTCCTACTCCCCAATATGATCTCTAGACGTATGATGGTTCAACGTTTCCACGATGATATGGCTATTACAACTTGACAGGCAGGGACATAAAACAACAAGTCTGAAAATCAAGGCCCATGTACAAAAACCCAACACACACGGATTCAGTCAACATGACACGCTACATTCCGTCGCCAATCCTAGCCCAGCTCTGCGAGCATCTTTCGGTCAATCGCGCCTTAAATCGTCCTAGTCCCATATTACAAAACTTTGTAGGTAACCTGTTGTAGGCATCCGCGCCGCTAAAGCTCAGTTTCCTCGCTCCTGCGTTGGTTTTCACCCTTGTCGCTGCAGTTGACCATTGAACCGCGTGTTATGTTGGTGAGACACTTTGATAAAGTTTGCTGCAATGCCTGGTGGCTGTCCGTTCAGCAGAACTCTTTTAATCCGAGGTCAACTGGGGGAGGGTGTTTGACCGCTTCCTTGCCCCTGAGGTGTTTCCCAGTTTGCGAACGAACGAACAAACGCAGTGCCACGAAATTTTGCCTATCCTTCGCTTTGCCATTTTTACATCTTGTGTCAAGTTTTTTGACCTCAGGCCAAGTCAAATGTCTCACCTGGATCAGATGAAATGGACCTATGCCCGAAAAAGTTTAGCGCCCGGTAACTTTTTTGGAAAACATATAACAATAAAATTGTCCTGAAACAGAAATCTTGATAGATACAACAGATCTGCTATCTCATATTTTTTTGGAAACTTCTGGTCATTAGCCTAAGGTAAAACCCATTTCCAAGACATGTTGTCGTTTTTTTGGAAATTGACGGAATTTTTATGTTATTTTAAGTGTGGGGCGATGCAGACATCTAACTACCGTCAGTGGCAAAAGTATCAACGACCTCCAATCATTGACCCGAGGTCAGGTCACGAATGTCCGTGATGAGCCAAAATGCACCGTCGTCAAAATCAGCGATAAATCAGTTGGATTGGGTAGAAAATGTCGGAAATGGCTTTCAGAGTTGTAAATAATAGCAAGGAGTTCAAAAATCTTCAAAAACAAAAACAAAACAAAAACTGCGAATTTGGAAATAAACAGGTATTTGCGAATGAAGCTCTTTCAAATGTGTACGCTGATAACCACTGAACTGATCCTAAATTTAAGCATGGGAAATCATCACAAGATCCACTAGCATGAAGAAACACTTTTGTGCAAGGTGTGTTTGGCCAAAATAAAAGAGCGCTAAAATTAGTTCCCGTTAATCCCACCACGAGTTCGGCACCGGCGCCCGCCATATAGTGGCGGGAAAATCACTATGTCTTCAGCTCAACGTTTTCGCGTACATATTCAACAAATCAGAGAAATTAGACGTGTATCGGCATCTGCGAGTTTTTACCTTTTGGTGTTTTTACCTAACCTGTATCAATCACAGCCCTTGAGAACCAGGCCATTTTTCGGTCCCATCTAGTCGGCTATAAGAAAACATATCTAAGGTTAAACTGGCTAACATATCGAAAACTAAGACTGAGGCCAGTTCGAGCTCTACTTGTCACGAATTTTCCAACGGTGCGCTTACTTTTATCGTGAGACCAACCGTTCGCAAGTTAGAGGGCGCGGGCGATCAACCCCCCAGTCGGGCGTGATTGGCGTCGACTTCCAATCGGCCTCGGGTTAATAAGATATAGCCGTTGGTCCTGGGCGATTTGTTCAGTGTTTAACCAATTAAAACGTTCCAGGTCTGCGGAGATGTGTTTCCATCGGCCGCAGACGACACGCGCACAAAAGTTAATAATTTTCTGAATGCGATGCATCTGTACCCGTCCATGAGTCGCATGTATGGAAATGCAATAATGTTCAAATGACATGAGAGTTAATTACGCACCTGATAATGTCAGACGATAAGGTGCGTTTGGCGTGTATTAGAGCTAAAAGCACACCTGTGCATTTATCTGTCAACTGGTCAATGTGAGCATCAAACGTCAGATACCTGCCCATCACCAGACCAAGATTCTTCACGGTTTTGCTTTCAGAAAGAACTGAATTGCCAAATCTAATGCAAACATCCGGAAACCTACCCAACATGCTTTTGGAACCAAACTCAACCAGCTGAGTCCTGGCAGTATTGACCTTCATAGAATGGGGTGTGAACCAGTCGGAGACGCAACTAAGTGCCTTCTCCCGCTTATCCACGAGCTGGTGTATGTCCTGTTTTTTTCCTGCGACCAAAGTCTGGGTACCGTCAGCATACTGGTACATTGTTGCGTCTTGAGGATAAAGTGGCATGTCATTTGAATCGATGAAAAAAGCAGCGGCCCTAAAGACGTGCCTTGGTAAACACCAATAGTGTTTGGGAGCGACGACGAGGCGGGGATTGAACCGCTGGTATCTCTGGCACGAACTCGTTGCGTATGGCCATGGAGATAATTTATAAACCATTCCGTGTCAGTGTTATAGTGCCTATCTCGTCGGGCCGCTGGTTCCAGGTCGCCGCTGGGCCTCAAGCGTGAACAGCTGGCAGCCGCCCTCTACATTTCGGTGGCGTACTCTGCGAACTGCGGCGGGACCGGCACGCTGACCGGCACCAATCCAAACCTAGTGCTCATGGGACAGCTGCAGGAGTGAGATCACTTTGGATTGTAACGCTAGTCTCTGCCTGTCCATTCCGGCCTCCGTCTTTACTGGTCTTTGTCTGTCCGTCCATCCTGGTTCGTAATCGTCTCTGTTAGTATCTAAACGTTCTCATCAGTCTCTGTTGGCATTATTTGCGTACCCGTGCATTTTTTCAGAATTATTCTACTTTTGCTCTGTAGAGTAAACCGTAACGTCCTTTCCTCCATGCAACGTTCAACGCGATATTTGACGCCAGTTGATTGTCACGTGTCTCGTTTGCGTGGATTTTTCTTTTTCCTCGCCTTCTGCAATCCTGCGCTGCTTGCTATCCGCCAGCCAATTCAGCCGCCGGAAAGTTCTTTCCTTTCGTTCTGCGGTGTAATGAATCTGCCTCAGCTGACTTGCATCGGTGAATCTCACCGATACCAGTGGCAGGGGTGATGTGCTCAGGGGCATTTTCAGCTCTCCGAAACACGCCCCTTTTGGCGGGCTTGTTCCTCGTCCTGTATGCCAGGACTAGCTGATGCATTGTCCACTTGTACACGATGTGCACCAGTCGTTGCCGCCTGCGGTGAGCTCCTGATGACGTCCCTGCTCCGAAAGTGTGCTCCTGGTGACTCTTCTGCGCCGTCCCAGGCTGTTCGGAAACGACACCGGCCTGACCTACGCCACGTTCATGATGTTCGGCGTGCCGGCCATGCTCATCTGCACCCTGCTGGCCTGGCTCTGGATCGTGACGGTGTTCCTCGGCATCCGCCAGTTTCCGGTGAGCGGCGAAGAGACACGGAAATGGGAAACTTCCGATGAGATGAGATGGCCTGTTGGCGTCACGGCCGGGCTTGCAACGTCAGACATTTTACGGCAAAGCGCGGTTTGTCCCGCCCCCTGTTTCGTGACTCTGCCTGGGTCAGAACACGCCGCTCGGCAGGAAACGGCCTGGTTACAACGTACCAGTTCGTGACGTTCGGCCCGTGATTCAGTGCCCTGTTTGTGTGATTGTGTCCGTGATTTTGTGTCCTGTGTCCTGTATGTAACTTTGCTTAGCTTGTGACTTTGTGTCCGGTTGGTGATCGTATGTCAGGGTTGTGAACCTGTGTCCCATTTGTGACCTTGCGTCTGTTTCGTGGCCGTATGTCGTTTCTTATAGTTTTACCCAGAACGTTAAAAAATGAGTAGCGTTTAGATGATAGACCAGAGTTCGTTTTCGACTGAACTTGTCGCCGAACCCTGACCTCGCCACCCAACTGTTCTCAGTCATGGATTGATTTTCCCCCAAGCTCCGACCCAAACGGCGTTGGAGGATCTTTGCCGTGCCGTGCAGCTCCACGACACGGCCGCCCGGTGACCGGTCGAACCTTCCGGTCTCTGGCCAAATTCAGATGTCTGATCCGAGGCTCAACCCAGTCCTTTCCACGCAACGGACTCTGCTGTCCGGCCCCTTGTCCACCAGTGGCGGTTTGCGAACCTGCATCCTGCGTGTGGTCATCTGTTCCAGTGAGTGACCACAGTCCGGTTGGGACCCTCTGTCTGTGCCTGCGTTGTCGCCACGAAGTCCGGTCCTGTTGTCCACGAAGTCCGGTCCAGTCCTGTTGTCCCCATGTTGTGTTTGTGCCCCTGCGCCTGGTTTGTGACCCTGTGCCCGGTTTGTGACCCTGTGTCCGGTTTGTGACCCTGTGTTCGGTTGGTGACCCTGTGCCCGGTTTGTGACCCTGTGTTCGGTTGGTGACCCTGTGCCCGGTTTGTGACCCTGTGTCCGGTTTGTGACCCTGTGTCCGGTTGGCGACCCTGTGTCCGGTTTGTGACCCTGTGTCCGGTTTGTGACCCTGTGCCCGGTTTGTGACCCTGTGTCCGGTTTGTGACCCTGTGTCCGGTTTGTGACCCTGTGCCCGGTTTGTGACCCTGTGCCCGGTTTGTGACCCTGTGTCCGGTTTGTGACCCTGTGTCCGGTTTGTGACCCTGTGTCCGGTTGGCGACCCTGTGTCCGGTTTGTGACCCTGTGCCCGGTTTGTGACCCTGTGCCCGGTTTGTGACCCCGTGCCGTGACGGTGCGACAGGACCGCGTCGCGGGAGGAGAAGGCGCGGTTCGTGCCCGTCAGACGCGCGCTCCGGAGCCGGTACTCCGAGCTCGGGCCGATGACGTTCCACGAGAAGATGGTGACGCTGCTCTTCACCGTGCTGGTGGTGCTGTGGTTCCTGCGCGAGCCCGTCTTCATGCCCGGCTGGATGGATCTGGTCACGGGCTGGATGGGCCGGAAGTGAGCCGCCGGCGGCCCCCGGGCACGCCTGGGCTGAACGGCGTAACGACTTGGGCGGGGTCTCCGCGGCCTTCGTATTGCAGTCGGTTTCTGTGATATAAAAGTAGCGTGGGCGTTGGAGCCCGGGACTGCGTGCGCCGCCAAAAAAACGCTGGATAATTCCGCGATGTCAGGCGATGTGAATCCTGGATGCAGGCCCGAGGACTGCACCGTAACGGGATTGCCTCGGGGTTTTGGAATAGTTTCCCTGCATGTGCAAATAATCGCCTTTGCCCTCACTAAAGAAGGATTTCTGCGATCGCGCTTCTGTGCGTTGACAATGGAAACGTTTCTGTATAGTTTGGACGGTAAAATCTCCGTTTAAAAAGTGTTCATAGTTAAACCAGATGAGGTTTAATTTTTGTTATTGCGGCGTTGAGTTTTGTGCTGCATGGGACAACTAGCCTTGCACTATTCGCAGTTGTGTTATTGACGTGATAAAAGCTATTTTTGACAATTCTTTGCTTTTTCAGGGATTTTAGGATAACAGACGCGACGCCGGCAATTATCATCGTGACGCTGATGTTCATGATACCAGCCAAGCCCAACTTCGCCTTCTGGTCTGGTGTGTACATACCGACAACCCCGGTCTGGCCCTGTCACCGGGCCTGTTTACTGCCTATTGCCTGTTTGGCATCTCAGTGCCAATTTCAGTATAACTGGAGCCATATTTGTGCACCGCGCCATAATGCAAGATAAGAATGACGAACAAAGGGATCAGTGGGTGAATGCCTGTATTGTGCAGATCAGCTTGGCAGTTTAGCAACGTATAGACACGTGCCTGTGTTGAACATACAGACATCTCTGGTGCGTTAGTACCTTTAGGGAAATGTTCCAACTTATATGCGTGTTTGAGCTGAGACAACGCGCTAGTTGTAACCTGCAATCATAGAAGTCGATTTATGATGTAAAGAGTGTTTGAAAACTTTCATTACCGGGCTTCAGAACCAGTTCCTGTGGTTTTCCTTGTGCCCTATTCGGCTTGTGTGTTACAGAAAGGAAAAGGAGTGATGTTGCCGTCAGCGAAGGTCTACTAACATGGAAAGCTGTGCACGAAAAGGTCTCCTGGGGAGTGTTGATTTTGTTGGGTAAGTCATATCGAATGTTTCAGTGTGGTTTTTAATATGCCCTCTTATCACACAGGTTGGAATACGAGAAGCCGATGATGTTCTGTTTGGCAGCGATATGAACAGAGATTTCGTTTTGCGGAAATAATTGCTGGCACCGAGGCGAGGGCCCAGGAGCGTGACGTCCCCCAAATGTGAGTTGTCGCAGTCTTTTTCTGTAGTTATCGCATCATGGCGAGGAGCGGGTTTGTTGTAGATGAATTTGTTGTTTGTTGTTTGTTGTTTGTTGAAAACATGCGCCGAATCGCATGTTTTCTGGTATGCATTTATTTGGCCAACACTTGTCTGAGATAGTGGAAAGCCTTGTATCAGCAAATACAGGTTTCGATAAATTTAAAAATTAACATGTTCTTCCTCGTCAGCGTTGAACAAGTGCGCTGGTTCATCTCCAGTTAATGCGCATCACAGACTGCCATTTCCGGTGAATTCCAGCTTCTTCGCCGGTCGCGGATGTTTCGGATTGCTGTTGACGTGGGTGCACGGGACCGTGCAGACTGAATGCCGCTGGCAGTAGCGAATGTTTGACGCACGCCGTCTGTGCAGAGTCACGCGCCGGATTTGTACGCCGTGTGCGGCCAGCCCGCCCCTTCTGCCGATCACCGAGTGCCATGCGCTACCTGGTCTGATGACTGGCCACGCCGGCTTCTGGTTCAGCAACCCTAGGACCCTTGAGTTTACGTTCTGTTTATAATAGGCAATAATAGATTCCGTGGAAACGAATGCTCTGTAAAGCAAGGGGTTGATCGACTAGTTTGGCATCAACGTATGATTTTAAAATACTGCACAGAATATCGTCATTACTGCAGACAGGCGATGTGAAATGTAATGTAAAATGGTGTAGATTCTTGACTGCGCTGACAATTTAAACGACAATATCCTATGATCAACGGCAGCATGCCACTATGCCCACTGAAAAGCTTTTCAGCTTTGCATGTAAACGAAGCATGATTAGGTCTCCAGACATAGTTCAACACTTTGCCCATTACGTCTGAATCCTAATAACTAACAAGCGTCGAAGTCGATGAGGACGTCGACATACAGTCTTCCTGTGTGAAGTGGAACGAGCTGTAGTCATCGACATTCGCTGCTTCAGATTTTTTCTGTGTTTTCCGTACCTCCGGTCGATCGGACTCGGTCTGTTGCAGCCAGGCTGACATCCCCTCCCTCACCCTCCCGCCGGCCGCCTGACACCCCCACCTGCGCCCGAGCTGATCCTCTCTCTCGTGCGCCGTCTGCCGCAGGTGGCGGGTTCGCCATGGCTCGCGCCACCAAGGTGTCCGGCCTGGCCGTCTGGATGGGCGGCCAGCTGTCGTTCGCGCTCGCGCTGCCGCCGGCGCTGCTCGTCTTCATCATCTGCCTGCTGACGGCGATGCTGACCGAGGTGTCGAGCAACACGGCCACGGCCACCATCCTGCTGCCGGTGCTGGCGGCCGTGTCGCAGCGCGCCGGCGTCAACCCGCTCTACCTGATGCTGCCCGTCACGCTCACGTGCTCGTACGCCTTTATGCTGCCGGTGGCGACGCCGCCCAACGCGATCGTCCACCAGGCGGGCCAGCTGCGGACGGCGGACATGATCCGCGCCGGCATCGTCATGAACGTGCTCTGCGTGGCCGTCATCACCGGGCTGACCAACACCCTGGGTGTGGCCGTGTTCGACCTGCACACGTTCCCCGCCTGGGCCAACACCACTGCGCTGCCGGCCACCTAGCGGTGGGGAGAGTGGCGGTGGTCGACGACGGACGACGCTCGGGTGATTCAGCCGCAGGTGTGAGGCGGATGCGCCGAAAGGTGGCGATGGACGCTGATTGCGCGTGCTTGTGACGTGGTTTCCTTACCGCAGGTGCTGCGAGCCCTGAACAGAAATTAAACAGTCATTATAGTTTTAGAAGATGGCGACATTCGCGTGTACCCTTGTCCGCCAACTGCGCGTGCGATGTCCATGTTGAGACAGGGAGCTGCGCAATGGCGTGTGTATTCACCAGCTCGTTTTAACCATTGCGATGAGGCGACAATTCTATGATCCGTTGCTGATCACTAGTTTCCGTTGTGTCGTCAGTGTTGTATGTGTGTTTCAGGGAATACCCTGATTGCGCTCATTGTTCACCCACAGTAATTTCCGTGTTCAAGTGGACTCTCCTTAATACGTTTTAAACCCACCTTTTTAACCACCATTCCTATTCCGTCCTATTTTGTACTCTTACAGCATGATCTGTTCGAAGTATGTCTCGTGATTTATCATCTAGGTTGCTTGTGAGAAACATGCTATCAGAATCCAATCGAAAGGGAAAAACTGTTCGTAAAAAAGTCGAAGCAATCCTCTGCGAATCCACATTGAAGAGAGAGTAAATCTGTTTTTGCATTTTCTACACACCAGTCTCATGTAGATACCAACACATAGCGTCCCCCTTCGAAAAACAAACTGGACCACAAAAAAGGGCAACATGTTACTTGGCCGTTTTTTTCGTTCATATCGTTGTACGCTCTACTGGCGACAAATTCCAACTCGACTACCACCAAGCAGTGCCCAGCTTACGCCATTGATTCAGTCACACACAACAGAAAGTGACTCCAGAGTGTGGCCAGCAATTATCACTGAAGTATGCAGTGAAATGCGGATGAGTCACGAACACACTGTGTGTCCTTCTTTGCAAATACCTCGGCGTCATGACTGTAATGTATCCGTAAGGAGGGCCGCAGTAATCCGAATGGGTGCGTGACGCTGACCGTATCTGTATAGGAGGCCGTACTCGGTCACCTTGTGAAATAATCTGTGATGTGACCGAGCGCATCACGCCTTTTATGACGGTCACTCCGGCGAGCTGCACCACCAGGAGCCACGCCGTGAACTGTGTCTAGCCACGGACTGATCTGCGAACGATCCAGCGGCTCGTCGTGCCTGAACCGTGGGCTGCACGTGCGTCCGTCGGGCACAGTCGTCCAAGATTTGTCGGCCGCGGCTGTTCGGTGCTCATGCTCAGAGCTTTCATATCCCATAGCTTACATTACCCGCCGTCGTTGCAAATATTGTCCACATGTCGTGGAGTCGCAGGCAAACATACACGGTAATGACCATAGCAATAATTAGCAATCGAGCCAATATACAACTACTGCGTTCATTATAACTGTTTTCGTTCGGGTTGGTCGTGTACATGAACCGTAACTTGTCTGAGCTATCTAAGGCATGCATGCTGCTCGGTACTTCGCCACGTATTACTCTGCACGCACTGAAATGCGAATACCCTATATTTCGTGCTTGATTTTTTCTTCGTGCACAAGCCATGTGTATGGTAGCTCATAGGGCATTTGGGGCAGCTGCCCCACCAACTTCCCGGGAGCCCTACCAACTTAGGATAATTGAAACGTTAGCACTGAGGTGATGCATAGAAAGAAACGGCCGCAAACCGCTCTGGTCCTTCCAACACTGAAAACCCCGGCAGGCCGTTCAACAGTGCAACACATGGAAGAGCGCTAACTGGCTACAAAACCAGAGCGAATGTTACGTCTAACGTACTACGACGGGCGATATGCAGTGCAATATCTGCGCAGTAAAGGTGGCGGGCATTTCAGCATGTCAGTCGACAGGTCAAGTGCATGTAGACGTAGACGTAGTCGTATATTTGGGACGTCCACAGTGTGCCTGTGGCTGTTACGGCCCAACGTCATATGAATAAAACAGACGGAAGGAGTCGGTGACGTCAGGCTCACAACACGCAGTCACTTATCTACGAAGACGACGATACGTCCGTCACAAGCCGGACGGCACACGTGGCATGTGACGTTTCAGAGCGCGCCGAAATGGAGCGACAGTAGGCTAAAAGCGTCAGGTCACCCGGTCAGTCAGATTCCAGAGATGCTGTTTGTAAGTTCCGACAGAGTCAGCTTTAAGTGCCGTTTCAATGTGATTGTGCATGAAGAGTCGGGAAGGTGAACTGCAGGGTTAGTGGTCGCCTCGCCGGTTGGTTTCCACTTGCTGGACGAGCTTTGCTGGTAAGAATGGAACCCACCGCGTCGTCGGTACATAGCATGAAGCGTCAGCAAGAGCTGAGGGGGAAAAGCGGCCCGCTCGGCCTGCGATGGGCAGTGTTTCTGCGAGAGCGGCGTTTCCCTACGCTTCTCTGACAGTCGATCGGCATTGTGACGCTGGTGGCTACTCCCGCAAGCGCGGAGATCCACTTATAAACACATTAAGAGGAAGCGGACAGGGGGTTTGGAGGTCACGCTGTCTAAACAGTCGGATTAATCTGAGACGTCTGTGAGTGGAATGTCATCTGAATGTAGCAGAGAACGTGGACGCTTGAGCCCGAGCATCTGTGCGCCCTAACTCTACAAGAACAAGAACAAGTGGCAGAGAACTCGTGCACGAATTACACGGAGTCTCGGTTGTCGGCCCGTGGAAGAGATGGTGCTGGCACCAACCCAGAAATCTTTCTAAAAAGAGCTCTCCGTCCAAGCTTTTATCTCTACTGGAACTCCTTTAAGGACATTTCCTTTTCCTGACAAATGTTCGAGCTGTGTAGTTCCGAATGCGACAGAAAACACGAGCTCTTACCATTCCAGGACGAATAAAATAAACACTGCGCAAACTGCGTTTGCTGAAAAGGACCTGAAAAATTCGCCGTGGTTCCCAAGTGAAGGGTATTCTGTCCAGCCTACTCAATAGCCGTGACCTAGACTGCCCGCAGCTGTTGAGGTTGTTGAACCTTTACGGAATGTCAATGATAACGTCGTTCAAATATTCAGTGTCCAGAATCGGTTCGTCCTGATAAACGTACGTACTCCATACCTGTGACTGAAAACGTGATAGAATGAAAATAGAAAACGTGATGCATACGAAAGAGAACTGTCGAGGATTTTCTTTTACCCTCATGTAGAAAGACGCTCTGGAGTTGGACTGGACGGAGCGTATTTTCCAAACTGCACCAATCCGAGCTCGCATTAACTGCCAAAGTTAATACGGCCACAATAACCCGAGCCTGCGGCAACAATTCCATGCCCTACGCCGGCCATTTCTTGCGTCAGACATCGTTCATGGTCGCGCACAGCGCGGCCATGACTTTTGACTGAAACAAGGCAATGAAGCAAAGTTTCGTGAATAACACGTGACCGTGACCGTGACCGAATTTTGGCTGCAGGTCACGCGTTATTCACGAAACTTTGCTTCAGTGCCTTGTTTCAGTCGAAAGTCATGCACCGCGTGTATCAAGCAGGACCCTGTAGCAGCTCTGCAGGATTTCTGAGGGTCACGGCCGCGCTGTGCGCGACCTTGAACGACGTCTGACGCAAGCAACGACCGGCGTAGGGCGTGGAATTGAGGTCGCAGGCCTTCAGTTGAACTCGACCGATGCTTTCTGCCAAGTCAATGACTGACGGAACACTAACTGCACCGAGTTACGCCGTGGGGCGCGCTATGCGTCACATTAGGCCAGCCAGTCATTGAAAATGTAAACAGTTGGAGTGACGCACCTATTGCACCGCGTAATTTATGGGGTTCTGCGAATGTGGAATGTCTCACTTACCTGCCGTTGGGCGTGGATGTAAGATGGAACGTTAACTGCCATACCTGCAGTCTATTTTTGGCCTGCTGCATTCAGTCATTATCATAAGTGATGAATGAGATTTCATGTTCTTGGTCATGATATCTAATCAAATTATATCATTTCTATCAGTACAGGGTTAATTCGTTTTTTTTTCAATCAATGGACATCAGGTGTCTCCGTTTGTCCCTTCCCGGCGCCTTGACTGCAGCGAAAACATTTGTCGCGCGTGACCTTGACCGAGGCAGAAATTCCACCGCGAAAATCAGATACGCCAGACGAAAAACACTGACTTCCCTATCGAGAAATCTCGGATTCTTTCGGCGGTCTTCACGAGCCCATCTGACCATCGTCAGGGCCCTTCTGGCTTCTTCCGAAAACCTCAAACTCTGGAGAAGAAGATCTCACGATGAGTGGTGCGATGCTTGGCGTCTCTGTGAGCACCGCTGTTCGGTCTGGTAGCGCCCAAGTTACGTTGAAAAATCCAGAAGAATGGTGTCATCGGTTGACACGCACATTTTCCTCGACATTTCCTCAGGCATTACGATGTTTTTCGCACAGTTGCCTATGGCATATAAGGCATAAAGCTCTAGACACCCAGGACAAAATACAATCACCATGTGGAGCCTGTGGAATATATTACCTAATCCCCGTCAGCATTCCTTTTTTCGCCCCTTTCCGCAGTAAGGAGGCGATGCGTTCCGACCCATTTACAGACCTGATGTGACAGAGCAATGAAACTAAAATGAGCGAACACCTTGGCATTTTGGCTACATGATGATGCCCGCTTGAACCTTCTAAGTTAATCGCCGATCGTACAAGCGACCTCAGGAAAAGGTCATGTCAGTTGACTGTCAGTTGATTCTGTTTTCCACTACATCCTACGGGATCCTATGGGTCCTATTGGACGTAACGCTTTTGAGGGGGACGAAACGAGTTCTAACGACGAGCAGGGATTGAAACTACTGGAGTCATGCAAATCCACGTTTCCGACACTCCATGGTCTCTTCAATATCAATAAAAGTTAAAAAAAAATCAGTGACGTCAGTTCATGCCTTTGACCTCAGACAAGTCTGGCTAAAGCATGAACCCAAGTAGGGAGGCCACTGGCATCGTGGATTATACCTATGCATACCACTGAGTAAGACTGACCACCGTAAAACAACGCTTGCTATACGATGACGACGGCCATTATATCATTGTTTTTCCATGACTGCTCTGAGGACTAGGTCGTAGGTCAGTGACCTGTCAAGGTATTTATCTCACGTCTCAGAGAGTACATGAAACAGATTAAAAAGAAAAACCCACGTATGCATAATTACAGGGCGACCAGAACAATCGCAGGGTGACATGCGCAGCTCAACTCCTCAAAAGCCCCTCGGCCCTGAAACTGTCCAGCAACTTTCTGTAGCCCGCAGGACAACGCGCTTGTCAGTCGTTGCCCCCATCGGGGCATGGCATCTTCTTTCAATGGAAAGCGCATGGCCAGTACGCATTTTAACCCCATGTATTTGTCAGAATATTTTGGGTTTCCATTTGACGTCGTAAAAGTCGCTCATTTCATCGTTCTTTTATACCAATATCGGAATATAGTCAGCCAGATCCGAGAACGAATCGGCTTTGTGGGATAAATCGGCTTCTTTAGAGACATTTTGTCCCTCCTGAGCATCACGGTCTGCACCACCCAGTGTGAATGGGCGCATCCCAGTTTTTGCTAACTTAGAGCCAGATTCGCTTGAAAAAATGCGAAACAAAAGAAAAACTGAGGTTCTGTTTATTTAACCATATTCCCGGAGGGCTAGACGGTATGGTCGATTCCCGGTAGGGGGGCGGATTCAGCCCCCCGAGATCTCGAGAACTACACATCCCATTTCATCGCAACAAACGGCAATCGATTGGCCATGACGTGAACTACATTTTTATCCAAAAAAGTTTACAAAATTTTGAAATGTGTGGATACAGGGGGGTAAAAATGTCAAAATGGGGGTATTTTTGGATTTCTTATAACTCCGTTGCTTATAGACCGATTTCAATGAAACTGGCATGAATCGAGAGACCATGGATAGGACTTTTACCATTGGTACACACATCTGAAATTTTGTGAAAATTCATGGGCGTTCACAGGTTTTCAAAAATAGGAGGATTAGTTTTTTAACAACTGAATGAACAAAAAAAAGCAAAAACACTTTTTTGACTTCTACTAGTCACGTCATGCTAAAGAAGTACAAATCGCATTACAATGTTTGTATAATGTTAGCATAGGCGGTGCCAGAGACATGAAAAAGGGGGAACTGTCATGGTCACACATTCTTCAGATCAACTTGTGACCTTTTACCTCAAATGACCTCCAGTGACCTTGGAGTCACTTAGAATGATGTCGTGTGCATTTAATATTATCTGTAAACGTTTTCAACCATTTGAATTCACTCTATTTCAAAAATTTCATTTTATGGCTATTGTGATATCGGGTACGCTCACTGACATTTTAGATCATAGCTCCGTGACCCGATCAGATATCAACCTGAAACTTGATACACAAGTAGCGGGCACCCTGTTACGTCATATATGTTTCGGGTTTGGCATTTAAAAAAATAGCGCAAAAATTTTTGGCGAAAAAACAAATGTTGACTTTTGACCTTGACCTGAACTTGTAAAGTGATCTCAGACAGACAAAATTATACCTGCACATTGCCCAACTATTAAGCTATTCATCCATGTAAAGCTTAAATTCTATCTTAAAAACGCTGTTTTTGGCAGACATTTTCCTTTTCCCCTCAACATGGCCAAAATGGCCTGAGGTGCCTCCCAAAAACGTTGCCTGGCTCCGCCCCTGAGCAAAATGGAATTTTGAAATTTTGTCACGGCACGTAGAAAGAACAGCTAGGAAAAGTCACCAAGTTTCGTGAAGCTACGTCAAAGGCCTGGAATTGGCAAGCAAAAAACCCGAGGGGGGGCGAATTTAGCCCCCCCCCTGCCAGGAATAGGGTTAAAGAGAGAAATGTTTACTCTAAAGCAGGGTTCCAATGCCATAGCCCTATAGGTGCGATGTCCATGATGTTAGCAGCGCATTCGCATACGGTTTCAAATACGCATTCGTGTATCCTTCGATCTGACTGAAAATTGCTCAGCATGGAGGCAGTGACATAAGTACGCAGTCCCTGAGAGGATTCCGTAGCATGTCTCGCTGTTTGACCTCCAGAGGTCAAAGTAAGTCACTGAGGTCAAATCTTGTATATTCTATAACTTCCTTCTGAAACAAGATAGCGCAAAAGGTCCAACGCCAGTATACTAGTACTAGGCCAGAAATGCTTCAACGAAACATTTGACGAAATGGCCTCTTCAATCCACCATTTGACCATAGGTCACCAAAGCTGAAAACAGCCTGGTTCTGTATGGAAGGATTGCGTACCGCGTAACTTCGTCACGAAGTTACGCGGTACGCAATCCTTCCATACAGAACCAGGCTGTTTGTCAGTGACAAAAAGGATTTAGCCAAGGAGTGCCAACGCCGATAAACGGAAAAAGTAACAGATGATGCACATCGAGAGAGTTTTCCCCTTAACATCTCCAGTCTGACCTCAGGTCACGAAATAGCGCATAAACTGGTTTTATCAACATCTCTTGCGTACCAAATAACTTTCCGATAGACAGACTTCGTGGCACAGTTCCAAGGCTCAAATGTTCTCATAAATAATGCACATATAAAAAACTGCAGTTTCAACGCATCCTTTTTGACCTCAGGTCACGGCACCTGTTTAGGAGGTGGTTTCACAGGGGCTGCTGGTGCATCCCGTCACATGGAAATGAATGGTTTAAGAAATCTAATTTAGCTCTAAAGTAGTAAGGACGAAGCAGCAACCATGAGCATTCAACAATTCTACAGATGAATTAAACCGTTCAGGTCGTAACCAAAGTATTACCAAATTGTTAATTCACAGCCTAAATGCCCACTTGACAAAAGTGTGTAAAAACACTGCTTCTGCATCCAGGAGAAAATTTTTTATAAAGGAATACTCGCACAATGCAGCGACGTTTCAATGCCATTTACGGTCCAAGGTCATTGCACAATAAATATGTAAGCATTTAGATACTGAAAAACAGTTGCTGCGTACCCCGCGATTTGCACAAAAAACATGGCAGGATAGTTAGCATGACGTAAGTAACCAAGTCCCATAACCTTTCTACAGCGTATTGAGTTGACTGGCCCGCAGGGGTCAAAATAGGTCACCGAAGTCAAACCGAGGTACCCCATAACTTTGGTTTAAACGAGACGGAGTAGCATTTCAACGCAAACACAACGCAAACACATTAGTATAAGGCCATGAATGATGCACATTCATAGAGATGAACGCTAAAAATCACCATTCGACCTTAGATCTCTAAGTGTCTGAGAAGACGTCGCCCAATGCGTTACTATAGGCGGAGTGTGTATACCCTGTAACGATGAGACCAAACAAATCTTCGATATAAATGCACGCTTAACCCTATTCCCGGAGGCTAGACGGTATAGTCGATTCCAGGCAAGGGGGGGGGGCCGATTCGGCCCCCGAGATCTCGAGAATTACACATCCGATTTCATTGCAACAAACGGCAATCGATTTGTCATAACGTAAAGTACATTCTTATAAAAAGACGTTTTTAAAATGTTGAAAGGTGTGCATACAGGAGGCAAAAATTCGAAGTGGTGGATATTTTTGGACTTACGGTAACTCTGTTGTTTATGAACCGATTTTGATGAAATTGGTATGAGAGATTATGGACATGACTTTTACCTTTGCTCCATACACTTGACTGGGCGCCGAATGACCCTGTAGTCGGTGCGCCCCCAAGTCCCAATAACCAACCAACCAACCACACACTTGACATTTTGAGAAAATTCGTAGGTATTCACAGGGTTTCAAAAATTGAAAGATCAGTTTTTCAAAAGCTGAATGAGGGAAAAAGTTAAAAACACTTTTTAGCTTCTACTAGTCATGTTATGCTGAAGAAGTACAACTCGTATTACAACGTTTGTATAATGTTAACATAGGCGGTGCCAGGGACATGACAAAAGGGAAACTGTCATGGTCACATGTTCTTCAGGTCAGCTTACGCCTTTGGCCTTAAATGATCTTCAATGACCTTAAAGTCACGTGAAATTGTCTAGTGTGCATTTCATATCATTTGAAAACGCTTCCACTCATTTTAATTTACTTTACTTCTAAAATTCCATTTTACGGCTGTTGTGATATAGAGTGCGCGCACTGACATTTTAGGTCATAGCTTCGTGACCCGACCTGATGTTAACCTCAAACTTGGTACGCAAGTAGAGGACACCCTTGTTACGTTATATATGTTCCTGGCTTAGCATTAAAAAAAAACAGCGCCAAAATTGTTGCTATGAAACCAAATTTTGATTTTTGACCTTGACCTGACTTTGCAAAGTGTCCTAAGACGATCAAAATTGTAAATGTATGTTGCCCATCTGTTTACCTATACATTGATAAAAGGCTTTAAGTTTTGTCTTAAAAATAATATTTTTGGCAGCCATTTTCTTTTTACCCTCAACAGGGCCGAAAATGGCCTGAGATTCCTCCCAAAAACGTTGCCTGGCTCCGCCCCTCAGCAAAAAAGAATTACGAAATTTTGCTGCATTATGTAGAACAAATAGCTAGGAACAGCCATCAGGTTTCGTGAAGATGCATAAAAAACTTGGTATTGGCGAGCAAAAAAAAAACGAGGGGGGCACGGATTCACCCCCTGCCGGCAGCAGGGTTAAACAGGCCTAACACAGCGCAGATAATGCACAATGAACATTTACTTGATTAAATGCTACCGTATATACTATGACGTCAAGTCACAGCCAAAATTCCGTCAAACTGATACAAAAACAGATTCAAAAGAGAAAGTGCGTAAGCGCTTTACTCCATAACACTCTAGCAAAGTTTTCATTGCGAAACAATAGTATCATTTAGCAGTGACCTTTCAAGATCACTTGAAATCTAAGGTCGCAGCACAGTTATCAGATATGCAGTCAGGTACTCATAATGCGAACCCTGCCATTGGTATAAAAACTTGTCACGAAAGGCAGCATGACGTAAGTAACCAAGTCCCATAACTTTTTTGTAGCACATTGAGTCAATTGGCCTGAAGGGGTCAAAATAGGGTATCGTAGGGTACGCAGAAGCTGTTTTTGTCTGAATCTGAACGCGTGACTGGTAAGTGTGCTATGACCTTGGGCTGTAAATGACTGAAAGTTCAATGCTTTATGAAAGCGTTAACATATATCAAAGATTTGTTCTTGGATGACACAATAGCGTTTTTACACACTTTTGTCGAATAAGTATTTAGGCCGGTAAATTAGCAATTTGGTGAAATTTTGGCCACGACCCGTGGTCGAACGGTTTAATCCATCAAAAGAATTGTTGAATGCCCATGGCTGATGTTCCGTCCTTACTATTTCAGAGCTAAATTAGCTTTCCTGAGCCATTCGTTTCCATCTAGTGGCGTACGCAAGCCTCCCCTATGAAACCATTTTCTAATTAGGCGCTATGACCTGATGTCAAAAGATTTGCGCTGAAACTTTAGTTCCTTACGTGTGCATTATTTACGGCCCTATGCAAACATTTCAGCGGAGGAGTTGTGATACCAAGTGTATTTATCCAAAAGTTGTTTGGTACGCATGTTGTGAGATGGTAACACTAATTCATGCGCGAAGTTTCGTGACCCGAGGTCAAACCGGCAATGTAAACTGTCTTGAAGTGCATTATCTTTATCAAGTTTTTTCATGTATCAGCGCTGGGGTTGCTTGGTTTATTTTTATTTTTTTGCCACGAAGTTATGCGGTACACAATTTTTTCATACAGAACCAGGCTGTGTTCAGCTTTAGTAGCCCAAGTTCAAACGGTGGATTTTGGAGGTCACACGTTGAATGTGCACCACCTCTGTCCTCGTATTAGCATACTGGCGCCGGAATTTTTGCGCGATCTGATTTCAGCGGAAAGTTAGAGAGTGCACAAGATTTGACCTCGGCGACCTGTTTTGACCTCTGAAGGCTGAAGGCCAAACGGCGAGATATGCTACGGAACATTTCTAGAGGATGCGTACTCGTCTCTGCTTCCGTGCTGCGCAGTTTTCGACCCAATCAAAGGACACCCGAATGCATGTTTGAATCCATATGCTGATGCGTTGCTAACATCATGGACATGTAGGTTCGCCTATTATAATACGATGTACCTAAATTCGCAAAATTCATTGAGATATCCAGCAGGCGAGGTGGTTGAGGAGCACATATCATAACGGCTCCTGCCAAATATTATCCTGAATTAAAATTCAGCACAGCTTGGTGGATCGATAAATCATATAAGGTTCAAACAGGCCAATGGATTCTTCAGCATTCAAAACGGATCCTCTGCATGTCAGCGGTGCTACATTTGGTATTCTAGGCGCAGACCTCCCACTTCTCGTAAGTCCAGAAATCCGCATAGTTACCAAGCCTTATGGGTATCAAAAGATGCGCAGTTAAGAAATAGACCAATCGCAGGCATTTAGTGCCTTGTCACCATCACCACTTCCTCAAAATAATTTCTTGAAGTGATTTAGCCACTAACCGCAACAACAATTAGCACGTGCTCGAAGCACGGAGCATCTCCGCGAGACAGATCAACGCCAGCTTTTAGGTGATGACGATTGACAATCGTGCCGAGAAATATGGCGTCACTAAGAGACCTATCAAAAAGAGGCAGTCTCCAGACTCTGGAGCTACGACGTTACTGGAGATAAGGTGGGAAATAAGCTGAGACGGTACTGGAACAGGACAGGAAGGTGGACTGGGACTGAATAAGAAACAGACATGAGTGCTTGGGAGGGAACAGGGACAGACAAGGAAACTGGGAGAGTACAGAGATACGGAAGACCTGGATGAGGTTAGGAGAGAGATAAGGACTAACGGAACGGGCATGGAGGGGTATAACGACAGAATGGTGGAAAGGGATTGGGTTGAGGAAGAGAAAAGAAAGGGGATGGGGACGGGACAGGGAGAAGTAAGGGGAATGGGGCTGTCAACTGGTGTTTAAATGAGCCGAATCGTGCGGTTGGTTCTCGAGATAAACAGGGCCGG
Source organism: Capitulum mitella (assembly GCA_030062745.1). Classification (NCBI taxonomy): domain Eukaryota; kingdom Metazoa; phylum Arthropoda; class Thecostraca; order Pollicipedomorpha; family Pollicipedidae; genus Capitulum; species Capitulum mitella. Next base: position 21,071,780 of record CP099850.1, on the reverse strand, counting down.
GATGTTAAAGGCCCCCTGGTCTGTGGAAAGTGATGAAATACTCCCGGTCAATGCCGGGTTAACGGTCCCATCCAGTATACTCACTGTGCCAGTCCCGTTTCAGTCCCTCTTTGGTTCCATCCCATGATCCTTGTTCCCCCTTTCTGCCTCTCCCTCTCTCGGTCCCATCCCGCAGGAGAATATATGGAATAGAACCGAAGAAGAGAGACTATAACAGGACAAGCACAAGGAATAGATTGGGATAAGACTGGCAGGGCGAGAGGCGGAAAGGGCCGGAACAAGGATCTTGAGAGGAGAAGAAAATACGGACTGAAACGGGACTGGCGCAATGATGGGGTATTGGACGGGACCGTTATCCCGGCATTGACTGGAGTATTTTGGTATTTTATCACTTTCACAGACTGTGAGATGTTCAACACTCTGGCCCTGTTTATCTCGAGAACCAACCGCACGATTCGGCTCATTTACAGGTCCCAGCTGCATTACTTGTCCCTGTCCCCTCCGCATTCCCTTGTTTGTCTCTTTCCAAACCCGGTCCCTTTTCACCATTCCCCCTACCAACATTCTTCGAAGCCCGTTCCGTTAGTCTTTATCTCTGTTCTAACCTCATCCAGGTCCTCTGACCCTGTACTGTCCCAGTTTTCCTTGTCTGTCCCTGTTCCCTCCCAGGCACTCATGTCTCTCTGTCAGTCCCAGTCCATCTCCCTGTCATGTTCCAGTACCGTCTCAGCTTATTTGGAGTTTGGAGACTGCCACGTTGATAAGACTTTCAGCGACGTCATATTTCACGGCACGTTTGTCAATCGTCAACGCCAAAAAGCTGGTGTTGATCTGTCTCTCGGAGATGCTCCGTGTTTCGAGGTCGTGCTAGTTGTTGAGGCGATGGGTGGCTGAATCCCTACAGGATATTATTTTGAGGAAGTGGTGATGATAACAAGGCACTAAACGCATGCGATTGGCCTATTTTTTATTACCTATGTTTGGTGCTCATAAGGCTTGGTAACTATGTGAATTTCTGGACTTACGAGAGGTGGGAGGCCTGCGCCTAGAATACCATATATTTGTGGTTCTGGTCTGGCAACGTAAATTTTCTCGACGGTAAACCGACTTCCTTTAAAAATGTTACCTTATTAAGCCACGCCTTTCCTTACCTGGATGTGCATTTTGCACCTCTGTCGTTAACAGCTTCAGTTGCTTGAGAAATACCATTTGATTCCAGAATCTAGCAGGGAAATTCGCATATAATGCTACGAAGTAAGGAATTGGTAGCATCATGAAAAATGGCAGCTCCGTTTGGTCACGTGATCACTTCTGCCTTTCGCTTTGGCGATCTCTCGGGAGCCTTGTTGCTGCTGGTACCGGTGCCCCAGGAGCTCTCGCAGATCCTGTCCCGAGGGACGTAAAATCTGGTTGACTGAACAGCCACCCATAAACATGGCTCTAAGCAAAATATTTTCCACGCACGTTATTTCCAGGCTTCAGGTATGTGCCATTTTACGTTTGTAGTGTGCAGCTACTTTTGTATTGTGCGCGCCAGTGTTGTCTGCACTATCGGCCTGTTCAACCAAAATTCGAAGTTTTTGTCGATTTTGCGCTGAATTATGGGGAGAAAGAAGTGGTGCACCTTAAGGGAGATAAGTTTTAAAGTTTTCATCACTGGAGCATATTCCAGAGCATAATGATCACAAAATTACACCATACAGTTACATTTATTTTATTGAATGGGAACCATTGGATGTTTTATGGCTTGCTAGTCTTTCATTATTTTTCATGCTTTCTGAGGCCATTATGAGCCATTATTTCGGTATTAATTCATAAAAGAGAAATTTCCATCCATAGTTTATGGTTATAAAAGCCAAGCAGACACAACCCAAAACACCAAATCAGCCAGCAGACATGCAGTGTGAAAGGCAGTGTGTGGGGAAATTTGTGTTGTCTTTACTGGTATTTTGGCATGTTATAAGCTTAAGCATGGCTCTACAAATTTATTGGGAGATGGCTGCAGTAGTCCAGTACTATGGGTATATCTCAAGGGGATGCAGTAGGCTTTAATTCCTAAATGCTTAATTCTGTGCAATAAATTTTTGTCCCTGATTTTAGTATACATAATTTTATTACTGACAGAACATGCATTTGCACCAGTCATTTTACTTGCACTGTAATTCACAGTTGATGTATGAAAATTGAGGTACTTTGTAGTTTTGAGATCACAAACCCCAAATGTTTTGACTGTTGTTGATTCCCATTCATATACCATTTTCACTCTTTATTTTTCTTGGTGTGGTATTTCTCTTGCAACACTCTGACATAGTTTTGATGATGGAACACTGCATAGAAGTATGCACAGAATTCTCCTAGGGTAAGGCTCCCAGATTTTCTGTGCAAGGCAGTTGTTCAGTATCAGTAGGAATAACCATCATTATTGCAGTCACTGCTCAAGGTATTTGTTGATATATCAACCTATACATGCAAGCTGTAGCAGGCATCATCCAGTTTGTAAAGTTCCATTTGTAGAAGTGCCCTATACATATTGAACTTTGTTTTACTGGTAGGATTGCAGTACTTGTTAAACAGTCTGTTATGGAATCATGTGGAGAAATTTCTTGCATGGTGTTATGCTGAGGAGTAACTCAGTGAAGACTAAATTTCCAGCAACTTTGACATTCATTAAGTATATATTGGATATTCATTATGCATATATTGTGCTGGTTTTATTTTTGTGAGTTATGTTGCATTGCATGCATTTCATTTTGCCAAGGTATCTTGTTGTGTCCTGGTTTACTGTTTGATGTGGACCTTTATGAGTAAAATAACTGCATGTGCCATTGGAACTGTTTCTTATTTGTGTTACAAATTTCAGTGCCCTTTTAAGTTTAATAATTGGGAAATTTTAGATTAGTCTTGCAAGTCTTGATAACCTGAGCTAAATGCAGTATGAGAGTCACTGTCATAGTATCTTTGGATGTTTTAAGTAATTTTGGAGATAGTTGATCATAGTTTTATAATATGATAAATGGATGTCTTAAATATTTTTAGAGACAACTTAACAAATTTAAGTGAAATTTTGTTTGTTTTTTTTAAACTGGCAACTACTAAGCAGCCAAACAAAAGAAGACATCAAGCATCATGTATTCATAGAAAGTTTGTGAATGCTGCCCAGAGCTCAAAGGTGGAAAGTTGTGTGTATGTGTGTGCATATATGTACATATATGATATATGTGTATACACATACACACATTGTCATTGCATTGCTTTGTTTTTTGTATTCACCAATACACTGCTGTCTCATTTCTGCATAGGAGAATGGATATATATGACTTTCTTTATTTTCTTGAAAACAAGAAGAACTATGTGGCATCAGGTTAATGTTCTTGCAGTAATTTCAGCTGAATGTGTCCCTAGCCATACTGGCCTACAGCAGCAGGATATTGTACTCTGTCAGTCCATCTACACAGAACCAGAACACAGGAGACCCAAGGTCGTCCCCATTTCCTGCCGGCCAGGCTGCTGGGCTCTCTCGGACATGTTGCACTGTCGTCGTCTCGTGGTCTGGCGTGCCTTGGGGAGGGGCAAGGTGGGGTGTAACGGCCGATAGCGTTTCGCGCTGATAGTCGCGGACTGGTGGTGTGGCGGTGATGATATCGCGACTCTGGCTGCCGGCTATAGCCCGGCGGATGTCGTGGTCGTCTGTGAATCCAATGCCTTAGGTTCACGTCTCAGGTTTAGGACATTCAGCACAGTGTAGTTCTTGTCTGATGTTGATGCGCGACATGGCTGGAGGTCTCACACCAGCGAGGCACTGTGTGGTCCAATCCACGCCTGGCTGAAACTGGAGGGACACCGCCTGCTCAAACGCACGCGAAAAACTAGTTTGAACGGGGAAACCGGCCCGACCTAGCGCAGCGTTCGTAACGACACGAAGCCGCATTCCTCGCCGTGAATACAGCCGTGATCCGTGCGAGGCAGCGGTCCGGTGTGTGTACGGCCGTCCTCCCGGCCGCCCGGACGGTCCGGGCTCGTCGGCCGGGGCCGGAACTGGGCGGTGTGGCCCGGTCCGACCTCTCTCCGGGAGGAGCCGGTTTGGCTGGTTGGCCCGGCGACAGTGGGCGCTGGCAGCGGAGGAGGGAGGGGTTGGCTCGCCGCTGCCTGGGCACTCGCCCGTCCGTTGTGACGTCATTAGATAAACTGGGGCCTCTGATAGGGGAGCACAACACTGGTGGGCATTGGTCTCGTGGAAACATTAAATAGCCCAAATATATAGTTTTTGGCACCTTTAGGCTCCATTATTATACGGCTGAAGAAATAGAAACGCCATTTTTGTTCGATCGGCTCGGAAAAATTTAGCGATTTTCATATGTAAAGGATTTCTGATCAGCGCTCAGTCGTTGAAAAGCTGTCTCAGAAGCTTTAAAATCGCAGTTGGCTAGATTGCACTGAGTACGACGAATCCTCCAGACTCGCGTCTTTACTTCTGGGCTTAATGCTTTGATCCAGTCCAAGGATAACCCATCCATGATGCAATCATGTGAACATAGCGGTAACTAAATGAGTTGCGAATGCTTACCCCGTGTTCGCATGGCAACCGCAGGCAAAGTTTACTGTATCGGCTCACAGTCTAGTAGAAGTTGGGTGTTCTGGGCATGGTGTGTCATTCCTGTTGGCTTTTTCAACTTGTCTGTCCGGAAAAAAACGTTTGGCTGACTCCGTTGGTGGTGGGTCACTCATTAAAACAGGGTCCAATTTTGATGGAAGCGTATACGTCGCTTGTCGTTAAGCCATCGTCCACGCAGGACAGCCTCCAAACAGAATCCAGCCCCTACTGGTCAAGCAAACCTGAGGTTTCAGTGCACTCGCGTCCCTTTCCCTGCCCTGGATGAATTTATAAAAAAAACATGAGGATCTAGTTAGAATTGGGTTGCCTTGCTTAATGTCGATGAATAAAGAGCGCAAACCTCGCATCCCAAGTACGGTTTCTTATTTGCGTTTAGTTAGTTTAGTGTTTTTTTTTTTTTTACGATGAAGTCTGCGAAATTGAAAGCGCAGATCGCCCATTGCAGCGTCTTATATGTCGATAAGACGCTGTGGTGTCGTTGTATATGTATCGCAGCTTGACATGTCTATCCACTGCCTGGCAATGGATGGCAATCTGTCTTCTGCGGATTGTTGATCTACTGACCGCAGATTGTTTGTCTGTTAGCAATGGTGTCAGGCATCTCGTCACTTGTCTTCTGATGTACTGACTGTTGGTTGTTGGTCTGCCGACAGTTTCGTGTGGTATCCTGCCAGATACGAACTGCTGACTGGTGTCTGCTGACTGGTGACTGTTGGTCAGCTGACTGTAGTCTGTCGGTCCGTTCTCTACTGACAGCAGGTGTGCAGGCTGTTGACTGTCGCTCTCCGTCTGCTGACCGTCGTTCGGCCGTTGGCAGCATGCGGCGCCGGCGTTCGCTCTCTCGCGGTACATGTCGACGGGCGGCGACTCGGAGCTGCGCGCCGCGCTCGCCAGCAAGATCCCCGTCATGCAGAACGAGGTGAAGGAGTTCCGCAAGCAGCACGGCGGCACCAAGGTCGGCGAGATCACGGTCGACATGGTGAGTGGCGGGGACGCGCTATACGGCGAGAACCGTCGTCCGACAGGCGGTGCCGGTTTCCGGCTTCTTCCATTCAGGAGCGGGAGAACGATTGACGCTGAACGCTTTGTCTTTTGCTGGATGGCAGCTGTGCTGTTCTCTCACGATTTATTTGCAGGGGCAGTCGTTCAAATGAGTACTTGCCGTGGAACAAAGCAAATACTGCTGATGCTTTGTTTCCGGCGACTTTGGTGTAGTGACCAACTCGGACCTTGATATAAACATGTCCTCCTGACGCTTATAAACTACCGGTCCATTTTCGGCGGCCGGGGTTCTCCTGCCAGGTGTGACGTCAGCAGGGCGTGACGCGACCGTGCGCCGCGTGACGGCCGCCGTCCGCCGTTGCAGATGTACGGCGGCATGCGCGGCATGAAGGGCTTGGTGACGGAGACGTCCGTGCTGGACCCGGAGGAGGGCATCCGGTTCCGCGGCTACAGCATCCCCGAATGCCAGAAGCTGCTGCCGAAGGCCGCCGGCGGAGAGGAGCCGCTGCCCGAGGGCCTGTTCTGGCTGCTGCTCACCGGCGACGTGCCGACCGAGGCCCAGGTGTGCCGGTCGGGCGGGGTCCTGCGGGCTCTGTCGGGGTGCGGGTCGCGGAGGCTTGGGTTGGGGTACAGTCAGGCGGGCCCGACATTGTGGCAGAGATTGGAAAGTTTCTTTGCCACTCAGGTCATGCCGCCCGACTCATTTTTCGTTCTTGCTTTTTTCCCCGGCGATAATTGGTGTCATGTTCTCATATTTGCCCTGTACGTCTCAAGTATTCTTTTTTGTCCTGTTTGAGTAGACCGAGGCCAGGTGCGTGTTTTTCCGGGGCTTAGGCCTCACGGGCGTTTGCTAAAGATTGCGTTCTGCCTCGGTTGACCCTATTTTTGCGGCAGTGGCAGACACTGCTATTCTTGGCCTGAGGTGACGCCTGCCAAGTGTCGTCGATACCGCCCGTCTCGTGCACTGCAAGGGGCTGCAGTAGCTTCTTAGTAGCTCTGTGTTTGCGCCGTAACGCTCCCGGGCTTAAAGCTAGTAGGTCACTGGTCATGGAATGTTTTTTTTCGTTTTTGTTTTTCTCCTCGGAAGTAGCATCGTGCCTCCCTTGGGATAATTTGTGGGCTAAAATCGAGCCTGCCTGTTGTCTGCCGGGCGCATTTGCGATGATTGTTGTCATTGGGGCGTGATGCTGGTTAAAAATCTAGCGCCCGACTCCGACAGTAAGTCGTGAACGAATCTGACGGTGGAGATAAAGTAGGGCGGTACCGGACAAGACATGGAATCCTGCCGCGTGATCTTGGTGCCCCGCCCACGACGGGGCGCGACAGGCCTCTCACCGTCGTCGGTCGTCTGTGGCTCGGTCCGTTGCTGACGCGTCGCCGTCTGCCCCGCAGGTGAGGTCGGTCTCGAAGGAGTGGGCCGACCGCGCCGACCTGCCCTCGCACGTGGTCACCATGCTCAACAACTTCCCGGCGAACCTGCACCCGATGTCGCAGTTCTCGGCCGCCATCACGGCGCTCAACTCCGAGTCCAAGTTCGCGCGCGCCTACGCCGAGGGCGTCCACAAGACCAAGTACTGGGAGCTCTGCTACGAGGACGCCATGAACCTGATCGCCAAGCTGCCGACGGTGGCGGCCACCATCTACCGCAACCTGTACCGCGACGGCAGCAGCATCGGCGCCATCGACCCGCAGCTCGACTGGTCGGCCAACTTCTGCCGCATGCTCGGCTACGACAACCCCGAGTTCACCGAGCTGATGCGACTCTACCTGACGATCCACAGCGACCACGAGGGCGGCAACGTGTCGGCGCACGCCACGCACCTGGTCGGCTCGGCGCTCAGCGACCCGTACCTGTCGTTCGCCGCGGGCATGAACGGCCTGGCCGGCCCGCTGCACGGGCTCGCCAACCAGGAGGTGCTCGTCTGGGTGACGCGGCTGCGCGAGGAGCTGGGCGATAACGTCACCAACGACCAGCTCAAGGAGTTCATCTACAAGACGCTCAAGTCGGGCCAGGTACGGCGCGGTCCGCGGCGGGCCGTCCGCGTCGGCGGGGCTTCTGCGGAACGGTTCCGAAACGGGCGGAGGAGGCTCGAATTCCGGCTGTGTGTGGGGTGGGGCAGGGTTGGTGCGTTCCGTTAAGGTTTGTATATGTCCCCCCCTACGGTCGGCCTGTTCGCGGGACGGCACACGCCTCGTGTGCCCTGCGGCCGGAGATCTCATGCCCGAATCACGCGCTTGGTGCGCCTGGAAGCCAGGCAACCGACCGATTGTGTGCTGCGTGCGTGAGAGCTCGGCCGTGACTCGGCCAGACAGAACACACTGACTGTCTGCCGTGCGATGTGGCGTCATCTGACGCGACCGTGGCGCCCCCCCCCCTTCCCCTCCCCGACAGAGGGCCGCGTGTGCCCCCCCCCCGCCGTGACAGAAGGCCGTGTATGACCCCCCCCCGTTGTCGCCAGGTGGTGCCGGGCTACGGCCACGCCGTGCTGAGGAAGACCGACCCGCGCTACACCTGCCAGCGCGAGTTCGCCCTCAAGCACCTGCCCAACGACCCGCTGTTCAAGGTGGGCGGCCGCTGCCGGCCGGCAGAGGGCTCTGCTGGCGACCGTCGGCCGCGCTCTGTTGGCGGTCACATGTCTGTGACCGGGCTGATGGCGTAGGCTGAAGTTCATATTAGAGGCTGCTGGCGGCAGCCAAGCTAAGGGTTTGTGCACAAGGCGCAGCTGCTCGGTCCTCAAGTCAGCGTCAGGCGATCGTGTTGACCTGGAACGCGTAGTTGCTAATGGAAGATTGCTGGTGTGCGTCGAACATGCTGAAGAGCGAACAGTGAATCTCGTATTTCGGAATGGGTTGAATGTTCGATTGTGCTGCGTTGTGTTCCAGTGGCGAGAGTTCGCAGCGAGTGTCTGTGTGTTGCAGCTGGTGGGGCAGCTGTACGAGGTGGTGCCCCCGATCCTGATGGAAACGGGCAAGGTGAAGAACCCGTGGCCCAACGTGGACGCCCACTCTGGCTGCCTCCTGCAGGTTAGTGGCGCTGCTGCTGGGCGGGCTCCTGAAGTCCACTTTTCAAACCGTGCCACTGGATGTCGCCTGTGGCAGTTTTCCAGCTAGATGACTACTGCTGTACTTGTTTCATTTCCATTGAATTGGTCTGATTCATGGATATGAATGACACATGCTCCAGAAACGGCAAAAATGTAGCATTTGTTACACAAAATCGTGTGGATTTAGTTCTGCCAGTAGGCTTTCGTACGGTCCGGCTGTATGGTTGCCGTGTGGCATCAGGCCTCCCCGTGTATCTTGTGCCTATGCTGCGGACTGCTGTTTCCCCCTACCCCGCTCTTCTGTGCCCTGCCGCCGCTGACCGGCCGCCGCCGTCGTTCCAGTACTACGGCATGACGGAGATGTCCTACTACACGGTGCTGTTCGGCGTGTCGCGCGCGCTCGGCGTCATGGCCTCGCTGGTGTGGGACCGCGCGCTCGGCCTGCCGCTCGAGCGGCCCAAGTCCATGTCCACCGAGGGCCTCAAGAAGCTGGTCGGCGCGTAACCGGCGACCGGCCCGGCCCCGTGTGCGCGTGTGTGTGGTGTAGGAGGCGGCGGCCGGCGGCCGCGCCGCCCGGGCGGGACGGCGCGGCGCCGGCGCCTAGCTGCTGACGATCAACAGAGTCCGCCGCCGGGCCGAGCTCGGTCCGGCCGGCGCGCCACCCTTGTTCACGGTTTCGGGCGGCGCGCGGCGCCGGCGTGATTCGCGACGTTATGTTCCTCTCCCGAACGATTAACCCAGTACAAAATTTTTCCATATCGCGCCGGCGCGGGCGGCATGGCAGCGCCGGGCACGCCTGAGTCGTCTTGCCCCCCCCCCCCTCCGCTGGCGTTGGCAGAGTTGATGGCACTGGTTGCACCGTGGATGGAGAGTGACGGGGTTTAAGGTTCGAGATGCGTGTTTCAGAGGACGACATGGGAGGCAGGGGCTGTCGAGTCAGACTGACGCGAGATCAAACGTTTCGGAACAGGGTCAGGGTGGTGTAGGTTTCTGTGCAAACTGCCTCCTGGTGTTTTATTGCGTTGTGGTGATTTTCCTCTCAATAACGCCAATGAATTTTAGAAGCCTTTTGTTGATGGTATGATGCCAATAAATGGGGCCTGGACTTGGGTGTGTTTGCAGCGCTTGAGAAGAGAAAATTGGCATTACGAAAACAGGTTGACACGCTGCCCGAGGTGTGCTGAGAATCAACGTATTGTAGCTGATCCCGCGTCAGCTTCGCTGGAGTGTTCCTCTCCACCGTTTTGTGTAGTAAGTTTGCCACACCTGTCGGCTGTTGAGTATTATAGCTTTGCAGTGGACGTCTTGTGATCAATGGACGGAGGCGACGAAGACTGGGGTGCTGGCGGAGGAACCGCTCGCCTGTCGGTGCCTCATGAGGCGTGCCAGGTGCCCGGTGCACTGGCCTGGGATCAGGCGAAACATTCGCACTTCTATAGCTGATTGATGCAGTTTCGAGCACAATGCGACAAAAGGAGACCCAAACTCCAGTATTTAAACTCCGGTGAAGCTTCGGCGTCGCATGCGCAGTAGCTGCTATTTGCTGGAGGAGTCGGAAAACATTACAGTCCAGGTACCAATGACGTCGGTGGCGCAGAATTTAAAACTAAGATCGCACCGTTTGTTGCTATGCCATGCACCTGAATCCCCGAGAAGCAGGCAATCAAGTATCTGCCTGTAAGACTATCCATTCAGTTTGCTCGCTCACACGTTTGTCCGAATTACGAAGCACTGTGTCAAGAGCAATTTCGTGTTAAAAAATTGGTCCCCTGACGTGGACGAGAGTGAAAATTAAACATAATACCAGAGAGAAGCCTTAAATTAATACGTTACGTTATACGGCATAGATGTGTTATGAAATATCCATCGGAATTAAAAAGAAGCGCGTTGGCGTATTTGTGTCACTGGTGGTAAATGGCGGGCGGAGGCCGTTACTGGCTAAGCTGCTCTGTTGCTAATCTGTTCGTGAGAGGATTTCTTATCGCGGACAGAGTGGGTTTTGTAGGGGAAGGTGGGGTAAGACGGCCCACTGGGGTAAGACGAACCACCAGCCTTCCTGGCTGAACCGCTGCTGCCATCTGCTACACTATACACTAACTACCTTTGTTTTCCTTCGCGCCAGTCGCCATCTTGGGCTAATGGTTTCAGGACGCACGGATATTGAGTTATTGAGTAAAATGGTCTTTTTCGTCGCACTGATCTAAGGTAAGAGGTCTAAGAATGATTAAATTTAGACGCGTTTTTTGCATCATTAATTTTTCTTTGTATTTTGCTGTGAAGAGCAATGATAGAAGCACAAGTTAGGGCAGGCAAGTTTTCGCAATGTTGGGCTATTTAGTATCTACGTCATGATGTTTCCAAAATTTAGGTTTGGGGTAAGACGGACCACTAGTGGTCCGTCTTACCCCGTGGTGGTCCATTTTACCCCACAGATACAAAACCTCGCTAAAACACTGTGACTTGTTTAAAGTACCTATGTATCTACAAATTTCAGTAAGCTAATTTTTTAATATTTTTGCAGATGCCGCGCAAGTACGAGTGTAAAACCGATCGTGGAAGTTGGGACGAGGAGAAAATGGCGTTAGCCATTGAAGCTGTGAAATCAAAATCGATGGGTTTTTTGAAAGCTGCCAGAGTATTCAGCGTCCCCAAGACAACCCTGAAGCGAAGGGTGAAAAATCAAAACAAATGTGCCAAGGGGACTGATAAGCTGTTAGGCTCCAGGATGACTGTGTTTAGCCCAGCTCAGGAGAAGGAGCTGGTAAACCACATCCTTATGATGGAGAGCAAGTTTTTTCGGACTAACAACCAAAGACGTGCGATACCTGGCCTTTCATATGGCAGAAAAGAATAACAGAACTCACAACTTCAGCAAGGAGAGCGGTCTCGCCGGAAAAGACTGGTTGGCCGGATTCCAGCGCAGGCATCCGGAGGTGGCGCTTCGTGTGCCTGAGGCGACATCGGCAGCCCGTGCCAGGGCATTTAATCGAGTGAACGTGGGAAGTTTTTTGATCTTCTAGAGCATGAGATGGACATAACAAAGTTTCCGACTCACCGCATCTTCAACTGTGACGAGACGGGGCTGACGACTGTCCAGACAAAGTCGACCAAAGTCTTCGCACGCAAAGGGAAGTCTCAGGTCGGCACCCTGACCTCAGCGGAGCGTGGTATCCTCACAACGGCCGTGGTCTGTATGGCTGCAGGAGGCAACTACATCCCACCGTTTCTGACCTTCCCACGGGTTTGGATGAAACCTGAATTGCTGGATGGCTGTCCACCTGGAACCGGACACGCCTGCCATCCGTCGGGCTGGATGCAGACAGACATTTTTACCCAGTGGTTCCGCCATTTCTTAAGCCATGCTAAACCTTCCGAGGAGGATCCGGTTCTCCTGATCCTGGACGGTCACGTGACCCTCACGAAGAACCTGGATGTCATCGAGCTGGCTAGAGCGAACTACGTGACCATGATCGTGCTGCCCCCGCACTGCACGCACAAGATGCAGCCTCTGGATGTGGGCTTCATGCTTCCACTGAACACATTCTATGGCCAAGCAGTGGAGAAATGGCTCAGAAAAAACCCCGGCAGAGTGGTGACTGTTTACCAGGTTGGCCAGTTGTTCGGAGAGGCCTATCTCCGGGCTGCAGTTCCAACGACTGCCATCAACGCATTCCGCCGGACTGGCATCTTCCCGTGCAACCGTGACGTCTTCGGGGAGGAAGATTTCGCTGCGGCAGAAGTCACAGAGAGACTGGATGAGGACGTCGGTCCAGCGACTGCCTTAACCAGTTCAGAGCAGCCGCGCAGCCAACCCCCTGCTGCTGGTCCATCAACGGCTTCAACCAGCTCAGGGCAGCCGCGCAGACAAGCCCCTGCTGCTGGTCCAGCAACGGCTTCAACCAGCTCAGGGCAGCCGCGCAGCCAGCTCCCTGCTGCTAGTCCAGCAACGATTTCAGCCAGCTCAGGGCAGACGCATCACCAGCTTCCTACATCTGAGGCGGAAGACTCATCCAGTAAAGATGAACCCTTGCCAAGCAACAGCCACGAGGGTCTCGCTGTCTCACCTCATCACATCATCCCGGTTCCGAGAGCATCCCGCCCAGCGCAGAACGGCAAAACGAAGAGGCGTCGCATAACGGGAGCATGTGCAGTGCTAACAAGCTCTCCGTACAAAAAGATGCTGCAAGAAGAAAAAGAACAGGCCAAGGCGCCCACGAAAAAGAGGAAAGCACACAGCAAAGAAAAGAAATCCAAAAAGAACCGTAAGCCTAAAGTACGCGACCATGTCTTATCAAGTGACGAGGATGAAGATCCTGACACACTCTGTCTTTACTGCAATGACAGCTTCACGCGCTCAGTATCAGAGGAGGGATGGGTGCGCTGCAGCGTTTGCAAAAAATGGGCGCATGATATGTGTGCGGGAATCGGGGAGGAAGATGAGTGGTTCGCATGTGAACTATGCGTCTAAGTGCTGAGCTGACATGCATTTTATACCAAACGATAGTATCAACACGCACCTTGTTTGTTTTTAGTTCATTTTCTATCACATATCTGAGTACAGAATAAACGTTTATTGTGTTATTTTATCGCTCTTTTTCCTTTGGTTTACAAGAGTATAGAAGTTATACAAACATAAATGGATAGCAGGCACTGCTGGGGTGAGACGGACCACTTGTGGTCCATCTTACCCCGCGTTTTTTCTTGTCGCTGATTTTGACTCGTCCCCCTTTAAGAGCAAGCACCACCTAAATTTCTTGAATTTCAAATCCAGCGTCTGCACGTATCAAAAGAGGAAAGAATCAACATTCAGAAGACTATAAACAATGTGAGGTTGGATAGCATGGTAGCGAGAAATGTGACTTCAAACCTTAGCTGGTCCGTCTTACCCCACCTTCCCCTAATGGTCCGTCATGAATTAGGGCATATATGATATGACATGGGACATGGCGAGCCGCCTTAGGACATATCTATTGGCTGTGGTCTGTTTCAAAAATGGCCATTGTTCAAGTCATGCTGGTCTATGACTTTGGATCTGTATTTCACGGATATATCCACAATTCGGCTAGTTCGCCAGCCGGAACGACATGCAACACTTAGCGGGACGGGACGCGTGGGATTCAGCTCAACGGTTGCATGACCAGTTGCGCTGGCAAACGTGCCTACCTTCTACTTTTGTATCTTCACATCTGTGAGAAATGCTTGCTGCCGTTTTCCTTTTTCTCTTGAAGATCTTCTCATAAGCTGCCGAAGAATCTTAGTTGTAGGTATAGCAGTTGAATTTTAGCGTAGGATACCGGGTGACGTGTCCAGAGGCTCCGTCGAATCCCAAAATGAATGAGTAGACGCCGAGTGGCTGAGGGAGCACAACACATTGGAATCCAGTCACATGCAGTTGTTCATGACAGGGTTGAAGCGCCATTATTTACGGTCCGCGTGCATGAAGTGAAAATATCCAGCCCTTGTCGCCTCCCATTTCTTTAATATTCGAAATGCCACGAAAAGGGGTTTCTTGTGAAGTTTTTCCTGACCTTGAACGTAACACGGCTGATGTCCGCCCATATTGAGCCTTTGCAAGAATACCCAGCATTTCACGTTCGTTCCATCACGAATCCTGAGTTATCGGATGCTGACCTTGAGAAAGAGACGAAGTTCTAAAGAAACGCAAATGCATCGTAATTTGCAAAGATTTTCGGCGCCAGACATGTGCCTGACATGCGTATAATCGCGCTTCCAGTACATAACTATCAACTGAAATAATGTTGTGACTATTTCCGAACAAAAACAACACATCCGTCATTACGTTGACACGTGGGCGGCATAACAGTACTGAGCGTCAGTGTGCAACTCTTGCTTAACGCGCCCTGGATCCGGATGCCGTGACCAAAATCAACCTGCCTCCCGATACCGAAAGCATTCGCTTCGACGGTGTCTAGCGTCACGCTGAGCGCCCCCATCACCTACCAGTTTTCTGCTTGAGTTTTCTGCTTTGAGCTTGATTCGATGAGCTGTAAATCCGAGTAAAGCGCTTTAACAGGATGATGCAGCGGATCATCCATGGTTAGCTGAGCTTGCCGCGTCGACTCTAAATACCCCGTACAGGTCAGTTGTCGGCCAACGGCTGATTTTGTGGCGGAAGGTCAGTGTGGCGCCCAGACCGCCACGGCTTTCAGGCTATGACGCTTACGTTAAGGCCCTTTTCTGGCCAGTTGTCGCCTGGCCGTCAGACTGCATAGCGAGCGCCACAGCGTCTCGAAACCGCCTTGCCTGGACGAGAACATCAATTTTTTAGTTCCTGATGAGGGCCAGTTTACCCGTTTTATAATGCATGGGAAGTGAGCGGTACCAAACTGTACACAACGGGCTCCGCTTGGCATGGACCGTGGTCTCAACGCTAATCACTTCAAGGTATCAGACTCGAGTAAAACAAATTCGGCTTATCTAGATATGCGGCCAAAACTTGCACATGAATTCGCTCACCACTAATGCCATAATCCGATGACCGGGTTTTCATTTGGATTCAGAGAGCACCATTCGAACTGGGACTTATGTAGTGATTTTGCGTGGCCAGTTCCGTTAAATATGGTCTGATCTTGACCTCACGCTTAGGAACGCCAGTGGCATAGCTGATTTTCATCTGACGACGCCCAGCTATAAACTGTCCACCTGAGGCCTCCGGCTGCTAATGGCCACCGCTCGACCATCTCAGAGCCGATCTCCTGACCTTGACGGGTGTCGGAGCCGGCACAAAAAGTTCGTGACGCGGATAAAATTACCGCCACCCAGCGGTCATTGACACGGCTCCGTGGAAGACGAGCCTGGGTCTGCCAGCATTCACCGACACCGTCACCGTCATCCCACCACAGGTAACTGACCGACCAAACAGTATCGTCATCGTGGTGACACTGACCAGTAACCAGGGCGATGTCAGCGTCATTCAGGTGACGCCGACCAAAGCGACGTCAGCGTCGTGAAGCCCGGCATTACCTGCATACCAGGAAGATACCGGTGTTATACGGTCGGAACTTATCAGGAAGGTATCAGTTTTATCTTGTCGGCACTGACCAGGGAGACATCAGTTTCGTCCAGTCGACATTGACGAGGGAAACATCAGTTTCGATGAGGGTGGCGTCAGTGTCGTGCAGCGGACACTGGCCAGCGAGGCACCAGTCGGCAATGACCTTCGAGTACACAACCCCGTCGTTCGGCCAAAACCGACACCAGTCAGTCCTGTTTTTAATAGTGCAGACGAATCCGGCAGAGCTGCCCAGCCAGTCCAGCCCCCGCTGCCCTCCGCACGTGCTGCGCAGCACCCCAGCTACCTCCCCTCCCCTCCGCGAGACCCGGCAGTGACCGCGGCCGGCCTGGCTGCAGCAGCAGCGCCGGCGCTGGCGCTGGGAGGGCGGGGGGCTGCGGCAGCGGCCAGCCCGGCCTGGGGCTCCTTCGGGGAGCGTTGACCCCGAGAGCTGGCGGCGGCGGCGGCGGCGGCGGCGCGCGTGCCCGCTGCGGCCGGTTGGTCAGTGGTCGTCGCTCCCAGTGCTGCGACGGACGCGGCCGCCGGTCGGCGACAGCATGGGCTCTGCAGCGGGCAGCGCGCGCCGCCTCCTGGCGCTGGTCCTCGTCAGGTGAGGGGCCACCGGCCGTCTGAGCCCTGTCGCCGTCCCCCGTCCCGCCGGGATCTCATCCAGTCCGATGTTGTGATGTGAGCCGCTCAATGTTCACCCCGTGCAGGTCTCTACCCGGCTAAGCGGATGTCCTCCGCCCCTGTGCGGTTTTGTTCCGGTTATGTTAACGGTCCAGTGGCCTCGCAGATGCAGGTCCTTACTCCGTACAAAAGTAAATGAAACAGTACTTGTCATCATTCCTGGGCCGTGCAGCCTGACTTTACATGGCGTCGGCTGATCCTAATTAATCGTGCACAGTATCCCAGTCGCGAATGGGGAATGTAACAATGCCGAAGCCCATCTTGTTCTTGGCGATTCAACATAAGTCGCGTTGCAAACGATAAATTCGGCTGCTGTCTCTGCGGCAATTGCGGGATATGTTGTGTATGTGATGTGTTGTAACCTATGCGTGCTGCATGATTAAGTCGTCCGTAAAGGATGCTACACGAACGAAAACGCACCAAGACCTGTGGTGAACACTGGCGCATAAATATTATGTCCTTTCCCATGAGTGCCTGGGCGAAGTGTCCTCGAAACCGTCGGTGATCAGTGGCGGGTTAGCTGAATACCCAGGATCGCACTGTTCGGATCCAGTGTCTTGAATCGCTGTGCAGGTATCTCCTGGATGACGTACGGGCAGCGTCGACTAGCTCGAAAGGCCGGTTGTCTCTATCAACCCGAACTAGACCGGCAGATTAAACGAAACCGGTCTGCGTCTGTAGAACAGTCAGCGGACCCTTTCAACTGACTCAGCTGCAGACGTTTCCAGATTGTCGGGATTTTCGGGTGACACATTTTTTTATTAAAAGGTGTTTTGACATCAGGCACAATAGCCCACGTGAACAATAGGAATTAAACTAGCTCAGCTGATACGTGGTAGACTACGGCATCTTTCGGATCCATGCACGTTCGTGTGGATATGCGAATCGAAAAGCTCCCTTTTTGGTATACGGAAGAGATAAAATTCATCCACTTTGTTCATATTTTCCTTCGTTTATGCAGACCGAGCATGGCATGATCACGTTTATGTTTACGCTGCTGCTTGTTTTCAGCTCATTCCTCTTCGATTGCACCGCCTCTTACCGCTACGAAATGAGAAGAAAAGTGGCTGATGAATCCACCAAGTCGTCGGGGCTTCCCAGTGCAAACATAGAGGAATATCGGCGCCACGCAGGCTGTAAGCTCACAACTCCTAGAGCCAAAGCACTCAGTGCTGCTCGTAGCAAAATGTTCCGGAAGTGCGAACCATTTACTTTCGGAAGGCCGCCGTCTACCGGCAGACCTTGTCTTCCGTCAGATTTGGTGTGCGAGGGGTTGATCAACCATCCGGTTGGAGCGGTTTGGCAGGTTCAAGTATGTGACGCGAACAGTGACGACACGTTCCTCTGTTGTGTGAAACCATGCGCCTGGGACCAGTCGAAACTGATAAGCCGAGAAAAATACCTTCTGCAGGCCTGATTTACGACTCCATGGTTTATTTTGTGCCACAGCCGCAGCAGTAATGATTTAAAATATCTTTCATGGTGCTGGTCGGACATACGAAGAAAATGAAAGAAGGATGTTTATTGAAACATGCAATAGGATAGTCATTGCGGACGTGTATTATGCACACGTGCAAATAATTCGCCGGAATTTTCAAGCCACCCCAAACCATTCCCAATATATCCAAAACGCTGTGATTTGCTTCCCGCTGAAGCCCTTCAAGACCGTTATCTCCCTTCCGACGCTGCCCATGACACGGCATCTGGTGTGGTGAGCCCCTCCCCGTTCCATTGTCTGCGTGCTCGCCAGGCATTACAAATAGACCTCCCTCAAACAAAACTCCATCAGAGAGATGCTCTGTTCCGCTCTCGTGTGAGCCCACGCTGGGTTGTTGCTGCGCAGAACCGGTACCTCCGGCGGCATTGTGTCGATGAACCTTGGCAGTGGCCTTTGTTCTTTTTACCACCGCCAGCATCTCTTTCTCGAGCGCTGGAAAACGTGGGATTGGCATGTGCTTGCCCGAGAATGTGATCGCGTAATTCATCGAGAATGAATGAGCATCGCCTGTGCTTCTTACCGCCAATGTTCTATTTTCGTGCTGATCGACAGTATCTGCCAATATCTGCATTCCATCGTCACTCATTAATTGGACTGGGCACGTGGGACGGGATGTTTTTCCTTGTCTGACCTCTGCGCAGCCGAAGCTCGGGTGGTCTGCAAACAGACGGGGGGGGTATGGATGAGGAGTAGAGCCACCTCCGAAGAGGCTCACATGACATAAAAAACGCTGCTAGTTTTATGAGCCTTAAAAGCCTCAGATAAAACGCATTCTCGGACAAAACGCAAAAACGCACCTCCGGCCTCGGCAGCGGTCCAGTCGGCTACCCTGCCCGTCGCCGTCCGCCGCGCCCGCCGGCCGTCCTTCAAGGAGTCGCCCCGGGGCCGTTGTGCAGTTGTGTAACCGGCCCGGCCGCCGCGGCCGCAGCCGGCGCCGCAGCCGGCACCGCCCCCTCCGGCGGCCGGCCGCCGCCGCGGTTCGGTGCCGGCAGCGGCAGGCTCTGCCGCCGCCGCTGAGCGGGCCAGCGCAGCCGTACACGGCGACTGATTGCATTCCATTGAGAGTAGGTAGGGCAGGGGTAAAAATCACTTTTCTCGAGCATTGCATGACAAACTAAGGTAGAGATCAGTTTTGTTAGGTTTCAGAGCCCAGGATATTGTGTCGCCAATCGGAAATATCTACTTGACACCTTAAAAATTAGGGGGACAAATCGCCACTTCAGGAAAATTGTTGGGAACATGCTCCCCGCAGTCTCCGTAGCGATTACACCCATGTGGTGGGGAGAGCTGGGCGTCCGCCGCCTTCGATGCTGGTCAGGCCGGCTGGTCGTCGGTCGGTGTTGCGACGGGCGCGCGGCGAGGCCGCTTCCTGAACGGCTTCAAACATCCTACGACTTCATCTGTCGGGAACCGCGAAAGCAAAAGAGAGAGGAGAAGAGCGTCGAGAAGTTCACGGAAGAGCTGCAAGGCTTTTCCGTGGATGATGTCACGTGCAGAAATGTGTCGGGCTTTCGTGCAGGTCAAGCCCTTTAATGGACCATTTCGGTTCAATGCACCGGGAACGGTGCCGAGCCGCCTATCTATTTGTTATGTACTAGCTGTAATGTTAGATTTACTGCGCTAGAGGACGTCCTGGAGAAAGGGCTGTGGCTACTGCAGTATCAACAAATGCACTCCCTTATTTTCCTTTTGTTTTCCCAGCAAAAACGCAGCTAAGATTGTGTTATGGCACTGGTCATTCTTGACTGTTGAATGTCCAGCCTTGCACTATTCAGTCGAAGTCACTAGCCAGTGTTAAATGCACCACCCGATGTTTATTCTGCCGCAGCGTCAACCGCCCACCTCTCGGCCGGCGAGCCGCTACCGTACGCCCTTCTCGAGAAGGACAGCGACACGCCCCAGAGCTCAGGGACCGCCACCGAGGCACCGCCGGAGCCCACCAAGGAGGAGCACAACGACAAGCCCCAGGGCTCAGGGGCCGCCACAGAGACCCCGCCGGAGCGCTCCGAGGAGGACGAGGGTGGCGGCGGTCTGGAGGAGGGCAGCGGAGGCGGAGCGGACCGCGGGCTCTCCGAGAGTTCCGCTCCCGGCACCCGCCCCGCCGCCCAGCCCGGCCCGTGCCCGAGCTCGGGGTGTTCGTCCAGCCGCAGCCAGGTGAGGACTAGACTGCCGTCACGTCTCCTGACGTCACGACGACGTCAGGACGTGAAGGTCACGCGTCCAGATCGTCCAAAGTTCTCACGGCGGCGTGAGAAGTTGCGTTGAAAATCCGAAACGGAAGGGCCGCCGGCACACCGCTTTTCCCTAATGCATAAAAATGGACTTAGGCGGACACAGAAATTAGAGAAGAAATGCAAGCAGAACGTGGTAAAAGGTGTGTGGACGACCATCCTGATGCCTTCCTGGTCACAGGGAGGGAGCTGACCTCAGACGCGGCCAATTCCGGGCCGCTGCGCGCCCCGCCGCCGATTTGGGCGGTGGAGCCTGTCGGGATCGCGTTCCTCACGGTTAAGGGTCAGGACGGGGCAGCGACCGCGGTGACAGTCAGTCGCCCGTGAGAGTTACGGAGGATAATTGTCAGATGACATTCGGGTTCAAGGCCGGCTGTCGGGCGGGCCGTGCGGCTGTCGGGCTCGTGAGGAAGCGTCACTGAAAATCGACATCGGAGGACTTTGCGGACAGTGGAGTGGTGCTCTGCCGAGCAGGTTTACCGCATTTTGTCAGGTTTATCGCGTCACCGTGTTCTCTAAGGGAAATGCGACTCGTTCTTCCAATCTGCGTTGTCCTTGTGCGTTGCGTTGAGTTTGAGTTCAAACGCAGCGTTCATGGGTGCGTTTGAAATCGTGTTTGCTCCGTGTGTTTCTGAGACGTAACTGGGGTTCACGTGATGCAAAACGAAAGGCTTGGATGACCGTTTCTGTGAGAACAACAATTTGCGGTTTCGATAAAAGTCATCTATGTCTGCACTGCCATAGATTTGTAGCGCTATAGCTCTTTTTTCAAAAGGCGATTTCTTTTAGGCGCCCAAATATCTTCCTCGCGTGGACTCAAATGGGATTCATCCCATGATTAATTTTTGTTGCTGGAATAAACTGACGTTCAGCATGAAAGTGAATTGTCCCTCCATGTATTCTAGTCTGCTTTGTACAAGTAATTGTAATTTGGGCTCTTGAGGGAAATGGCCCTTGGAAAAAAGAACTATAACTGTGATAAAAACATTAAATGTCTTATGTCCTGCATCCCCGCTGCAGTAGTGGTCTGAGCTCGAGCATGGTCAACTGTCACGTAGTAACTAGTGAGGAGACTGGACTGGTGTTGACCGTACTACGCAGGTCCTGTTCAGATTGCTGATCGAGACGTTCTTCACAGCTAGCTCTGTCTGGGCCGTGATGTTTTGTTATGAACAATCTTGTCAGTTAAAAAGGTAAGAACGTTGTCAATGATCACCCCTTAAGTGACGACATAGTGCCAATGATTATTTTCCTCAGGTTTAGTTAATATTAATGTCTTCAGACTGCTGAATAAAATGCTTGCTGAAAAAAATGTTTCAACCTATATTGCTAGGAGACCCCTGGTTTTTAAACTAGCGTTTTTCTTAGAGTAGTCCGAAGAACATAAATGTCAACAATCACCCCGTATGGTCTGTTGTTTAGTGTAAGCGTTATCTCTGAAAATGCTCGGACCGTTCTGTTCGGACCGTTGACAATGCCGACTGTCGGGCAGTGATGCCGGAGATCTCCCGAATGTACAACCCGCCCGTCTGCCGGGCTCCGGACGGCGCCAGGGGCGTCTGCCACCCCTCCTTCAGCTGCCACCTGAGGGGCGGCACATACGACAGCGTCTGCGCCGAGGACAAAGGGCGTCTGCTGCGTGTGTGAGTATGCTGACCGTACCGCTGCGCATGGAAAGGCTGGCCGCTTCATGTAAGATGAAACCCATTTTTCGATAAACGCTCTTGCGTGCACACTAGTCTGTAGCTTAATCGGGAAGGTGTCCGTCAAATTGTTGTGTTTTCGACTTTCGAAGATTTTCAGTTGCATTCGCAGACTGGCAAGATTAGCAGCGATTCAGCGGCAGATTTAAGTCCGGTTCGCATGGTCATTCGGGTACCCGGTCACCGACCGCCGGGGAAGAGTTGAACAAGCATCCGGCATGGCAACAAGGTTGCCGGCGGCTGGCGACCGTGGTTTCGCTCAACATTACTTAACATTCCTAAGCATTATCTTGTTCTGCGTGGACAGTATTATTGTAGGGTGATGGGTTCCAAGCCGAAACTAGCGCCAACTGTTTCGCTGAGATCGCTGAGGCCGTTGAGGAGGCAACGCTCCATCGCAGCCTACAATGCGGGAATGACGTTTACATCAGCTTGAATTTTTGGGGCTAGGTCCACTTGGCAATTGCTTCTGTAAAAGGTAACTGATCATTTATGTCTATATAGGAATTCATCTCGCATTTTGTTTGCGCCTTCACCTGACAGGAGTGGGTCGGTGCGCAGAACGATTTCACTCCTTGAGTTGTTTTTAGGAATCACGTTCGTACAGGATGGATGGCTGGTATTTTAGACGAAATTTATCGGCGCTTCTTAGTTTAGAGGTGGAGCAATCCACGTCATTCTCTTGTGGAAATGGCGTTTCTCTCGTTCGCAAAACCTCCACTTATCCAAAATGTACTGCAAATTGCAGTCGCACAAAAGCTACTTCAAACTGGGTCTAAAAAATGCATTTACTCCTGAGTTTTGACCAATGCTTTATCTATACATAATCACGTGCGCTGATTTTACATTTACTAGTGTTACTAGCGCTATGCATGATGTATGTATTTATGTAAGATTAATACTAATTCATAGTTAAGTTATAGTGGCCAACCATGTGTTTCCCGCGATCAATCACTGGACGCAACCAGAAAGTCTAACGACGCTAAACTTTCCACCGGTTACCGGCCCGGTTCACCATGCGACCGTCACTGGTCGACGGAAAATTAACAATGTTTTCATAACTTGTATAATGGTGGCTTCAATGTTGCTATGTGAACCGGACTGAAATCTGACGAGATGGGATGAAGGCAGTTAATCGGCTGCCGCGATAACACGTGACGGTAAAAACTTCATACATTAAAGCATTCAGCGCGCCGACACAATGAATAATGGTGCCTCTGATAAACGACTGCTGGTTCCGACGGTCTCCTCCGAGACCTTCGTTCTAAGGTGCTATTGTGGCGCCGGCGAGCTCGTTATCGCGCGGACGTCCACCCTTTTCCTATGCACACGCCGGCCCGGGCGGACCCGTGAGACTCTATGCGACCGCAGAGAAACCTGGTCTGCCCGGGAACAAGGTATGCATATCGCGGCCCATAGCCGGGCTGGTGACCCTCGCGCGGTGGGCGAGGCGGACTGCTGTTTATACGGCTCGATCGTGGCAGTAACGGGACGGGCCGGCCGGCGTTCGGAGGCCCTTCTGAGGCCGGGCCGCCACAGGTGCGGCCAAAGTGGCCTGTCCACCAGATGAAGCATGATGAAAGGTAATTGGAAAAGATGAGATTGAACGTAGGGCGATGGAGATGAGTCTTCCTGTGGTTGAAGTCGTGTTTTACGGCCCGCGGTTACATCCAGACGTTACGGTGTAGTTCGCTCAGCATAGCTCAATTTAAATTTAGTCCAGAAGAATAGTGCGTCGCAGACGAGCCAGTTTACATCGTTTTTTTTTTTGTTCATCACAATATCAGCGGCAATCTGTTATTAAGTTATCGGGTCAAAGCTGGTATCCGTTTAGTGAGCGACAAAATCAACGACTTCGGCGACGACCCATACAATGAGTCATATCTCCTCCAGTATGCACCCACATACTCAGTTCCTCAGGTGACAGGTCTCGTCATGCCCTTTTTTTAATAAAATATTGGCTTTTTCCAGCGTTGGCCAAATTGTAAGATGAAAGGCAAATTTGAAACATTCGGTTCCCACTCATTTCCAAGCAATTTAATTGTCAATCATCATTCATGGCTTGGAAGACCTACATTTAAGAACAGCTTGTTATTATGTTTAATAGATCTGTCAGGGTCAGAGGCCGCTGCCAAGGGTCACCTTGGAATCTGCAGTACCTCCCTTGTCCCTTACTTGACAATGACGCCAGGTTCAAAGTTCGCCGGTGCTGCATCCTGCCCTGGGCCATGTCCAAACCTGTTTCAACGTCACCCTGATCTTGATAACGCCAGGCAGGAAACAGCCGAGCTTCACGGGACTCGTCCTCGGAGGCGGAGTCTGCGAGCGGCCATTACATTCTCATGACATGAATCCAAGTGGACCTTTGCCCTCTCAAGGACCTTTAGCCGTTGACCGTAACTTGAAAAGAATCGTCACCTACAAAAAAAGCAGGTGTGACTGTGGTTAGACCTGATCATTCGGCCGTTTTCAGGGACAACTGACGGACACATTCGTCTTCGCAGATGCCGTCGTTGAAGTCGACGCAGATGCCATTTCAAACTATGCTCACATTAATAGTTGCACGGTAGCCTAGGATGTATGTTCGACGGCTGTTACTAGACCAAAATGGCGTTTGGTGTAAAACAGACATATTCCGTAAGGTCCAGAACTATTCAGGCATCAGCCGAAAGCCATCAGAACCCTGGTGAAGAGCGCTCCAGGCTAGGCTGTTACCTAGTGGAAGAGCATATCACTCCACAGTGAGCATACAACTTCACTGTGACGCTTCTGCTTGTCTGAGAGATTTAAATGCGGCCCAGACAGACAAAAATGTGTTCTTAACTCCGCGGCGTTTGTTCCAGCGAAAGCAACAACGGCCAGTTGGTGCATCTAATTTTCCAGAAAACAGTCTCAACTCAAATGCCTCCTCCCCCCAAAAAAACGTTCATCTGTCAAGAATTTAAATGATTGGATGTTTCACTGCAACGACGACCCATCGCGTTTTTAAAAATCCCCCTCATATTTGTACGTAATATTTTGTATCACGCCAGGGATTGTTTGGGTCATTATAATAGTGTTTCCCTGGCTGACCAAGTGGACACTTTGTTGCAGTCAAACACAGCTGCAACATAGAGACGACGGAGCGGCTTACCTACTACAGAAACCCCCGCTATCCCAAGGAAGACGTCGGTAATCTGCTGTGCAACTACAAGATATCGATCGGACCGGGAATATGCGGTCTGCGGTGAGGACATACGGATGGATCGGTTATCCGAAACAGACACCGACCATTGTCTATTTCTGCGATGCGATTTCAGCCATGCTTGAGGTGGTGCAACTGGGGTGAACGCACGCAGGAATGACGCACAGGACTCAGACGAATGTGAACAACGATGGCCTCTTGCGCCCCTGCCTCGTGTGGACGGACCATGCCATGTTCCAAGTCATTCACGATCGTCACATCATTGCAGGCTGGACTTCCTAAACTACAGCACTCCCCTGCTGGCGCGCTGCATCGACTCACAGCTGAGCCTTCTGGTGGGGAAGGCGGAGAGGTCGGTGCCCTTTTGTGGCATCCTGAAGGGATACTCTGGTGAGTGGTTACATTTACGCAGCTTGCTATTACTGTCGGAAAGGCAGCCGTGACCGTTTCAGCCGGGCATTACCAATACTGAGGGACAACGACACCTTTAGGCAGATACCGCAGCGACTTTCTCAAGCGCCTTCAGTGTGTCAGCGCCAGTCTGAAGCCAATGTGCCGCCCTCGGCGCATCTGCCTTCGCCTGTGCCATATGCGCGCACAGTACGGTTCCCCCTGCCCTCGCGCTGCCTGCTGGGTCTGAATGATCTGGTCTGATCCGGTTACGCTGAACCTGCCGACAGCCACGATACCGGTCACGGAGAAGGACGGCCCCGTCATCATCAACCACGTGCTGGGCGGCGACGCGCCGTACCTCTTCAACATCCGGACCACGCAGATCCGCTGCTCGTCCGTGCCCCACACCGGGAGTGAGATGTTTCTCGTTGATGTCTCTTGGCTGAAGTCTCGTTCTGATAAAGAAAGGTGTCCATGCGATGCTTTGCTGAATTCTGGTCGATATCGCTTCATTCGGCGTTCTGTTTTTATTCACGCTGACGGTGTTTACGTCTCATTATATACAAATAATACGATGTAGAATACTATATTTATAAATATGGTATTCAAATGCTATGGAATATGCATCACATATACCAAACATCATTTAGTCCTTCACGCTTCGTTGAGAGATTCAGTAGGCCCTCTGAATAAGGTTGCGTGAGTTCTGGGGAGCTCGACGACCGCTGTGAGGCTGCCATCGCATTGCAGTCTCACTGCCTTTGTGTGATCCTATGGACCCTGCGCGTGACCTTGAGCGTGAAGGAGCTCTGTTTGACCCTTGTGACCTCTATGTGGGTGGAAAAGCCTCAGTCTGAACCCGAAGTTCCCTATTTGTGGCTGTGCTTGTGTGTGAAAAGTAACTGGAAGGCCTGCCGGCACCTGTGTAGGGCGCAATTATGCCTCCGCATAAATTCGAAGGCATCTGCCCGAGTACGAAGGCCTTTGCGTCAACGTGGGGCATTCATGTGAATCTGAAGGCCTTTTCGTTAATGGGAAGGCTTTTGCGTGGTGGTTACACACCTGTGTCAGTAAGACACCGTCTGAGTGAGCACGTCTTCGCTCTGGCCAATCGCTGTCGTCTGCGTCAGTGTGACGCGGTATTTGTCAGTGTGACGTTGTCAGTGAGCGCGACACCGTCAGTGTCAGTGTGACGCGGCCTGTGTGAATGTAAAGCCGTCTGTGTGAGTGTGACGCCGTCTGTCAGTGTGACGCCGAATGTGTCAGTGTGACGCCGTCCGTGCCAGTGTGAATTCGTCTTTGCCAGTGTGACATCGTCTGCATCAGTGTGACGCTGTCTACGTGAGTATGTGATTACGTGAGTGTGACGCCGTCCGTGTCAGTGTGACGTCTGTGTGAGCGTGCCGGTGCCGGTTCCCCTCAGGCATGAGCAGCTCGGTCTGCGGCCGCCGGAACGTGGGCCGGGTGCAGCACAAGCGGTCGGCGGCGGCGCGGCCGCGGCGCCAGACAGCCGGCCGCGCGCCGGAGCCGCCGGAGGCGCAGGGCTACACGATCGACTCGATGGACGTCGTCACGCCGTGGCTCAGTTTTCCCTACGACTTCCTGCGGGGATTTAGTGAGTCGCTGCGTTCGGAGTCCGGGGATCACCTCAGGAGCGCCAGGTGGAGGGCTGTGTGGGCCGGGGAAGTGGTTGACGGGGTATGCTGGACGGCAGCATCTTTGCTCTATGACGTTTGGTCAAGCTTACTTACTTAGCTTACTAAGCTTAATGAGCTTGGTTACGACATGCTTCTGTGCGTAGCCAAAACGTTTGCTATCAAAACGATAATCCATAGTATGTCACTAAAAGCGCCATAACGTTTTCAATGACAAGGCATGCTTTTATGTCCCTCTGACGCGACATGGTACTCTTACCAACCGTAAAAAACTTAAATGCTCCGAGCTTCAGGCACTGCAAAGCAATCCGTACCCGCTGCGAAGTAACCCCAAAAATGCGCAGAGCTCGCAGTGTTCATCGCTGTCATGTGCCACACATGTGCCACTCGAGCTGGCACACGGCGCCCATTCCTCAGTTGTGGAGGACAAGTTCACGCCTC
This sequence comes from Capitulum mitella, assembly GCA_030062745.1. NCBI lineage: Eukaryota > Metazoa > Arthropoda > Thecostraca > Pollicipedomorpha > Pollicipedidae > Capitulum > Capitulum mitella. The sequence continues at coordinate 21,044,315 of CP099850.1, read as the reverse complement.
CCAAAAAGCTATCGACGCGCATCCTGGGCGGCTCCGAGGTGGAGGTCAACGAGTGGCCGTGGCAGGTGGCGCTGCTCAAGCGGAAGAACCTGACGACCCGCTCCATCAGCTTCTTCTGCGGCGGCGTGCTCATCAGCGACGAATACGTGTTGACGGCGGCCCACTGCGTCACCGGGTGAGTATGCTGGCGGCCGGCCGACGGTGAAGCGGTGAACTGGTCGACAGTGAACCGGTGAGCTGGTCGACGGTGAACCGAGGGTGGACGGGAAGCGTGGCCTAGCGGCGCCATCGCGTTCATTCGGATGCGGAAGGCCATGGCTCTAGTCTGACCAGCTGTGTGATTTTGCACGTCACGCGACAACCGGTTTGAAAGGTCCACACGAAATAATCCTGACAGTCGAAGGCGATGATAATCTCCCTCCCGTTTTCCCCGGCGTAACTCGCGGACCGATGGCACAGCTGGACCACGAGACTCCGGACCACGAGACTCCGGACCGGCGGACTCCAGACCGGGACAGTCTCTGGACTGAGACCGAGAGCCTGGGAGGCTCCGGACCGAGACCGAGACACCGAGATACTCCGGATCGAGGGGCTGCAGATCGAGCGAGATGCAGGATCGGCAGATTCTGGACCGAGACAGACTCTGGACTGAAACCGAGAAACTTAGAGACTCTGGACCGAGACCAAAGCACCCAAATGCCGAGAGACTGTGGACCGAGAGACACCCTGGACTGAGATTGAGAGACTCTGGCCCAAACCTGTCGCAGCAGTTGCGGCCTCAGATGCCTGAAAAAAGCGGTGGCCTCGGCTCTGACATCCTTCTGATAGAACCCACCAAAGTGTGATGGATTATGGTCCGGATTTGTACTTTTTGCAATGTTTTGTGCCTGTAAATCGTCAATCATGACATGGGCTCTGTCTTCCGAGCAAGAAACATAGGTGGCATGCGGTTTTGTACCAGCGAATAGCAATTTGCCGCGATTTTCACCATAGCATCATTGTTTGGAAATCGACGAACAGGTATTCTGGGAATAGCATCACTCTCGCCATTTCGTATTTCTGTGGTCATCCATACCTGCATGCACATTGCAATGAACAGTAGCGTCTCTTACAGTCAGCCAGGGCATAAGAGTAGCATCATCACTATTAACTGGTTTTTTCCATTTCAGCAGTCAGCCTTATGCTTATGGCTCCGACCATACCGATTAACTGAGATCCAGACGATTACGTACGTTACGTCCGTCACAAACGGATTGTTTTCGAATCGCTTGACGCGGCTGCGACCCACCAAAACAATCCAAATTTTGGGTTGCAGATTCAAGAGCTTCGTCCACACGGACGTTCGGAGGCACATCATCGTCAGCATCGGCGACCACGATCTGCGCACTCTGAAGGACACCAAGGCTGTGTTTAAGGGGGTGCGCGATATCGTCGTGCACCATTTATGGGACAAAGTGCGCAACATCAACGACATCGCCCTGATCCGGCTGAGCTCGCCAGTGACCTTCTCCGGCTCCATCTTACCCGCCTGTCTGCCCACGAGCAATCGGTGAGAAGTGTGTCAGACCCCGTCTGTCTGCCCAGGAGAAATCGGTGAGAACTGTGACCGCGCCTGTCTGTCCAGGAACAGCCGGTGCGAACTGTGTCGTCCACTGCTTCAGTGGGTGAGAGGTATCCCACCTGCTTGTCGAATGGGTTGTGGGTTATGGGAATTATGCCGTGGGTTATGGGAATGGATTAGAAATATCCTCAGCAGGGCCATCAGGCCTAAGTGTCGTCAGCTGGGCGTAGGCTCAGCGCCTCGTTTCTCATGGGCGTCTGCACTGCGCTCACGTTACGTACAGCTTCCAGTGTGAAAGGATCAGATCACAAGGTCCGCCGCCGGGAACGTCGGAAATCTGGAAAAGGAAGGAAATCTGGGACAAGGGAAACGTCTTATAGTACAAACAATACGTATCATCACTTGACGATGACAGGAATGAGGCACATGTGCTTATTTGTTACGACTGTCTCCGCTGTTCGACCCTTTCTTATTCGATGGTGTTCTGTACATTGTCACATGATTTCTGTCTTTTGAAGACCTGTGTTTTGGAAGTCCGTTTTGATCTCCGAACTTCGCAGCGGCCACTACCACGTCGCCCCCCTCAGGTCCATGGCGGACGAGGAGATCGTCGTGACCGGCTGGGGGGTGGTCTCCTTCAACGGCTCGAAGGCGGGCTCCGTGTCGCCCGTGCTGAAGGGCGTCACGGTCAGCGGCGTCGCTCAGGAGCTCTGCGACAAGCAGTGGAAGAAGTTCGACAACCCGCGCACCATCTATCCCGAGTTCCAGCCGGTCGACGAGCGGAAGGTCTGCGTCGGCACGAGGCCCGGCGCCGCCTGCTTCGTGAGTGCAGCGGAACAGGAGGTGCCGCCGCTGGACAATCCTGATTCTTCGTGGTGTTGGACCGTAATCAGGGCTGAGATAAGGTGCGCTTTTGGCAGGGGCTGGACAGGATCTCGTTGCATTGGTTTATTATTATCTCCTCTGCAGCACTGGGAAGCTTATTGCGGCATACCATAAATTCATTCAGTTATTGTTTCGGGACTACAGCTGTAAGCAGTACCGAGCAAATTTTACACTTTCCTGGATCGCCAGTTTTATTAGGATTTCGAAAGGTCGTCCTGAGTCATTGAGCCTGAAACCACGTGAGATGGTTGATTCTTCGTGGGGCATATTCTCAGAGTTTTTCTTGCAGTCTTAATATGCTATTTCAAAGTTTTTCCCTAATTCTTACATGTACTGCATCTTACGAAAAGGTACGCCGCGTCGTTGAGCGGTGCAGTCCTCTGTCGTCCCGACCTTAATTTCCGGACCAGCACGGTCGGCCGCGGACACACTGACCGGCCGAGCGGTCTGCTTCGGCTCGGCGCCGTACGTCACCGCGCTGAGGCAGCGGGACGCCTCCAGACCGTCCTGACCGTCACCAGCGTTCCGCGGCGCGCACGCGGCGTTGCTGCCCCAGCGCCGGCGGCCGCCACGGCGCTGGGGCGGCGTCATACGTCCCACACCGTACAGGAGCGTCGCCGGCGTGCCGACTGGCAGACGTGCAGAAAACGGCCTACCCATCTACCAGTGGTCGACAGAGTAGGGGCGTTTGAAACGCAGCTTTTGACAGGCTGAGGGTTTTCAGGATTTGACAATTATCAACGGTTACAGCGAATATCATCATGCGAAATTACGTCCGAAATCAAGGCCTTATTATTAAGGTTCAGTGGTATACCAGCACTTAATACTAACTATTCGTACCAACGACGACATTCTCTCCATCTCGTGCTGGTCCCTGGAAGACCCGCCACAAAACCCTTTCCTTTTTGTCAGCTCTTTTAACACGAGCATTTGGCTGCCGGCGTCCAACTACTGTCATATTTGTGACAACGGTTGTGACAGGCCGTGTCGTGACTTTTGTAACAGACTTCGCCGAGGCAGTGTTGGTTTGTGGCAGCGTGGCATTTTTTGCACCTCTGTGCCGACAGGGCGACAGCGGTGGCCCGGCCTGCCATCTGGGGAAGGACGGCCGCTACACGGCCATCGGCGTCACCAGCTACGGCCCACCGGTCTGCAAGATTGGCGGCCTGCCCACCATCTACACCAGCCTGGCGCACTACATGTACTGGATCCGGCTCAACGTGCTGCACCTCTTCTCTACCAGCAGATGAATATGGCGTCCGCATCTCTAGCCGAAATACAACTCGATTTGGTAATCGCGTTTGATTTAAGTCTGGTGTGGTGGGGAGAGGTTCAACGCTTGATGTATCTTCTTTGATCTCCTGAAGTTAGCGACGATACCCGGCGCGACAGGGAACCTCTGAAGAACTCGACGTACAGACATCAAAAGCCGCTCAAAAGAAAAATAATATGGAGAAGCGTTGGAAGCGATTAATTTTTTAGGTCATCGTTGGCCTTCTCAGGTCAGAATGTTCGGCACCTATTTCCGCACTGACCTTATAAGCAATTCCCTGCAAACACTTCGCATGATTTTTTTATATTTTTCGCTTTGTTTTGTCTTCTTTTTGCAAGTTTTTTGTGTGAGGTACACGTAACCTTGCCTTTGCCAGTATTCGTGTAAGCAAGTTCCGTAATAAGCTGGCGTTATCCCAAGACCTTCATCTCAGTTCACGTAACCAGTGGGAAAAGTCAAACCATGATAAAGAGCTGAATTTCAACCCCAACCAGCACCTCTGCGTTCTACAAAGGCTTCTGTCTGAGTGCTGTTTGACGTTTGTCGCGTTGAAACGTTCATCTTTCGCTGATGATATAGTCGATAACTTGACTGAAGCCCCTTAAAGGCTATCTGTGGCGCCATTGTCTAAAGGAAATTCCTCAGTCGCATAAGGTTTCTGGATTACATGGGTCCTAACTGTAGACCCAATGGCATGAAGCTTAAATTTGCGTCGTAAAAAACTGAGGACTACTGTAGACATCTGAAGCTCGGGAGGGATCTTGGTGACGAAAATAGCGCATGGTGAACATGAAGAGGTCTCTGTGACCTTCAGTTCCTCTGACCTGCTTAACCTAACGACTTCCTGATAAAACTACTTCCTCTGGAATAGGCTTCTGCCATCGATCAGCGACTGGCAAGATCCCTAGCGGTCGTTGCTGGAAGTATAGCTTCACCTACTGCTAGTAGATGGTACACTCATAATCCAGGCTGCAATGCCGCTGGGACTGTAGAAGGTTCAAACAAGGCTTGGGACCGGAGGAATTGGAGCATGCCGCCACTTTTCGATGTCGTTACATTCGATACGCATGTTTTTTTCCTGGTGACTGCTAGATAGAAAGAAGTCCCTCAAAACTGAGACGTGGTTCCTGTTCTCGGCCTCTAACGCTTTTAAAGTGAGAATTACCTAAGTTGTCGAGCGTATCTACTCATCATTCCGTCCTCGTAAAGCCGGATCTGCATCGCAAAAACCCGTTCTTCGCGGCACTCCGCAAATGTGCCATTCAAACCACGTTTTAATCCCATAATTCCAAGTGCTCATAGCTAATCGGAGGAGATCGATCCGTATCACCAACCACCCAACCAAATGTACTGTTCGTGCTCGTCGCGCTCTTGGTCCTGTCTCCCACGCGATAGCCGACCTCGCATCACTTTTCTCCGTTAACCAGCTGTAGTCCCAGCATCATACATACCTCATTCGCCCCCGTGAGAAAGCCTGGTTAAAGTCCTGTACCGGTGCCACCAATACGCAGTGAAGAAATTATTGAGCAAATTTAGATCACATGCCCCACGTTCCGTGCGTATTTTACTCAGTTACAGCGATACGTTTCAACATCAGACATCGGTTTCAGCGAAAATCCTCCAGCACTTGGACGTTTCCAAAAATGTCTTTCTCTTGCAATGCCCCGTCTGTGTAAGACGTCGTATGCTCGCGACCGGTGGACATGAACACTTTGAGGCGGTGTAGTGTAGTGGTTACCGTGCACGTCGTGTGGCCGAAAGGTTCCCGGTTCGAGTCCGGGTAATGGCGGCATTTCGCCGTCCCTCTCGTCAACCGGCGAGAGAGGCTGCGACACGAAATGGTCCTGGCAGTCGAGAACGTCGTTAAATAACCCAATAACCAACCGGCCATGAGCACTGCTGGAAGTACCGCCGCTCGTTAACCGAGGTGTACGAACTCCAGGAGACCACAGCCAGGCCGTGCAATGCTTAGAAACGACCAGACTAGCTCAACTGACGAGGTCATATCCCTTGGAAGAACAGGAATGGACGGCTGGGTCAGGGAGCAATCAGTGGCCGCGGAACGTCTTTAGAGTTGCGGTGGCAAAAAAGACTGCAATTTTCTTTTTTGCTCGGGCATCGGGCAGCGGCCTAATAATCCCATTTCCCGACTTATTCCGTCATCCATGCCAGGGGAAGGCTTAGTTAGGCTGCGAAAAGCTGGGCGCAAACTCGCATTCAACAGAGAGAGCTCGAAGCTCGTTGCAGCATCGGACCGTGATCAGACCTGCTGTCATGGCCGAATGTATGCCACTTTTGTGTCAGTGCTAACAGTCTCATTTGTTAGCATGTGCACAAAGATGTGCCTTACGGTCCTGACGGTTAAACAAACACAGTCGCATGGGAAATGTAAAACAAAAATGAAAGGGCTGGGTTGATAGACTTGGAGACAACTCTCCCGTGCAAAGGCATAATACTAATGTAAATAAATGCATTTGTACAGGAATACGGTGTCCGACCTTTTATCACACTTGTATCTGTATATATGAGTTCCCAGTTATTTTATTGGCGTAGTGGCAAAACGTTCTTCATGTAAATTCCTCTAACGGTATGCAATGACAATCCTCCCAATGGCCAGCTCAAATCAACCGGTGCTAAGTGCGCTGTTTACATCAATTACGGTAGAAGAGCAAAGCCATCAGTCCCTTTTGCTCCAAGTGCCTATTCGCGGACATCCATATACCCGCAGACACACATACATACGCCAAACGGAGCTGGACAGGAGTGCTGCTGCAGCCTGGCAGCCACCCAAGAGCACGTCTTCAATGGCTCTCTTGAGATCTCTGGTGACCGACGTTTATGTATTTAGCAGGCACCGAGCATCGGACAACACAAACGCTGGCCAGCGAGGCTCAAACAGACGAGCTCCTCAGACAGGGATGAAGCTAGGGAGCCTTTGTCTGCGCGTCAAGCAAAGAAAAGACGAGCATCCTCGGCTGTTGGTTGGTCTCTCGCTCGTCGTACCTAGGCTTGCGTCCTTGTCTGACTGATTTTCCGGGGCCGTTAATGGACTACAGCGGCCAATAGTCCTCAGTCCCAGAGCCCTGAAATGATCATGTGCTGGTCAAAAGAGCTATCACCACCACAAGACCAAATCATTTCCGGTTGTCAGTTCGTTGTCTAGCTGAACAGGATCACCGTATGCGCTCAGATTCGCAAATAGTTCGAGCTTGATGGCGGATACTGTCTTGAGATAGAGCGTGGAAGCAAAAGCGGGCGAGTAGAACGTTTTTTTTAGCCGACTGATGTTCGATCCCTACAGATCGCCTGATGACGCCTCACATCACAGCAAAAGAGTGTACTACATTGTTGTTGTTTCCAACGTCTTCGCACATGGGCGTGGTTTTGTGTACTTTTGTGGATCTTTTGGCACCCCCAGTATTATTAAGGCACCAACAAAGATTTCCTTTTAATCCGATTTGTGGCTCTTTGAGGCGGGCACCCACAATGATTTTGAGTCCCCAAAATAATGCATGGGTGGGCACCAGAATCCAGTTTGCAAAGTTTCTTATCTTTCTTTGTCGGAGTTTCACGGCATTATCAGCCGGCAAACTGGGTTTTTGTGTCGATCTAGTTTCAAAATTGGTCTTCGGTTATGGTGAGTGATAGTTCTTTTCCTGGGGTCAAGGTCAGGTCAATAAAAAGGTAAATGTCATTTCCAAGTATGATTACGCCCGTGGTGCCAAAAAATGATCATCGGTTATCAAGGACTAGAGTAGCGATTTTTTAAAAGCGTGTAATCGCTGTCTTTACTCACATCAGCAACAAAAAAAGAAATGTCCTAAGGCTGGTTCAAAGCCATCATGGAGTCATGTAAATTCAGCGATCCGCCTGATCCTGGACGGGTTACTAGCATTTCAAAGGCCAATATGTCAAGTCAAGCGTATGCCCAAACATTCCTGTGTAAAAAACGATACCATATCTCGTCATCGTTCTAAAGAAGAATAGCTCAGGCTTTGGAAAGCAGTCTGCAATCCCTCGAGTACGTCATAATTCGGCGTCCTGGCGTTACGTTGTTGCATTTTTGTGGAAGGAATAAGAGGTTATTTGCTGAAAATCGTAGACTCTGGATGCAAGCTATTCGCCGACAATCTACAAAAAAATACGGAGGTAGCTGCCGGCCCGTCCCCTCGTCAGGCGAAGATTAATAAGAAGCGCGTCTGCATATGGCAGCTGATTTCGCCTGGTGATGGTCGATAGTTGAGAGCATTTTCACAGTTATTGGGCGAGAAAGTAACATGGCTGTGTCGAACGCATCTATTTAACGGTAAATTGCTCTCAAAGCCCGTCCATCTCCACCGTTTTTCTGTGACTGACAACTGCGAGAACTTTGCGTCACATTGGAAAGTGACGGACAAAGTCTTATCCATTTTACGACGATATACGGCGCCGTCTCTTCATCGCATATTGCTGGCATTGTGGTGTAACGAAATGCAGTTGAATAAAACGTAAATAAACGGGGATTGCTCTCGGCTGCTGAACAGTTATGCCAGTTAGTTATGCTAGCTAGTTAATGATAGAAATGCTAAAATGCTGGGAAACATCTAATGTCTGAATGAAATGATCAAAGCCAATAGTAACTACGTGCGATAAAAAAAAAACGCGACGGCTTTGGCGATGTGGGTCACAGGAGTTGTTTGAGCAACTGAGAAGTGAATAGAGCTCTTATAAGGTGCTTGTGATGAATGTAAATGGCGGTGATTGGGACATGCTGCAGCTTTGTTTGTTTATTTTACTTCGCGGGAAACGTGCCCCAATAAAATCACGGAGATCAAAGGGGCTTTTTCGACTTCAGATCAAGTGCGCAGTAAGCAGATAATGCAGGTAATACCAGTAAGGACCTGTAACAGCGTCGTACAATCCACAAAAGATGAGCATTCGTCACGGGGAACGAGGAGCATTTGTGCTTTGTTTCCGAGATTTTGTGAGGCAGTGTAAGTACTTTCTCGGACGACAAAAGAAAGCCCTCTCCCCGGGGTTGACGGGTTGTGGAGCCACATGAGGCAATGTGCGGTGGTAAGTAGATGCATCAGGTTAGCATGATTCATGTAATGTAAGGGATTTTGATATAATTTTCGAAGTGCCAGTCTGACCGGCCTGGTGCTTGCTCAAGAGCCTTTAAAAGTTGATATAAAAGTTTTTATGCCAGGTTGAATAATCATCTTGCCGTGTAATTTATTATCAGAACAATGTGCTTTTATATAACGTCACGTGCTTGAGAATTGCTGACAAGCATTCCTGCAGCATTCCAAAAAGTCTGCTTTTGATCCTTGGAAAAACGACCAAAAAACATCAGCACTGCCGACGTCGGTTGCGCTGCGCGCCCGTTGCACTTTACGCCGCGCCGCAACAGCGCCCACCAACTTCTTTGTAATTTAACACTGCGTCCATGAGAGTTGCGCGAAAAAAGACACAGTAAAAATGTGTAAGTTTTCTCCAAGTTTGTTGCCGTGGTGTAGTACTCTTTCAGATGTCATCTGTTTGCCGTTGCCTCTGATAACTGCAAGCTATTTTTGGCAGCATTGATTTCCGTGCCCAAGTACAGATTACAAAACAAAACAAAAACGACAAAGACTCCTGGGCGACAAGACATTAGGAGATCAAACGAGAACTTCGAGGGCTCGGTATCATGATTGCTGGCAAATCGATCATCCCAACATGTTTGGAGGTTTGAGGAAATCGTGGTCTCGATAGCCTACGGAGCCGCAGGTTTTCGTCATGGCAATTGATGGCATATTGATGCGTTCACGAAACTGTTTCTGGTAGCCTTTGGTATGAATTATTTCCTTATGAAAATCATAAGTAAAAGTTAGCTCTTACTGCTAGTTTTACAGGCAGAGGAAAAGGCAGGATTTCGCCAAGGAGGCGGCCAGGACAAACATACCACCCCCCGCCCCCTCAAAAACAACTAAAAACTCTCCGCGTTTCGCCACTTTATTTCGGGTCCCAGAAATTGATATACATTCGTATTTTTGGTACGTAAGGCAGCGCTAAATTTTCAACCCCAAGGGACCATGGTCCCCTTGCCACCCATCCTTGGCTGCACCCTTGTCTCCAAGTAGGAGAGTTGCCGTGAACAAAGCTTCTACCGTCGATGAGTAATGTATAGCCATCCCCACGATTTCCCCGAAACGAAGCAATCACCGTTGCCGGGAGGTCCTGTGAGCGTGAGTTACCCCGCACTTGAGGGGCCGCACCGTAACGCGAGCCCGCACCCCCCCCCCCCCCTCGGGCGGCCGGGCCTGGTTTCCGGCGGCGCGCCCGAGTGCCTCACTCGGCGACGCTCGCACGTCGGCGGAACCGAACAGCGGGGCATTGTCGCGCGTCGCCGCAAAAACAGCGCACGTCGCGCGCGACGGAAGCGTCACGCGGCGCGCCTCGGCCGTCGGCGCCGCGACGCCGTCACAGGGCGTCATTGACAGCACCCAGCTGGACCGGTGCGGGGCCGGGGAGGGTGTGAGGCCCGGACACCGTCTGCAGCGGCAGACGCCGGGAGCAGCGGATCGGCGCGGCCGGCCGGACGGATTCGATCGAGACCGGGAGAGGGCCTCGCCGCCGTGGCCGTCCGGTCCGTTTTCGCGCGCCGAAACGCCTCGCGAGTTCGCAGTCAGATGTGTTCTGGCACGCACCTTGGTCGTTATGACCGGGTGTAGTCATTCAGGACATGGAGGAGATCCCGGGACGTTTTCGCGCCGCCCAGCCAAGTCGGGCCATAAGGAGCCGATCGTGCCTGATATTGTGATGGGCGGATGTCGGGTTTGGCGCTTTCTAAGCCTCCTCTAAAAGAGCTGCTGTTCCTTCATGCCGCAGACATGCGTTAGCTATAAATGACTCATAACGCCATCGCACTTTGAAACTAAACGTTCAAAAAGCCTCAAAGCAGTGTCAGTAAAAATATCTGGTAGAGTAAAAAGGAGTATGATCATCTTCCATCCGAGGCCTGAGAAAAATGTGGGATGCTCTGATAGTGATGTTATGATAATGGTATAATAACATAGAATGATGATAATGGTCTGATGAGGGTCGGACGGGCAACGTTTTTCATACTTGAATTCTTATCTTGGCATGTCTTATCATGCAAAACTGTGGTCTCAGCTAGAATGACAAAAATAAGCTAAATAAATCGAATGGAAAAGGAAAACTTAAAACACAGTAGCACAACATAGCTCGTAATGTTATAAACTTGTGGTGTTCCAGCCAGACATTCTCTGTGTCTTCATAAAGCGCCAGGAAGCGAATCAGGAGGAATGCATGCAATGAGGAAGTGCATCTCGGGCTTCGCTGACACTTTCTGAGACTCATCCTTCGCAATGCGGAACATCTCACCAGAAAGAATCTCAGCTCATGGCATCCGGAAGAAATTGGTTTAACAGACCAGGCGTTGAACATTCAAGTCACAAAGCTCTCGTCCTGATATCCTACTGGCTTAAATCGCCCGTTGGGAGAGATCAAATGAAATCTCCCAATCTTCCTCGGAGGCAGCACATCATGCGGAAATCAGAACCTCAGTGGAGAAACACGCTCAATATGTCGACAGTAAAAACACAACTCAGCAACCACCATCAGAAAAGCAACCGTGGCCATCCATCCACAAGCAAGATCGGGGATGTTTTATTTTATCCGATGCTGTTTTTCACAATTTAGCAACTTTCCAATGTGTACTCTGACAAGATCATGCCGAAAACTTCACTCGTACAACCACTGTCAGCACACTCAGCAGAGCGCCTACATCATATCCCCTTTAACTGCCATTTTTTACACCACGTGCACAATGCATGCCTTGGCTGACGTTCGTTTCAACTCAACTTCCTCGGCTTGCTCAGATATAATCATATTCTGCTCAGCCTTCCGGCTGGCCTGTTCACTACTTAATCGTCGTTGCCTACTGGCGCAACTTGAAGTCGCATGGCCTGTCCTAGTCAAACCTTCGCTGACACTGCTTGTCCGCACCTCATTTAATCTGACATAAACGCTCCGAGGTAGGGCTCTAAAAGGGGAGGCGAACCATATGGAGGCTTTAATGGACCTAGTTGATAGGCATTATGGGCTTCCATTCCTAGTTTATGTGACGAGGTATAAAGCAACAGATCTGGAATGTAAAATCATCCATACCTTTACCATGTATCTGGTAACTCGCGCCTTTCTCCAGCCAGACGGACGCCTTAAGAAGGGTCGTCTCCCTTCCTCTCCCGTCTCACGCCACCTTGTGGATGTTGTTTTTGGCCACGTTTACTAGCCATGTGGTCTGACATGAATCCGCGCATCCACGAACTCCGTCAGCGATAATTTGCTGAATGTTACGGGGGACCAGGAAGCCATTTTCATCAGTTTCGAGTTACTCTCAGACATTTTACTAAGACCGTATCATGTAACCCACCAGGTGGCGAGGCTTCATCTCCACAACTTTTGCGCAGTTCAGTGTCACGGCTAGGAGCACTGCATGCGCAATGAAATGTCAAGAGATTAAACGTTGCCTCTCCCTCCCCTACAGCAAGGTTTGGTCAGTGCCGAAGCTCTCGGATCGCGTACTTTTCCGTAAGGTCATCCGAAGGCACGGTGATGGATCTCCCATTTCTTTGCTTATGCAAAATGACATGCGTCGCCGTCAGCAACAGTCCGTCATCAAAGCAAACACGCTTATAGAGGAACAGCCAAACCAAGCCTCCGTGCGATCCCACATCCGGCGTCTGTCCTGTAAACATTTCACCCCGACTGGACTGTACCCATCGTGGCCCTGCGTTACAGTGACCGTACGCTGCGTTGACGTTACGTTACAGTGAGGCGCTCAATGCGAGTTTCGCTTTTCAGTCGAACTCCTCGACGTGCTGCAGGATGAGCCAGAGCTGCCGAGAATTTCGATCTTTGTCTGCCGGAATGATGCCGTTCTCGTACTCAAACGAACCGAGGCTCGGCATCCGGGACTAATTCTTTGCGATCCGCTCCCGCGGGCGACCGTCCGGCGTTCCGAATTTGTCCGCTGCTTTACGCTCTCTCTCTCTCTCTCTCTCTCTCTCTCTCTCTCTCTCGCGCGCGCCGAGTATTTTCCGGTTTCTAGAATGCATGGAGATGACGCGCAACAGCTGAAACGAGCCAAGATCGTCCCGAGATCTGTTGGTTCCGGTGCTCAGCGTTACAAATAGTACGTATGCGCGCAAAACGTGACCGCCACATTCTAGCCTGAACAGGTTACTTGTTACGCGAAATCGCAGGACGCGTTTCACTGACTTGACTTTGCCGCGATAGCAGTACTTGAGTTTTATAGAATGGATATTTCAAACGCACTCGGCTCTTAACGTGACTTTCGTGCGGAGAAAGAAGCAGATTCGGCTCCGGTGTTCTTCCGGCGCCAAAGCCAAACCGTTTGCGTCATCGCCGCGAAATTCGGCGACTTTCGATGTGTGTTTTGTGGTGTGACTTGTGGTGTGTTTTCACATATCAAATAACATTCTGAAATTGTATGATGCTCTGAGATTCCCGGCCGGGGCCAGAAAATTAAATCAGTTCACCGAATATTTTTATCGAAGGCGCCGAAGGTCGACAGGCCCGAGGTGCCTCCAATAGAAAAACGAGGTGAGCGGATTGAATTGCCGGTCTCGAGGCGGGAATACTTTTACCGTATGTCGTAGTACGTTTTTAACATGAACGCGAGCGTGCGGTTAAAGGCCCGCTGACATCCAATGTTAGGTTACCTGGTCAAAGCTTTCAGCCCACCGGGCGTTTATATTTTACCAGGCTATTTTTTTAAGCATCTTCTAAACAATGAGGTGCCCGTAACCAATGAAGGCATTTAGTTCACTTAGGTCAGCAATCTCGCAAACCTACGGCCAAGTGTAACCAGTATAACAAACAAAATGCCGACAAAATGTCAAGTGCTTTATCAACTTTTGCAAACAAACCGCAGTAACTTCCTGCGTCCTTGAGACTACTTGCTTGGCACATTCATGTTCTGGTCGTTAGATATATGGAACACCAGTCACTCTAGCTGCGGCCACCGCTGTCGACGTCGATGCTGCTCCGTCGCTTGTGGTCCCACTGAAGCGGACCCCAGTCATCACGCTCTTGCAGAGTGCCTTCTGTACGCTCATGTCAGCTGCTACGTAATTTTCTGGGATGGTCACGGAGTTGTGGCCAGTGAGTTGGGCAACATACTCACTAGGGCAGCCCTTGTCCAGCGTTCTTTTGATGCAGGTTTTGCGCGCCGAATGGTTACTTCTTTTGCGCGCGATGCCAGCGCCTTCAGACGCTGTCCTAAGCATTGTAGAGAGCTTGTTTTTTCCATAGGTGCGCTTTAGCACCACTGCACTTACTTGTCACTCTCACGGCACCAGCAGTGATTCACTGTCAGGAAGAGAGGACTGTCCCACTGCATCGTCTTGATTGGGCGACGTGCAGCGAACAGCTTGTGCTTCTGCACTGGGTGTCTACCAAAGTTTTCCTTATTTGCAAAGGCCTTTGGCCCGAACGCCCGGGTACCAGAGGCCTATCCCCCGTCGCGGGTCTTGGTAAGCCGCTCTTTAAACTCTATATGCTCGGTGTCTATGGGGTCAGCCTTCAGCTGAACATCACCCCGTCTCAGCTCTCGTCTCGTCCCTCTCGTCACGGCCCCTGTGACCGAACAGCATCGTCATAGGCCACCAGTGTGCTCTGAAGGGCCTCCGGGCTGCTCGACCCGCATTGATCCGCGTCGTACAGCAGCTGCTCTTCCTCTTTGCTGATGACGAGCACTTGATTTGGGCGATTATCCTTCCCCTCAGCCCTGAAGAGCTTAAATTTAGCCTTTTTTATATTTCTCAGTTCTTGGTAATCTGCATCTTTTTCAACGTCCTCCTTGCCGATCTTAACATACTGACCAAGAACTGAGACCGTTGAGTGCCTGGTCTCGAAATCGCCATCGTCGGCTCTTTTCCAAGTGCATGACATATAAACAGAACAACTTATTGAGCCCTCCTTTATCTCAGTGCTCTGGATGTCTAATGCCGGTCGTCGGCGCGAAGTCTTTCGAATTTGTAACCCAGCATCTGGTTTTTCTCTCGGTGGAATCACTTTTTGCAGCATGTATAAAATTTTTGATCTTATCATCTTCCTGGTCGCCGATGTCATAACTCAGACAATATGGGGAATACTGTCTTTGCGTCTCCATGCGACTAAGTGACATACGGTAAAAGTCATACCATACGGGGCCGGCAAAATAATTTTTCAGGACCTCGGTCGTCGTTGAATTTTCCACCCTCCACCTTTGGTCTCGGGCGAGATATGCGACAACGACCTCGGTCCAAAAAATATTATGCCGGCCCCGAGTGGTATTATATATTGCCGTATGTCTTTCGCTTAAGAGGTTTAATTCTGATTAACGACAATGAACATTTGGAGAATCACGGCCTCTTAGGTCAACCATATTCCTATGGCGGAGAAGAAAAGAGAAATTCCATTTTTTCGTATCTTCTTAAGTGGAAAGAGATAGAAGATTCTGAAGAAGTGGAAATAAGTCAGACACAGCAGAAGGCCGAGCAGACAGTGGAGAAAAGCACCAAACGCTTTGTCGAATCAGCGCACAGCAGTGAAACAAAGAGAACTAATATTGGCTCCGGTGTCTGCAAGAGCACAACAAGAAGCTGAATGGTAATATACCCCCTTACAAGCCTAGACGAGACACCTATGAATCATGTTATTTGCTCGCTTTTAAAATGCAGGTCAAAACAATTGATGGAAGCGACTAAGCACCATGTACTGTCTGTTCTTGATCTTGAATCGGTTCTTTAAAAATCAGAAGCTCGGGAACCTCGAAACAGACGAGGAATATCAGGGACCAAGGGAGCCAACCAGAATACATAGCACATCTTACAGGCCACAAGTCAGTGAGCAGTCTAGAGTATTGAGCGGGAACGGACATTACTGTGAAGCGAACAACGTCTGGAAGAGTTTAACGGGCGCTAAGTTTCGTTTGACGAGCACTGTTTCAGCTCATCACGGCATCCATAGTTTTAAACGTCTCAAACTGTGGGAACATCCACATCGTCCAGAAGTAACGGACACAACAGCAAGAGATTCAGCATGGGCCTGACAGCCGTCGAGCTCTGCTTTGCTTCGGTCATGGCCTGCCTTTTTGCTGTAGTTTTATGCGCGGCTGTTGCATCTCGCTTTACTATTGTTTGCACGTTTGCTTTACACATTTGTGACACGGATACATAAAAAAATACATAGTGTGTCGTCGAAACTGTGCGCAGATTTATTCATCTACACCGACTTTTTGAGTTACCTTGCTAAACTGGGTCGTTGATATGAATCATTTTTCAGCAAACAAAGATGACGCCAATCAAAAGATGCTTTATTTCTTAAATCACCTCCTTTCCGAAAGTCGTGTCAAACTTTAAAAAATTGGAATGCCCTAGGGCCAAATCGTTCTCCAGATACTTTTACCCGGCACCGCCTGGAAGGGTGTTAAATAGGGCAACCCCTCCCTCCTTGGGTTTTTCTGAATAGCTTCTGAACCATCAGAGACAGCCTAACCAAATTTTCAGGACCTGTACATCGATCAGTTTTACATATTTCGACATAAAAAACTATTTCCATACTAGGTCATACCTCTTCGGAAGGTGGCACGAACTTGCTTCGCTTTGTAATAATAGTGACGAATGTCATGCACAAATCTTTGGATTTACATAAAATACAATCCCCAAAAAGATATAAAACTATGACACGTCAACATCAGAGGTCATGTTGGGTCGCATGCATGATGGCGATTGGACTGGTATGCATTGTGGGTAACAGAAAGGGCTTTCGCTGACCTTCCCCATCGTTCAAGTCAGACAAGCAAGTCTATATGCGCCTCTTAGCAAGGTTCACCAGATGCAACGTGTGGTCATGTCAGGTCACGTCACAGGCAGATGTTAAAGCGAAATGAAATACAACATTGCTTGTGGAAGATCGTTCATTAGCAAAAGAAAACAGTTATTGTTCCTAGTCGGAAAATGAAAATGCTATCTTTTCTGACATGGCTTGACCTTGACCCGATAAACAACAGACAGACCAGATTTAATTATCGCGAGATGTCATTTTATTTCTTCACTTTACTCAGTTAATAATCCCAGCGAGTCATTATTGATCGTTGTCAGGAAGAGTAATGCAGCCCTATCTGACCTAAAAGACTGGCCTTGATTGGATGAAAAGCGGATAATGCAAAACTGATCATCAGAAGGTTTCACTTCCGTCCTTTTGTCACGTGGATCAAAATGCCTGCGAGTAAGAATCGATCTTTGGCATGTGAAGTAAGAGTAATATTTCACCTGACCTAGGCTGACCTTGGCCCGACGTTTTTTTTACATTTTGGCTTGCTCCTGATGCAGAAGTCTGTGATCTTTTGTTTGGCACCCATTTGAAGGCTCTAAGACCAGCATTGTTGATGATATGATGCACAAACCGGTATCAGCTTTTCCAACGTCATGTTATGGTTTCACATGGTCTGTGACGTCATCAGTCAGGTGACCAGGGCTAACATATAATTTTCAGAATCACAAGACTTAACCCGCGCCTGACTGTGGGTCGGAGCCATGCACGCCCGATTGGGGGGGGGGGGCGGTTGACCACCCTCCTCTAACTCTCGAACGGTTGGTCGCGCGATAAAAATAAGCACACCATTGGAAAGCTCGTGACGAGTAGAACTTAACACTCGCCTCATTTTTGGTTTTGAATAACATGTAAGCCATTTACGTCCTATATAAGTTTTCTCTTAGTCACCTGGATGAGACCGAGAAACGGTCTGGATCTCAAGGGCTGTGACTAATAAAGTCTAGATAAAGGCTGACAGGTAAAAGTCCGCAGATGCCGATGCACGTCTAATTTCTCTGATTTGTTCAATATATACGCGGAAACGTTGAGTTAAAGACACGGCGATCTCCGTAACGCTGCACGGCGGGCACCGCAGATGAACGCGGAACAAAATTAACGGTAATTAATTTTAGCGTTCCTTTATTTTCGCGAAATATGTCTTCCCAAGTGGTGTTTCTTGATCCTAGTGATTCTTACGATGGTTTCTCGTGCTTAAATGCTGAAAAAAATCAGTAGTTATCAGTCTACACAACTGGTGGAGCTTTATACGCGGGAGGCTGTTTTTTCCCAAAATTTTCAATTTTCGGAAACTTTTTGAGCTTCTTGGTATTATTCACAACTGTTCGAACCAGTTCTGCCATTTTCCATCTGGTCTGAGTCATATATCGCTGACTTTGATGGCAATGCATTTTGACTCAGGATAGTTATTCGTGGCCTGACCTCGGGTCAGTGGTCGGAGGTCATTGAAACTTTCCCCACTGACGTCGTATGGGTTCATGGATCTCCCGACACTTCAATTGTTGCAAAAAAATTCTGTCAGTTCTCGAAAAAACGACATGTGTTGAAAACGGGCTTGACCTTAGTTCAATGGCCCGGACATTTTCGAAAAATCCGAGATGGCAGATTTGTTGCAGTTATTGAAGTCTCTGATCCTTGAAAGTTTCATTGTGATATCATGTTTTTTCAAAAAAGTCACGAGCGCTAAAGTTTCTTGACATAGGTCCACTTGACCTGATCTAGGTCAGATACTATGCTTGACCTGAGGTCAAAAATTTAGTACAAGATGCAACAATCTTGGGAAAACTTCAGGGGGAGGTCAACCGTCATTGGAGGGCGGGTTAAGGCTATCAGTTGGTGGTGCCCCAGTTCAGATCGGACGTTCAAGTCTTGAGAGAACAGGGCGATGTTCTTTTTGACATCCCCAGGCGGTCGCGGGTACAAAAACACGCCAGGCGGTGCTAGGTTAACATGGCTTGCAGCCAGCCAAACGTATTCCCTAAATTCACGTGCTCATGCATGGCAGATACTTCGGCGCGTTGTAAAAAGATAACTTCCGTGCGATAAAACACCAGTCTTCGACGCCGCGAAAGACAGCCAGCGACCGTATGCAGAGTAACTAGTGTCCGACTTTGAAAGTGCTGGCAACATTCCTGCCGTTCGGGAATTCTGACGTCACAGGACGGTGTTCCGATGTAACCTGAGCCAATGCTGAGCCGAGCCAGCCGGGCGGCAAGCTCCGGTTACCCTAGCATCTCCGGTGCACACTGCTGCAGCCAGTTTCACCATCCGTCCAGGCGTCGGGAATAATCGCCAGCCTGCGCACACCGACCCGCTCTCCGTGAACAAACCCAGACAGACCGGGCTGCACAGGAGCAGAAATCGGTACTTCCCGCTGCAGACCTCTCTGGACGTTGGGGATCTCGGGCCTCCTAACGGCGGGACGTCGTTTATGAAAACCCCTTCGATCTATCCCTGACCCGAAGAGGTTAATCAGAAAGCCGTCTATTGTTATTCAGCATGTAGGTATGATTGCACTTCCGGGCTAAATCGTTCAACGTCTTGCATGATTCAAGAACAGTCGAGTTGTGTGCTCCTACGCTCTTTTAGAGAATAATATGTATTATCCAATTTTAATGTAAAGGGATCTCTTCTATTTAAAAAGTTTTCTCCAAAAAAAGAAAGGTTTTGACAACGGCACATCTTTCTGTATTCCCTCTCAAGCCATACGAATAGAAAGGGTAGGGAAAAAGGCGGGGCCATGCCCTCCATACTTTTTCAGAAATTTTGCACTAGCGCTATGAAAAAAAAGTCTTTGACCCACATTTTTTTCGGTACTCTTACGCTCTTCGCAAAAGCCATTAACGGAAGACGGAGACGTAAGGCGAGTCGAGATCGATTTTTGCCTTGGAGATATCCTTTCTGTCGTT
The DNA here is from genome assembly GCA_030062745.1 of Capitulum mitella. Classification (NCBI taxonomy): domain Eukaryota; kingdom Metazoa; phylum Arthropoda; class Thecostraca; order Pollicipedomorpha; family Pollicipedidae; genus Capitulum; species Capitulum mitella. The sequence continues at coordinate 21,024,805 of CP099850.1, read as the reverse complement.
TGTCATTTCCAGCGTTCTTTCTGTCGCATGTCATTTGTCTCCGAACAGCCGGTCGTGTCAGTCGCTCTCAGGGCTGCAATGAATGGCGGGGAAGTGGTGGACATATCCTGCATGTGTCGCGTGGGTCGGTCCACTTTCTGAGGGATCAATGTATTTGTATAACCTCGGCCCCTCTACCGACCGGCTTCGAATTGTAATGTGCAGTGCCTCCGAGGCATTCATGGCGCACTGCAATCCAGCAGAGGCCACGCAAAAAAATGGAATAGAAAAATTGCGATGACAAAGTTTTGCGGAAGCTGGCTGGAGGTCTTCGACCGCCAGCCAGCTTCCGCCCATGGGAGCGATCTGAGTCAAAAAGGACAGTAAATGAAGTGCTGCCGTACTTTCAAACAAATAGCTCTACGATATCCTGTTACCAGTCTGTCTTAGATATATGCGATGTCAGGGTTATCTGAAACGTCGTTCGGAAGTTTTAACATTTGCTTTCCGCTTTTTACCTATAATTTCCAACATACACACTGCAACCGAGCAAAAAATGCCCACCCATTATGTTTCCGAAGTACATATTTTGGACCACAGCAGCGAGCTTCGACTTCTCTTCATTTTTCTCCGAATTTCCCGTGCGTGTTTTGCCGTTTAAATTTCAAAACTGGGGTTGCTAGGTCGGCAGCACCCCCGGCTTGTCGTCGGCAGCGGCTGGTCGCAAGCGGCGCGCCGTGGCGCGGACGAAGCGTCGCAGTATTGGCCGGCCTTGAGGGCGCCTGCTGCCAACAGCCAGCCGCAAAACTTCAGTCGAAGATGGTCCGTGTGATAAACTTGTACAGGTGTCCCAATGCGGGCGGAAAACACTACGCTCCCTGATTTTTCGGGAGAACATGAACGGCTGTCGCTTCACGTTGATAAGGCTGAATATAATAATTTCAGTTTAAGCGCCGATTTCTGGAAAAGGTACGCTCAAAATCGGACATAAACATAAAAAGCATGCCATAGACGCCGGATCATTGCAAACTCATGGTACTGGAGATACCATTAAAGAGAGTTTGAGATCTCCCATTACTTCATACCATAGGTCACACCAGCGGCAGAGCTAACACTAGATGCCGAGTCGACAGAGTTGTTTCGTTCCCGCCTCCCGGAGGAATAGGCACACGAAGTGGATAGGGCCACATTTGTTTAAGAAATGGCTGAAGTATATTTTTCTGTTTGATTTTTCCCAAGTTTAAGAAAGTGAATTATTTCATGAGTCAACGCAGGTTGAACGGGAACCTTTGACCAGGCTGAGGTCGAAGAGAATCAGGCCAGACTCATTACAGGACCCTCCTCTTTGACAACAAAGGAAACTCCTGAAATTTAGGTGACAGGAAAACTTGACGATACACGGCGTGAAGAAACCATGTGCTTTGTCTTTGGAAACAAAGTTCTAAAATTGTTTCATTCATTTGCCGCTTAGGCTACCTTAAACCAAAGAAGTATGCAATATTCTCAATTCTGAAGGTTTTCGTATCTGTGAATATAATCAAAGCTACAATAAATCTATTGGTGAGCTCCATGGTCGGAATATGCTGATCACTTATCACGGTTACATTTACGATCATATGTTACGTGAAAGTGTATTTCCAATTACACCGTTCGTCCAAAATTTCAACAGATCTGCCGAAAATGAAATGAACTTTTTCCATCCTGGCTCGATGTTGCTGGTGATGGTGTGACGGTGGTCCTGAGAATTGGGGGGGGGCATATTTTGCAGAGTGTGTTTCAGGTTGTCTCTTTCTTCTGATCTCTTCGGCCGACTCAACCCTACTCCCCGTAGTGGGTGCCAAATCCGTCTCCTTCCGGTTTTTTGCTCCCAGATCCTAGTGTTTAGAAAGCAGTCTCACGACCTTCGTGACTTTTCATACCTATGTTTTCTACATACCATGCCGAGTTTTTACGCATTTATTTCGTTCAGAAACGGAGCCAGACCAAGTTTTTGGAAGGCACCTCAAGCCGTTTTTGTCACTGTTAAAGGTAAAAGAAAAATGACTACTAAAAATAGTCTTTAAAATAAAAAAAATTAAATAGTTTTAAAATAAAACCTAAAACTGCATATGATTGTTTAAGTAAATGGCCCAGAAAACATGCAACAGTATTTTTGTTGATCTGAGGTCACTTCACAAGGTCAGGGCAAAGTCAAGACTCAAAATCTGATTTTACAGAAGTCTTTTTAAGGCCGATTTTTTTAATGAAGAAATCCAGGACACATAGGACTTAAGAAGGTACCCTTAATTTGTGTATCAAGTTCCAGGTCGATATCAGGTCGGGCTACAGAACTATGACCTAAAATGTCCGTGCGCGTACCCTATATCACGACGGCCACGAATATGAGTTTTAGGAATAAAGTGAACTCAAAAGAATGGAGACATTTTCAAACACTATGAAATGACCGTAAGGTCAGTACGTATAGCCCTTAGGTCATTTGAGGTCATTAAAGTTCAAAGGTCGTAAGTTGGCCCGATGAACATGTGGCTGACAGTTCGCCATTCTTTTCATTTCCTTAGCGCCGCCTATGCCAACATAATACAAACAATGTAATATGATTCGTACTTCTTAAGTATATTATGACTAGGAAAATATGAAAGGTGTTTTAAGTTTTTGTGGTACTTAGGTTTGAAGAAAATGTTCCTCCATTTTCGAAATCCTGTGAAAACCTCTGAATTTCCTCAGAATTCTTAACGTATGGGCTAACAGGAAAAGCCATATCGATAAGCTGTCGCTTTATGCCAATTAGACCAAAATTAGACCCATAAGCAGCTGAATTATAACAAGTCAAAAATATTATCCATTCCGTCTTCTCTTGCTTCCTGTATTCACACCATTCAAGATTTTGAAATTCTTGTTTAAAAAACCTAGTTTACATCACGGAAAGTTGATTGTCGTTTGTTGCAATGAAATCGGATGTGTAGCTCTCTGGACCTTGGGGGAAGGGCCAATCCGCCCCACCCCTGCCGGGAATCGACTTCACCGTTTAGCTCTCCGAGAGCAGGGTTAACCCGGTACCGCCTGGGGGTGTCAAACAGGGCAACCCTCTCAGTCTTGCGTCAAAAACTTCTGGACCACTAGAGACAGCACAACTAAATTTGCAGTGCCTGTTAATCAATCAGTTTTACATAATTTAGCATCAAAACCACTTCAACGCTAAGCGGACTCTTGCATCCATGTTTTTGCGTCTTCCGGTGGTGGCGCGAAAATGTTTCGTTTTCTTTAATATTCGCGAATATAATGAATAAGTTATTTGGATTTACATAACACACGGTCCCCAAAAGGATATACAGCCATGACATATCAACATCAGAGGTGATGCTAGGTAACATGCATGATGACAGTTGGAGTGCTTTGCATTGTGGTTGATAGAAGTGGTTGCCGCTGACCTTCCCCACCGTTCAAACCGGACGAGCAAATCTATACGCGTCGTTTAGCAAGGTTCACCAAATGCAATGTGAGGTCATGTCAGGTCACGTCATAGGTAGATACCAAAACGAAATGAAATACAACATTGTCCGTGGAAGATCGTTCAGTAACAGCAGAGAGTACTATTTTTCCTACACAGAAAAAGAAAAATGACTATCTGTTCTGACCTGGCTTAGCCTTGACCCGATAAAGAGCAGGCAGCGCAGATTTAACTATCAAGAGATGTCATGTCAGTTCTGTACTGTACACACTTAAGAATCCCAACGAGTAATTATTGCTCTTTGTCTGGAAGAGTAATGCAACCTTATCTGACCTGACCTAGACTGACTTCGACTGGATAAAAAGCAGATAATGCAAAAATGATCATCAGGAGGTTTTACTTCCGTCTTTTTGTAACGTCGATTAAAAATGGTTGCGAGTAAGTATCAATCTTTGGCATGTAAAGTGAGACCAGTATTTCGTCTGACCTAGGATGGCCTTGACACGACGTATTTCAACATTTTGGCAGGCCTCTGACGCAGAAGATCGTGACCTCTCATTTGATACCCAGTTGAAAGGTTTAAGACCAGTATTGCTGATGATGATGATGTACGAACCAGTGTCAGTTTTTCCGACGTCGCGTTGTGCCTTTTACGTGAACTGTGACGTCGTCAGTCATGTGACCAAGGCCAACATAGTATTTTATGAATTGCAAGACTCAGGGCTATCGATTCGTGGCAGACCGGTTTAAATCCGACGGTTAAATCCTGAGACAACAGGGGGTGCCCTTTTTGTTATACCCATGCGGTTGCGGGTACAAAAGCACGTCAAGCGGTACCTGGTTATGCTAAATTTTGCGGGAGGTAGCTTGTGTAATGATCTTACAACTCTCAGAATCTGAATGACTTTAGGCCAAGTCAATCGAGGATCGTGGAGCATGGAGACATCCTAAACTCCGAATATGTAGCACCTTTCCTTTATCAATATGTACATAATATTTCGCAACTAAGTTTTATGGAATCTAAGCCTAATCAGCTACCTAGAAGTCTAATCAAATCAAAAAGTCTAATGAACTACATTTTTATTAACTAAGGACCGTTTTCCAGTGTAAAAGATTTCGTTGGGTTTCCCCTCTTCCGCTACTGAACGTTTCCTGGGTATACTCAAAGGACTTTAGATGAGACTGTTAATGAATATGGGATGCTGGTCTGTTTGCTCATTACTTAAGACGCTGTGTCATCTTGACTAATATTTGACCTGGTTTTCTGCTGCTCCGCCTTTGCTTTAGGTCAGCAACATTTGTGTATGATTTTAGAGAGACTTTGTGTTTTAGCTACTGAGACTCTGTATTCGGGCTGCGGTGGTTCGTTCATTATCATGAAATGTGGTTCACGCATTTTTATGAAACGTTCCGTAACAAAACGAAAAACTCATAAAGGATTAAATGGCGACTCTTTGTCGTTTCTCGATCAATGAGGACACATCTGAAAAATGCATAGCACGATGGAAGTCCAACAGTGCTTTCTAGAACACGCTGATTGCACCGCCCACCCATGAACTCACGGGCACTAAGTTTACTCGGGGAAAATCGACTCTATATACTTGGATCATATCAGATGAATTCCGCTACTGGGGACAGTCTACGTCTCCGTTAGTGTTTTATGACGTATGTTCTCATCAGGTGCTTCTATTCTCATAGCCGATGGTGAGAGTGTGAAATGGAATCGGCGGGCTTTCATCCGAGTACAAGTTCGCTTTAAAAATAAATAGACAGCCACGCAATCACCTTCGAAAAACACAAACGTAGAGTAAAAAATGATCGTGATTTTATGGGAACTACTCCCTGTTCTACATGCCAACAACTGTTTAACTGAATCTCGTTTCCCGGGTGAAACCTATCTAGCTAAACAACCAAACCCTCCAAATAAGCAGGTGAAATCTATCCAGCGTACCAGAAGAGTCGACCACGACGGGTTATTCGCGCCCCTCTGAATTCGCGCGAGCCTGCACGGTACACCGATCTGTGAGCCTCGTGGCCCGGGGGCCGCCGGTGCACATAAGCGCCGACCCGTCAGCTCGCGCCGGTGTCAGTTACCGGTAACTGACCGGCGTGCGGCGGCCGACTCTCTTCGGCCGTAACACAAATATTTGGGGGGCACGCACGGGGCGGGGAGGGGGTGCGGCGGCGCGCGGCCCGCCCGATTTACGGGCCACTTACGCTGTTTGTTTTTCTGTCGGCTCTATCTGCATCCAGCTGGTGAGAGCGGCGTCGCAGCCGGCGCAGATCAGCCGGACAAGGCGCCTAATGAGCGACGTTCGCGCCAGATTCAATTGGCCGGCGGCGCGCCGCGGAAATGGCGCGCCGCCGCCGGAGCGGCCTGGCGCGCCGATGCGATCTCCCCGCCGCCTTTTTGCGGGCAGATTTCGTTCCGGGCCCATGAACCGCTTAATCAAAGGCTTATGGAGCACGGCCACGGGCTATCCTGGCGCTGCCTCTGTTACCAAGGCACGTCATGAAAACGTAAGCCAGTGAGACCTGCGACACCAGGCTTCTACAGATGGGACTGAGACTCGGGCATTGCGGTGGAAATGTAGCGCGCGCCAATAGCAGGCTGTGCTAATCCTATAACCAAACACTCGCTTTTCTGAGGTGGCCACCGTGGAAAGCCTATGATGCGCAGCCGTTAAAGGGTGCATGTGATGCCTAGCTAAATATTACACAGACCAAATTCGTAGGAACGGGGGGAGTGTTCCCTCCCCCCCCCACACACACTTTTGGGAGCTTAATGTTAGCCCTGGGAGAATACGTCTCTGCCCCCCCCCCTTTCCAATGCACACACAAACACACACACTTTCTGGTTGGTCCTACCCTCCAGGCACGGTCACCGAAAACCTCATTTTGAGTGTCCCGGCTATCGAGGAGAGACTACGTTGGCCCGTTCTCAACTGCTGGCCTGGCCACGAACATCACTGACCGCCAGCACCAGACTGCCGCGTCCCATCAGGCAGCTGAGGGAAACGCTGCCATTTCCATGGTAACGACGGGGACCGCGGACCGCGGGCGACGTAAGCGCGGGCCAACAGCACGTAGACGAGGCCCGAGCCTCATGTGCCGATGAACCTGAGACGACGCAGATGGATGTGCGTTGTTTACGCTAGACGTTTCCAGACGCTTTCTCCGTTCTTGTTTTTACATTCGGCCATGTTTGGCCGAGGTCCTGAGGCCGCGTACATCCGAGGTCCTGGGAACATCGAGAAATTTGGGAACTGTTCATTATGACGCCCGTAAGCGTCGTTCCAAGTCTCTATTATTGATTAAATGCAACATGAAATAGTGATGATATGCAAATGGAACATCTGTCGGAGAAATGGAAACATGAATCGCCGCTACACGTAAAGACATGGAAACGTTTACCATGAACTGAGACATAAGCACGTTTCGATTTCTACATAAAACGGAAGCTTTTGTACGGATCTTGTGGACGTCCGTCAGCTGCTAAAGAGAGTTTCGCAAAAGGCGACAGACCACTCAGTGTTTCCTTTGAATGAGCCAGTAACATTTGCCAAGGGAACAGTAAATTCCGGCAATGTCAGCCAACAATAATTCGCGTGCAGTTCCCGGCACAAGAGGGAGCAGCATCGTCGATGACTCGCTGAAAGCTGGAGCTCAGCAAGTTCGAGCAGATTTACTGTTCCAGTTTCACGCCCAGCAGGCCGGCCAAGTTCCCGGTCACCAGCTGGCTGTCACCAATTTTCTCCCTGTCAAACGGGTGCTATCCGACGGCATTGGTCCTAGGGCGCCATATGTGCGAGTGCGATAACTTGCAAGAGCGCGTGCAGTGACAAGTTTGAACTATCGTTGCATCAAACTCATAATTTCACTTCCCATTTTCCGGGTATTTAGGCATGTTAACTGACCCAGAAAGACATGGCTGGAGACCTTAATGTGGGAATAACAGGGTTTATTTTAGCGTTGGGCGTTTGGAAATAAATGGAAAGAAATTGTCTCAACTACTGTGTAGGACCACCTCCCCAAATGATTTTTGAAAATATCCAATGAACGCTTGCCGCGTTGCGTACAGAACAATCCTGATGACCGGCCGCACGGTCTAGTTTATGAAGATATTATCAATCGGTTTCTGTAAAGTCCAGCTCCGGACAGCTGGCGTACGGCAGCTGCAAAAATTGCAATAATTTGGCGTCAGCAGCTTTAAAGTTATGGCAGTGAAATCTGACGCATAGTTTCAGGTAAAGGTTCTGAACAGTAGTGTAATGCTAAAATCGCTTCAGGTCAGACAGCATCATGTCAGATCACTATATCAAAAGGTCGCTCCTCCAGCCAGTGTGATGTTCCAGCCAATCGCTAAAATGATAAGGCACGTTATTGGGAATCAAATATAAAATAAAGGAAATTGGCATCATAAGTCGTTCTGACCACGATCCAACAAACGTTTCGTAGCGTTAAGCTTTTATGCTCTTTTGTCATCTACTTAAGACTTTTCCTGGTAACAGAATTTTGGTTTCACCACAGTTCTCGGTATTATGAGCCTGGAGCCCGATCCGTGAATTTGGCCGATTTGGGTCATTTTACTTTGACCCATAAACGTCCCATTTACCGGGACTAATTATTCCTTCCAGCCAACGTGGTCGTGACAGTAAGAGTGGATCTTAACACCTTGCACTTTACAGCGAAGCATTCTCAGAGACGATTGGGACAAGCTCTCGCATCTCCATACCATGCTGGAGCTGGTTTCGAGTTTTCCTCCTTGATCTTCGTTAAAGATTGAAACGCATTAGTTAGTCTGAGCACACACAGACATACGTAAACTTTGCACACAAGCAGCCGGTGCTCCTGACGACGGTTTGTCCATAATGTAGTCGACTGTAAGTCAAGTCCGAGAAGTACCTATTGTTGTTAGGAGCTCCTCTGCATTGGTTCCTAAAATGCGCTGCAACTGTGCGAACTAATAACAGGAAGACATCTCCAGCCGCTGCTCGTATACTCAGAAGAGAACTTCTGAGAATATGTTGGGAGTATCTATTTGGTTACCGCAGCTGAAGTTTCCATAATATATACAGACATGAAAATTGTGTTCGAGCAATATTCACAACAGTCCCACCTTTTGAGTCTTCTATGGACGCTTTTACTTAATCTATTACTACCGTATATTTCCCATTTTCCCATTTCAAAGGTGGAAATACAGCAAATCCGAAATAAACTAAATCACGACTTTGCGGTGTAAATGTTGAGACAACTTTCTATCCGAATGCAATGATAGCAAATTGCTGGAAGACCTCGACTTCATTCAAGCACAACTTTGAAATCTATCTGTCCATTTTACCGCGAGACAGCTGAGTGTCAGCCGTTGTCCCGAATGTGACGGGTTCCCTGAACGTCAGTTGAACTGTCATGAGCAGGCCTCCTGTTCTACCGGCGAGCATGCCGCAGGGCAGCAGGGAAGACAGAGAGAGAGAGGTCGCGTGAGGCAATTGCTCCGCAGCGCAGGCGGCGCCGGGCCGTCGCAGGCGAAGTCGAGCTCCTTACGTCCAGTTACTGCGCCGCCAACCCAGGTCTGCTCACAAGATGAACTGGGTCCATGTGGCCGTAGATCACGGCTGCCACCGAGGCCTGGTGGATTTCGACATAGTCCAGTTTCTAAGCGGGTCAAGCGATGCCAGACAAGCGCAGTAGGACAGGACTGCAATTAGATGGTCTTTGCAGAGTGCTCTTGTTATTGCCTTTGCCGAGAAATTGATGACTTTCTCAATTAGCTTGTTGATGTCTGCACTACCTCAAACAGAGAAGAAAAATACCACAGAATGTTAAGTCATTCACGATACGTAAACTTTCACTTGCTGTCGCTCTTAGGACGCCATTTAGTCGTCTATAACTTCCTGTCATCTGTTGAAGATTACCACATAACTGGGTCAGCATGTGTGATGCGACTCAGCCAAAGCACCTTTTTCATTTAGAAAATTTTGTTTGAAGGGGCTTTTCTTATAGCCGAGATATTACTGAAGAGCTGTCTCTCTTCAACACCGCCGTCAAAACCCGGAAGTTTACTCTTTTTGCAATTTGCTGGGAAATACGGTTATCACACTCATTCATTCGACTTCACCTACATAATCTTCAGACAGAATCTCGACATCTGAAATTATCTTACCTTTTATGTCATAAGAGAAATCGCCATTCTAAGCATACATACATACATGCATCACCAGTTGTTATGATGCAAATGTTTCATGCCATCTTTCAAAACCACGTCAGCCGTCACTGTCCTTGGCTGCTTGTGCTCCATTACAGATTAATTTGTGCTGTTGTTGCGAGGCGGAATCGGATCAGATCAGTCAGTCAGGGGCAGAAACGATTTTCTGGAAAATCGCAGCGAATCAGAATTAGGATGGAATTGCAAGCTTACTGTCATTGAATCACCTCTGGATCGATTCACTTTTGAAAGGCCGTCGTGAGTCAGAATCAGACCCGATTCTCTGCTCGGTGCATCCGGCGGTAAATCTTGGATGTGGAACAAGCACAAGAGCCGGCCCCCCAGTCGTTCGTCTACATCCGTGTTTGGACACGCCCGAAGATACCTCCACGTGAATCAGTGGAGAATCCCAGCTGTAAGGAGCTTCAAAAAACCAGGTTTTCGCCAGACCGATTCCGACCGCTTGTTCAGACAGGGAATCATAACCAGCTCCCAGATCTGGAAACTTCTCGAGACTTGACCATTCAGTCTTTACAACGAATTCTGAGTAAATACCCATGTTTCTGGAAACCTATGTAGTTCAACGTAGCCAAAGGATTCGAGATTTTGAAGCAATGTAAAAGCCAAGATACTCATGACGCAATAACGGTGTCATAGCGTCCGAATTAAGAACAGAAATGTTAGTGTAATATATTTACTTTTTTGCCAATCCAGTCCAAAAACTGCGACCATTGCAACTGCACCAATCTTTGCTTCCATCTGCATTAATTAGTCGCTCCGTTAGAACAGCGAAATACCTCAGACATACTACACAAACCGCAATTTGCTCGTCCTCGTGTCTCTCCCTCCGACAACGCGCTTTACCCAAATGCTTACACAAAGTTGCAATACTCAGCAGTAACGCGCCGAGACTGAGATATAAATGGTCTTCGCCTAAGCGGCATCGAAATGAACCCCATAAGGTTTTCCGACACAGCTTCTGCATGGCATAAGACGTTACAATAAAATATACAGAGACTTGGAACAATCTATGCATACACCCTCCAAAAAAACTAGAATGTTCAGGTAACAAGTTAGTCATATGAGGTGAATGGATTACGGTCTCTTATTTCAGAAGGAAATGGAACACTTTGATCAGACTGAGCGTTGATTGGCTGCTTTTGCTTTGTTTGCAATGACGGTTTTAATTCGTTTCCTGACGTTAATTGACACCATGTTTGAAAAATTGTATAACAATAAACATCTTCTTTAGTCAGACGTAGCTTGAAGATCAAGGGTGCCATAACATTTCCTCCTGTGACATAAACCTCCTTTCGCAACATTTCGCGACTCATGTGTGCACACAAGAACAAGCGAATTCGAAGGAAAAATCCTAAACATGACTACTTTATGGCATCGTTCTGACGCCATTTTGAAATACCTTACCAGAAATATGTGCGCAGAAATGTGCGAAATAGATGTTAACAAAAGCGCCGAAAGTTGCATTTCGGTGGATTTGTTTGTTTTTCAAACATCTTAGAAACTTTCCGTGTTTAATATTTGCACTTCAGTCAGTGGAAGGTCAGACGTTCTATATTATGCATCATTTTGTTGCTAATGAAAACAGAAATCATTTGGTTTGTAGATTATACCTTTTGATGTTCGTCAATAAAGAGCATGTATGGAAGTTGACAAGCATTTCCCGTTGCTTAAGAGACATAGCAGTTTTTACATAACTGTCTCTAAAAAGGAAAAACAACAGTCATAGTCATCTCTTGCCTGAGTATTCACTGTTAAATTGCATGTCTGTTAGTATCTAAGGAAAAACAATGGGAAAAGACACGCCTTGTGTCAGCTGATATTTACGTCACGGTGTTCGAAAACACGACCGGATGCCGGCATCTGGCCCTAGTTTGCATGCGAACGTCTCAGAATGGAATGACATTTTCACCCTGAAAAGTTCAGACAGTAACAACCACAGATACCAACTTTAATACACTAATTGGCGAACCAAAAGCTAGAGAAAATGTTCTAGATACCCTTCTCTGGCAAGCAAAAGTGCCAATAATGGAATATTAAAATAGCCGTATATTGTCAATCGTTGGACATGTCTCGTCTTGTATTCAAAACGCTTTCACGGCGGGTTCGAGAGCAATGATGCGTCAATACGTTCGCTGTTGTCTGTTTGTCTCTGGTAATGGTTCGCAAACCAGCTTGCTTCACCTTCAAAAAGCTCAAAGCTTTGTGACCTTCGTCGTTTTTGACGAACGAAATTCGACCACGTATCCGACGCGCGAGCCAATTTGTGCTGTACTTCCGCCCATCAACTGTATATGAGGTTATTTTCAAAAAATGATGCAAAAATTCTGAGAGGTCACTTTATTCAAGTGGTACATATAAACGCATTCATCAGTCGTCAAAGTAGGCCCCTTCTGCATTCGCGCAGCGGTCTAGGCGTTTCTGCCACTGCCCGAAGCAGCCACGAAAGCCATTTTCCTGAACATTTTAAGCACGTCCTGCGGTGCTTCTTCCATTCCCTCCACGCCACCGCATCTTCTTCCCTTCAGCTCCGGCTGCAGCCTTAGGAATGGCCGAAAGTCGCAGGGAAGTGAGGTTCGGGAAGTACGGCGAGTGGGACACCGTCTGCATCCCCACACTGGACATGTAGGTTGATCACCAGGGCCTGGAGTGGACAGGCGCATTGGGCTAGTGGAAGAACCAGTCTCCGGAGACCCAGAGGTCTGGTCTCTTCCTTCTGACATCTTCTCTGAACCTCCGTAGAACCTGAAGATAGAACTCCTTGCTGACTGTCTGACCAGCACGAACCTACTCCAAGTGAACCAAGCCCCTGCAGCCAAAGAACACATCAGCATCAGCTTCTTCTTGTCCTTCGTCTGTCTGGCCTTCTTGGGTCTCAAAGACTCAGAGCGTTTCCATTGCATCGAATTTCTTTTTGTCCTCCGGCTCATAACAATAGACGCAAGTCTCGTCTGAAGTGACCACTTTTTTCAAAAAAGTCGAGGTCGTCCCTCAGCATGCTGTTGATCTCTTGACAGCACCTCACTCTGGCCATCATCTGGTCGGCGGTGAGCAGCCGTGGAATGAACTTGGCAGAGATCTTCCGCGTGTTCAGTTTTTCCGCCACGATCCGATAAAGGTGGTCTCACTCAGCCGAGACTCAGCAGAAACAGCCCAGATAGTGGCTCGGCGGTCGTTGTCAAGAACCTGCCGAATCGTTTCCGCATCTTCTTCCCTTGCAGCTTCAACAGCTTTTTTTTTTTTTCCTTCTAAAAGGGGAAAAACGGGGGGGGGGTTTGGGGGTTGGTTGTGTTGTTCCCCCCCATTTTTTTGAGGGGCCCCCCCCCCCCCCCCCTTTTTCCTTCAAAAAAAAAAAAAATTTTTTTTTATTTTTTTTTTTTTTTTTTTTTCCCCCCCCCCCCCCCCAAACCCCCCCCCCCCACGAAGGGAAAAAAAAAAAAACCCCCCCTCTCCCAACACACCCCTAACAAAAACTTTATTTTTTTTTAAATATAAAAAAATATAAAAATATTTTAAAAATTTTTTTTTTTTTTTTAATAAAAAATTTAAATTAAATATAAAAAAATTTTTTAAAAAATTAATTATTATAATATATATATATATATATATATTTATTTTTATTATAATTCCTCCTTTAAAAACGCATGGAGGGATTTTTTCTGGGGGAATTTTTATTTTTTTTTTTTCCCCCGGGCTTAAAAAAAATGTATAGGAAAAAGCAGCAATTTGATATAACTGGCCTCATATTTAACGCACAGGAAAGACATAATGTTTACTTTTACCTTATACCTATGATCGCTATTCCGTATTCCTGTGAAATCGCTAAATATCTACTGTAGACCGCTTTGCTCAGGCGGGGGGCCATGGCCCCATGACCCTCCATCCCCCCCCCCGGCTACGTGCCTGCTCGTACAATACACGCTCTAAATCCGTTCGATAAAATGGTCCGTTTCGGTGAGCCGCAGGTTTCCGCCTTTCAGCTCCCGGCCAAGTCTTGACTGTCGTGCGCGTGAGAAAACAACACAGAAGTCCGTGCGATGTTGTGAAACGATGCAACATTTTATTAACTGACGGTCCTTGGGGGCCCCATGTCTACCATGCACTGTAAAATGAGATTGCTGACTTGTAACTTGCATAGGTTTTAAAGTCGATTTAAAATGCATAGTATGTCTCAAACGTCTATATTCACGTTTTCCGAAGTATTTTTGGCATACTTTAGTGCGTTAATGAGCATGATTGGTTGTAATGAGGCAAGAAAGAATGGGCCTGAAGCTCATAATATCCAAAAAAAGAACGTGGAAACAAAGTAATCCTATACTGCGACCACGGGCTTTCCTTGGAGATAGTTTTTCAAAAAGACAAAAACACTGGCATCGACGAATACGAAAATCAACGTGTCCGTGCAGGGAACTTGATAGCAGCCCCTTGATGCGCCTCCGTGTCCAGGGCGAAGGCGTCATTGTCACTGTTGCGAGGTGGGTTTAAGGGAAGATGCCATGTCAAGAACGCCGTGCACAAAATTACCTGTGGTTTGTGCCCTCTGTGTGTGGTTAGCTGTATTGGGAAACGAAACATAGAACTAGGGAGCGGTGCAATCAACATTTGGAGGATGCCAACAACAAAATTAGGATCACGCCCTCTAGTTACCATTTTCGAAGATCTCGCCCACATGTAAACATTATATCTAAATCTCTACCCATTGAAATTATCCGGACTGGCAAGGACGTAGCAGAACTCAAAATCGCAGAATCAGTTGGAATTCATAACGCAAGGCCTGTCCTGAACACCAATATTTCATCCTGGCGTCAGTTACCTCCAGTCCCGTATCAGTAGTCATGTAGTTCCCATACCAAAAGTTACAAGTATGTCTCTATATAATATATATATATATATATATATATAGTCAGACACCAGGATGTAACAGTAAAGTCTATGTCGTTGGTTGTCACGGTCGTTTTACCTTGGATTCGTTATATGGCGGTGTTTTAGTATGATTGATGCACGTTTCCTGCACGGACATGCTAATTTTAATGTTCGTCGATGTCGGTGTTTTTGCATTTTTCAAAACTGTCCCTGAGGAAGGCACGTGGCCGAAATATATGATTAGTTTGTTTTCGCTTTTTTTTGGGGGGGGGGTATTATGAGCATAAGGCTAATACTACCTTGCCTTAATTTTCGAAGTAATTCCTCGCTATTGTCGCTATTGTCCCATTGGTCCATGTCCCACTGTCAGATGTTGTGTGACAATGGTAACAGGCTCAGAACTATGAACGTGAACAGAAGACTCGCGTTGTGCTTTTATCGATGGTTGACATTAAAATATGGTTCCCGACGTATCAAAAATTTTCACGCTTGTGGTGTTTCTCAGAAAAGGTGAGCTGTGAAAACATAACCAGGTACGTTTGTTGACCACTCTTGTTGCCTATCTTGCATTTCTTATTCCAACCGTCTTCCTATTAACAAGTCTGATGCGACGCTGGACGTTGTCAGGTATGATGGAGAGTGCGACGGCTGTGGTGTAATAATAAATCAATAAATGTCTCTTGGCTAGACACATTCCATTCGATTGCATGTTTCAAGAGCGGTTTGGACTAACATCCTGTCATGCAGTGAGGCTGTTTAAGTGGTCTGTAAGGCAGTTCCTTGCTAGCATTGATGGATTCGGCTCTGCAGTTCTGTACTCAGCTTTTCTGCAGTTCTGATTTCGTCTTCTCTGGGCCCCAAGAACCAACTGGGCAGGTTAGTTACCTGCAGGCTACCAGGCAGGCTACCCCAAAATGCTCCTATGTCCGTATTCAGTTACCATTTTTTACATACTTCTGTACAAACACAGCCTCCAGGTAAGGAACCGAGCTTTGCAAAAATGGTCGGAGGCCTGAGTGCTAATTTCGACAGATTTTAATGTTTTTGAGACCATTTTTCCACACACCACCATGAACGTAATGTAAAAAATCCCAAATGATTGGGAAGGTCTCGGCTCCCCCCTCAAATTTTCGCTCAGGACCTCGTTTATATAATTTTGACGGGGGGGGGGGGGCAGGTCTTCCGACATGGTATTCCAGTAGAACCTGTCTGCTACGGTGATGTAAAAATGAAACTAGGTAAAAGGAAAATTTTAGTATGGATAACAGGAAGACGATTTTTGTTCTATTTGCTTAGGGTGGTTTGGTCAGGGGAACTGACCTTTTCCGAGCCATGCAATTTTGTCTTGAAAACGACCATTTTTCCCCATTGTTTATCTTCCAATGAGTCATGATGTCGTTCATACTACAGCAAACCTATATTTTGGCCCATGTCAGTTTGAACGTGGGCTTTCATTTCGCTTCATATAGCCTCATGGAGCTTGAGGTACGGTTTTCGGGACACAGATGCACCAAGAAAAGCATTTTTATAGAAGCGGAGCCAAATTCGTTGGAGCATGCTGTTCATGCACAGTTCGGAAGAAAAACGTGGATTAGATAACAACGTGCTGCTATAAAATGCACGTGATAACCGAATGTGACATGAAGCGAGGAATATCGCAAAACAACATCATTTAACATGATGTAATTCCATCATAAAACCAGCCCCAATAACTATGCACGACGTTACCCAGTTTTGTTTTACCAGGTCCTTTTTATGCAGTACTATAGCTGAGGTCCGCATTTTTGTGAAAACCACTGCACATCGTATTCCCAGCAGGCGGTTTTCGTGTGGTTTTATTCCACACTGAGCTCCGTCTCCTCCCCTCCCCTTAAGAAAATTCTAGCCGCCCCCCTGTATGCATGCATCCCAATTTGGATAAGCCAATGACACATGTCATTACGTTGCTGCTGTGCTTGAGTGACTGTTTCTTCGGACGTTACGAACGCCTGAATGATGTACAGATACAGTTTAATGCTTTCTGGTGTCACTCCTACGGTACATGTGTGCTCATACAGTCATTCTCTGATTTATTTTATGAACTCTGTAACCTTGTAGTGTGACGACCACGTCCGAACAGGGGCTGAGAATTTCTGAACAGGATCGCCACCGACACTTCTCCTCTAATGTGTAACAAGAATCCCACTACCTTTCCTGTGATAGATTGCATTTATCAGCGGGTATCGAGACAAGCCTATGCTTCTGTGAGTATTTACAGCTTCCCAAATCGCTGGCGTCTGTGAAGTAATATGTGAATGGTTACGAGGGAAAAGGTGGTTTCGTGATGAACAGAGATCTCTTGAAATGATGGCATTGTAAGATGCGAAGGGGTACGAAACACTGCTACTTCTAAGTACAAGACGGTAGACATCTATACTTCGTGTCATGGCCAATAAACATTTGTAGCATTGTAGCATTTACATTTGTAGCATTAGAACAACTGCATGAGAAATCAGTAATGGTAAAGATAAAACAACGAATGAACGAACGACGCTTGCAAGGAAAAGACTAGACGCGTCATAAACAATAAACTTAATCTTGCAGCATTTGAGCAATTGCACGAAAAATAAGCAATGGTTAGGATAATACATTGCTCAAACTGATCACACTTTTTGATGTCGCGTCACGTTTGTCTTCAGAGCTATGGACGACACGATTACCCCACAAAATGCCACATGGCGGAATATCGAATGCAAACACACTGAAAACAGAATGTCAGAAGCCAAATATTGAATAGGACAGATGTCGACAGAGATGAACATCGAACGGGAAAACGTCGGAGGACAAAATATGGAATATGGATAAATATCGAATGGTGACAGTTATCGAAATGGAAAAAAAAAATTGTGCAAAAATATTAGATGAACAAATAACAGACGCAAGACAAAGAACTGGAAAAACAAGGAGCCCGATTAACAATGAAACAGTTAAATACCGAGTGCTAAAATATCGTGAGCTTATACTCCGTATCATCGTATCAGGGACAGGCATCGTACATGGACGGTTATAGGATGGCCAACTTTCGCATTACAAAATATGGAGTGGGACAATGAAGAGATGCAGATTATACCAGGAGATCAGCCTGATGGTGCGGTGGTCAAGAACTCCGTCTGTCCAGATCATTGACGGAATTCAAGTCCCGCCTGTTCGAAAATTTTTCGTGCCTTCTTCCCAAGTTGTGACTGCTGTTGTCAGATGCGGTAATCAGGGCGGGCCGTCGCCGGAGACCAGCGGTATTTTCTAGGGTTCTGAAATCCGAGACGCTGGGGAAAAGCATTTTCTAGACAACTGCCATGTTTTGTTATCAGAAGAACGTCCCTGGTGACGGAAGCCACGGCTTATCCCCAAAAGACCACTTCGAAAAGAGGAAGGGTTTTTTGACGCCCAGGACTCGAACATCTCATACTATGTCACATAAAATGCCAGTACATTTGCAGCCACAATCAAGCCCAGCGGCGTAACCAGGATATTTGTATGGCCATTTCAGTTTAGGAACCCCCTGAAACAGCCGGAATATTCATGCCCAGGGAATTCTAGCTAAATGGCGGACACACTTGAGAGATGATGTGTAACCCTGAAAAGCTTTCACAGCGTTCTTGCTAGGAATGTCTCCATACAACTTTCTCCCGAAAATTGCATCGATGTCTCCATACAGTCTTCGGGAAAAAATTGCATGGAAAATTACTGACTATTGCCCGTACCCACCGTCTTGCGCTACTAGTTGTCTTGCGGTATTCTTCACTGAAATATTTATCCGGTGTGTCGTTGATTCTTGCCTACATTTTGTCCTCCAATCTTGCACCATTTGGTAAAAAGCTGGTTGATATTTATACTGCTTCGTTATTTCTGTCGAAGATTTTAAATTCGATGTTTTTCCGTTCCAAGTCTATTTCGACAAAACAACTGCTTTTCACATTAATTCCCAGATTAATATCTGACATACCATATTTTCCCTTTCGAGATTAACCCCGTCGTTACATATCTTGTTCGATGTTTTGTGTTCGCTGGCTTGTTTCAAATTTTTTTTTCATTTGATACCATTCGGTGTTATGTCCTGCAATCGCATGACGCATGCCAACGAATTTAGTTTGACCGGTAAGAGAATGGCTGATTTAGGACCATTATGGCTCAAAATTTGCACCAAGAGGTGTTATAGGTTATGTAGGGCCAAACATTGGGTCATTTTGCATTTCACTGAGTTCTAAGTATATTGGATTGGTGTGGTAAAAACAAGCTCAAGCCCGCTAAGAAGACAAGCAATTGCGATAATTGTTCATTTCAAGGCAAAAATTCACGGTTTAAAAAGTAAATTCGTCTGAAAAACACTGCTTAGAAATAAGGCGGTCCTGCTTCTGGGGCATGGCTGCATAAACAAGGATTACATTTTTCTAGATCTCAGTTTTTTTGCCTTACCTCTAACCTACTCTCTACCCTGCGCTTTCCCCCTCACATTTCGACAGCACTGTTTTTGGCTTTTCCCTTTTCGGTGTTATTGCATCATGCATTTATAGGTTATAAAGAATGTTATCTTATGTCACTTGCCTACCTACCTCTGGTGATCCAAACGTAAGGAAAATTGGTAGACAACGCATTTTTGTAGTGACTTTGCATCTGCAAAATCTCATATCTGCACAGAAAGCTCTGTTTTCATTGTCCTAGCATGCGTTTTTATTTTACATATTTATTTCATAGCCTACGTAACCCTGTGTTGGTATACACTATAACTGATGATACAAGCGTCGCTGGAAAATGGAAGGACGACGCATCTCTGCAGTGACTTCGCATATGAAAAATGTTATGTCTTCACAGAAAACCCTGTACCAAACTTTATGATTTCGAGCATGCCAACTCCCCCCCCCCCCAGTTACCATGTTTTGCTTTGACTAGGGAGCTGGCGACTCCACTGGGGGGCTGAGAACATGTTAGACGAGGCCCTAGTTCCGCCCATGCCCCAGGACACCAAGGTTGTTAACGTTCGCATCGCAATGGGTATGCGATTGAAAATGGAAGTGGATGGTACAATGAAGGGGAAGGGGAACTACCGAGGCAAGGACGTACATTGATGTAAGGCCCACTGGGTAGATGAAAAATGGACTTAAATTAAGTTAGGATAAGCCATCTAGGGAGCTTCAGCCACGGTGGCCTGTGTCAAACAGTCCGGCGAAAGAATTAGAAGAGAGAGGTAAGGACTGGATAAAGAACGAAGAGGGAATTGTGAGGTTACGGCTGGTCAAGCCACATCAGATGTTTTATTTCAACGTTCATCCGTCGGGAACTTCTGTTTGTGACGCACTTCGTTTGTTTTATTCGTTCTGTTGTTGTTCACGCTTAAATTCGCCGTGTTCGCTTTGTTTCGTTTCACGCAGACTCGACAGGATATTAATCTTTAGTTCATCAAGGTCCTGGCAGCAGCAGCCGTGCGGCACGCGCAGTGCTCAGACAGGTGGGGCCATGCAGTAGACCGCGTATGAGGTAGTGGTCGACCGACAAGGTAGCGCACCGACCAACAGCCTGCTAGTCGGTACGCAGTAGTAGTCGGCCTGCTAGTAGCAGGCCGGGCTTCGTCGCCAGCGTACGTCATGCCAACCTGCGATGTTTTTTCCCGAATCAATGCGGCATGGAACCTACATGATTAACGTATTTTACGGGAGACCAGAATAGTCCTGGCCTTGATTTATTGAAGTAATTTCCTCGAAATTACGTGACTGTCTATACGACCGGCGAGATTTAACTGTTCGTTACAGAATAGATTGAACTTTCCGTCACGACATAATTGTAGTAGATGGTATGCCGCAGGCCTCCGTGCTCTACTGAGCTGATGAATCACAGTTCAGTTATGACTGTGAAGGCCCCTTGAGCTTATTTCCAATGGATTTCGGAATTTTGTAAGTCGTATTGCCGAAACGAGTTTCTTACCTCCAGACTGTTCCCCGGGGTCGCCGAGAGGCCAAGCTCCAAGGTGAAAAAGCCGCATGCGAAGACTGCATCTCGCTGACCTCCCGAAACTCCCGGGAGGTTTTTTTGACAAAGAGAAGGAATGAAGAATACGTTATGTTGTGATTCACTTCTTACGTGACTATTTTTCGTTACTGTGAACCGCGGTCCCAAACAGTACAAAAATGCATGCGCCTGAAGAACTTCTAAATTTGTTAACAGTTAAGTTAACCATTTAGATTGATAACACATAATATATATATATATATATGTTGCTCTGCAGTTGCCAGTGCGACCCTGAGCGGGTGAGCGGGTCCGGCGCCGGTGCTGCGCCCTGGCGGCGGGCGGCGGCCATGTTGTGCGGACCGGCGACGGCCGTCGGCCGGCGCTGAGACGCTCGTCACTCTTCAGTTGTCGTTTGACGCGGCCCAGACGCTCGGGCCGCGGGATGACCGCCGCATCACGACAAATAAACAGGGCCTCGCCTCGGGGCGGCGGCGGCGCTGCAGCGCGTGGGCCGCCGGCCGGCCGGCGCAGCGCCATGCGCCGGCCGCCGCCGCCGGCAGGCGTCCAGGCCGGCGACGAGGGAAGCCGTCGCCGTGACAGCCTGTCACGCCGCCGGCCGGCGATGGCGGACGCCGTCACTACAGTGGCCTGTCACGCCTCGGGCTGGTGTCACGCGCCAGGCTGGTGATGGTGGAGGCCGTAACGGGCGACCTTCCGCGCGTGCAGGGATGGCGAAAAAGTGAACAGTTATCCTCCCGTTAACTGGGGAGAATTTAGCAGAGCCTTATGACTGCATGGAATACCTGCAAACTTTCTTGTGCATGAGCGTAAGAACGGGGGGCATGCCCCTCTCACATTAGCCCTATGTGGAATATGCCCCTACCCCATTCTTCTGCATGCCCTTACGTCCCTGCCTTTTGTAACAGTTGGTGTTCAGGCTGGGGCACAGGGGCCACGGGGCCAGGGAGGGCTTTGCCTCCTCCAGTTTTCAGACTGGCCCTACCTCCCTAAACGTTTTCAACAATGGGGATATGCGAAATGTTGGTTTGCCATTTTGTCATTTTTGTGGAATAGTGGGCATACGTAAGTGCGGGAATAATAGCGAAAAGTAAACCTTGAAATGGAAAACGGATAGAGCACAGAACGAGGACAAACCAGCGTTGAACGGCGCGCTGGAGGAAGGAGACGGGGCGAGTGGAGGAAAGGAAGCTGGCCAGCACAATGTGCCAAAGCATCCAGGAATCATAGTTGTTCGTTTCGTTCGAGTCCCAAAGTAAAGTAGATTTTCTGCAGACCCTTTTCGGATGTTGATGAAAGTCCATCATCTCCTCGACTGGCATATTTAATTTTGAAAACAATGGTTGCCCATTTTTCATTAAAAATTTCAGCTTCACTGCGTTGGCTATCGGGTGAGCTTTGAAGCTCTTTTCATTCGGTTTAATCAGACATCTATCAAAACGGAGCTAAGGCGAAAGCTTAGCTATGCGAAATTTTTACCGTTATGGTCTATATCCGGAGAGATTTTGCATGACGAATAGCGGCCCGGTAAGAGTCAAGACACTTACCCCCACCCTCCTCCCCCCACCAGCTTTGAAATCGCTTCTCGCTCCCTTGTGTTCAGGTAATTAATGTTTTCGAGCTTCTTGACATCAGACACAAAGCGCACAGAATATCATATAATTCTGCCCCTGGATAAATGGACGCGTAGCAATCGTTTTCTGGCACTGAAAGGCCAGGATGCAGTTTCTAGAGACCAGACCACGCAATTCAGATCGGGAGGACGATACGTCGTGGGCGAATGCAGCGGCTGAAGCCAATATTTTAAGGTACGCCGCGGATCTGTGCGCCGTTCTGTCGCACAAATCACTTAGTCTTCATTACGCTCCGCAAAAGTTGTGAAGTTTGCCTCACGTGGCCCAGCTGCCAGGACCGCAGGCCACTCTGAGGGAACGACGGGCAACTATTTCGTTCCGCAAAAGCTGTGGACTTTTCCTCACGTTTCCAGTCTGCCGGGACCGCAGGCCGATCTGACAAAACGACGGGCGACTGCCTGATGTTCGGCCCGCGCCGATGTTCACTGCTGTTCACTTCACCATCGATCTGCATCGCACGCTCTGGAAAGCTCTCACATGCTTGCCCCGAAGAGATTGCATGTCCACGGGGTGCCGTTCAGGGGCTCCTTCATGTTGCCAGGTCATCATTTTGTGTTACGGCTCAACCCGTAGGTTGTGCCATATAATGAAAACTAATGAGGCTGAAGATGGTTTTGTGGTGGCACTTCCGTGTGCCATTATCGTGAAAACGTCTTCGGGTAGAAACAGAGGAGCACTTTGGTTACATGTCAGGTGGCTGGCCATCCAGCGACAGGCCACAGAAATGGTCTGATTGATTGCAAACTGATCATATCTGGATCATTCTCAGATGGATTATTCTGCGACTGCATCTTTCGATAAAAAGAAAACAAGTGGTCGTTCTTTCGCGCGTGATTAGTGACAACTCCTCATGCAAATGCAGGTGCAAATGACTATTGAGTTTGCTGCTTAGTAACATTTTAAGAATTACAAAACCATGGGACATTTACGTGGAACAGTGCAATATTCGCAGTGAATGCCCTGCGAGCAGCGCATAACTTTTCATCCGTAACATTTATCTCAATAAAAATTTACAATTCCCATATCTTAGATGCCATTAGGTGATATGAATTATTCATACCACGTAATGGAACTGGGGCGGGACTGGGGCCCTGAAAATGTGTATATAAGCCATAGATTTCTTTAGGGCTGCCCTCCTCCCATTAAACAGCATGTTATTGTTTGTGTTACTGCTCTAACCACCGTGTATAACATACCGCCCCCGGTATTTCAAATGTTCCATTTGTGTTTGTCTTCCCCATACCTTTTCACAGATATTGGTAAACATTTGAAACATAAAACCGGCATGAACGTATGTTTTACCAGAAGTCACCACGAGATACTCGAGAAGAAATTTTTCACCGTATGACATTACCGAAAAACCCACTCAACTGGCGCACCGCAAGTGCGCACACTGTGATAACGTTAACTCTAATCCATTCACTTGTAATATGTTTCAGTAGTTATAGGGACTGGGGGTAGTTTTGTCTCTGCCGTGTAGGATTTGATTAAACTAAGTACTGTTGACTGTCTTAACTCATTCAAGACCTCATTTGCTTACTTTATGACATTGTCGAGAAACCATAAAAAACTTCTGCAATCCATGAGCTTCCCAAACATGTGACAATTTTTTCGTCAAAATACTTTGTTTACGTGCGTCATTTTTGTCAATGCCTTGCTTGCCCGTCCCGCTAGCAGTTACCGACACAATGTAAAAATACAAGTAAGAAACTTGTTGACCGTCTCGCTGCTGTCTGTTAGTTCCGACTGTTTCTTTCTAGGTGATTATAATCTGCTAAACGAAACTTTCTCAGCTTTGTAATCAGAAATATTTCAGTGCTTGAGTCACTAGTACTGTAAGTATGTTTTTTATTGCAACCATATGTTCATAAATGATCATAACAATAACTAACGCAGACAATGTAAAAACGAAGTATGAAACTTGCTGCAAACTAAATATTTCTCAACACAGAGCAAACTGGCAACACAGATTCGTTTCTGCTCGATGAGGCAAACCAAATGCACGACGTTCTTCTATCATATGATTTCCAAATCGAAAGAAATGCATGAAGATAAATATGAAGAAATTTGCTTCAGGATTTCATATCATTGTTGCCTTCACCGAAAATGCTCGCCAAAGATGCATGGCCGTTTAGCTGGTAAACAATGTTCACATTCTTAAAAGCCACCCCTGTGTGAATGTCTTGCCAATGACATGCATTTTCTGTGAAGGGCCCTCGACTAAACAGACTGCCGCTTTGCGCTCGAACCTTCACGTCGTTTCCACAGAGCCTTGGCAGGCTTTTGGACGAGTCAGTACTGGTCGCACTCACGGCCGCCAGGAACAGGCTGTTCAAGAACCGCTGCCACCGTGTCAACAGCAGCAGTGGGCAATGTCGAGCACTTCAAGTTCGCTCGGGCACATCGGGTGTCGTTCGATTTGCACGCCGGGACCGGAAATGCACGGCTCAGCAGGCGGGAGTGGTTAGTCTGAACACAGTGGTGGATCCCGGATGAGTGATGCGAAGGCGGGCTGAAAAGTTTCAACTCCACCTAAATAAAGTCCAAACGAGATGACCAATTTTATTAAAACAAACGCAGGAATGCAGCTGCATGATTTATTGATCATTATACATGCTTGCTTTTCAGCATGGTCCTCTCCAACTGCGATACATTTCTGGCAACGTGTCAGTAGTTTGTGGAGTCCGTCGGCGAAGAGGTCAGGGTGCGATTTCCTCACTCATTGGCGTACTGCTGACTTCGCCTCTTCATCACATGAACAGTGTAAATCCTTCAAGTGTGTTTTCAGCTTCGGGATCGAATGGTGGTCGCCAGGAACGAGGTCAGTGCTGTGCGGAGGATGCGGTAGCACGCAGATCCCTAACGGCGGTATGGCGACAGTTGTGGCTCCGCTGGTGTGCGGCGTAGCGTCACAGGATCGTCTCACGGGAGTTTCCCTCTTTCCTTCTGGTACGATTTTTTACTTAGAGGCTCCTTGCAGCGCTCAGAATCTACTGTTCCTTTTCCAAGAAATCCGCGAGGACAATTCCTTGGCAATCCGAAAATACAGTCAGCATGACTTTACACGCTTTAGCCCGGAATCTGTACTTTTTCAGCTGCGGTGAATCTTCGTGACGGTATTCCATGGATTGTCCAGCTTCATTTTCCACACGGTCCAAGAGTTTATGTGGACAATGTTCTTCATGTTTTGGACAGCACTTGTCCGACGCAAACTTTACAGGATTCAAGAACACTGATTATGTCACCAACTCATTCTTCGGAAATACCCAATTCAGCCGCAGTTCCTTTTTGCATGATGCGACGATTTGCGCGGGTCAGTTGGTCGACACGTTTTTGAATGGCCTCGTCCGTTGCCGTCACGGGCCTGCCCGACAGCTACTTGTCACGGAAACTTGCAATCCCAGCGTCGTCATTTTTCAGCATTTCCGCCCAACGTCTCACAGTTATTCACCACCACACATTGGTCGTCATGAACCGTTTGCAGTCTTTCATGGATGTGGACGGGAGCAACTTGCTCAGCAGTGAGAAATTCAACGACGGCACGCTGTTTGAACCGCAAGACCTTGCCGACCGCCATCGCGGCGGCGTTGATGGTGACACATCACTGCGAGACACATCTCAACTTTTCTCCCACTGTGCACATGCCAAAAATTAGTTTGATTTCACCTTCTACATGGCTCGGAAGGATTCCTCATTTCACTATCCGAAACTAGTTTCAACCCAATATTATCAACCGTAATCAAAACATAAGATGTCACTGTGTAACAGATTTGAACCTTTTCTGTTCCTAGGTAATGAGTGTCATGTTCTAATTGTGTATGTCTAAAAAGTATAGAAAAGGGCTATTATTCCCTTCAGGCTTACCTTTCGTGATCAGGACAGTGATATTTTGAAATGTGCCAATTTTCGCAATGTTCCAGATAGTGCTGTGTATCTGATATATGACTTTCTAAAAGATTCTAGAACTCAGTTTCTTTAATGTTATGGAGAGGAGGCAAGAGAGCTTTCTAGGATCTTCAAGAACTTTCCATTAATATGAACAGCAGTGCAAATACAGGAGGTTTAAGCCCACCAGTTCAGTTTAGTTCTAGCTGCTCAGTGGATAAATATACATACATCTATCAGAGACGTATGAATCTCGACAGACCGCAAGCAACGGCAGACGCATTTTACTTGGTCTGCGGCCAATTTATTAAAACAAAAGGGGAAAAATGCTCTTTGGCAGCATCTGCTAAGATGTGCGAAGCCTGCAATGCATATTTCGGCATGCCTGTCGGGATCAAGACAAAGTCTGTGCACCTCATTTCGCCTGCGAGCACTGTAAATAAAAACTCTGGAAGATAAGACAGACAGTCGTTGCTCGTTTGGATAGCGGGATTTTATGTTATGACACGCCTTAGAATGTTAAGATATTGTTTCGTTTTCATTGTTTTTGAAAAATTTCACGTGGAATATGTTGATAGCATCTCTTACACATTGGCCATGGAAAAAGATTCTTAAAAAACATCCTTTTTGATCATCATAATTATATATTATTCCTTTGCAGGATGGGACACGGGGAAAAGAGAGCCATTAACTTCGCTATCCCAAGAATTTGCAAGAACCCTCTGACCACCCAAGCAACTGCTACTCTTGCATGGTGGACCCTTCCAAACGTCGAATTGACACGATTGCACCTGCTATCACATAACCGGACCTTCCAACATCAATTGACCCGCTGCCACACGGCTCTGAGCTCCCCGTACCCACTCTTCCAGAGGGAGAACAGCAAGTCAGAGGAGAAGGAAGACACATGCGATGTATATTATTTATCTTTGTCTTATCTTTTATGATATGTATATAAATCATCCTTTGCCTTAGGATTTAATTTCAGCGTTGCAGCGGAGGAGAAAAACCCATATCACGTCGATCAAAAAGATTTCAACCACTTGATCAGAGATGATGGCCTCACAAAGTCCAATGCCGAACTTTCGGCGTCTAGGCTCAAGTAGTGGAACTGGTTGGATGAAAGTGTGCAAATCGCATATCAGAGGAAGCATCGCCAAAATTTTTTCCAGCCTTTTTCATCCGTCAAAATGGGCTCTGCTTCTGCCAAAATGTAAACAGTCTGTTCGAGAATATCTGAATCGTCTGTAACTCGAACGAGTGGCACCTCTTTTTTGACAGCTCACCCAGGTGCCTTAAAGCCTTGCTGCCACATAACGGGAATCAGGAAGGAAGCCAGGATTTTTCTAAAAAGGAAAGGGTCCACATGTCAAATTATGTCGTATGCCACTGGCATCTGACAAAATTTGCAGGAAAAGGCAGCAATTTCATGTACTTGGCCTGATATTTATCGTACACGAAAAACGTGTGATCTTTCCTTTTGCTTCATATATATATATATATATATATATATATATATATATATATATAATCGCTGTTCCGTGTTCCTGCGAAATCGGTAACTGTGTAGTGTAGATCGCTTGACTTAGAGGGGTCATGGTCTCCATCCCCCGCTTGTGGCTACGTGCTTAGCGGGAATAAGTACCCGTCTATTTCCCTGGCTCACTCGGTGCACCTCAGGGAAGAATACAACTGTCAAGACCTTGTTCGACGCCTCGAAGCATGATGAGTATTGCTGGGAGGCCATCGGAGATTTCAGAATGGAGGCATTCCTGATGTGTCTCCAAGGCGGCTTAGGAGCCACCTGAGACACAGCTCTTGATAAGAAATCTGCAGTCCTCAGGTGCCTTTTGACCTGTCTGAAGCAAAGGTCAAAGCCTGTGTCTTGTACGAACACAGATATAGAAAGTCCTGGAGTGCAAGGAATTTCCCAAGAAGCTCAGCAGGACGGAAAAGGCAGCTTGGTAAATGTCTCGTGGTAGTTCGGACTTCCTGGGCAATCACAAGGCCGAAAACCACGTGGAGCTGGTTGATGTCGTGTTCCCTCTCGGAGCTTCACATTCGGTGGCATCTGGGGTCAGATCGTTTAGTACGTTGGCGGTCCAGCCCTCGTATATTAAGCTGCCATTTTGGGCGGAAATATGGCTACTCAGGAAGCAGTAACAGTAACAACATAATAGTCGAGACTATGGTGAATACCTATAATATGGCAAAATGGGCTGCAGGATGGCCTCAAAGTTCATATCCTTGATGGTCATCTTACTAAATTCAAGGTGAACATGGTAACATATTCGAAGGAGCAAAGCGAGCACTTCGTCCAAGATATACTTGACTATCAACACCGTTACGAATGAATAAACATCGAGAACATGATGGGAAATTATATTTGTGGTCTGATTCGTGAAAGTGATTTACAGCACAACTGTAAATACTGAGAAACCAATCACCTCTATTTTTTAATCGCTTTTGTTTACCATGAATGGAAATGCATGCTGATTTTAATTCTTATGTTGTTATTTTTCTGAGCACGTGAACAAAAATGAGCAAATTCACCCTTTGTCCAATTTGAAATGGGCAATTTTGGAAAATGTCACTGACCTGGTCACAAGAGCAAAGTTGAAACGGCGCAACAGCCCTTTTCTTTGTTTTTTACGCGTAAGCAATTGAGAAATAACGCTTACTACCAAGGAGCAAAAACTATGTTAAACAGCTTAAGAGGCAGCGACATTTCGCAGTCCCTCGTGACAACCGGCGTGAGAGGTTGCGACGCGAAATGGCCCTGGCAGTCGAGAGCGTTGTCAAACAACACAATAACCAACCAACAGTGTAAGAGGCAAGACTCTTGAGCTCGCCCCCATATATTCACCCCCGGTAGACACGTTAGCGAAGTCCTGGTTCCTTTGGTCTAGCGCCGCGCCCCTGCCCGGCAGTGCACGCCTGCAAATGCAAATTTGGTTCCACCTGAGCAAACAGAGGTGGAACCAAATGATCATTAAAATTTCATACACTGAGATAGACGACTAAGCTCGTGTTTCATGGAGGAAAGCTAACGTCATTTCTGATGTGTGTCGAACGTGGGCGCAGTAACAGGGGGAGGGGTCAGGGGAGCCATGCCCCCTTCTGCATTTTTCACGTTCTTAACCATTAGTCCTTCGCGAAAAACGGTGCTGCCCCTCCCCCTACACACACACACACATTCGTCGGGCACCTACGCCCCTGGTGTCGACAGTTACCGACAGAAGCAGCCAGTTTTACTTGAACCATCCGTTCGCTTCTGATACATCATTTATCGTTTCTCCTTGAAGCATCACGGCTCAGGGTTGTACGACTATTTAACTTTTTTTAAGTCGGCACCGTCAGTTATTGTCAGGCTGCTTCTTTTGATGAAACTCCTCGCATATTCCAAATCTGTAGGTTTACAGGGCTGCCACCTACCTGCCCTAGGGTTTTCTATACGCGCCTCACCTAAAACACGCCATTGACCTCAGTTATAGCGTTGCCGTCGTGCAGAAGTCAAATCTAACTCTGTTGAGAGATGGCAAACGAGCCAATCCCATCGTTCTGAAAGCAACGAGAAGCAGACCAGAACTGCTGAGGATAGCTAATTTCAAAGGCCGTTTTTTGGCCAATTCATCGAGTCAGTGGTTTCTGCTTAATCTGAGTCAAGCTCCTCTCAGAAAGTATTACTCGAGTCGGAATAACCCACGGAGAGCTGACGTGACGAACACGCCCCTCCCCCGGCGCATGCGGTACCTCCGTCCACGCACGGTCCGGCTGGACGGACGGGCCCACCGCGGGTCGGAGGGGAGGCCACAACTGGCCGAGCGGCGCCGGCCGGGGACGGGGGGACCCTACGGCGGCGCAGATCGCCACAGTTGAGCAGACGCGGGCATTGAGAGACGACGGCGTGCGACGACCGAGTGGGACTGGGCTCGGACTGGGCTCGGTCGCCCGTCCCGCGTCAACGGCGGAGCCCCTGTCGCAGACCTGAAGTCGTGGAAGCCCGATTTTGCCGCTCTCCATGTTTGGTAAGTAGTTACGTGCGCGTTACGATTAGGTTTGAATGTGTGTGCTTCTCGATTTACGAGTACATATTATTATCGTAAATAGATCAGGTAAAGAATTTGGGGGGACCAGCTAGGCCCCAACGATGCCTGCCAGACTGGCTGAACTGTTTTGTAGCAAAATATGCACGTCATGTCAGCATGCGATATTAACCAGCGAGCAATCCATCTTAGCATCTCATATGATTTAAAAGAACAATGCAGATGAGGTAGATTCAGTCCTCCTGTTATTCTATTTTACGTCCTTTGTGATTTCGATCCTTTTTTGGGCGTCCCATGATGCTTCACCTACAGTGAGCCTCTCGTTTTTTGTTTTCAACTGCGCATTTCGAAATGGTTCGAGCCGGCCAGGGACAGTTTATTTCGTGATCTGCTGGTCGCCCATTCAGAAGCATGGCTTCATATGGTCCTCCCGACATCTTTCTTATCCCATTGCAAACTGCACAAAATACATTGAGTCGCATTACAAAAGTTCACGTCGTGATAAAATCACTCCAGGATGCAGGAAATTCTTTTGCAAACCATCCTCAAAAACGTTTGCAAAAATCACAAGTTGGGCCTTCACGCCGCGCTGTGCAGTATATACACCATGGCAATCCAGTGCTGTGAAGTTTGTAGCTCCGGCATACCAGGCCATTCGTTAATACATAATTCGGCCTAAAGTTAGTGCGCGGTGCAATGTAATAGGCTGAGGAAGAGACAGAGTGCGATTGGGCAGCGGCATGAATAACTTCAAGCGAACGAAGGTGACGTCTGGAAGCAATATATGAGCCTGTGTGAAAGCCGCCCACGGTCATATGCAATCTTCCCGTCGTATGCGACGATTTATACCAATTCTGAATATAAATTTACACGTAGTATATTACACAGAAAGGAAGAACACCGCGATACGTGGAACACATCGCCCGTTGTCCTACTTCGGTGGACATGGCGGTAGATGACCGTTGTGTGGACACAAAAATGGTAGGCCGAGCAGTCATGTTGACCATACGTGTATGGGTGTGGGTGTATGGACTGTCGCCTGTGAAACGGTCGGGGATCTACCTCCAATGGCTCTGCCGTGAGCGCGACCCAAATACTGGACGACAAATACGCTTGAGTGGACGCGGTCGCAGGCAGATGTGTATGTTTACAGGGACTTGGTCTTATCATGCAGTAATCGTTTGGGTGGACAAATACGTAGACTGACTCGGCTTTAAGGTGGACACATACGAATCCGGTTTTTGTTCATAGGTTGAGAAAGCAGGGCTGTGCTTGATTTTTCTGTTGTTTTGCGGCCGCGAACGTTTTCCCAAATGCCTCATCAAACTTTCAAGCTTAAGTTTATGGTCTGCGAGACAGCCGCAGGAGCCCAAAATTTGCACAGGGTCCCCGAAACCACCATGAATCCCTGGGACAGTCATTTGAGCACTGGCGCCTGCGGCTGTCCTGGTGGCCCAGTGGGCGCCTTCAGGCCTTGTGCCCCGCCGTCTCGAGCCTTTGGGCGGCCGTCCCGAGCCCCGTTTCTGTCTCAGGCCCCTGTTACCGATCCATCTCCGAGTCGGCTCCAGGATCCCAGCACAACTAAAAGGTCCCAGGACGGCCATAGCCCAAACATAACCTCAGAACTGCTGACTCTCAGGTGGCCTGTTGTATCTTCGGTATCCAGGTGGCCTGTTTGAGCCCTGGTTCGGTGGTGACCCGTCTGCCCCCCAGCCCCCATCAGACTAGATATTCTGACGCCTGGTCCGCAGGTTACCTTTCTGACCGCTGGTGACTACTGGTGACCTTTTTCCCCCTGGCCAGCCCCCCCCCCGTCCCAGTTGACCCGTTTGACCGCTGGGTTCCCGGTGACCAGTGTTGCGGAGCTGGAGTCACTCCGGAATCGGCATTTAGGTTGGAGTCGGACTGGAATGGAAGTTGCTAAGATATCACTGCCTCCGACTCCAGGACATTTTAATAATCGCCAACGCTTTAACGTCCAGTTCCTGCGTGCAACCAAATACAAATTAAAAAACGGGTGGCCGATTTTTTAAACAGGTGCCAATGAACTTAGGACCCTCAGTTGTAACAGCCGTTCTGGAACTGATGGCCTTAGGTCATCATTACTGCCTTGAAAATGCCAAAAGTATAACATTAAGGATTGTAGCCAAATCCATTTAAACAGTTGGCCTGACTTGCTTGAAACCAACACTAATCAACTCGGCGCACACGATTCCATATGCTGTCCCGAATAAGGTGACCTCAGGTCATCAGGATGACCCTGAAACCGCCAGGACGGCAAAATGCGGCATTGCATGCATGAATGCAGCAGCAGCCTGGACAAGTAGTGGATCGTGGGAGGACAAACCGGAAGTTCTCAGAAAGGCGTATCCGGGACGCTGGATGTCGCCACGCAGCTGACAGAAGCTCTGCCGTTCGCACGCTCTGGGTGTGTATCAACTTCCTCTTCCAGTGCCAGGATCCTAAAACCCCAAAAAACGAACTCTACATCGACATCCAGCAGAAGAGTTTGCTAAGTCGGATATTGCGCCTAGGTTCCGGCAATCGGGTCCGAAGTTCGAATTATTTGGGCAGCAGGCTTCGAGATTTTGACTGGTGACGACGCTTAGCTTTACAAGCTTCGATTAGTTTGGACTCAAAATACACAAACCTATAGGATTTACAATGGAGAGTTAGAACTCGGAACACATTAACTAACGTCGAATGCGCATGAAAAAATAATAAAAAAAAAAAGTTTTCTTTTTTTTAAAAAAGAATTTTTAAAGGGGGTTTTTTTTTTTTTTCGCCGAAATCAACGCACTGTGGGAGTCACCATACAGCACACACGTAAACCTTTCGCGCTGGCATCGCTGGTAGTCTCGTTTGGCTTATTCGTCGTACCTCAAAATGCCATGAGATTGTGTATCCACCAGCATTTCACGGTCTGCTCAATGTGTGACGACTGGCGACGCCTGCATTCTCAGCCAGACGTAAGTCTTGCAGGACGGTCACATAAACCTCGACAGGATGGGAAGCCTCAACGGCCGCCCTTGCTCCCGTCCTTCGCGACGAGGACGTGGCATCCCCATCTTTGGGCGTCTGAAACACAGGAAGCAGTTCTACGATGCAAATTAAAAGGGTTGTGCAGCTTTGGTAGAGCTCTGTTCACTGTGGTTTTCAGTGAAATTGCAGGCCTCATTTGCAGAGGTTATAAATACCACGGATGCACGGAAGCTTTTTTGTAACAAAAAATATTAAGAAAACGTGTCCTTTGGTGATAAATTGTTGGCTGATTGCCAGAGAACAATATCTGGTCGATGGCATTCTTTCTGTTACAGTTCCCGGTAAGGCATTTGTTCTGGCCAGTGGATTTTAGTTATTCGCGATGGCAATTTAGCACCAGTATATGATGATTTAGCACTCACTTCTGGCGAGGAATCTGGCTTTGTTGTCACGAGTTTTGAAAGAAACTATGCAGGTATATGGCGACTTAGCACTCATTTCGTGCGCGGAATCTGGTTTTGATGCGAAAAAAATTGGGAGGAATTATGCCGTATTGTCATCAGAGATTTCTGCGCGGCCCGTAGCCGTCCGGTGACAGTCCATGTTGACACGTATTTCAAACGGCAAAGCCAGGTCTGTAGTCCATCTTCTATGGTCTTGCGTATATGGGCCGATTTTCCGAGCCCCAGGCCCAACCCGAACGTAGAAATCGTGTCGTAGATATCTTGTACGTTAGAAATCTTATCCATGTTGTCGATCTGGAACATTGTTGTTTGCTTTGGCAACATGCAGACAGAACAAGTCAATATAGTCGAATGCAAGGTAACGGTATTTGTAGTGTCTGGGGAACCGTTACTGTCTCTTTAGCTGACTGGCAAGGTTCTTGCCACTTTGTTATGCAATTTAGAAATGATCCCCCTGGATCGACAGACTAAACAAAACAATGGGTTTAAGCATAAGGACTGTTTCCCCAGTTTGTTCTGCTGAACTGCAAACAGGTGGTGGGATCCTGCGGCCAGAACCGTCCAGTGGTTATCATGTCAGACAGTTGTTTCGAGGGTCGTTAGCTCGAATCCAGACAGGGGCTCAGGAGACGGTTTCGCTTTTCTCCATGATGTAATACTCTTCCACGATTTCGAAGGAAAATCGTCATCGTGATGTTTGCCGCCCATGATGCAAGTTGATCATGCCGCACTTGCATCATGGAAAGCAGCGTGCAGCTCCTTCATGCATTCGCCGGCACCCCAGCCGTCGACTCCCTTCTCGCCTCTCTGTGTAAAGCTGGATTTGCTTTGGTGACAAATTTGGGCTTTGCCGTCCAGACCGGTGACAAAATAATCTGCAATGATCTCTCGTCAGCCGTGTGTGTACGGCAAGAAAACAGAAGGCCCTCTCCGGCGGACGTCTGGTGCACTGCTGTTGGGCTGAGGACTGTTTGTGATTTCCCTGCCCACACTGTGATCGGGAGAGGCCGCTATGAATGGAATCACCCAACGGCTCTGTCGACGACGAGAGGCTCCGGCGCCTCTGGAGCCGCGGAACACGCCTCGAGCTGATGGTCGGTCACCAGCGCAGGTGGTCCCCGGCCATCCCATTCGCTCCTGCGTCCCAGCTCGTCACAGCTCGTTTGCTGCTGAGGCGGCAGCAGCAGGCTGAGGAATGCGACTCCAGGGCGGCGAAGACTCTTCATCAGACGCAGCAGCTCGACAATGCCTCTGCACAAGCGCTGTTGCCGCTCAAGATCGGGGCGCATGTCAGGCTGCGAGACCCGCCACAGAACTCGGCAAGCAGACGTCAGGACAAGGTCGACAAGGTCTTCGGCGTCAGGTACCACGGAGACTACCGTGGCCGAGTTCTGTGGCGAAACGGTCGCTTCATCCGACCATCACCCCAGCCTCCGCCTGTTTTATCCGCTTGATATTTCGTCGTCGCGTGAAATATGCATATATTAAGCGATACCCAGCTGCACCAGCATGCTTAAAAGTGGCACGTCTCATCGAAAACAACTTCAGCAATCGAGCTGTGCTTAATTTAAAAAATTCCGCCCCGTGCAGTGTTTCAGGTGGGCTTCTACCATATGGACATTTTGACGAGGCACGAACAATTCGCTGTTGTGGGCATTACCTTTATATCACATCTTAATATGTGAGGCTTACCAGTTAATTTTAACACGTCAGAGCTCGATATTGCGTATTAACCCCATGGCCCGTGATCTGAAATGAAAGCACGAGAATCCTCTTTGTTCCACAAAATTCCATAGCTGTTTTTCCATTGCGACATTACAACATACGTCATCTGCTACACGCATCTCACATCAAATACTGAAACATGATAATTTTCAGCGTTTTTCGAGAAAGTGTAGAGAAAGCAGTGTGTAGTATTTCCAAGGCTTCGCTAAACTCAAAACCGCCTTTATCATAAACTTGACAGTCAAAAGAAAGGTCACAGCAAAATTGGCCGCACAGAAGTCCAGTCACGAAGTACAGCAGGTGGCGCATCTGACAACGTCGCCGACGCGAGCACAAGGCCGATGACCCTGCGCGGTCAACTCCAGCCAAAGGTCAACCTAGGTGGCAGCACAGCACTGGCGTTTTACTGCTACCAGGGTCAGGGCTGCGATATTATACAGTTGCACGTGCACATTCAGCCATTTACGTGATGACCAACCGGCATTGTTATGCCTTCTGGGATACTGAGTGGCGCCTCTTAAACCCTGACCACGGCTGTCACATTTCGCATGACAGTTCTCTCTGTGTTGATAATGCTGTTGATCGACAGTATTCCTAAGAATCGGCACGAATTCTGGATGTGCAGCGATGCTTGTTAACAAATTGAGCGTACCGAATGTCGTGCAACGCCTGCAGCTCAGGAATCTGCGACGTTTAGTCCGAAGTTTGTGACGTCTGATCAGGAGTCTGTGACATCTGACCGGTTTTCTGGAACGAACGATTATGAGCCTGTTGTGCCTGGGTATAAATATGACGTCTGTTCAGGAATTTGTGACGTCTGATCATCAGTCTTTTAGTCTGGTTAGGAGTCTGTGACGTCTGAGTAGGAGTTTGTGACGCCTGACCATCAGTCGTTTTGTGTGATTAGGAGTCTGTGACGCCTGAGTGGAAGTCTGCGAGTCTGATCAGGAGTCCATGATGTCTGGTCAGGAGTTTGCGACGTCTGGTCAGAAGTATGCGACGTCTGATGGAGAATTTGTGACGTATGGTCAGGATGTCTGACTGCGATGTCTGAGCTGGCGCGGGAATCACCGTGTGTCACCACCACCTACGTCACCAGTACGTGGTCTGTTGTCTGTGTTGTCTTGAGTACGAATATGTGACGTATGATCATGACTCCTTAAGCCTGCTCAGGAGTCTGTGACGTCCGATCATGAGTCTGCGAGTCCGATCAGGAGTCTACGGCGTCTGATCAGGAGTCTGTCACATCTGACCAGGAACCTGTAACGTCTGATCAGGAGTCTGTGACGTCTTCTCGGGACGCTGTGACGTCTGACCAGGATGTTTGATTGTGACGTCTGAGCCGGCGCGGTATCGTACGTCACCAGTAGCGGGGCGGGCATCTGGAGGCCGCCCCGGCCGGCCCGGCGCGCCGTTCTGGGAGCCCGGCTCCGGCGGTGCCCCGGCCGCCGATGGTCGCCGTAGATCAGACGGAGCGCGCGGCGGCTGCGCCCGCCGACACGGGCTCCTCTTCGGCCCATTAAAACCCGCCGCCGCCGGCCGGCGGCCGAAACTCGCCCCGGCCTGTGGGCGGGGCGAGTTTCGAGCTGGTTCTGACGTCATTACGCAGCGCGAATTCCGTTCGCGTACATAAATAACGTCAGCACCAGGCTGTGGTCTGTATCCCTTGAAATGTCAGGTAAGTTTGACGTATGCGCGGAAATAGGGTTTCATATCAGCGCGCTAGTAAAACACCTTTACCGTCAAATAAATTTTGTATAGCTCCGAAACTGGGTAACAATACAGTCGGAAGCTCTATGAGCCCTTGGTGTCATAATAAGCTGCCATTTATTAAACTCATGGCACTTTCATTGCATTGTGCCTGGAAATTGAATTTACGAAAGGAAGATAGAAAAAGACTAAAACGCGCTGACATTGGTACGAGTTGTCAAGTTGGCACGCAGTATTGTGTAATAATCGTTTTTTCGCTTGATTCGCGGATTATTTCCTTATTGTTCCTAGAGCGAAAGTTAGAACTTAACAGGATACTGATGAACACATCAACTTTGTCAAACATCGTGACCTGACAGCGGATATTTTTTACTTAAATTTGTGGTGTTCACGACACACCTTCGCCAAATGTCCGTCATTTGCTACGAGCATGACCGTGTTCTCTGCTTTATGATGGCCACAGTTGCTTGATTATTGTATGAATCTTGCAGCTTGTCGAGTCCGTACGTAGATATTATTCACTAGTTTGACAGAGCTACCGTCAACAAAAGAGTCATACACGAAACCGCTGTTCAGTCAACGACTCTGTAGTCTCGTAAATCAGCTCTGAAAGACGCCACGAGCCTTAAATCCTCCGATACTTCCCGCATCGTTCCTTTTTAGACGGAGATACCCCGGGACACTATTCAGGTTGCTGTCATGGTGTGAAGGCCCAGAACACAGCCTCGCACCGCTAGTGGGCCGTAAGCGTGACGCGGGCGTACGCAGCGCGGTCGTCATGGCAACGGTCGGCAGAGCGGTCGTGGCTGGCGCTGGTGCCGTACCACCAGGCATTCCAGGTAACTGAGCCGGCCGCTCCGCTGCGTGGGCAGCCAGCTCGGAGAGGGCAGGGCTGGTGGATACGGAGCAGGACCGCCGAACACAGCGGCCGGACAAACAGCAGGACACGGTCCGTTTGACGAGGCGCAACGGCGGGGGGGGAGGAGGGGCTTGCGTGGAGACAGCAGTGACCCTCGGACGGATCGGGGGGTGTCAGATGGACACAGGCGCGGCCCCTCACTGTTTAAGCCCGTCGGGACAGCAATGACAGCAAACAGGAAGGTTGTCAAGGACTAAACACCATTTATTTAAGCTGCGACCTGGAGACCATAAATTTCCGAGTAAATTGTTTTCAGTGTGGCATCTGTGCGCTGCGAACGACCATCGCGTCCTGTATGACTCGCATCAGAGGATGATTACATTAAAACTGCTGCGCTGGTATCGAATCCCCATAACATTTGCTTTGTCTTGTTTTCTTAAGGGTAGGGGTAAGGTGAAGTGTGTGACATGCCAACATAAATTTAGGAAGCAATCTGTCAACAGCTGGTAATAGTGTGCTATGTTTTTGGTACTTCTGAAACTCGAAAAGCTTACCCAGACTTACAGAAGTTTTGTTGCTGTTTCTTGTGACTTGTGATTGCGATTGTATGGTGACGTCTGCTTAACTTTTACAACATTTGTACTGAACTTCGTTAACCTAACTCTATGCGCCATGTGGAACACATTGTTGGCAATAGCAAGCTTGATTTCATTTGGCTGTGCATCGTAGGTCTGCTGTTAAATTTTGCGCTATTAGGAACATTTGCTTTACAAGGCGTGCCTTTCGTGGGATATCAGATCTAATTTACTTATCCTCCCATTGTTGATGTTGGGTTGAAACGGTGAATTTCCGCGACGCCGAACTAATAGTAAACTATTACGTTCTGATTTAGTATTATTCTTGACTGTCGAGTAGTTAGGGATAGGTATCGGACCGCTTAGTAACACCGTGGGAGTGGTTGGCGTTGGTGCGGATTCCATGTTGATACTGCATGCTTTTGCGCATGAAAACGAGTGATGATGACGTGATCGGTAAACGATCCTGGAAGTCGTTTCATGAAAAATACCATCATGGACAGCAATTTTGGCTGGTACTCTCCAATGATTTACCGTCCATTCAGGTAACAGCTCATTGTGTCGGTAAAATAAAATTACGAAATGCCATCCAGGTAAAAGAAGCCGTGTATGTACATGCCCGGAGGATTTTCGAAAATTATTTGGGATGAGGTCTGAATAAGACTTCAGACCATCTCTTTCCAGTCACTGCGAATGACGGAATGTTAAATTTCCTAAAACGTTGGAGGTGTAGACCCAGCCTAGATCCTCCCAACCCCAAACTCTGAAATGTCTATGGCCCAACATGTCGCAGCATAATACGAAATGCGTTTTAATGGACATAGGAGATTATAGCAGGTACTTCTTTGGAACACGTTAGGAAGGAAAATATGCTGATGCATTTAATCGTATGTATTGTATTTGTCTTTGTGTTCAATGGTTTAAACTAGACAGTGCATTTTACGTGTGGTGTAAATCATCGTGTTGTGAAGCATCATTTTAAGTTTGATGACATCCAAGCAAACATCGCATTTGGTGCAAATGTCCTTTTTACCACGTTGCTGCACTTTAGACGCTGTTAGTGCTTGAAATAATCCTTTTTAGGCCAGCAATCGGCAAGGAGCTGCATAATTTGTACCATTTCAAAGCAGCCTGGCATCCTTTGAACCAGTGGTCCAGTGCTGATGGCAGAAATACTTTGAGTCAAGGAAGACGTTCATCAGGATATCCGACAGTGGTCATAAATCCTTTTCGCGCCAGAGAGCTATTCATGCAAGGACTCATCCCAGAAAGCACGCCATGTCCGATAGCCCCGAGCATGTCATTGTTTATGCCATGTTGCAAGGGTGGTCTTGAAGCCGTCCACCGACGTAACTAGTTCTCCGAGTCCCCGTACTTAAATAAACACACGTGATTCACGGAGGTGCCTACCGCCGGTCAGCCAGGCCGCTGCACGGGTTGTTCTTCCTAGTCCTGCTCGTCACGTGTTTATCCATAGCCGTTCGGAGGACGGCGCTCGCCGGCGGCCATTACCGTCTCTCCGTTCGGCGATGGTTTGTGTTCGGGGCTGCCGCATTACACGACTGAGTGCAGGCGCTCCGTGGGCACTTTGTCATCAGCCAGGGGAGAAACAGGCCGTGGTGACATGGGCTATTAAAGGTGCGAGGATTGCGACAGCAACGTTTTTGGGGGAGTTGTAATGTTTTTGGGGGAATGCTATGGTCCAGATGTTCAGATGTTCATAAATGGCGTGACTTCAACATTAATAGGCACTCGCTCCTTGGTAAAAAGTATCATTGTTTATCATATTGATGCATCCGTCGTTGCATGGTCATTGGAAACATATTATTTTGGGCCGGCGTTAAATTGTGTAGCCACACCTCCAAACTTCTGCAAACGGCCGATGTTCTGCTACATCTGACGTATTTTATGCAGCGTGGCGATGAGACTGGTGAAGTAGGTTCTGTTCCAGCGAGATGAAATGGAATGATCTTAACCTTAGGAGTGCAAAATGCGTTTTGTTATGGATTAAGCATTTTCCCGGGATTTTATTAAAAATATGGATGCAATCGCACAGATTGTATATAATGTCTCCCTAGCTTTTTGCGTAAGCTCCTTAGTGGGTAACGCAGCAAGTAGAACTTCACTTCAAACTTTTCTGCCGGTAGTCCCGTCGCTGGGAGCTTAGGTTTTGGACCCGTAGGCTCATTTGGGTTGCATTTGCAGCACGTAATTGGTTTTTCAGGGGTTCATTTCTGCGCGAGTGTTCTAATTATTTACGTATAAGAATATCATAGCAACAACTTTACACCCTGTGGTCAATAATATGATGAAGAATAGTGGTCTTTCTTTTGCTAAAAGCGTGTTCAAGGTTTGAAAACATCTAAACGTGGCAGGCAGTGAGTGGTTTTGTTTCGAATATTTATTATCATTGTGATACTTAGCGAATGGATGTATTTTTGACCGAATGGTGGAGAAATAAGTTGGAGAAATGGAGAAATAAGTGGCCGAAGCGAATGGATGCATTTTTTGACATCCATTTTTTTTTAATAGTGGAGAGACAAGTGGCCGAATAAGAAAGGCTTCGATTGCATCAAAACCTAGAGAAACAGCACGTTGATGTCTGTTCGTTGAGAGCAAAAGCGTGGAAATTCTCCATAGAGATTTAGTGCGTGAAGACTGCATATTGTTAATTGTTTCCAAGCAACATCATAAGCGTAGTCATTTTGCGAAGCCGGAATACGGCTGGATCTCTATTTTATATTATGAATGATGATAATTTTACACAGCCATGAAGCATACAATGAGCTTTCAGCAGGAAAGCTCATTGTCATGCATCGTTTCAACGTCGTTTGACAAATTAGTTCTGATGTTCATGTAAGTTCTATGTCAGTTAAAACTCGACAGACCAATCAATCCTGCACCGCCTGGGGATGTCAAATAGGTCACCACTTCGATCCTTCGTGACTAACTTCTGAACCAGCAGAGCCAGCCCAACCCAATCTTCAATGCCTGTTGACCAATTAGTTTCACATATTTTGGTATCAGAGCCATTTCTATACTAGGCCAGGTCATGGAGATATAACGTCATATGTGAACCCTTGCATGCATGTTTTTGCCTCTTCGGGCGGTGGCGCGAACTTGGCTCTTTTTTATAATTAGTTCTCAAATGAAATGCATGGATTATTTGGATTTTCATGGGATATACAACCGTGATACGTTAACATTAGAGGTCATGCTAGGTCACATGCATGATGATAATTCGACTGATTTGCATTGTGATTGAAAGAAATGATTACCGCTGACCTTTCCCATCGGTCAATCCAGACAAGCAAATCTATATGCGCCTCTCAGCAATGTGCACCAAATGCAGCGTGGGGTTATGTCAGGTTACGTCATAGGTAGATTTCAAAACGGAATTAAATGCAACATTGCTTCCGGAAGATCGTTCAGAGAGCAATTGTTGTTCTTAATCCGAAAATGAAAAATAACCATCTGTCCGGATCTGCCTTCACCTTGACCCGACGAAAAGGAGCAGAGAGTGCAAATTTAATTATCACGAGATTTCATTTCAGTTCTGTACTTGACGTAGTAAAGAATCCCATTTCATTTTTGCTCTTTGTCAGGAAGAGTAATGCAACCTTATCTGACCTGACCTAGACTGACCTTTCCTAGATGGAAAGCAGGTAATGCAAACCTGATCGTCAGGTTTCACTTTCGTCTCAGGCCACGTGGATCGGCTGCGAGTAGGTATCGACGTTTGACAAGTAAAGTAAGACCAGTATTTCACCTGACATAGTCTGACCTTGACCCGGCATTTTGTACCATTTTGGCATCCTTCTGATGTGGACGATAGAGACGTTTTGTCTGATACGCAGCTGAAGACTCTAGGACCAGTACTGCTGATGCTATGATGTACAAACCGATGCTAGCTTTCCAACGTTGTGTTATGCGTTTCGCGTGACCTCGACTGGTGACAGACCGGTTCAGATCCGACGGTAAGATCCTGAGATAACAAGGGATGTCTTTTTTGACACCCACTGGCGGCCGCGGGTACTAAAAACACGCCAGACGGTGTCGGGTTAAGTTTATGTCAACAGATATCTACTTCTGCTGCTGCCACGTCGGTGCCGTCGGAGAATGTTCTTTCCTTCGCGATGTTTATGGTGGAATTCGGACATGCATTTCAAGGACGGTTTGCCATGAAACAGCAGACCAGCGCGCCCGCTGGTAAATTTGTGGCCTATAATGTTACTGTTGGCCTATATTTTCCTATTACACTACTCCCCTTTGCAGATGCACCCAAGCCTTCGGCACGAGATGTGAGCGTGGAAATTTCGGCCTCCGGCGCGCTAAAGGAGAGGGCAAAGGGAGCGTGAATTCCTCATCACAGGTGTCCGGACGAAGCAGAGTGCAAGAGGAACAGGAGAGATGCCGCCGAGAAATGATTCTGGACGAGGTGAGCACGAGACACTGTCAAGCGCACCCTAATCCCTAAAGACAACGTCTAACGTACCTGGTTGCACCATTGCGCACTGCGGCTACCGCAGGCGTTTCTTTGTGATCTACACAGTATGGAGATCTCTCCGACCTAGAACTGTATGGAGATCTATCCAGTCGTCGTTGACTTCACCGTTTCGGGCTCTCCGCGACTTTTGCCAGGCTGCGCGGTTCGAACGCTCCAGATTCTGCTGTGTGGACTGGACGCAGCCTGCCCGGAGAATGCTCGCGGATATTGGACGTCCAGCTTTTAGTAGCGGCCGGACTAGTGCCCGCAGCGTCTCGATGGATGTCTGACTTCGACGTAGACTTAAAAACCAGTTTTTAAAGAATTCGTAGAAAATATTAAGCACGTTTTGCGATGGCATACCAAACGCAACTATGGAAATTAGTGTTAACGCGAAATAAGATACAGCGTGTTAGTGTCGACCTACAAAACAATGAAAATTATAGGCATGCTCTTATTATTTCTAGTTATCTGGCTAAATATTGTATTTTCATCCTGGCTATCTTCCGGCCATTGTTTGGCCCTGATAGGGAGTAATGGTCGTAAAACTGCAATGAGCCTGGTGGCAAAGAAGGTATATTTATGAAGTTCAATCGTGTAGTCACGCCACGTGACTAATACAGTATAGTCAGTATATTTCGTTTTTATGGCTTTAATTATTACAGAAAACTGCGATTACTCAGTAGCGTCAGAGGGGTTTATTTTTACATGACACTAAGGATTGAGGGCCCGTGACAGGTTTAGCACCGCTATATTACCGTCTTGCATCAGACGTCGTGCATTTGCCGAGACCGTTTGATTACAATCGCCACGTTGACTCAGACTAGGCGTTTATGTTATCAACAGCCGAAGGAATGCTTGACCTCAGAGGGCCGTTTAGACGGCACCAGTTCGCGCTAATTTCGGTTGATGGCGCCGTTTGCTGCAGGCGCCGGGGACGAGGTCTCGACTGACGCCCCTGACGGTGCACTGAGCGGCGCCGCCTCCTGGGCTGCAGTTGCAGATGAGCACGTGTGTCAGATTCACGCCGGCGGCGACAGCGACGCCCCCCGCCCCCTCCCCCTCCCCCCGTCACTCTTCATCAGACTTCCAGTTAATTCTCTCGGCCTGCCAAATAGTCAGACGAAAAGGGTTGGCAATATACACGGAGTCGTGGATTTTCGAGTTAATTGTACTTTTTGCCATCTTTGTTTGTGGTCATATGACATCTTGTGGTTTTGGAATCAGACAGAAGATAAAAACGTGTTAAAAACCCTTTATGTCTTGAAAGGTATACTAAGTCTACATTTATTGCCGGCAGATATTGGATTTGAGCTATCGTAAGGTTTCTTTTATTGTGTCTTCAAAATATCGGTCTCATCTTGATGGTAGATTCTTTCTTGAAAATAAATGTTTGATGATAGTTCTACTTTGTTACTTCATTCTTGAAGTCAGGCTTCAATTAAAGGTGTTATTTATCATGGATGCTATCATGGATGTTTTGGTAAACATTGGCCTTTTACTCAGTTTTCTCTACCTGTAGGTGACGACACTTTGAAGGTCAAATCGCCAAACATGTCTTTATAGGTATCATTTCTTGTTCCTCTGTCAGTCTAATTTTTCCTCACCACGTTCAGTGCTCTGA
Source organism: Capitulum mitella (assembly GCA_030062745.1). NCBI lineage: Eukaryota > Metazoa > Arthropoda > Thecostraca > Pollicipedomorpha > Pollicipedidae > Capitulum > Capitulum mitella. The sequence goes on along the minus strand of CP099850.1, from coordinate 20,980,305 downwards.
GACTGGGCTGAAACCAGGCGAACTGTTGCTAAAACAACATCGTGTTTTATTGATGGGACGTAACTTTCTTGCCTTTGTAAATGGGTTCAGTGTACATTATTTTGTAGGAGTTTGTTGTTATTGTTTAACGATAAATATAAACAAACAAGATACAAAATTTAAGTCCAGCTGTGCAGGGCTAGAAATCCTGAGGGGTTGGAGGGTCCAGGCCCCACTTTTCAGATATTTTAACATCATGCCCTTCCAGTGACTAAAAAGGAACGGTCTGAAATGTCATTCAGCGCTCCCCTCATAATTTTCGGTATCTGCAGCCATGCAGTCATGCATTTTTGCCGGTTCTCGGAACAATCCTGCAGTTATTATTTAATTAAGGTCTAGTCAACGACTTCTATTCGAAGTGATTTCGTGAAGAAGGAAATGGATTTTCGGAATCTCCAGCAATACGTCATGCATTTCCGTGATTTTTTAGAACAGTCACGTAGTTTTTACGTAATAAAGGTATAGACAGGTATTTCAGTTCGAATCGACTTCGTGGTACAGGAGATGAAGTTTCCGTACGCCAAAATATCTTATCGACTATATTTCCCAAACTGCACAGTTTCCAGGCAAGCTCCACAGATTCTTCGCATCTGTAAGACCTTATATATGTCCAAGAATTATTGCTCACCAAATACATCATGAAAAGGTCGCATTAATGGTCAACACTGAGCGTAAGCGGCCAGCCCAGGCCGGCGCCGCGATGCGGAAATTCGCGGCGACCAGTGGCGCGGCGTCCGACGCCGGCCGTTCTCCTCGGGGCCGGCTGTCCGCTCGGAGTGATGCATCCTCGTCGGCCGCGCTGTCGACGCGAGGCCCGGGCCCTGTTGGCGGATGCGGTGGATCGCGCCGGGCGCCGAGCGGCCGTGTAGTTCCCGGCGCCGCAGACGCCGGCCGCCGGCGACCTGGGACCAGGGGACCGGAGCTGGCCGGACCGCGGCACCGGAGGGACCGCGCGGCGACAGACGACGAGCGCCGGCGCGCCGGGAACAGGCGCGGAGGCCGGCGCGGCGTCCGCGCCGGTCGGCCCCTGATGGGCTCTTGGCTGGAGGCGAGAAAGTGAGAGCGATCTGCCCTCCCGACGGAGATGGGGGAATACCCCCCCCCCCCCACCGGCGGAGGCGGGGAAGCCTCCCGGCGGAGGTGGGAGTGCGGTGGCTGCAGCTGGCCGCCGGCGCTCCGCACTGCGCCGCGCGGTAAAAAGCGACGCCGCCCCGCGGTAAGGTCTGGCGGGACCATCAGTTTGTTTGTACGACATAAACAGCGGACTCGGTGCGTCCCGGGCCGCGCCTTGACCAGGGACCACTCCGACCCGGCCGCTGACCGGACCACGGACCAGAGACCAGTTGTGTAAGGGGCCACTAGTTGGACCAGAAACCCCTTCCTGCACAGTCGCGCACCGGACGTTGACCAACCAGGAACCATTCCGATCTGCCCACTGACCAGTGATCAGGAGCCACAGACTAGTCCCGTCTTCGGTCACTGGCATGACCATGGACCACGGGCCAGAAACCGGGCACCAGGGACCAAAGGCCGTGTCGGGCACCGGCCGAGACCAGGCCACCACGGACCAAGGACTCCGGCACTGGGTTAACCAGAGCCCAGATACTGCAGAAGACTAATCGCAGCCCAGACGCAGACAAGCAGGGCAATAACTCAGTGTACTTGTAGCCAGACCGTGCTCGTGACACGCTCTATGTATGCCCTTCAAGATGAACTATCCCTCTGCAGACGTTCCACCATCTGGGTGGAATTAAGATGAATCCGAGGAAGCCGAGCAGTGGCGAACTCAGACACACGAGCGTGTGTCCCTGTGAAAGGACGCAGGATCTGTCCGGTGCTGTCCGTGAAAAGCACGACATGACACAGTTCTCAACAGCGCCCGCCGACCCGGTGTCGTCACGGGCGCTACGTGGCTGGTCGAGGCGACATTTTCAGAGCACGGTTCTGATTTGAGCGTGATCCCAGCTCTGAAATGATGGCCGCTGGCTCATTAGCGGCACAGGAGGCCAGTCAACGTCATGTCGGAGGAGGCCATCGGGACAGGGTTTCCTGGAAGTTCGCCAGTGCTGGGCCGTGTGCACGTAATCTGGCAAGGTTGGTAGTGTGTGCATTCGGCGGGCCACGCCAGTACCCCGGCCGGATACTCCGATGGTGCGGTTTCCGGACTAGACGCTGTGGTGGTGCGATCTCCGACTATAGGCTGCGCTGGTACCATCCTCACGTGATACGGCCTCCAGGCTGGACAGTCTTCCAGCTGGATGGTGCGGCCGTACAGTTTCCAGACTGGACGCTGTGACGTCACGGTGTCCAGGCTAGATGTTTTGGTGGTGCGGTCTCCCTGCCGGACGCTGCGGTGGTAGGGTCTCCAGACTGGACGGTCTCCAGGCTGGATGGTCTCCAAGATGGACGGTCCCCAGGTTGATCGCTGTGATGGCACGGCCTCCATGTTGGACGGTCTCCAGGCTGGACGGTCCCCAGGTGGGACACTGTCATGGCACGGCCTCCATGTTGGACGGTCTCCAGGCTGGACGGTCCCCAGGTTGGACGCTGTGATGGCAAGGCCTCCATGTTGGACGGTCTCCAGGCTGGACGGTCTCCAGGTTGGACGCTGTGGTGGCACGGCCTCCATGTTGGACGGTCTCCAGGCTGGGCGTTCTCCAGGCTGGACGGTCCCCAGGTTGGACGCTGTGATGGCACGGCCTCCAGGCTGGACGTCCGCCAGGCTGGACGGTCTCCAAACCAGACGCTGCTGCAGGTCGCTGGCCGGCGGCTGCGCCCGTCCCAGAGCGGCGGCCGGCCGGTGGTCCGGAGCCGGGCCAGGCCGGCCAGCGGTCAGCACCGCTGGCCGGGCCGTCTGGCGCGCGCACCAGCCGGCACCGTTTATAGCCGGGCAGGGGCGACCCCAGTCCGCCGAGTTCACCGCCGCCGCGTGCTCTGCCGGCCAACGTGGGCTGGGGTCCTCCTCCCGTCCGGCCGAACAAAGCGGAGTGTTTTAACCGGCTCCCGGACCACGCCGAACTCTCTAGTTCGCTTTCGGTGAGCCTGTGGACCGTGCGTTGGCTCGGGGGAGCTGTCCCGCCGCGGTGCCCCCGCCACCCTCGCCCCCGACGGCGCCGCTGTCGGGCATTCGCAACGAACGGTGACCAACCGTAAGCAGAATGTCACTCAAACGGCGTGTGTAACGCGATCAGCGGCATTCGATACTCTAGCACGTATTCCGCGCGACGCGCGCGGAGCGAAAAATTGAGGCCGTTTTTGGAACGTGGTCGGATCGAATCGTCTGATGGACTATATACGGCAACAGACGGTCGCACTATTTACGGCAACAGACGGTCGCAGTGAATGGTTGGAGTAATGGGGAAAATAGGGATCAAACGTACAAAGACGTTGAAACAATTGCATTTGTGCTTAGCATGGCTGAGTGGTAAGGAGAGGAGTGGCATTTTTCTACTGCATCGGACTGTTGTGATGTATCCAATTCATGCCCTGCCTTTCCGGTTTTGAAGGGTGTTTTGGCGGTTTATGGTTCTGATGTACGCCCGTAAAGAATCTTCCCGCTCATCTTCTGACCAGACATTTTAGGTCGACTTAAATGAACATTCCATCTTGATCAACTTTTCATGAGCAGACGTTGCTGATCTTAAAGGTCGCTGAAAAGTTTTCAGTGCTCAGTTGCTTGGGAAATGTCCTATACATGTCGGAAAATGCAATTAATTGGGAACTTTGTTCTGTAATCGCCCGCTGATGTGGCGCAATACGGGCCGACGTCAGTGAGCTTGCGTTGGACTGCGCCGGGTCGTCGGTGGCGCCGCGGCCCTGGACGTGGCGTGACGTCACGCAGCAGCTGTAAATAGGACACGGCCGAGTGGGACACACGGGAGAACCGTGGGTAATCGAACTGAGTCCCCGTAAGCGTGGGCTTTTAAGGCGACACGGCACTGAATTGCTCTCAAGAATACGGGCTGCAGCTTGGCTATCTCGGTTTAAAATACGTGTTAACCCTATGCCCGGCAGGGGGGCCGAATCCGCCCCCTCGGGTTTTTTGTTTGCCAGTTCCAGGCTTTTTAACGCAGCTTTACGAAACTTGGTCACTTTTCCTAGGTATTCTTTCTACGCGCTGTGACAAAATTTCACAATTCTGCTTTGCTCAGGGGCGGAGCCAGGCAACGTTTTTGGGAGGCACCTCAGGCCATTTTTGGCCATGTTGAGGGTAAAAGGAAAATGTCTGCCAAAAACAGAGTTTTTAAGATAGAACTTAAAACTTTATATGGATGTATAGCTAAATAAATGGGTAATGTGCACACCAAAATTTGTTTATCCCAGGTCAGTTTACAAGGTCAGGTCAAGGTCAAAAGTCAAAATTTGTTTTTTGCAATAATTTTGGCGCTGTTTTTTCAAATGTCAAACCCGGAATGTATATGTCGTAGAAGGGTGCCCTCTACTTGTGCATGAAGTTTTAGCTTGATATCAGGTTGGGTCACGGAGCTATGACCTAAAATGCCAGTGTGCGTACCCTATATCGCAATGGCCATAAATTGAATTTTTGGAATAGAGTGAATTCAAGTGATTGAAAACGTTTACAGAGAATATCAAATGCACACGAGATCATTGCCAGGTGACCCCAAGGTTACTGGAGGTCATTTACAGTGAAAGATGACAAGTTGATCTGAAGGAACGTGTGACCATGACAGTTTCCCCTTTTTCATGTCCCTGGCACCGCCTATGCTAAAATTATACAAACATTGTAATGCGATTTGTACTTCTTTAGCATAGCACTAGCAGAAGCCAAAAAAGTGTTTTTGCCTCTTTTGTTCATTCAGTTGTTAGAAAACTAATCCTCCTATTTTTGAAACCCCGTGAACGCCCATGAATTTTCTCAAAATTTCAGATTTGTGGACCCATGGTAAAAGCCCTCTCCATCATCTCTCGATTCATGCCAGTTTCATTGAAATCGGTCGATAAACAACGGAGTTATAAGAAGTCCAAAAGCACCCCTGATTTTGACATTTTTACCCCCTGTATCCACACATTTCAAAATTTTGAAAATTTCTTTTTATAAAAATGTAGTTCACGTCACGGCAAATCGATTGCCGTTTGTTGCGATGAAATCGGACGAGTAGTTCTCGATCTCGGGGGGGCGAATCCGCCCCCCCCCCTGCCGGGAATCGACCATACCGTCTAGCCCTCCGGGAATAGGGTTAAGATGGATCATTCCATCTAGCCAGCATCATCAGTGGTGTATGGAATATGTCCTGCCGCGGGCCCGAGCTGTGGGTACGGCTCCGCCGTGAAACCTTGCTACATCCTGGTGGAGCCAACGCTTTCAGAGTGATGATCTTCCGTTATGGATACAAATCTGTATTGGTGTTATAGGTCGTTTGCCGTGCAACTGGAGCTTCGTTTGGGAGTCCGCCAGCGACATTTGGATCAAAACAGGGAAGTGTGGCATGGAGCCGATGACGTGGTGACAATCAACTTCTGTGTGATTGGAGGCGGGCGGTGACGTCGACCAAATTCCAATCGATTCATTTCCCTCACAACACAACACACGCCCCCCTGGTCAATTAAGACACGGGAATATCGGGAAAATCAGTACAGCTACACCGCAGAGGGGCCTTACAACTGAGGCAATCAGGCCTTTGCCGAAAACGTCGTCTAAACGCGTCCAGACGTCTCCCCGGGAAGCAATAGGCTCGATCGTTCAGCGCTCCGGCCGGGCGATATGCAAATCGTCGCCCCCTCGTCTCGCGCAGATTACGGAGCTCAGGCCGGCGGGCGACGGTTCCGCTGAAAGCTCGCCCTCGGCCGGATCCTCGGCCGGATGTGGATACCCCTGCGTGTCGATGCTCCGGCACGTTAAAAGCCAGCGGCCTTGTGTACGTCGCAGCGCATATCAATGAATGGGATGAAGTTTGGTCGGATCTAGAGTGAACGACTTACCGAGTGCAGTGTCGCCGGCGCCTCCTGGCTTTATCGGATGCTCTTATTTGTGATGTTGCTGGGTGTGCTCGCTGCGTCCAATGACGTGACAGGTGGAATGAGTAGGCCCATTTTATGTCAGCGAGAGATGCGTTGTACGACGGTGCAGGGATTGGTTGAGCTCTGCTGTCAGCATGAGTGGGAGGTGGTTGGACAATATGCGGTAAAATACTGCCTTTTGGACGTGTCCTAAGGAGTTCCGATGGAATTCGAAAGGCAGGATCTGAGTAGCAGGTTCTGGCAATGATTTGAACGACGGCGATGGATAGAATACTGCGATGACCATCTGAAGTGCACTCCGTAAAAGCTGTATGTAAAAAGCTATCGATGCGTGCACATGTATTTACACATGCATCGCCTTCATGAAGCGCTTGCGAGAGACCCTCAGTCGCAGAGAAGTTCCAAATTGTGATGTAACCACGAGGTCACAGCCAATAAAAATTCCTCCGCCAGGTAAGCTGGCGTTTGTAGCCGTCGCGCCATAATGGCAGCTAGTATCAGCGTGCTCTGTAGCGCAATGATGGCATGCTTAACGATATATCTTCATCAATGCTAACGGCGAGCCCAGCTATTCACAATGGCGCCGTACACCGGGCAGCAGCACTGTTTATTGTAACGCTCACAGCGGGGACAAATTGAGAACGCGTCCGAGGCCGTCTTTGTTTCTTTCTAGTGTCCAAACATCCACAGAAGTCTTGGCTGAGCCTTGAATCCGTGTGCGATGTATGGAAATAATCGACAAAAAACGTGCCTGAATGCCGCCCGTGCGTCAGTGCAGCGCGGACCAGGTGATCGCATGACGACTCACCTCAGCGGGCAGCCCACCGTCGGTCAGAATTCCCCGCCTCCCCGGAGACAGTTCTGCCGAGGGCTGGTGCGGGCGTGGGACCGGCAGTCCCTTCCAGGAGAGCACCTGACAGGCCGGGTCGGCCGGTCGCGCTCTCTGTGCGGGTCTCTGGCCCAGAGGCGGTGACCCGTCGCTGTCTCCCGGCGGGTCTCTGGGCCAGAGGCGGTGACCCGTCGCTGTCTCCCGGCGGGTCTCTGGCCCAGAGGCGGTGACCCGTCGCTGTCTCCCGGCAGGTCTCTGGGCCAGAGGCGGTGGCCTATCGCTGTCTCCCGGCGGGTCTCTGGGCCAGAGGCGGTGACCCGTCGCTGTCTCCCGGCGGGTCTCTGGGCCAGAGGCGGTGGCCTATCGCTGTCTCCCGCGGGTCTCTGGGCCAGAGGCGGTGGCCTACCGCTGTCTCCCGGCAGGTCTCTGGTCCAGAGGCGGTGGCCTATCGCTCTCTCCCGGCGGGTCTCTGGGCCAGAGGCGGTGGCCGGCCGGCCGCCGCTGGCGACAGGTGCCGCTCGCCGGCGGCCGCGCCGTCTGTGTATTTGCCCAGCGGAGAGTATCGTCGCCAGCGGCCGACAGCGGCGTCCCCGTCCAACGCAAACAGGCGGCGGCCGACGCTCCAGCTGGGGCCGCTCCTCGAGACGGCCGGTACACAGCGCGGCCCACAGGTGGCCCGTGTCGGGGCTGTCGGACCGGCGGCGGCGGCGGCGGCGCGAGTCCCGCCGACGCCGACGAACGCAGGTTCGCGGGAGCGCTGCATCCACTGGAGGCCCCGTCGACGACGTCGACGGAGCTCGTCAAACACGGGGTCCTCTGGACTCCCAGTCGACTCAGGTCGCCGGATGTGGCGTGACGGTCGACGCGTCGCGAGTTGCGTGATCCGCTCGGGTCCCGGTCGACCCAGCTAACAGAGCGGGACTCGGTGGGATATCTAGAGCGCTGGCCCCGTCCGACTGTCGTCCCACTCGGTCCGCCGAGTGTTGGCCCCCGACCACGCCGAGCCCCGTTCGACGCAGGCCTTTCCTCATTTGCGCTATGGGCGCGGGGACCCCAGCCAAGGCCTTACTCCACTGCTGTTGTGGCCGGCTGGAACATGTCCAGGAGTTTTTGCATTTCCGTTTTTTGTTTGTTTATTTCAGGTGCATGCCTTCTTTTTTCATCCAGTTAGTACATTTATCATATGTCCAATGCTTTTCCACTTCCATTTGAAGCAGTTCGTCAATTTATTTTGACTGCCAACGTGTCTTCTATTTGGTTCTCATCTCACAACGTGTTGTGCGTAACTATTCTATTTTTCATTGTTTTTTGCAGTTCACATATGCTTTTCGATATTGTCAGGCTGGTCCAGGTGTTCATGACGCCGTATGCGTCCATCCGTGTCTGTCTGGCTGTGTCAGTCTGTTTGTGTGTCGATGTATGTGTGTGTGTGTGTGTGTGTGTGTGTGTGTGTGTGTGTGTGTGTGTGTGTGTGTGTGTGCGTCGGCGCGCCGTTCTTCGCGTGACCCCCGTGCGCCCGACAGACGCCGACGGCCAGGGCCGGCGGCGGCGGCGGCGGCGGCGACGACGGCGGCGCACCAGGAGCCGCTGCCCGCCCGACTACTGCGGCGGTGAGGCCGCCTGCCAGCTCTACGGCGAGACCTTCCGCTGCGTCTGTCCGCGCGACCTATCCGAGGTCACGCCCGGGCAGCCGTGCCGCTACGCCGAGCGCACGCCGACGCCGCTGCCGACGGCCGTCGGCGCCGGTGGGCCGACCACGGCCGCGGGTGGGTGGCCGCTCCGGCCGGCCCGGCCGCGGCCGTCGCGCCGGGCCGTCGGCCCTGCCGTCTGTTCTGTGCCACGCACCTTCCGGTCGTGGTGCCCTAGGCCGACTGTCCTGCCGTCTGATGCCTGCAATGCTGTCATCTTGTGCTAGATTTCCTCTCTGAGCCTCCGACCCTCTCTGTCTCCCTCATACCATTCCGTTGCTCCCTTTTGTTTTTCCAACCCTGTCAGGATGCGCTTGACCACTGTTTTCTCTTACTCTGTTTTGGAATAACCATGGGCCACTGGAATCATCCCTGCGGTCTCTGATTTCAAGACGGACCGGCAGGCCAGACCATGAAGGCGTCGGACTACGTCTAGATTGTAATACAATGAAAACGGCCCTTTGAATGCTCTTCGGAATAGCCGAAACGTTCGCATCAGTGAAGCTGGAATGATTTACAAGATCATTTTTAGCCTGCTAGCAGCAAGCGACAGGGTCAGAACTATCATCGCAGTTAGGCCCAGCTTCACAGGAGCCGTGTGCGGACCCCGTTTGTACGTCCCCTCCGTGGTGTCGGCAGCGGTGCTCCTGTCCACGGAGGGGCCGTGCGCGGACGCGCAGGCGCTGTGCGGCATGGAGGCGGCCTGCACGCTGGACGGCGAGACCAAGCACCGGTGCATCTGCCCGCACGACCTTTCCACGCCCATCGGCGACTCGCCCGAAAACTTCCGCTGCTCGCGCATCATAGGTCAGTGCCGGGCGGGGCTGGCTGCGCGCTGGGAGGCGGCAGTCGGCTTCCGGGGCAGGGCCACTCTTGCCTCGGGTGGGTGGGGTGGCCGCTCGGGTTGTCCGGGACGGCCCAACAAACCCAACAAAGCCCAGCAAGCCCAACAGCGCCCAGTAAGGGACAAGCGGCGCCAGGTAGCATGGCTCGATTCCGGAGAGTGACCGGGGAATCAGCGGCCATATCTAAGGATCAGTGCCGGGAGGGAGATTTCGTTAGCGCTGCTTATTGTGTCTTGCGGCTTGCCGCCAAGGCATGGTGCTGGCTTTTGCATGCTGGAGATATTTAGATGTGCCGTTGTGGATTCGGTTTAAATATTGTTCGGCCTCTGCCCCAGTCTGGTTGATTGATTACTGGAACTTAAGGATGCGCTGACTATTTGAGGCGCTCTGACACCTATCACTGTGGTGATATGTCGCGCAAAACTGCGCTGGGGTTCTCGGATTCGTTTTAAGAGGCGAGCCAATCTTCATAGTTCCGTGCTCACCAGCGGTGGCAAATGCACATTACGTTAATGCTTTTTTTTGCGACGAGGCGGCATGAAGAACACGGCTCGTTTATAGACGTGAACACAGCTGCCTGCCCGCGGTCGCCACGCGGTCGCCACGCGGTCGCCTCCTGTCCGGGAGGACTGGTGACCAGGCTCCTGCGGGCGGTGGCATAACGGCCACGCCTCTGTTTTCCAGTGGGAAACGAGTCGTCGCCGTCGCCGTACGTGCTCAGTACAAACAGCCAGGAGGCGGGCCCAGAGGTGAGCGGGGGAGGCGTCCGGCGGCCGCCGCAGTTCTGTCGCGCTCCCACCGTGCGCGTTGGGCCCGCCGGCGCCGCGCCGCGCGCGGCCGTGGCGGCAGACCGCGCCGACTGCCGCGGACTCGGGAGCGCCGCGTGCTGGCCGTGTCGCGACGGCGGAGCGGGCGGCGGTCGAGGCGGGACGGCCGCCCGGCCGCGCGACTCCGACCTGCGCCGCCGCGTGAGCCGTGATCGTGCCCCTGCTGTGCGCGCCAGGACCTGGCGGCCGGGAGAGATTGGTGGCTGGTGCCCGTCGTGCTCGGCGCCTTCACGCTCCTGCTGCTGCTGCTGCTGTTCGTGCTGTTCGTCTGCTGGCGCCAGCGGTGCTCCAAAAAGGCCGGCGACCGCGCCGCCTCCCGCAAACTCAAGGACAGGAAAATGGTGACTGGCGCTGGCAGATGGCGTGACGCTCTCTGTAAAAAATCTGCGCGCAGACTGTCCTGTGATTTGTTTCGTTCCTGCTCCGTCCATGGCTGTGCGTGTCTGCGCCGTCGCTTTACCGTATGGCATGTTCCTCACCTGAGGTCTTTAGACATCGCTGACTGTGTAAATTGTCTTGCAACAGTATTCCAGGCTTAGGCGCGCTAAAATGCCGTTGTATGCCGAGGTAAACTGCGGGTCTGTTTGGATTCGTTGATAAGACAGGCTCGGTAAGTCGTGTTTACGTAGTGGTGATAACGGACATTCCCATTTTCTTCGCTTTCAGACTTTGCCCATCACTGTAACGGAAAATGTAGTGCTGGATGAAAGGGTGCATTCTAACCCGAACTACTATCACGAATCTCCTGCCACTTCTCCGCTGACCACCATGAAGGTCGTCCACATCCTCAAGGAGCAGATCGTCAACATGTCCGAGATTGGCCAGGGCTGCTTTGGGAAAGTGTACAAAGGTGAGTTGAATCGATATCCGTATCACTGTTGAGAATCTGTGTTGTGTTGTTCCTTCTGAAGGGGACTTAGAGGTACGACGTCAATTAGGCATGCACAACGAACCACCTCGAGTTCTGCAATAAATGGTCTTACGTTTATGCATTTGGTGTCATTTTTCTGTCGTTTTAAGGATGCTACTTAGTTGGTAACTTTCGTAGGATAACGATTTATTTATGCAAATCGTAGGAAGCCAGACAAATGTCGACATTCCGCTAAGCGGCCCCAAAACAATTGGAATCCGAAACAGCAAAGTGTGATATCAAAGAAAAATTAGGTGTTGTGTAATAAGGCAATCTTGCGTAGCCAAATGCATCCAAATGCACTTATTATAATGCCTTCCTAATGGCAGCATGACATGCAAATTTTTAGCCATTTCTGATGCACTAGTTAATTTAATTAAGGATCCCTGCAGAGACTTGAGGCATTATGCAGAAGATCTTGAGGAATTATGCATAATATCTTCTGGGAACAGAAATTGCTAGGAATGTTATGTAAAGTCATTTGTCTGGTGGTGATCGCTTCAGTAAACGTAATCCAATTCATCTTCGAAGTGCCGTCATGCTTCTATATTTCAGAGTGTGCTCGGTGGTGTGCCACGCGTGGCCGCAGTATTGGGGCAGCCAGAAACTGTTCCGCGGTCAGTCTGAGAGACTGTCCAACAGACAGTCCAGAGACTGTCCGGCTCACATTCCAGAGGCTGTCCGGCAGAGTTCAGAGACTGTCCGGTAGAGTTCAGGGACTATCTGGCGGAGAGTCCAGAGACTGTCTGGCAGAGCCCAGAACTGTCCTACAAAGTCCAGCAAGGGTGTCGATTTGTATTCTTTCGAGGGGTCCTGGCCCACCCAATGTTGATTTGGGCCCCTCCAATATTTTCTGCCAGTTTTAAAGGGAATTGGGCAAAAAAAGAAAAGAAACTGTGCAGTAGATAAAAGATAGGCTGAAAGTAAAGAATAAGGTATAAAATGGTGTATCTATCTTTTTATCTTCAATCTGTATGTGTACATATACATATCTACATATACACATGGGATAAACATATTTTTTATTCGAAAAACATTAGCAAAAAAAACGAAAATTTCCATTGGTCAAAATAAAGTGGGCTAAATTCGTTGAGAAACCCACATTTGGGGGGAGGTTAGGTTGTTGGGCCGACGGCTCGGCCCACCCAATGATTTACAGAAATTGACGCCCCTGGAGTCCAGGGTCTGTCTGGCGCAGAGCCCAGAGACTGTCCGGCCGACAGTCGGTGGGCTGTTTGTCAGAGAGCCCGGGAACTGGCATTGCCTCCGGAGTTGCGTGAAAACAAACGCCCTAAACTCCGTTCCATATTCTTCCTTACCCATACTTTTTGCAAAGCTCCTTCGCCCATGCTCACGGGCATGCAATATCTGTACGCAGTGTGTGTGAACTGATATTGAGCTCATGATGCTGAAATATGGACGCGGCTACTGGCGTCCAGTTCTGTTGTTCTACCCAGTTCTACTGGAGCTGCTTGCTTAGCCGACAGGACTTGGCGACATCGTTGCTAAAACTAAAACGCAATAACTCAAGTAACATTGAACCCAGCTTTTGTATATTTTTAGACTGAGCAGCTCGGTAACATCAATGACATGGATCAAGTTCGGCTTTATGCAGAGTGTGGAACAGAGGGAAGTCGGAGGGGATTTCTGTGAACTTCTTAAATGGGCGGCCAACACGAACGGCGCTGCGTCAGTCGCTGCCGGGCTGTGTTCCCTGTCCGCCGCGTCCTGCCGGCTCGGGACCTCTACATCGCGTCAGCTTGACACGGCGCCGGACTAGCCGGCAGACGAACGGATTCGAACCGGACCCGAGCCGAGGGTCCTACTCAACGCCTGGCGCCCGCCTGCCACAAGCCGCGGTTTCGTCTCTTGGTGTGAGAGCTGCCGGTGTTGTTTTCTTTGGTGTTTTTGCTCTATTGCTGTACTTTTTGAGGTAAGGACCGTTTTAAGATGTTAAACATGTGCAATACGAACGCAAAGATTGTCAGTAGAAGTGCGGCTCAGACTCCCACCTGTGCTGCCGTCTTTCTTCTGGGTCATTTTGGGGGAGAAGAAAGTGGCGGTATATCCATGTGGGTTTATGCAGCGATAACTAGACAGTGGCTGGCATTAAAAGGTTGGAAGCTTACAACAGTGGCTGAAATGAGTGACAACGCACCAAATCTTAAGCACCTGACGGTAGTTAGACTGCACCGCTTTGCATAGGCCTGAAGCTGATAGCAGCTGCTGGACTGTGCCGCATCACAGCGGGATAGTGCGGCGCAGTATCCGAGACTTCAGATACCTGTGATCGGCGGCAGCGGGCGGTCGGCCGTGCAGGTCCAACCGTGGCATTGTCAGGGTAAACACGGTCCAAACCCGACCTCCTTGGTCTGGTCCGGTCGCTGTCTGGACATAGGCCGTGATCTGGCGAGGGACTTTGGACATAACTGGAATATGACGACTCTGCACCGCAAGCTGGAGAAAGGTGGAGAACCTTGATTACATATTTTCATATATCTTAATTAAGGTTACGTTGCGTTGCTTTGACTTAGACTCACTTAGAGTTTACTTAGACCGTGAGGAACTGTTGCCATAGCTCGTAGAATGGACACGCCGTCCGTCTTAGAGCCCAAAAACGTGAAATGCTCCAGAACACAATAGAATGAAACGGTAAACATCGCGGGCATGTTCCTTGTATTCCTTGGCTGAGAAATTTCTAAAGACCAAAATGGGACATAAAGGAGACACAAAGTAAAACAGAAAACCGTGGTTAGGCCCAATGTGTCACCTGACCACGAAGCGCCATCGTCCTAAATAACAGGACCACTCTGGACGGTGTCGGTGCTCCCATTGCAAATAAAACAAAGTTAAAAAATGAACGTCATATTTCGTGAAGAACGTTCCCAGAAAATGATTATAAATAAATTAAAGTGGAAGCCCCATTCCAGCGAATCCGCTTCGCTCCGTAAGCAGGCTTGCTCCGGGAACATTGACTGTCTTTCTCTGCGTCAGAGACGTTTCAGTAGCAATGGCCAGAGAGGAGTCAGAAAGGCTAACTGACCCCCCCCCCCCTCCACTTATGATCGAAGGTTTCAAAAAATTGGCTTTAACTTAAATGTTTCGTTTAAAAGGCAAAAAAGTTAAAGGAATGAACGTTTTCAGAATCTCCAGGTGTGCTGTTTGATTCGGTCGGTTTACCTCTGTTTGCTATGAAATGATAGAGCAGAATCAAACCTGTTTTATCTCAGTCTTGATCTCCGTCCCTAACGAAAATCCTGGCCACCATACTGTTAAACTGATAAGCATTTCTGTCGGATTTTGCGCTCTTCGGACTTAATTTGCGCAGTTGTGATCGCGCATGTCTTTCAGTGGCAAACCAACAATGAAACTTCTCGCCGCAACTCGGCCCCAAAGCAGAATGAAGCACGCCCCTTTGTCTGTACGTCTGCCGCGGTCAGCAGGAGAAGACCGCGTGACGATGCTGTTTCTCGTCAGGCGTGTACCTGCCGTGCGAGGGGGAGCCGGTGAACGTGGCCGTTAAATTATTGAAGGAGACAGCCAACGTCGAGCTGCAGGAAGACTTCATCCGCGAGGTGGAGATCATGGCCAGCTGCAAGCACCAGAACATCGTCAGCCTGCTCGGCGTGCTGGTACAGGGTGAGTGGACGCCAGCAGACCGGCTCGACCTGCTTTTATTCCACGTTTGTCACAGAGCCGACCATCGTTCTGAGCTGAGAGGATCAGAGACTACGGGACGAATCGTTTCGCAGTATTTGTCCTGCTTAAAGCCAGCACAAACGAGCACTGGGATGCAGACTGAACCATCTGAAGATACAGAAAACTGGCATAACAGCAAATGGACAAATAGGCAGCTTTGGAGACTGCTTTGAACAAACGTACTATGTCGCTTTTCATGTATGCATATTTTTCATTGGTGGATCCCTTCTCCACTTGTACACGCATACTGACAGTCAGTGAAATAACGTAACTCTGATAATGGAGATTGTGAACCGCCAGCTGCAATTTGCCTCGTGTTAAACAACACTTTGTCCAAAACGAGATTGTACCTCTGCCTGAATGTCGGAGCGATACCAAATAAAACCCTCTCGCAATGGTTCCAGACACTGGCGTGACTCCGTGGATGGTTTTTGAGTACATGGCCTACGGCGATCTGGCGGAGCTGCTGCGAAACAACGCTCCCAAGTGGGGCAGCCCGCACGGAAGCGCGCTGGACATGGTGGGACTGGCTGCTCGCCTTCTGTTGTTCGCCGAACCGTTCTAAAAACGCCTGGAAACTGCCGTCACGGAAAAGTCGTTTGAGTGCTTTAGTCTGAAGGACGGAATCTGAAATTCATTACCATGCAATGCATTGGTATCGTTTATTCTACCTGTCACTCTGTTTTCCATTAAACCAGTCGCCGATAATAAATCGATACCATGAAACAGCCTGGCTTCCTCCATGGGTGACTTCCTCGGTTCTTCTTCGCGCGTTCCGTACGGGAAACTTCTCCCCCCGGTGCACTAAACGCGGCCGCTTTCGTTCCCGGCAGGGCACGCTGCACAGTTTCGCCGACCAGGTGGCCTCGGGCATGGAGTACTTGGCATCGCAGCACTTTGTGCACCGGGACCTGGCTTGCAGGAACATCCTGGTCGGAGAGCACATGGTCGTCAAGATTTCCGACTTCGGGATGAGCCGGGACATATATACGTGCGACTACTACAAGGTGAGAGAGGTGCTGTCAGCAGTCGTAGTGGACGCGAACTGGTGCGTGAGCGAATCCCTCGTCCAGGGCCGTCATCTCGAGACACAGATGAATTTAATGAAAGTGCGTGAACTGCAAGAAGGGCAGTGATCACAAACGGGGCGGCCAGAGAGCCTGCCCAAATCTTTTAAATGTTCTTATCAGATCTCTTAATGTTCTTAACAGTGCATTAGTCAGAGGGTCGCATGTTGCGGCCTCGTGAAATGAAGGAGAACATGCAGGACTAGTACATCAATGGGAACCCTCAGTAACGAAACTCCCTCTGTCACCGTTTGTGTGAACCCCTCAGAAAATACTAAAAGTTACTGATACGTGCTTTCAGCTGGTGATAGTTTACCTAGGTATGAAGGCTTTTACCTACAAATCTGAGACCATTTTCCGGGCCGCGCATCTGGCAACCACGCGACCTGCCCATGGGCGAAAAGCATTACTGCCGGTGGTCAGATGATGACGCTAGTGGGCGACGTCGTATACCCGGGTCGCAAAATTGGAAACGCGCGATCCGGCTTGAAACTACTTCTTCACTGGAGAAACGGAGCTCACAGTGTCTTCGGACGGAATGGCAACGTTTAATTAATGAAACAAAAGAACAAAATGTAAGGAAAATGAAACCACGCACGAAGCAAATAGCCGCAGTTCTGCTGAACCACTGCAGGATTTTTAAAGGATTTTAACAATGAACATTAAAATACTTGGGTTTTACCATTGATGGTCGTTAAGGGCAGCAATTAAACAGAGGTCCCTAATATATGTACGAATATCAGGTACATATATTAGGGACCTCTGTTTACTCTGTAAGCTTCATTGACGGTGACCGTTATTCACGACGAGACGGCCAGCCAGGGAACTTTTCCTCAGAACAGCAAAGATGATGATGTGCTAATAAGTTAGTAAATGTTTTTGGGTGAAGGGGAATGTGATAACAGTCTACAAACTTTCAACGTCTTCTATGGCTCACCATTCGTAGGCAGATGGTCCGGAAATCTACCGAGAGGTGCACGGAGTAGAGGGGATGCCTGCATTCGGAAATCGGGAACCGCTTGCTTTCTGTTTCCTGTCTCACTGTTTCCATATATTTTGTCTTCTGTCAGTGGATGTTATCACGCATTGGGCAAGCCGTTGGCCCACATTGCTTCCTCCTCTTTGGATTGGCGACTGGTTATCGGGCAAGAGGCGTAGCTCCTCCTTCTTTCTTATCCTTCTCCTTCACCTTCTTTCTTGAGGCTGAAAATTTGGCATTTCATTACGCGCAAAAATGAGAACAGAGGAAAACATCGTGAACTTCAAAATAAGTGGCGGAAATCCGAGGAGCTTTTTTTTGTTTTGAGGGAGGTCAGTTTTGTCCTGGCCAGTCCTTGGTGACATCTTGACTATGCTATTGCGGCGCATAAGTTGTTGACCGGCTGCTGATCTGGTACTTAAACATGTTTTGCCTGATACCTCAGTCCTTTCAGGAAATATAGCCTTGTGAACCATGAAGGTATAGCACTGTATTCGTAACAATGAACTGGCCGGTTCTCACCCTTCTAAACATCAGATGCCATGGGCACACGTAGCTGAAGTGCATCTGTTTTTGAATGATTGTATTTCAAGTGAGGTACTTGATTTGTTTCCTCGGCAGAACCTTTCTTGGACTCACTCCTCTGGTATATTTGTGTTGTGTGTTCGCTTAACATTTGTTTTTCGACCGACTAAACTCAAAGCGCCAGGTTAATTACGTGCATATCCAATGGTGCATGGTCCACCTGTGGCCACAGCGCCTGCAGTGAGACACCTAATATACTTTAGTGTTTGAGTGAGCATGATGGTTATTAGTGTTTGAGTGAGCATGATGGTTATAAGATGGTAAGACAGAATAAGCCTTAGGCTCATAATCTCCAAAAAAAACAACAAGAAAACAAATTAATCCTATATCTTGGCCACAGAACTTCCTCGGGGATGGTTTTTTTCAAAAGACAACAACTCCGATGTTGACGAATTCAAAGACTGGCATGTCCGTGCAGGAAACGTGCATCCGTCATGATAAAACACCGCCATCTAATGAAACCAAAGTAACACGACCGCGACAACCAACGACATAGCCATAACTACGACTACTGGTAACTACTGGCATGGGTATTACATAACGCCTGGTATGGGACTGGAGGTAACAGGCGCCAGGATGAAATATTGGTGTTTAGGATGGGTCTTACATCACAAATTTCAGTCGATTCCGCGATTTTGAGTTCTGCTACGTCCCTGCAAGTCTCAGTAACTTCCATGAGTAGAGATTTAGATGTAAAGTTCACATGTGGGTGAGATGTTCGAAAATGGTTACTCAGGGGCGTGTTCCTGGTTTTATTGTTGGCGTCCCTCAAATGTTCATTGTATCGCTCCCTAATTCTATGTTTCGTTTCCTCAATATAGCTAACCAGACGAAGAGCGCACAAACCAGGTACTTATTACAGTTACTCTTACCTTATTACAGTGAGACTCCGATGAAGAATGTAAACTAGAGCTGCCAATGTCTCCGACAGGTGGCGGGAGGTTCGAGGATGCTTCCTGTCCGATGGATGGCTCCGGAGAGCATCAGTTACGGCAAGTTCACACTGGAGTCAGATATATGGAGTTACGGAGTGGTCCTTTGGGAGATCTACGCCTACGGCAAACAGCCGTACTACGGTCACTCGAACAAAGAGGTTAGTGGCATCAGAGAGAGAGAGAGAGAGAGAGAGAGAGAGAGAGAGAGAGAGAGAGAGAGAGAGAGAGAGAGAGAAGGGGATTACTATGATTATGGGCGGCGGAGATCAACCTGCTTGTGGTCAACATATTTTCATTCCTTTGCTCGTTATGAATGGCCGCCATGATCTTCAACGATAGCCACCTTTAGGTAATGTTGGAGACCCAACATTTTCTCTACGTTGAAAACGATGTCCGACTCGGAAGCACTATTTTCTGAGAAGCCGTCATTGTTCAAGTGCCGTTGAAGTACTCACAGCTTTTAATTCAATGGCGCAGACGGCCGAGAATTGTAAGGAATCTAGATCCCTGTGGATTCTTCCAACGAACTAGAGCAATTTTGACACGCACGGGCTCATTTCGTTCTGGAAGTCTCTCGATTTTCCTTACATTGAGCAAGCGCTTTGGGATCAAGACGGATGTTGGGCAGTCGACCGTCTTTGCTTTGGCCGGACTCTTTTTTAGCGCCGTGACCTTGTCTCGTCAGCGCCTCTGCCTGGTTGTGATAAATTCCAGATGAGCATACAGACGAACCTGATTTCCGATGGTCGTAAGGTGTTGCATGGCCCTGGACCTTTTGTATAAGGTTAAGCTCTCGCCCTTGACATGCTTATTCGTTACCCGGTTTCTCGGGTGCCCTCAGCGGCGTTACTGGCATGAGCCAGTAGGCTAACCCATGTCCAAACCCATACATACCGATTACCCCATACCTACCCATACCCCATACCGACTCATACCTTTAGGCTAACCCACAGGCATCGAGGCCCTGGTTCAAGCCTCGCCAACTGCACGGGTTTTGCCTCACGCACGACAAGCGGCGTGAGAACTGACGATGGTGTGTGACCGCCAGCCACAGCATTCGTCGCAAAAAGAAAAACATTCTCCGACCATCCAAGCAACCTGCTGCCAAGGCCCGGAATGCGGCGGGACCAGATGCGGACCGCTCCCCTGCCGGATCGATGGCTCGGGAACTTTACGCCGCGGATAGTTGCTGCAATCTTCTTGTCAGGCTTGACGGATGAATCTCCGCGAACTTGCCGTCCACGGGGTGTGAATCATGTCCCTGTCATGCACTTAATGAACGTGGATGGCGCGAAATGGAGTACAGCTCTCAGAATGTTGGGCGCGTGGGTGTAATCTCTGCGGGGGTTGCTGCGGGGGACGTTTTCCAGAAGTGGTGACTTATCCTTTTCATTTCCAAAAGTATCAAGTAGATTTTTCCCATTGGTGACAGTTTTTTTACTCTGATCTTACAACTTTAAACAACAGCTTTTGGACTTTGGTTTAGCAAAAAGGATGTTAATCTTCGATTGCCATGCTACGCCCGAAAAAAAGTGATTTACACTTCCTTCCACATATGTTCTTGGTGGACTGCAGTCAGCTTATCCCCCACCCAGTTTCTGAACTGTGGCTACACCCATGGTTGTGTCGCCTGAATTTCGAAGTAACGCTGATGCTCGAAAAACTACAGGATGATGTTTGCATGGAACTGAATTTATAATGTGGTCATATTATGACGACCAAAAGAGATTACTGAAAGAGCACAGGAAACATGATCAAGCAACTGATTTTGTCGAGTATTAAAAAGGTTATTGAAACTGTAGGAGGCGTTCCGACGTTTTTTGAAATAATCCGCTGAAAGCCTGCTTGTCCAGCACGCTTGGTCCAAATCCTATCAGCTTCTACAGACCTAAGACTGGACAACGTGAAACATGTTATCCATTTATTACGGGACTATGACATTACAAAAGACATGGCGCAGTCTTCTTTATTTCTCAGAACTTGGACTGTCAGTTTATAACTACCAAACGTAAGCTCTACGTTCAAAACCATGCTTCGTTTTTTCTTGTCAAATAAGTATCTGCCGACAAAACAGATATTGTGGGAGACCTTTAATTGTTATGTTTCTTGTAGGCTCTGCAACGGTTCCGTGGCTGGGAGAGGTTTCTTCATCTTTTGTGTTCCATGTTTTTTTATGACGTGCGTTCGTTTGGTGTTTGGTATCCGATCCTTCCGATCCGAGCGCTGTGGTCATTTGGCTACCAACGATTACGCCGGTTGACGCGGAGGGGAGCAAAGTTTGCGCTTTTCCGCCAGAATACCCAGAATGTCACGCGCCCGACGAGCCATGCCGGTACGCCCTCGACTGTGCCGATGTCACTGTTGTGTGCTGGGCGACGTCCAAAGGCACAGCGTATTTTCCAAAACCTGGGCTTTTTGCTCTGGTTTTGGTTTTGGTTCTGCGGACGAATATTGTTAGAAATAGCCTCGAAATCCGTATAGCATCACTCAGTTAACGTGTTCTGTCATTTTCATATCTGTGGTTTTTTAGGCTGCCGCGTAAGTTTCACGCGATGAAAACTGCTATTTATGGGAGCAGTACAGTCTTAACAAGCTTTCGGGCTATAGACATGCCATGAAATATAGCCCAACTTTCGTTGCCTTCGTTATACCAGAAGGAACTTGGTTCAGATAAAGTAGACAATGCATGCATACCACATGATCAACTTTAGAGTTATGTCTTATGGCAGCTTATGTCAGCAGTGTTGCTGAAAAATGTCATAAGCCCACACTACAACAGTCTGACGTCTTCAGTGAGATGACGTGACAAACAGCTTGCGCAATGCAGTATCAGTCTGTTTACTTCAAAACATCACGCCGCGGCGTGGCAAGAATGGAAAAAAGAAATCCGGCAAATGGTGGAAATTGAGCCCTCCTTTCTCTCAGCTCTCCACAATCTAGCCCTCGTATAATATAACGTGCCTAAGCCTAGAGCTCCATGTATGTGTCATTCCCACTGTTGAGCAGATTTGTAACCATTTGCTTGGTTTGCCTCTTTGCTCAATCATTTGTTTTGCCACGCAGTCAAATTTTCGCGTAAGAAGTCCAAAGGTAATCCGAACAGACGAGTTCTGACAGACGGTTCCTGAGATGCTAAAGTGAAGTTACCTTTAACATGGGTCTGTACACTGTCTCCAGCCGTGAAAGTGGCGAACTCGCAAATCCGTCTCGTAAACGTGTGGTCTTCAGATAGCCAGCATTAAATGTCCTCACATTACGAGCGAATACATCAGAGTGGATCTTGAACTCCGATTCCCATTCTCCAGTCTTCTCGTTTTCTGGAGCATGATTTATCTTAAGTCTGTTTTGACGGGGTCATTTTAATGGGACGGATCACCTTCGACGCACTGTTTAAGTGTTAAAAGACTTCCAGGCGTGTATCAAGGTCATTATCATCGATGCACGTAATTGCATTTTTTACGTAATTTAGGCCACGACCCTTCGTTTGCGAAGTGAGGGCCAGGGGGCCCAAGAGAAACCCCTGGACCACCGCGAGCGTCAGAGGCAGCCGTTACAGGTTGTTGGGCTGTTCCAGTCCCTGACAGATTCCGCGTGCTCTTCAAGCCTCGGGCTTTGAGCTTACTATCGTCGATCCCGCCTCAGCACATCATATTCTCCAACAGACAGCATTGTCGGACACGCTGCCAAACACGTCGGATGTGTCAGCAGTGGCCAGTGATGGTCACATGCCACCTGTCAGGCTGTCGGTCATAAATGTGACAAAGTCGAAAGGAGACCATTAGAGGGACTGGAGCGAACACCCAGCCGTTCGTGAGACTGCTTTTGGCTATCAGACAAATATCCCGCGAGCTGGGTATTCAAATCATTCTCTCACACTCGCAAAGTCTGGAGACGACAGACAGGAACTATGCTATGAACTATGAACTATGAGGGCAGTGCTGTCGGGGAGAGGACGGAAGCGGACTCCGTCCAGAATAGTTTAGAACGCTGCTGCTGATTGCTTTCGACAGTTACGGTCCCGCAGCGGTGAAGGTCGTCGTCGGCTCAGCGATCGATGTGCCCAGTTGTTCCGTCTGGAGACGTCTCGACACGCTGAGGAGCGGGCGGCTGGGCCGTGGCGGAGAGATCAATCTCAGACGCGTGGCGTTCGTGGATAGAGCGTCACGCTTGTGGGGGCGGTATCCCGCACTTGCGTCACTTAATGAACCAGCAAGACACCTAGCGCGTGGCGGGCGAGGTCTACTGAGCTGTTCTACAAATTTGACAGGATATTTTCAAAAGAAACTGGCGCATCCATGTTGCATCGCAACATTTTACTCCGAATGCCGTCATTATCTGCAGAGTACCTCCTGGGCATTGTCAGGGACAGAGGATGTATCTGAAAACGTAACAGCCTTATTTGGGAAAACTGGCATTTTCTGCCGTGTGTGTTGTACAGGTCCTGCCTGCTAGAGGAGCTTCACGTCTTGTCGCGCATATTTTCGCTGTCATTGCTGGGTGGATGAAAATGTCATAAAATACAAACATTGGATCATAAAACGCGACTCCCTGGGATAGGTTCTTGGCACAAAAGCAAGCGAGCTTGCCTTTCCCACTTAAGTTAAAAAGTCGTAAGAAGATGAACTACCTTTTGAGGAAAACCTTGTCATTCAATGTTAAGTGGTGGCAAAGGCATCAGCAACCGCAAAGAACGTTATTTTTTTTTACTTTTCAAAGTAGAATAAACTCGTCGCATGGTCTCGCTAATTGCAAACGATCCTTCGTGGGAATCTGAAATGACTGGCAAATCTTTGTTTCAGTTTGTAATTCCTGTCGCTGAATTTTGAATAAAAACAATGTTTTTATTTCCCCTTTCCATGTCCCTTTAAAAGGCTGGCTTTATTAAGCCTCGTTGCATCTTACGCATCCAGTGCTGTCAAAAACATCTGTGTAATCTTCGAATCTACGGAAGCTGTGGAAGGAACCTAACCAAAATGTTCAAGCAAATATAAAACAACCGACACGTCAAATGAAAAGATAATACAAAGACCAAAATGCAGGGTTTTAGACGGTATTGGCCAAATAGTGTAACACCCAAGCGACATCCAGTGAACGCATGCCACTTCATTTGACACCAGCTCTAGCGCTTGTCCAGTTCCCTCCTCATACGAGATCTCGGCCGTCGTCAGGTGGTGAACTTGATCCTGCGGAACATCCTGCTGATCCCGCCGGACAGCTGTCCGTCGGCCGTCTGCGACATCATGGACTCGTGCTGGAAGTCGGAGCCGCGCGACCGCACCAGCTTCACCGAAATCGTCAGCAAGCTGGCGCGCATGAACGACGTCATGAAGACCCACAGGTAAGAGAGGCGGTTGGGAGGCGTCGAGGAGGTCGCGCGGAGGCGTGAAGAGCCTGGGGTGTGCGAAGCAAAACTGGTGCGTGAAGAGACAGGGTTTGGGATGCCCTGGACGCAGCCCTACCAACTAAAAATAAACTTGACTAACCCTGCGTCCCTACGGCAGCCGACTGCTGGCACCACTGATGTATCTGACAGCCGGCCAATGTCACCACCACTATATCGGCCCGCCGACGGACGGTACCACCGGCCCGTTCAGCAGGCGGCCAGCGTCACCGGCGCCCTCTCCGGCAGGTACGCCAACCTGGAGACGGTGCCGTACGGGGAGCTGGAGCACGACCTCAGCCAGCTGGCGCGCATCGAGGCCGAGGTGCGCGCGCTGGGCCTCGACGTCGGCGACGAGCCGCTCCGGCTCGACGAGAACCTGTACCTGCGGCCGACCGGCGGCGTCGCCGGCCACGAGTACATCCAGCCGATACCGTGAGCCGCCGGCGCGGACCGCGCGGACGCCGACGGACGGCGGCCCGTCGGCAGGCGGGCGGGACCGGCCGCGAAGAGTCGGCGGAGGCGGCGCTCGCCGAGTGCCGCCCCTGCCGTCCCGGTCCCTCCCGGAGCCGAGGGAGGAGGCTGGCAGCCCGGCACGCGCGCGGGACCGGGAGCGTGAGGCGGCCGCGGCGCGGTGAGGTCCGCTCAGCTGGGCCGGCGCTGTGCGGGCATCGAGGCGAGGACGAACGCTGCTGAGGTCAGTCGACCTCACTCAGGCACGGCGCCGAACGCCAGGAGTGGCCCGGCCCGGCAGCCGACTGGGGGCGCCGGCCGGTCCCCAGTGTCCGGGCAGTCCCAGGAGTGGCCCGGTCCGGCGGCCGGCTGGGGGCGCCGGCCGGCCCCCAGTGTCCGGGCAGCCCCAGGACTGGCCCGGTCCGGCGGCCGGCTGGGGACGCCGGCCGGCCCCCAGTGTCCGGCAGGCCGTGCCGCAGCGGCGTCTGACCGTGCCGTGACAGGGGCACGGGAGCGGGCGGAGCGCACGATTCCAGGGCGCGCACGCCGCTGGGAACGCGTTGAGACGTTCGCTGTGATGTTCCCGTCGCGCCGCTGGCATCTCGCCCGCTTACACTGACGCAGGACCGCGGTGATGTGGCGCGAGCGTGATGTGGCGTCACCCGCGCCACTGTGTGGACGGCAGCGCCGGAAACCTCCTGATGGGGCGCAGCGTGAGATAGCTGCAACTAATATTGCGGAATAGAATGGACTACTGCCTCAGTAACCTGTCTACTGTCAAGCCGTGTGGTAGCCGTAGAAGCTGCGTATCAATGGACCATCGTCGTGTTCACTGCGCAGCGCTGATTGGGAACACCAAGTACCCATGCTCTTCCTTGCCAACCGTTTTTGAGGTGTGCGTCGGGCGACGTGGCGGTATATCCGTAGTTACTAAAGAATGAATTGTGATGTTTCATTTAATGGGAAGATATGTGGTATGTGGACGATAAATGTTGAACGATAAGTCGATCCATGTGCCGATATGACCAACAACTGGTTCGCGGGACTTAGCTCCGGAGTTGTACTGTAAAAGAAGTATATGTCATATTGACAAGGGAGAACTTCATTTTCGTATGTTTTTGTCTTGCGTTCTTTTCTGCCTGTGTGCCACAGCATACAGTTTAATGCACCGAGTTGGGTGAGATTCGAGGGTTCAGAAAACAAAGAGCAGTGACCCTGGCTCAGCCAGGCCTAGTGTGACTACATTTTTCTAGCTGGCCTGGCGGCTAGGACGTCCGGGGGTAGTTTTTGCGACTCACATTCCTCGCAATATCCTTTACGTGACTGAATGCTCGGATGCGATGAGAGCGGTGCTTGTTCAGCTGGCCGTCATTGTAGATAACATCCGGCTGCTCGTTGCCCGGTGTCCACAGAAGTGGTACGGCTTCCCGGCGGTGTGCTCTTGTCAGTGTTATGAGGGGCCCGTAGAGTTCAGACGCTTCATGTTTCGTGCTTTGTTGACCTGCGCTATCTGCACGTGGAAAGAATGTGCGGTGTTACCCTAGCTGGAATGTACGATGCTCGCGCGATATTCGATGTTTTAGCCTCGCGAACTGTTTGCCACTGTGTCGCTGCTACTGTCAGATTTACCGATGGAAATGGCTCTGAACGCAAATGTACATCGCCCTGGAAACGGCGCTTTTGCCGTCAGGAGGTGCCTGCGACTGCTGCTGCCGCCTCGGCGATGTTTTGCCGATTTTCTCGGGCTCGTGTCGTCCGCTGAGCCGGCGGGCGGCGGCGGCGAGCGGCGGCTCAGGTCCGAGCCGACCCGGTCCGGATTTACGCCGGGTCCGGCCGGCCATATCCGATTGACCTGGAGCCGAGGCAGGGTGCGACGAGCGGTCGCTGAGCGGCTGTTTGCTCGCGACACGGCGCGAAAACGCCAGATTTGGTGTCCGCCTGCAGGCTGAGAAGCTTTGTCGGGTCGATCGCCGCACCCGGATGGCTTTCGATGGCGACGTAGTTCGAGAGCACGCTGGCTGTCGCTGTAGCTATGTGGGCGTTGTCAGGATTATCTCTGCTGAAGCCGTGACCAGGATAATAAGAACTGCCTCACTTCAAGACCAGGCGGTCGCGCAGGACAACTGGATAAGTGCATGTCCGCTAACTATACAGTGTCCGTAACGTACACCTCACGTTGAATAGTGACACCAATGACAGGTGTATTTTTGTCGTAAATATTTCGCACAACAAGGACATTCGCAGGCCGCTGAAATATCACTGCCAGCATAACGATCTTTTACAGGTGATTCTCATCAAGCACAAATCCGACATCTCACATGCAAAAGCTTTCGTGGCATCCAATATGGGCCACAAAAGCTGGCGCGGTAATCGTATTTCACGGCCTGCCGGCTCTTAATAACCAATCCCGCTACGGTTCGCCGCACGTATTCAAGACGTCCGTTCGTTAAGTAGTCTTTGGATGGACGTATTGGATTAGCCGGCGGCGGCACGTGACGCCGCAGTTCTCAACAACACGGGTAGATGGACGCCGCCGATGACAGAACGCCGCCGGGGAGCCCCGCTGGACGTCCTCACTGCTCGCACGTGGTCTCCTGCTCAGCAGCGCGTCCTGGCAGCCCCCGCTGGTCGGCCGGCGGCGCCGGAGGCTGCTGCTGGGGCGGGACCTTCTCGCAGCTGGTCGCGGTCGGCGGCAGGGCCTCGCACGTCTCGTACGGCGGCGGCGGCGAGCGGCCGCCGGTCTGGCCGCGCCCGGCCGGCGCCGCCGGCTCCGGCTCGGGGCCTGCGTCGCCGATCTCCTCCAGCGCGGGCTCCCAGCGCGGGGAGAGCACGTCCGCCGACCGGGAGCGCGGGATCGACTTGCGCCGGCCGCCGCACGGGCAGGCGCCGTTGCAGCCGCAGCCGGGCCGCGCCGCCGCCAGCGGCGCCTTTTCCGGGGCCGGCGCCGGCTCGGCCGGCAGCCGAACGGTCAGCGCCGGCGAGGCCAGGTCAATCCCGTCTTCGTTCGCGGCGGCGGCGACGGCGGTGGCGGCGGCGGCGGCGGCGGCGGGCGCGGCCGTCGGCGGCCGGCCGGCCTGCTGCCGCAGCCAGCCGCCGAAGTGGTGCAGGCTCGGAATGGTGTTGTGCCGCGGCAGGTGGCGCCGGTTGTTGCGCGACAGCGCGGTGTTCAGTTCGGTGGACAGCTGAGCGCGCAGGTTCGGCAGCCTGCGGCGGTGAGGCGGAGCCTGGGTCAGCCGGATCGGACCGAAAAACGGGCGAGGAGAAACGCTGAGACCAGCACGGTCGACAGGGGTAGCCAGGCCAAAGGCTGGAGTGACGAGAACAGAGAGAGGCTGAGATTTGCGAGAAAGAGCGAAAGGGAAGAAAGAAAGGGAGAAAGGCAGACAGACAGACAGACAAACAGAGAAAGAAAGTGAACCGGGTTCTCGGATAGACGCTTATAACTAGCCATACGGCCACGGAACACACAAAATATGATTTATTACACAATGTCCGACGGCTGCATACAAGCACTGTACAGCCTGACTGGTTCATCCGGACCTTCCCTCGGCCGTCTGTACCCAGACGACGGCTGGGCTGACCTGGATCGCGGCCGGTCGGTCGGCTTCTTGCGGCGCTTGTTCTTGGGTCTGCGCTGCATGGTGAAACAGCGCACCACCTGCTCATAGTCGGGCGGCGGCTCGTAGTCGGGAGGCTCATCGGCGCAGGCGTTCACCACCTCCACACTTGACTCTGTGTCCGAGCACAAATATCATTAGACGTACACCACCTCCACACTTGACTCTGTGTCCGAGCGGAACTATCATCAGACGTACACTACCTTCACACTGTACTCTGAGTCCGAGCAGAGGTACAGGTCACGGACGTTCACGACCTCCCAACAGAATCGCAATGGTGTCGGGGACAGACGTATATAGATACATTAGATGCGAGATATATATAAGTATGAGATATATCAGATTATATATTAGATATAGAAGCTAAATATCAAATATTTTAGGTAATACATTCATACCTTGTTATATCTGAGGGGACCATTTTGTTTTATAAACTGAGCCCGAGCGCGGTGAGGTGGGAGACGTCGCGATCACAGACCATACTAAGCCGAACCTGTTGCCGAACCCTGAACCCACCGTCCCATCGTTCCCAAATACAGAGTGGTTTTCCCCACGCGCCGAACCAGATGGCGCCGGAGGATTTTCACTGGGCCGTTCAACTCCACAACACGTCCACTTCTGTTCCGTGACCAGCGATTTTGCGAGTAGTTTCACGTCTCGTACCTTCAGAGGCCCCGTGCAGGGAAGTTTTGCCCTGTAGCGTGCTGGGTTCTTCCCATGACGAGGCTCCTTACCTCTCATCAGATCAGAGATGCTCTGCAGGATGCGGTTCCGGGCCCGTCTCTCCGCCACGCGGCCGTTAGTGTAAATGAATATCACCGCAGACGTCATGGTCAGGACGATAACTGAAACAGCGGCAGGGGTCATGGTCGGGATCATAGCTGCAACCGGTGCAGACGCCAAATGTCTCACGCTCGCTTAAAAGAACGGCACGGCTCTCAGTTCCACGAGCCTAAGGCGGCCAGTCTGGGAACGTGGGGTTTGTTCCGAGTTTGATGTTGGCAAAGCAAATTGAACTCGGGACTGAGCCTGAGCTGATGGCTCAGTTCGTGTCGCGCTGAGGGTTACGACAGATTCCCACCTTCAATGATGCAATCAAAAGTTTGGAGCACCAACGGCCAGACTCATATTAGCGACACCAGGATCCTCAGTCTAATTAAACGGACTCCCGCGTCTCATAGCAGCCACAGAACACGCCGTGATATGTTCTGGGAAGTAATTTCCTACCCAAGATCTAGCGAAGGTTTTACATAATTGAAGTAAAGTGAACATTCTTCAGCAGTCAGCACTGGAACCATTGTACTTTGTGCCGATATATCATGCGTGAAGGCGTGGACGACTCAAATTTGCTAAATAAATTCTGAGTTCTTACCGGAAAGTGCGTACCATTCGAATGCAGTACTGCGCAGCTAAAGTCTAACACTTACACCGAAATCAGAGACAGCTGCATCAGACATTTCAAACACTGACTGAAGAGTCATTTTTTGTTCCTATGTGTGATGCATTGTCGGTATCTGGATAAATGTGTATTTCTCTCTTTACTTTCTTGGTAACGAACACGTGCGACACGAGTCGTAAAAAGCCGTCATTGGGGCAGATGAGCCGGCAGAAAGTTACATCTCAAGCAGTTCAGCACAGCAGAAAATTGGCGTGGCATATCTGCTTACTTTAAGCAAGTCACCGCAAACAAATATGAGCCAAAAGCTAAGCGACTCCGTGACGTGACGATACCTATCGCGACAAACAACAGCGTGCAGACAAACAACAACAAAGTGAACAACAAACAACAAAGTGAGACTGTTCGAGAGCTGTGGACCGGTGCCGACTTACTGAGACATATGGCGAGGAGGGAGAGGGTAGCCGATTCCAGCGACGCCACCGAGTGACTCGGTCCCGGGAAGAAGAAGTTGGGCGGATTCAGTGTCCACGTGTCCTCGTTCTGCACCCCCAGGCTGGTCGCTGGAGGCGGGAGGCAAAATCAGGAAACAGATACGGGCGGTGCAGCCAGTGGGTATCATGGCGTCCAATTGTCGTAGTTAGACAAGGCCCTTGCGCCGCAGCGGCCTGTTGCATCCACCACGACGACTGGGTTAACGTCAGTACGCAGCTGCGAGGCGAGGCAGATCTTGCGATTCAAAGATGGCTGTTCTACGGCATTCAGTTCAGCTGCTTGCCTCTTACACTACTCGTGCATCCATTCGTTTCATTGTTATTTATTGTCCATTTCTGCACTCATTCGGTTTGTAACAGCACGCATAATCACTGCTAAGTAAAATATTTACACCGGATAAGTGTTGTATCGGATGAAAGCTGAAGTCGGCACGTTTCTCTCCACAAGCGCCAAATCTGTTGTTTTCAACCATCCCCACAACTGTTTTTACGCTGCTGTATTTACTACTTCTATTGTTCGCTTATTATATCGCTATTGTGTGCTTTTTCACCGAAAATCGTTGAAGGGAGGCAATGTATGCTGTTTTGAACGGTAACGAGCTTCCGAGTTTCGAAGAAACTGTAAAGACTGCTGCGTAGTCTTTGCCTGCGAGTTAAATTAAGTCACTCGCTGGAACGTCGGCTCAGGGTTACTGGTGGGCAGATTGCTTCCCTTGGGTGAGGTTTGCCATGGCGTTCTCGGTAACCATTCAGCCATTCAGTAAGTCGCAACGTTCGATCACTCCACGTCGTACAATGGTCTCATTTCATCCATGGCTACTCTCACCCACACAACGAACATGATACACTGGTGATTGCAGTGAGACATTTAGATTTATCAGTGGCGGCGAAAAGGATGGTTGTTTTCGTTATTTATGTCTTTTGTTATTGTTTGAACAGCTCGTAGCCTCAGATATTATGAATCGTTAGACGTTCAATGAATCGTGAGGCGACGCACTGTCGTACAAAAAAAAATATTTCGTAATTGTTATTGTTCGCTGTCTGTTCTTTTCAGCTTTTATGAGAAAGCTGAAAGCTGAGAAAGAAGTACAAAAAAAATTATTTCGCAATTGTTATTGTTCGCTGTCTGTTCTTTTCAGCTTTTATGAGAAGCAGCAACAAGGCACAGTCATAAAGTGAGTAGAAGTAGCAAGAGTGGGGAACGCTCACACAGCGAATAGATGTAGCAGGAGTGAGGAGCGCTCACGCAATGGACAGTGGCAACAGGAGTGGGAGGCCCCCTCACAGTGAGTAGGCGTAGCAGGAGTGGGAGGCGCCCACACAGTGAGTAGGGGCAACAGGAGTGGGAGGCGCCCACACAGTGGGTAGGTGTAGCAGGAGTGAGAGGCGCTCACAGTGAGTAGATGTAGCAGGGGTGGGAGGCGCTCATAGTGAGTAGGCGTATCAGGAGTGGGGACGCGCGCACAGTGGGTAGGGGCAACAGGAGTGGGAGACGTCCACACAATACGTAGGGGCAGCAGGAGTGGGAGATGATCACACAGTGAGCAGAGGCAACAGGAGTGGAAGATGCTCACACAGTGAGTAGGTGTGGCAGGAGTGGGAGATGCTCACACAGTGAGTAGGTGTAGCAGGAGTCGGCCTCGTCAGATCCGCCTGGACAGTGGAGGAAGCCGTCACACTTGAGGTAGTGGGCGATGCACCGTCCGTCCCCGCAGGCTATCTCGCCGTGACGTCCACAGGCTGGGGACGACAGATGGAACGTTGGGACATTTCCGCGTTCGGCGGTTCAGCGGAACATCGGCTGCACTTGTAGCTGCGGAGTCCTGGCTTGTTTTTGTGGTTCAGTCTACCAAGGTACCTTCATATCTCATCAAATGAAAACGAAGCTAGCGAATCAAAGCTGGGCAAAGTGAAGGAGTGCACACCAGTACGAA
Organism: Capitulum mitella; assembly: GCA_030062745.1. NCBI lineage: Eukaryota > Metazoa > Arthropoda > Thecostraca > Pollicipedomorpha > Pollicipedidae > Capitulum > Capitulum mitella. The sequence continues at coordinate 20,948,649 of CP099850.1, read as the reverse complement.
CACACACAAGATGCTTCCCAGGCACCAACACGCCAACGAAGGCCCACCTCCATGTCGGAAAGACGAGTAGACCAGAGCCAACTGGGAGGTCTTCTTGAACCCTCCCTTCAGATGCACGTAGAAAGCTGCTGTTGGCGTCCACCACATGCTCAGTGCTGGCCTGGGTGGCGTTCAGATCACCCTTGATCAGCGCGACGGTGGCGCCTCTGGTGGTGCGACCCGAAACTATCTTCAGCCAGCTGCCGGGCTCTGCGAACGGCAGACAGAGACGCTGTGTTACCGCGGGACCGCCGCTTGGTATTATAACTGCAGATTACAGGTGCAAACGGTACAGGTAGTCAGGCAAAACTGAGCCGTGAAAAACGCGTCATCTTTCCGGTGCATCTTTCATCCCAGTAATGCCTGGAGTCCGTATGACGGTATGTCCCTGAGCTTCAATGCAAGGACAACCTTCATGTTCGTTTCAAAAAGCGTGTCTTGAGTGGGGAAAGCCAGCTTATCATACCTGAATAAAACAATTAAAACGGCGACCATTCAGCGTCGATATGCATAGTCCTATTGTCCACCCATACCTCGTTGCCCGAAATGGGGGAAATGGCACAAAAACCTGAGCAATGTCAATCACTGTTACTGACGTCGCTGAATGTGTGTCTGCTACGATTACTTTCACGTCGTTCGTATTTTTCTCTGCTCTTTTCTCCCGTGACTATTTTAAGAGGCAACAACACGCCTGCTGGCCCGCTTATCTCCGGAAACACGGCAGCCCAGGCGGGCTCGCGGGCCGGGCCGCCGCACTCACCGAAGCCGCGGAACACGCTGAGACGCAGCGAGAGCCAGCCACCGACGCCGGCCAGCCGCGCCTGCACCAGCCACACGCAGTCGTACCAGACCACCGGGCCGGCGGTCATGTTCAGCATGGTGATGGCGCCGCCGGAGCTGATGACGACCCCGCCGCAGTCGGCGCGCGGCGGCGGCGGCGGCGCGCCGCTCGCCGACGGCGCTGCGGGGCGGCAGGCGGTGTCGGGACGAGCGACCAAGTCTGTTGTCGAAAGGGTGGCGAGCCGGGATTCGACCAAGAGACGCAATAAATAGTGTGACCCTTTGTAAAAGACAACCTGGTTCCCATTTCTCATAGTCTAATACAGAACATTAGCCTTTACGTTATATATAATATAAGGCCATATATAATAAACCTGATACAGAATGATTGACGTAATACAAAATAAAACCCTAACATAAATCAACACAGTTTGGTTTAAACATGTTCAGTTTCATTTTGGAACATTATTGTACCTTTTTGTCATGTTATTCACCGGCAACATCATGTTGGGATCGGCATGTGGAACACGGATGGAGTTACAAGACATTTCCTGACACACAGGCATTAAGTGGGAAGTGGGTTTTCTAACAACGGAACGAAACGGAAATGGATCCCTGTCACGCGGGACATCGACGAGCCGTGCTAATTTGGTGGTTTTCATTTTGTGGAAAAAATCCGTGGCATGCAACCTATAACAAGAGATTCAACAGAAAAAGATGGGAGGGACATTTGACATATATTATTATGAAATAGAAGGACCTGGTAAACCCAGTCGACAGGAGAGGGTGCAACGTGAGAGACAAGAAAGTGCACCGCTAAGACAATTCTACGAGATTTTTTTCTTTTCTTTTTCCGCCAAAACGTCATTTAGCTATGGTATCTGTTATTCCAGTTGTGGCAGTTGCAGGGTGAACCTGTGCATCTACCCAGATTCGATCAGGCAAAACAGTGACCAGCGGCCCCGGCGTAAAATGGCATCTCATCTTCCAATCCCATTCGCCACGTTCAAGGCACTGCCGATCATCAAGCTCAGCACTATGGGATCTTCGCACGTTCAAGACAATGTTCAAGATCAGCCCGTCTCAAAAGACGTCATCGCCACCGTCTGTCAATCGTCCGCTGACTGAATCGTCTGTCAATCGTCGGCTGGCACGCCTTCCAGCGGGCGTGCTTACGTAAGAAGGCGAACGTGGCGCGGAAGCCCGCACCCGGCCGGCCATTGGCGTGGAAGTGCAGCGCGAGCGCCGAGCTGTTGGTGACGGTGACGGGGGGCCGGAACACGTCGCCGGTGTAGGTGGCCACCTTGCGGTGCTCCGCGTCCGTCACCTGCGGGAGAGGCGCAGAGCGCGGTGGGCGGAAGGCGGCGACCGGCGGAGACTGTGGTCATGAGACTGGCGTCGGCCGCGGCCCAGAAACCTTTGAATACCAGTTCCCAGGGAACACAAACATTCCGATAGAGAGAGAGAGGAGGGGGAGAGAAGAAAGGGAAAAAACAAAGAAAGACAGGAAGAGAGAGATAGAAGTAGAGAGAAAGGGAATAGAGAGTGGGGTAGAGAAGGGAGAGAGAGACAAGGAGAAAGAGGGAAGGAGGGCGAAAGAGAGAGAGAGAGAGAGAGACCGGTACCTCCAGCAGTGACCAGGGTGAGATCTGGTAGTCGGTGAAGGACAGACGTATGGCCGACTGGGCGTGCTCGGCCGGCCTCTTGATGACGAACTGCGCCACGTAGTGGGCCGGGTAGCTGGTCGGAAACCCTGGCGTCTCGATCACCGAGGATGGGTCCGAGAAGACGAACAGGTTTTCTGCAAAATCGGCATCCGATGTTGGCGAAAACTGGTGGGGTTCCGTCCCTTCTACCTGTGGTAAATGATCGGCAATGTGAAGCTCAACGCAGCCTTAAATGTGGCCGAGCTCAATGTTTCCCCAGCACCCAATGCTTTTCAATGGCCGAGGTACAAAGAAACCTGGAAAAGGAGCGACAAAAGCCGTTCGTTGGACGACTGCAGACAATTAGGCGTCCGCGCATTGCATTTTCCTGGTGGTTTAGCCATGGGTTAGACAATAGTGAGATCCGAATCGTATGAACAAACGAAAGCCCAATCCCGCGATACATCCATGCGTGTAGCGCTTTGATGGCACATGTATAGGCTATAGGCACAGGTAACAATCAGAGAAGTTTCAGGAGCCGAAGTAGCCGGAGTTTCAGGGTTTGGACACCATTGGAACGTGGGGGATGCCATCTGTCTGGTGCTTAAGACCCCCGGAGCGTGGCTTTTGTCAGCGCGCCCAGCGCACCTTTGGAGACGACCCTGAAGAGGACCTCGCCGGTGAGCTGTTGTGAGAAGATGAGACGCACGTCCAGCGTTCGACCAACGGAGCTCACCAGCAGGTCACGATGGATCTCACACCAGGGCGGACCGACGTCACGACCCTGCTCCCTCAGCTCCAGTTGGTGACACCTGAACATCACACGGACCCGACTGGTGACGCCTGAGCACCACACGAACCCGGCTGACTGATGACATCTGAGCACCAAACAGAGCGGGCTGGTGACGCTGAAGACCACGCAGACCTGGCTCGTGATGACTGAGCACCACACAGACCGACCGGTGACGCCTGAGTACCGAACATACCCGGCTGGTGGCACCTGAGCACTACAACACCCGGCTTGTAATGCCTGAGCACCACACGAACCCGGCTGCTTACCACGCGCATCCAGCTGGTGACACACAGTCACCACACAGACTCACGGAACGACGCCTGCGCACCACACAGACGCGTTTGGCGGCCCTTGCCCATGACACAGGGAAGTTCAGAGCAAAGATGCGTCATCAAGGGAGAAGGCCGCAAAGACACCGTTTTCTGAGTGGATTTCAAAACAATTCTCGTACACCCCAAACCCCACGCCTTTTCTTGCTCTAATTACTGACTAGTTACTGAATGAACGTTCATGACGAGACTACGCAAAATGACATTTAGGCCTTAGCAAGGGTCTCAAATCGTGTGTCATTTCTGTCTTCAGAAGTATTGTGGAGATTCACTGTGTCACTGAGAACAGGATACGTATGGTGGAGGGACATGCAGCTGAATGAAGCGAGGTATCCGCTGCTACGTGGTCTCGTTACGTCACTACAGCCGCCTTACTGCGCCAACGTAAGGCATTCAATGTCAGGGTAGCGCTGTTCCCATGCGGTCTATGATATATACAAATATATATCGTGCAACTACATCATTATCGCAGTTTTTGTAAAAAACCTATCAAAAAGCTTGACAGTGAAGAATTAGCGGTTCTTTTCAACCAAACATATGCATATATAACATAAGCCTGTTAGTGCAGCATTATCGGTAGTTTTGGGCCAAACATATGCACCTATATAATTTGGCACAGCCAGGCAAAACTGAATAGCGTAAGCTTTTGATGCTAAAAAATATCAAGATCTTTCAGGATCATGAACTAAGAGCAGGTCAAAATCAGGTCATGGTTTTCAAAAATGATCATTTTTAGGGTAAACTTCAAACCGCTGCCATAAATATGGTGTCATAGACAGACTTTCAAACTTTTTAGGCGTGCGCAGATAACCAGCTGGAAAAAATATAAAAACAGCTTAATTAATCTGAGGTCTGGTCATGAAGCCAGATCAAGTTCAAAGGTCAAAAGTTATTTCCGACACAGAAGTTCTGTTCTAATCATCTCAACCAAAGCATCACAACATATGTAAAAATGTGTTCGCTCGTACCGGTTTTCTGTTGAGGTCAAACAATGAATCGCTACCAATATGTTGTTCAATGCCTAATTCAAGACTAAAATGGCACAAAACAATTTCAGGAATGATTTAACACATTCCGATGGTTTTGATCTGTTCTAGGTCATATTAAATCATTGACCTGAGCTAAACTTTAGTGACCTTGGTAAGCCCCTTTCTGCAACAGCTTGCTTTCCAGGGCGTTTTTGGGCGCTGATTTTGAATTCAGCGCCCAAAATTACCTACGTGTGGTACACGCTGGGGTAAAACGGCGTCAAAAAGAAATGGATCAGATCAGGGGCGTAGTCAAGGGGCGGTTATGGGGGCCATGGCCCCTCCGAGCTAAGCGGTCTACACTAGATACATGGCGATTTCGCATGAATGCGTAACAGCGATCAGATATATGTTGCAAAAGCGAATATTGTATTTTTTTCCTGTGCGTTAAGTATAAGAAAAATTGCCTAAAATCAATGTCTTTTCTTGTAAATTTCGTCATATGCCTGTGCCATATGACAAAATTTGACATTTGGCCACCCCCAAGGAAAATCCTGGCTACGAGCCTGGATCAGACCGGTTTTGGTTTCGGTCTAGCATACCGTGCCCGCATACTATTCTGACGGAGCCAGTGGACGCATGAAGTTTTTATTTACCAGTGATAAACCTTTAGTGGTAAAATTGTACCGGATGACGGTAATTAACACTGTAAAGCACATTTTCGCCATTGTCATTTTTTTTCAGGGTCACATAGGTCATAAGTGAACCTCATATGACCTTGGGTGGCCATGGTGGCGGAAATTTCAACCGTAAGGTATTTTTGGGTGCCAAATTCTAATTTAGCGTCAGAATTTATCCCTGGATACCACAAAACAAGATACATGACACTTCGTGAAATTACAGCCATATGGTTTAAACTGTGCTGAAGCACTACTTTAAGCATGAGTACTGATCCAAGCATTTCAAATTATATATCACTTATTCAAGTTCTGTGTGCCCTGCAAAAATGACTCATGCATCTTGGCGCTGTGACGAACGGCTTTCGAAATACAAGCAGAAGTCTGGCGAGCCGCATCAAATTTGGCCCTCACACCTCATTTGACCTTGAAGGTCACACTACAAAAACTTACAACTTGTACACAAGAGACTTCCTTTGGCCATCTCTGCTGCAAATTTCATGGATCTAGGTTCGTTAATTTTTGAGATCGTGGAGGGGCAAACTGTTCCACCACTCGAGCGCGTTGTTTTTGACGGGCCATCCGTGCGAGTGTTAAGATGTCGACGACGATATGAGTGATTTTGTACGAACAATTTTAACCTTAACGACACTGCAAAGACAAAAATAAGAAACCTGGAGCGATGTATTGAAAAGCCTGTTAATTCAGAATCAACGGTCGTTTTCAATGAAACATATAACAGAAAACATTTTGCCAAGATACACGGATATGTATATCTATCTATCTATCTATCTATATATATCATTTATTAACTCCTTTCCAGTGAAGCTGAGAGATAATGTTCGAAATCCGTGGCGACGCGCCATCCTGAACATCACACCGACGCAGCTGATGACTGGACACCACGCAGGACCCGGCTGGTGGCGCCGCACCGAGCCATTTCGGTCGGTTCCCATTGGTGACACTGGATGTCACGAGGACGGAGCCGTCAGCTCAGAGGGTTTCCCCGCCTCCCCTCTGCCTGCCGACCTCCGCTGACCTCCCGCCCCCTGCTGACCCCTGGCGGCCCGTGCCCTGCTGACCTGCAGGCGTCGCCGCGGCCGCAGCCGGCCAGCCGGCGGGAGACGACGGCCAGGCGCAGGTGGCAGTTGAGGCAGGTGACCAGGTCCACGGCGCAGGTCAGCCGCCTGCTCAGGCTGGTGTTGGTGCCGGCCGCCGACTCCGGGAACCGGGCCACCATCACCAGGTCGCTGGTGACGTACAGCAGGCGCGGCCCGCCGCCCGCGCAAAGGTTGTCGACCACGTGCGGCTGCAGCGGCGCAGACCGGGCCTTGTCGGCCAGCAGCAGCGCACACCACCCTGTAACGGAGGTCCCGTCAGTGCCCATTACACTGTAACGGGGGCCCTCCGGCACCCAGTAGCCTGCAACAGGGTCCCGTCAGCGTCCACCAACATGTAACAAAGATCCCATTAGTACCCACCAACCTGAAATGCATGGTCTCATTTGTTCCATCCCACTCCTGCCCAAACCATCCCATAAGAAAAAACCCACGGACCACATTCTGACCACGGTGTGCTCCGACGTGGTGTCATTAACTCGCTATAACCTCATTTCCATTGATCGCATGCATTTTACTTCTGGGAGCAGTAGAATAATGACATCTGAGTCCAAAGGGATGTTTTATATCTCACTGCAAACATAACAACAAACAGTACAATCATGTTGGCCGACTATTCAGTTGTTTAACGACGCTCTCGGCTGCCAGCTGGGATGAATCCAGAAATTTCGATCGCGGTTGCACTTCTTCTAGGGGGGGGGGGCATGGGTAGGCACGTGGCCAGGATTTTCCTCAGGGGGAAACTTCAAATTTTGTCATATGCCACTGGCACACGACGAAATTTGTGGGAAAAAGCAGCAATTGTATGTAATTTACCCCACATTTAACGCATAGGAAAACATAAAATGTTTGCTTTTGCAACATACATATGAACACTATTACGTATTCCTGCGAAATCGCTGTATGTCTAGTGTAGACCGCTTGGCTCGGGGGTATGGCCCCCATTCCCTCCTCCCTTGGCTACGTCCCTCGCCATGGACAAGCTCCTACGGGGGCACCTTCAAATTTGGCACTGGAAGAGTCTTCTGTACAGGAGGAGCCACCTTCAGTGGTAAGGGGTGCCTTCCGTGGCCGAGGGCGACTTCGGTAGGAAGCGGCAAGAACGCCTTTAGTTGAGTGGAGCGCTTTCGCTGGAGCAGGGGCATCTTCGTCATTAACTCGACTTGAGTTAAGTAGAAGTCATCGAGGTCGTTTTCGGTGGAGCAAGGTCGGCTTTGAGGGCAGTGGTTCTTATGTGGTTTTCGATCGGGAGGGACACATGTTCCCTGTGCCTCCTCCCCTCCTCCCTCTTTGCATCCGCGCCTGACTGCCAGGATCATTTCGCTCCGCAACCTCTCACGCCGATTATCGCAAGGGACAGCGAAAGCGCTACGCTGCAGCATGACTAGTGTTCATCTCGCTGCAGCAGTCAAGCCCGGGCAAAACAACAAGTTGCGTACTTGTCTGTTGAAGGGCATTTCTGCGATTTGTATGCGTTCTTCTGTTTTGTGCAACTTATGGCAATAGCGAGCGGATGCTTTATGGCTTTCGCCGAATATGAAATTTAACAAACAGCGTCAAAACAAAACGTCAAAACAAAAAAAGAACGCAGCCACGTAACCATTGCGAGGACAGCAACTGAAAACCCGCACATCTTAAATCAAGGCTTGCACCAGACCATAAACGTTTCATGTTGCTGCATGTTCCACGAAAAACGGAGGCGAAGGGATGGGAAGCAAGGGATGTGAATCAAACCATTGCAATGCAGGGCACGACACAAGTTTGAGACAGTCTCCCCCAACTGTGAAAAACGTTCTATGACCGCTGGCCAGGTGCCATATTCACAACAAACTCCGAATCTCAAGAGCGGCTGTCTCACCGTAAATCAGCAGCGTGCGTGGAAAGGCGCAAGGTCCCCATGTTGCTGCCACCACCGCTGCTCCCTGCAGTGGCCCCAGACCGACTGATAGACGACCGCAAGCCTCGGCTGCCGGCTGCTCCGATGGGATTACTCCGACTTTGTATGGCTGCTCTGCCGAGGTCGAGGTCAGCAGGATTGCCCCGGGCGTCGGCGCGGGAGGCGTCTGTGGTGTTACCTTGGTCCGAGACCATCAGTGAAAACAGACGGGGCATCCGTCGCCAGGCAAGGTCGCCGATGAAGGGAAAATTCCCGGATCGATTCTGACGCGGACAAGCCGGTGACTGCAGTCGATGGCACACGCTATCCCACGTGCTGAATTTAACCAGCAAGTGGATTCGACTTCCGGGTTTATTATGAATACTGTCTCACTTAAATGAGGCTGATACTAGCTTCCCTGTATGTCAAATGCCATGAAAGTGGCTAGAGCATTGACATAAACATATCGGCATTTCGAAAAGCTGTCCCTTGCGAGGCAGCAAGCGCTTCAATCGCAAAAACAGCTTCTCAGTTTCCCGCCTAAAATAAATCGGCGACTTCTACATTTCAAATGCGCGGCCGTGGACTTTTGGTCGTGAACATTATGACACCATGCCGTGTCTTTTAACTTAGGTCTATCTGTAGTCTCCAGCCATTGATACTTGGCGGCGCTGACAGACGTTTCGCTGGCGCACGAGACGGCTCATTCCATACAGCACCCTTTGTTCCGGTAAGGATGTACCATATCTTACACTCCTATTAAACTGAACTTTGGATAGCCGCTCCAAAATGGCCTTGCTGGACAAGTGCCCTCTTGAGAATTCGGGAATAATGCAATGAAGTCTTCCAATGCATACAGACGCCCTTCGATCACGGGCCCGGGATCGGTTTCCCCCGAGTGGCCACTGGATCAGTTTTCAGTATATGGACTGGTTCAGGCTGGATAAAAGAGCCCCTTTGGGACTCGGGAGTCCACATCAGGCTGAGAATATGGCTCGGATTCCAGGTCCACTCCCGCTGTATTCCCACATGGAAGACTTCAGCATTAAAAGGCACGGCCGCCATATAACGGCTTGAACGGGTAGCCTTTCCAAACCTTTGTAAGCGTCTTTGTTGGCTCGTGGTTGATCGTCTATCGGGAAAACATCTACAACAGACTTGCCCCGTTAGCCAAGCAAGTATTCCCGTCCCGTGGGTAAATGCAATGACGCGCGCTTTTCCAAGCACAGAGATGGAGCCTTCCTCGCTGACGTAACTTCTCGTCCTGTATACACCGTCCTATCGATCCAAGCGGTTCCACGCAACTCCGACCCGCCAGGGGTCGTGTTGCGCAACCTCATGTCCGCCCGGCAGCGGGGGAGAGGGCTTACGTGGGGATTCAGCTGCCGACCTGGCGGCGTTAGATGGCTGCCGGCCGCCGGCCCTGGGCGCTTGTACGGCCTCCGCGGCGCGGTCAGCGAGCCCAGTCCAGGACAGGCCAGCGGGGGGCAGGCAGTAGACGCACGGCAGTGAAAAACCCTGCGTCGCCTTCAGATTAAAGCCCAGGCCGATTTTTGACCGTGGTGTGATAGGCATCGACATTTTTTGACAGCGAAACCAGCTGAACTATACTGGAGCAGTGCGAACTGTTTGAGAGACACCGCGTAGTGAAAATAAGTAAATAGCGGTCCCTCTCTTAGTCCAGTCCACTAGGTGTCACAGGCTGGAGTCGCCAGTGGCATGGGCTTAACTTGAACAGAGCAGAACTTGGACACAGTTGCGGCACGTCAGGAGAATAGGTGCGTTTCCCTTCCCTATGGTTCTCAGCGTATGTGACAAAACGGCTGTGCATGATGTCTTGGATGCATTCATAACCAAACGCCTGCAGTACCAGTCGTCCAGACAGCCAATGTTGGAACATGCTCACGCAACCACATCCTTAAAGACGGTCTCAAGATCTATAATATATTGAGATGTTCGGTTCTGTGGACACAACTGTGAAGAGTCCAAGAAAACACATCACAAAAACGGACGGCGAGCGATCAAACAATGCCTGGAACGGTTCATCGATATCAGGCCTGGCCAACGCCAGCGTCCACGCCTACCGTCTACCCAACCACGGCCACGGCACCCCACATGCGGCGACAGACCAGCGGTCACAGCAGTAGCCGTGAGGCGGTCGGCCAGTCGGAACCCTCACGCCCGCCACACGGCGGACCCGGAACACGCTGGCACCTCCCCAAATCTCCACTCACGTCGTCTCGTGGCACAGGCCGGTCAGACGCGAGTGGAAGACTCTCCGCGCCGCCACTCCCGGGCGGTGGACGGCTGGGGTCCACCGCTGCGTCTTCTCTGGAGCTCGACGCCTGGCGGTCCCCTGAGTCCGGCACTTCAGCGCCCCAATCACAGGCTATATCAGCAGACCAGAGCGGCAACCAGCGGCCATACCAGTGGACCACTCGCCGCCCCAGTGGGCTGGATACCTAGCTACCGGCCGCGTCGGCTCGGAGGGCCCGTCTCAGCCATCTCAGTCAAGTTCAGCACGATGGCGCCGGCGCTATGACCGCAGCCACGGCAGCACGTCCTGGAAACATGCAGGCGGTTGGTCAGACGTCCAGATACTGTGGCCAATGTTTCAACGCCAAGCAAACGGCTAGTGGGATAACGCCGACATGGAAAGGCTGATCACGGCCCAAAATGCAACACACATGAGACCAAAAACCTTGAGTTGCGAAAATGTCCGGAGAAACCGTACAAATGGCAAAGCCGGTTCCTAACACATACGAGAAGGTCGAGCCGGCGACGAACGTCAGACGATCGGCCACAAACGCCGCTGGCCGTCAGGTTACGAGTCAGTCGGTCGGCCAGCGGGCCGGCACCACGGACGGAGCGGAGCCACAGCCCCGGCGTCAGACGTACCGAATCGTCCGAGGACGCCGAGCTGACGGACGGCACGCGTGCCGGCACGGGCGGGCCGGCCGGCTCCGGCGCCGGGAAACTGTCCCGCACCCAGCGCCGGTGCTCCACCACCCGGTCAGAGACGGCCACCACCCGGCCCAGCAGGCTGGAACGGCCGCCCAGGGTCACACGCCGGCCCGGTACACAGAGCCAGAGGGTCATACACCGGCCCAGTACACAGGGCCAGGGTCACACGCCGGCACAGTACACAGGGCCGGGGTCACACACCGGTACAGTGCACAGAGCCAGGGTCACACACCGGTCCGGTACGCAGGGCCGGGGTCACACACCGGTACAGTACACAGAGCCAGGGTCACACACCGGTCCGGTACACAGGGCCGGGGTCATACACCGGTACAGTACACAGGGCCGGGGTCATACACCGGTACAGTACACAGAGCCAGAGTCACACACCGACACAGTACACAGAGCCAAGGTCATACACCGGTACAGTACACAGGGCCGGGGTCATACACCGGCCCAATACACAGAGCCAGGGTCACACACCGGCACAATACACAGAGCCAGGGTCACACACTGGCACATTACACAGAGCCAAGGTCATACACCGGCACAGTACACAGAGCCAAGGTCATACACCGGCCCAATACACAGAGCCAAGGTCACACACCGGCACAGTACACATAGCCAGGGTCAAACCCTGGCACAGTAAAACGGGCCAAGATCGGACACCGGTACAGTACACAGAGCCAGGGTCACACACCAGCACAATACACAATGCCGATATTCCACCATCCGCTCAGACATGGCCACCACCCGACGCAGCACGCTGAAACCGCGGCCCAAGACCACACATCAACAGAGCCACCCAATGGGATCAAACCAAACCCAGCCCAGGTTCCCAATTCACTGCAGCACGAATGTAGTACTCCAGAATCAGTCACCTGCAGAGTAAATCATATGATGTTCCAGTGCCACCCTAGCCCAACAGCACAGCAAATCGTTCGTGTTACAAATGCACTCATCAGTATAGCAAATCTCCCAACGTCCCAGCACAGTACGCCAGCACAGTACCATGCAAGGTGTTCCAAAAACTGACAACAGCACGCCCTACCACACAGCGTCCCCGGCATCACACAGTGGCACAGAAAGTCACACAGCACCCCATCGAAATATCACACAGCACAGTTCCCACGGATTTAACGCGTCAATACAGCATTCGCAGAGCGCAGACACGCCGAGTCACTTCAACAACGTAGAACAAGCACCTTGAACTTGAAGAACAAGAACGCGCCTTGATGGGGCAAGATGTAATCTTTGCCACCGCATCTCAACAGCCACCTTGGCAAAAACGCCAAGCACCGCATCTTCCCTTGACCACAGAGTCACCAACAGACCAGGAGTGCTCGGAACACCAACACGATGCGCAACACGACCCCCAGGCCCCGAGCCAGTTGGCGCCCGAAACTGAGTAAACAGCCGAAGAATCGACACAACGTTGATAGGACGCAACGTCATCCTAAATGCAGCTCCTGCATAAATTAAACTTGCAAAACCGTCACGGTGATTCGTCATGGACGTTGAAGAACTGCTGCAAATTCCAACAGTCGAACAGAAAATTGCCAAACTGAACCTGGGCTGTCAGCCTGGCGTTAATTGGTCAATCTTCCGCCGCCCAGACACGACGTCAAAACACGCCAGCCGCGCATCCAAACTGCCAATGTGTCATGTCATGTCAGGCGATTATCTCCCAGCCCGCCCAAGGCCAGCGGCTCCCAGTGGAACCCTCGCGCGGCGGCGGACGTGGACGCCCGCTCCAGCGCCCCTCACCTGCCCCTGTTGGGGTCCGCCGCGCCATCTGTCGCCAGCACGCTGAAGCACAGACGGTGGTAGGCGTGCCTGAAGGCCTCCTTCACCTTCAGCATGTTGTAGGAGGAGCGGCCGATGTCGTTGGAGGCGTTGTGGGGATCCTCGATGCAGAGGGGCGAGTTGTGTAGGGAGTTGCCCACGAACTGTTCCTCCACCTGGTAGCAGCGCCCGTGAAATCAGGAGTGGTGACGCCATGGGGGATGACGTCACACTGGTGACGTCGGCGCACAGAGGACGCTACAGGAAAGATACAGGCTCGCGACAGAAAATAACAATAAGGGCACTGTAAATTTCGCTTGGGAAGTTGTTTGGGCAATGGTATTGCCGGAATGGTACAAAGGGGTTCCCGTCTAGCACACAGCGCATTTACCCCTACGTAAATATTTCCATCTTTGGGCCATCTAAAACATGTCGGCAATTACCGCCCTACATCACGCACATTTAAAAGAAAAATTGGCACTAAAAGATAAAAACACGATATTCACTCACATGAAGATACACTATACTTGATAATGCACAAGCATGTACGGAGATGATGCATTATAGGCAACATATGCAGTGAAAAGTGTAAAAGAAAGTGTAAAAGCGTACAGTGGTACGGCCGGATATGAAATGTATGTGAAAATAAAAGGGTTGAAGGGTACATTGGAAAGGTAGCTAATAAAGTGTACAAAATTTTGAAAATGGCGCTGTGCAAAGGCAGTGACCAGACAGAAATGATTCACAAGGTAAAACAGGCTTTGATGGGGGCGACAGAAGCCCTGGCATCCGGAGTCACTGGGGAGATCTATTTATCGCACTGATAACACCATGAGCGCCGTCCAATCAGGGAAAATGGAAAACCAATTTTTGAAGAAAACGAACAGGGTCCAAAAGTAAACAAGCTTTAGCGTCCTTCCCTTCGTTTTCTACGCTACAAATTCCGTTAAGTTCACAAATATTCTCGAATTCGCGACACCGTGGCTTTTACAAGGGTTTAAAAATGAAAAAGTTGGTTGAAAAATCGCACATTCAAGACTTTCCGTTTAAATAATGGCTGTATATGCGTAATCTGTCAATACCTGACGTCTGTGCGGTGGCCTGCATTTATCCCTTATCTAGGTTGCCAGAGGGAGTTTCAAAACAGGTATTCGTTCTCAAAAGTTGCAACAGCCACAACACAAGCCAAGCATGGGTACGATGTCTGCATGCAAGCATCATTCAAAAATAAAACCGTGTGGCAGTTCAAAAGTCACAAGGCACCCATCTCGGTCGCGGCCACTGCCCCTCACCTCCACCCGAGGCGCATAGCCCTTCTCCTTGACCCTGATGCAGACGTCGCGGTAGTTGAACTTGAGGCCGTACAGTTCGAGGAACTCCATCAGCAGCACGCCCAGGTTACAGCCGGGGAACACGCCCAGCGGGCGGGAATGCGTCTGAGGCGGAGACGTCAGGTCAGCGAGAGCGAGCCGGCGGTCAGCACCGGGCGAGGACGGGGCGGCCTGAGGGCCCGGCGGGTCAGGGTGGAACCTCCCCAACGGTCTGTGGGGTCACTGACCATATAACGCCATTCCTGTTTCACCCTACGTTATCATCACTGGTTGGTTAGTGGGTTATTTAACGACGCTCTCGACTGCCAGGGTCATTTCGCGTCGCAGCCTCTCACGGCGGCTGTCGTGGAGGACGACGAAATGTCGCTAGTACGTGGACTCAAACCAGGAACCTTTCGGCCTCAAGGCGAGTGTAGCCTACATTATCATCATTCCTGTCGCTCCTATGGGCTGGTGATAAAATTTCATTCAACGGTAGTCGCAATGCGAAGCAATTCAGGCGGGCCTGACAAAACGGATATTGGACACAAGTCAATACGTATTCCACAACCATGTGCGGAACTGGTCACGTTCAAACAAGATTCACCCAGAACAGGTTGCCAATGGCATCTTAAATACACAGCGACCAGCAGCCACCTTACGATTTCACAGACCTGAAGAAAGCTGACCACCATCAGGATCAGGCTGTACGAGCTGACTCCGCCTGTGAAAACCTCGTTCAGCTCCCGCTGCAGGAGGAACTGTTTCAGCACCATCACCAGCTTGGGCATGTGCGGGTATTCGGCCTGGTACTGCTTGATCCGGTTTGCCGACACCAGGCCGTTGTTCATGTTGAAGCTGATGTCGACCTTGACGTCCGTCCGCTTGTCCGTCAGTTTGATGATGGGGACCTGTACGGCAAGATGCGGTGTCACGAACAACAATCGCACCGCACCGAACCGCAAATCACCAAGTGTCCCAAAATCACTAAAATGCTTTTAGCATAAACACAACCTGTGACACGAAGGACGCTGCGACGGCACAAAGAGTTTCTTCGTCGCTCGATGACCGCGTTGGATCCCATCTTCCATCTTGTACAGCATGGAAACCGAACTGTAGCTGTTCCACTTTACCCCCGGAGCACTGCACTCGGCAATGTTACCCGACTTCGGGACTGGATGGTCGCGGCCAGTAGTGCTTCGCGCTTCAGTGACTCTCCTTTCGCTGTTGCAGTGACCAGAAAGTCCTCACCACGTTCACGTCGACCAATTTTCCGTGACCTTCACCCATTGGTCCTTCGCTACAACAACTGAGGATACTTTCAACACTCAGGTCACCAATGAAAAGCCTTCATCCATCACCGCGGCACTCATCGGCAACACTTCTCCCGCTGCGCAGCCGTCGTTCCGGCTCCGTCCTCGGAGAGGACGATCCTCATCCCACCCTGCAGTGCCGCGCTCGGCCTGCAGTCCCCTCCGGCCGCCGGACTGACAGCGGCCCGGAGCGTCCACGACCGAGAGGTTCGGCACGTCCACGACGGGGAGGCGATCCAGCACGTTCGCGCCGCGCCGGGTCAGCAGTCATCCCCGGCCATCGGGCCGACGCACGACAGGTCCGGCAGGTCCACCATGCGCCGGTAGCCGATCACCACCCAGAAGTAGATGATGGTCAGGATGTAGACCACCACCCAGAGCAGCGCGAACATGCAGCAGAAGTCGGGCCTCATGCCGCGGTCGGGCGCCTCCGCGCGGCTGGCGGTCGGACGACTAGCGCGGCGCTCCGCCGGCGTCCCACTGCCCCAGGGGAGGGGACGTCCACAGGTGTCCCGCCTTCGCCGCCCGGCGGCAGGGGCGCGCCAGAGATGCAGATCTGAGCGGCCGACCGGCGCGCCCGCGGCCAGCCAAGCCGTCACTGGGACGCGGCTGGCTGAGACAGCTGATCAAAAATAGCGACGAAACAGGGACGGCGTGCCCGAGATGATTATCCAGAGTCGGGTTCCAGGGACGACGCGAGGCGGTGGGCACGCGGGAGACGGTGGTCTGCATCTCTACGGAATGGTTCACACTTGGATCTGTGACAGTGGTTACGTTCCTGGCAGCTGACAACGCGTCATACGGGCCACCCGTACCGTGGCCGCACAGTCGTCAGTCATACTGCAGGCAGCGCAGATCCACTCCATATAGATCCACTCCACACAGCGCGTTAACGGGTCGTCCCTATCGTGGAAATAAGACATGCTGCAGCGCAGACCCACGGCAAACAACGTCCCATACCAACCACCCGTACCGCGGCCATACAGTTTGGCCATTGGCGGCGCAGATTAAAAGCACACAGGTGACGCCGACCGTCCGTAACCTGGTCATGAAGCCGTGCCACAAAGCAGACAGACAGAATTTGTGTGACGCATGCAGACATGATTCCTCGACTGCCTCCATCAATGTGGATTCTCAATGACGAACTACAATGTAGACAGTTTCATCAAAAACTGTTTGGTTGACTGGCTATGAGGGTTTTGAGGGTGTAGCTCACAGCCATCACACGAAAGATTAGAAAAAGACGATACCTTTATGAAAAATGCATGCACGCCTGGCAGACCAATTTGAGTGATGGATCCACTCACCGCAGCCTTGTCCAGCACTTTGACCGACTCCGCCAGGCACACGTCCGCCCCGATCAGAGCATCCTTCAGCATCTCCAGCGGCGAGTGGATCCACTTGCCGATCACCACAATGTCAATGTCACTGAAACGCGGGGTGCCGTGATTATTGTGCGCATTATCACATTTGACACCGCAAACCGATGTCACTGTTACTACAGATATTTCCTAAGGTGTCAGAGTGGAATCATGGGGTCATCAACGCAAACTCGTTAGCCCAAACTCATAACGCAAATTATTTATGGCGTGAAGTCCTTTTGCGGTGATGTCGATCTGCACGCATTTGATACTCTCTTATTATGTTGTTGTCAGATCGTACAATTTCATATCTGAAACCGACGTCATGTTAACATGACTTTCGATGACCCCGATGACCTTCGACGACTTACGAAAAAAAACAGAAAATGTGCAACATTTGTGCAGAGACTTGACGATCCTGTACGGGATTTGAAAATTTCACGAGCTACACGATCACGGAACTCTGCAGCATAAACAAAGTGGTGGCGTCTCACGCGCTCTCCTCCCCCAGCTATTTCCGTTCTACTAGCTATCTTTCAGCAAACCTGGTAGGCAGATAGAGTCCGGTTTCGAAGCTGCCGAAGATGAAAACCTCAGCTTGGTTCCAGATCCCCTGGACGACGTCACGTATCCTTTCGAAGACGGATTGGCGCATATGATGCTCCTCAACGGTCGGCGAAATGTACTGGAAAAAGTCCTCAATCTCCTCGTGCAGGCTGGAGAACACAGAAATCATAGTCAGCAAAATTTCCTGGCCACAGGAGATGAAATCAATGCAGAATAAATCGCGGCTTTGGTCTGTGAGTATTTAACAAAAGTCGAGAGGCAGTAAACCACAAAGACCATCAACCCCATGTGAGTAAAAATGGCACTATTCCAGACATAATGCCTCCGCAGACAAAAAAAAGCTAAGAGAATGAGAAGTTTCCATTTCGAATACAGACCTTCAAAACTGCACATAGCATACCTAAATGACGATAGCAACGCCTTTACCCTCAAAAACTGCAATGACAAATATTAACAACCCAGCAGCATCACCTCAAACACCTCAGAGCCCGACCACCCACCCGACAACGCCGGTGCCGTACACCTTCCCGGGCTGGATCCAGGGGCAGCCGGCGTGGCGGCGGGCCGGCCGGCCGGCAGGCTCCGGCCGCCATGCGCCGCCGGGCCGCCACCGCTCGCCGCCGCGGCGCCGGTACGGCCGGCCGGCGTCGGCCGAGCGGCGGCCGCGGGCAGCCTTGCCCCGCCACCGGCCGCCACCCGGCTCCAGACGGCCCAGGCTGATGAAGTCCTGCTGGGCGTGGCCGCCCGGCCCGGCCGGAGATCGCAGCGCCATCTGCGCCGGCGACGGCTGAGGGGGCGGACCGGCAGGTGGCGTGCGGTGATAAGATGATAGCAAGCAAGACGGGCCAGTGCACAGCGGGCCTTGCGTAGATCTTGAGTTGTCACCGAGACTTCAGGGAAATCAATATCACTGCAACATCTGGAAGAACAACAAAAGTTTTATTGAATTGGTGGAAAGGAAGAAAATGGAGACTGCCTATGGAGAGAAAACCATATATCACCACATTTCATTTGTTTTCACAGAGCAGGGGAAATTCCACAAAGGCACATACTTAAAACCACTTATCGACATGCCAAGTGCTGGAACCTAGGTGACACTTTTGGCTTGCACCAGAGGTACAATAAGGCGAAAGAAGTGTCTGTGTTTCAAAAAGGTACTCATAAAGCAAGATGCAAAGGAAACATAGAAAACACCCACCAAGCCAAACAACTTTGTAGAACCTTATGCATAGCAAAGGACAGAAGCTGTGTACAAGAACACAGGCATTGAAGAAAATAATGATGTGTGATAAACATGGGTGCTAATGAGGTCTCAAATGAGTACCTCCTAAAAATCTGAGTTGCACAGCAGATTTCCATCAAATGTTTTTTTTCTGGCATATAATGGTCAAAATCACATAAAAGCAAATACCATGCAATATTTCATAATACCATTCCAAAACATATCACAATAAAAAGAGATAATAATCTAGTTTTTACTGATTCCAATGATGTCATCAATTTCTACACAGTACATCATGCATCCTTGGACAAACTCAGTGCAAACAACATGATATCTTAAGCTCCACTTTCATTAACAGTGCAGTTAAACTCAATTTTCTTCAGAAATGATAGTGGAAGTGCATTCATTTTCTCCTTTAGTTCAAAGCCCATCTGTTTTCTGCATTTTATGAGGCAAAAGTGATCTGTTAAGAGCTGCAAACCTACCACATCACCAAAATGGTGGCTCTGTAAGAAAACCTAAAAATGAATGCAAATTATATAATGCAAATGTATTACATAATCATACATATATCAGAGATATAATCACAGTGATGACATGGTAAAATAAAGAATGTGGTGAACAATAAGATTTTGACCGAGTGCTTACACAGAGGGAAAACAATCATAATAGTGGATGTATAATGCTTGAAATGCTATACTGATCGTACTACTTACGATTTCAGTCGAAAAAAACGGAACACACATTATTTCTCCCTGAAACAGATTGCATCGTCACTGCCATGCCAGACGCCAGATGCTCATGTAAGGATTTTCGACATTTCTGCATTAAATGGTTTATGTGATTTGGACTTTTCAGACAACACTGAAGGAAGGCCGATCTCGTACCACTAGTTCCACTTGTACCAATGGTACTCGACCAGCATCCAAGGACGAGTGAAATCGTCCGAAATATATGGTCTGGCTTTTTATCAAGATCAACCTTCCTTCAGTGTTGTTCAAAAAGTCAAAATCACATCAAATGACATCTTGACGCCAATTGTTGGTCAGCCAGACTCAAGGTCCAATCAAGAATAACAGAAAAGATATGGAAATAACTAATGTGCGATTATAAAGTACCTTTAAAATGAAAATTTCATAGAAATGTTATAGCTTATATCAGAAATATCAGAAGGTAAAATAGTGATTTTAAAGAAATATGCAAATAAAATAATTAAAAGATGGTGAAATAAAATATAAGGAAAACAAATTTGGGTGGAAAATCAGGCAAAACTAACAAACCAAATGAAAAAATAAATAAAAATTTGCCTAACTTCAAATAATAACCAAACCCTAACCTAACCTAACCTAACCTAACCTAACCTAACCTAACCCAACCCCCAACCCACTCCAACCCAACCCAAGCCAGCCTAACCTAACCTTATCAGCACATGGCCTCTATTTAGATATTACCTAATTACCTAACACTGCACAGCCTCTTTACTGAACAGAGCCAAGTCCAATCACACCTTTTATTGGCCTGCAGTCTTTAGTAACCTACAGCATACTGCAGGCACGGCACTGCACCTTTGGCGCATCATTTCTGTACCTTGTTTCCAGGTATGTCTGTGATGCAAACCTCCTCCATCCAGGGAACATGATAAAATCATGATAATCCAGGGATCATGATGTGACCAGTACTGCAATGATATCATTCAATAATATTATCATGTGCTATCATAATAACAATGATATAAAACATTGTAACAATGATATAAGAGCACAGTGATAATAACAGCCTTACCCAAAACTGTTTCCAATGACATTGCCGTATTAGACATATCTAGTTGCTGTGAAGCATAAAATGCTATATTGCAATAATACTGGAGATATCCCAACAATCACCCAATATGGTAATATAATGGTATAATAATTCAACACTTGCTTTGAATTTAATATATGAAATTAAAACAAAATTTTCATACATATGATGTCAGTAATTGCTCAAAGATGTCTGCAGGGTCTTCACACATTCTTGGTGTCAATAACCTTAACCTTGCACCTGCACTTTGCAATCTTACACCATGGAATAATGTTATTTTCCATCTGCTGGTCCCAGCATGGTAGTACTGTATGGTATGCTATCATTAACATTTTATTGTTACTTTTCAAGAAATTTGGGCAACAAGAAGCATGATCAGAAACATGGTGACATATTCTTTACAATGGTGGTGGCCATACAGATGATTATTTGGAACCTAGTTGGCCAGAAACTTACCTTTAGCCAAGAATGCAGTCAAACTGACTAGTTAAATGATATGTTATTTGACATATGTGCATTTCAGTCCAGATACTCAGATTATGCAATATGCAGCAAAATGCTGGACTACACTGGAGGCAATTCAACCTGTCTGAATAATGCTGTGTCCCCATATGACAAATGCTGATGCGAAATTATAAAGGCATAGTACAAGGTTCTTATACGCAGACAGTGTCACACTGGCATGATTTACAGAAATCATGGCTGCCATCTTCTTCTGCCAAGATCATCACAGTTTGTGATTGGGAACAGGAGTGGTAGAACCTCTGTGGAGATGGAGGGCAAGCACGATTTTTACCCTGTTTCTTTTTATGCCATGCCATAGGGTTAATGTTAAATGCTCCCCAATTTGGAGAGTGGCTGCCCCTTTCCCCCTCCCCCATTCTAACACTCCTGATGAAGGACCTAGTTTTAGTGATACTACCGCCATTTGGAAAGTATATTTAATTAAAACACAGAGCATTTAGAAGACAGGGTTTCAAAAACGAACATCCTAGGCTAGCCAAACTGACAATTTGTTGCAAATCATAAACTCGATCGTAATTTAATTTACTTGCTATTTCCGCACGAGGCTGTACCATAAAAGTTAAGTTAAAATACGCGCCTCAAAGGCAGGCTTATGGTTACAGATATACCGTACCATTTCCTGCAACGAAAAGCCGGGAAACGCCGTTACTCGAATAGACGTAATGCAGTTCCCGAAACCCAGCGCCTCCGTCACTTCACGTGCGAGTAGCGAGCGACACTATGGACAGTTCCCATCCATAATCGTCGATCCTGCGGCACGGCTGTAAGCAGTGGAATTCGATCCTTATAGCTAAATTGAAATCGCGCCAAAACCTGTATTTTTTAAGGCAATAATTGAAGAAATACGGGTGGTTTGGAAATCTGTTTCGTCAAACTCAGAGAAGCTGGTGGCGAAATAATGTTTTGGAACGGGACGGAAGGGAAAAAACCTTTTTTGGGATATGTTCTGGGTTCATGGCATGGTAAATATTCAACACAAGCAGGGTCTTAACGTAATGTTAAATACCCCAAAGCTAGTAACATCACTGCAAGACCGCTTAGCTGCCAGATTGTCTGGCCCGAGGACGTTCTGATCGAAAGCCATCTGGTCCAAGAGCTAGATGGGGTCAGACGGCCGTCTGGTCACCGACGGTCTGGTTAATGGATCATTTTATCTGAGGACCAATCCGCATCAGTGCATATTAAGAGCAAATCACTGGGGGGTGGGGGAGTTTCGGCCAATCGCATTATGGGTCACATAGAAATAATATCTGGGTATTTTGCCGAACCTCCTAGGAGTCCGGTTTTGACGGGCTGGTGTGGCGAGACTAGTGGTCGCAAGTGGCCGAAACTTGGCCGTCTCAGGGGTTTGGTGGTACAATGCATTTTGTTAGATTTTCGGGTTTCGGGGACGGCGATGTTGCGCGCGGCCCGCGCTCAAATTCCCACTAAAGTTTGCATGTGTCTTTGGCGAAATCTGACACATTTCGAAAAACTTAGACACGCGCCGCTTGTGTGCGCTCCATCTCGGAAATAACGGGTCGCACCGACACAAAACCGGGTGCGTTCGACAAAGAATCGCCTGAAGAATGGCATCGCACGGAAGAGGTGGAACCAGGACCAGCATGTGGTCATCACTTGTTGCGGGAACACGAAAAATGCCTGTTTGCAAGGACAACCGTTCCTGATGTTGTGCAAGGATGCTGCTGGGACGGCAAACTGTTACTGACGATGGAAAGGAAAAGGTGGATCGACTCTGTCATTGTAACCGGTCCAAGAAGTGCCGCCAAGCTCTTCGGTGTTTGGAAGTTGCAAGTAGAGCCGGAGCAACGCCAGCCGACGTTCTTGCGCTTTGTCTGGAAGACTGGGAGGTTTCGGACAACATCGTCGGCATGAGCTTCGACACCACCTCCAGCAATACTGGACAAGTTGTGGGAGCAAACACGCTTCTTCAGCAGAAGCATGAGTGACGGCCTATTCACCTTGCTTGTCGTCATCATATCGTCGAACTGGTGGAAGAGGCGGCTTTCTCCACGCGCTTCGGTCCGTCCTCGGGACCGCTATCTCCTTGTTCAAGAGCCTCAAGAAGAGATGGAGGTTCATTGATTGGAACAAGTTTGAACCTATGGTGTATGAAGACCTGGAGCCAGCAGTGGCCGAGACGTTTTTCTCTTCCAATGATCGTTTCGTCGCCTTCTGCCATGAGAAACTCGCCGAAATCCAGCCTAGTGATGATTATCGTTGGTTCTTTGAGGTCTCGATTATCCCCTTTGGTCAAGAGCCTCCACGGGGAATCAAGTTCCCCAGCCAGGTGCTCTCCAACGTGTCAGATAGATGGTTCCATCGCGCCAGATGGATGGGGAGCGTACTCTGCGGGATCAAGATCTTCTTGCTTTGCGATCAGTTCTCCGTGACTCTCAGTGAATTGGGAGCACTCAAACGCTTCGTCTCTTTCATGATTGTTTTTTACGTCAGTGCATGGTTCTGCTCTTCATCGGCGGCCAGCGCTTCCGTGCACGACCAGCCGTTCTGCAAAGCCTGATGTGAATGCTGAGATTTCGAAGGGGATCTCCAAGGAGTTTGCCGATCACCTATTATCTATTATGACATTATAGTCGACATATGATTTATTATAACAATCACCTATTATGGTGCCCCAGCGAAGAACTGGCTGGTGTGTCGTTCTTCGACGAGGGCGTGCCGTGTGAGATGAAGACGAGGATGATCGCGGCACTTCACGAACAGGGATCGGAGAGTCCTCCCAGCGAGCGCAGGTGGATCTCGCAGAAAAGGAGGTTCTCGTCCCAGGAAGATCATCGTCGACTTCATTACCGCAAAGTCGGTGGGCAGCCTGAAAGCCTACGGCATCAACATGGACTTCCTTGCCACCGATCCCGCTGATTGGGAGACAGCACCTGGCTTCACGAACGCCAAGGAAGTCCTGTGCGGGATCGCGGTAGTTAGCGACTTCGCCGAACGAGCTGTGGCTCTTATCCAAGTATACTACAAGGTACTGACGAAGGATGAAGGCCAAAAGCAGCACCTGCTGCAAGTCGTCGAATAGCATCGTCGCCAGAACCCCGAGACCACTAAGAGGACTGAAGTATCGTTCCCACCTAAGCCACACTGCTGCCGACAGGGCCAGTGACATATGACCTGAGACAGAATGCGAAGTGTCTCTCGATCCCGTGTGTCAAAAGGAGTACTATGATGTGCATTTTATGCATATCGTGCGCTTGGTTTAAAAAACTGAAGCACAAAACACGTTTGGGGGCATTTCAGACACATCTCTCCCTGAGCGAATCTCCCAGGGATCACAAGTCCATGGAGAATTTCTTGCTGGGAATAAATAAAATGGTGTTCTTTGAATTTAATGGGCACAGAATGCACAAAAGCCGGCGTGAATTTCATCGAAATAAAATAAAATCCAGCACGAACGACATACAGTCTTCGTGTGAAAGTGCTTAAGAGTGCTGGACAAAGGCCATATTTTGCACACATGATTTCCTCCAAAAGACATATCAGTTAATGACAGAGCGCTGTGGAAGTGCTCATCGTAATTCGCCGTTATATATATATATATATATATATATATATATATATATATATATATATATATATGTGTGTGTGTGTGTGTGTGTGTGTGTGTGTCCTTTCCTTAGGAATATATATGTATATATATGTATATGAAGTGGACAGAATTCAATAAGGAGAACACAGATGCCGGGGGGTGGTCACAGGCAATGCGTCTCGTTCGCAGAATTGCCCCCGCAGTCATTTTTCCTTAAAATAGGCCCTGATTTCAGGAATGGTCACGGGGAGGATAGCTGTGCCCCTTGGGCATGGCTGTGGATCCCTGGGGAGACGGAGGGTCCAGGTCCCCCTTACTATTCAGGGACTTTAAGAGTATGCCTCAGGCAATGACTGGAAAGAAATAGTCTGAAATCCTATGTGAACCACTCGAATAATTTTGGAAATTCTCAAGCCATGCCCTTGCGTGTGTTACGGATACAATATCACCCCGTCCTACCTTTGGCATTGGTCATTATATTGACTGCTAACATATAAAGCGGCCTGCGGTGGACCTGGGTTACCTTCGACGACTTGAAACGACCGACCATGCTGACATATCCCATTTATTGGGATACAAACCTTTCAATCGAGGGTAAGCAACATTTCAAGTTATTAATGTGCCTGAAACATCCATAGACCCCATCCGATATGGCAAAACATTTGATGTAATTCTCATAGTGTTTCTTATTCTTCTGCAAGAGTCCACAGACAACTGCAGACAGACATTTTACTGCTAGCAAAACGTTGTTTACATGCTGTAATGTTCTGCAACAAAGGGAACTGAACGCCCCCTAAGATACAGATCTTAGGAACCGGGGAGTGCCGCTCCTCTCCGTTCTGCCCCCCCCCCCCCTCCTTTCCCCGCCACACAGTCACTGCGGAGGATCATCTGGTCGTCCGTTCGTCCTATCACAAAATCGCCCGGTCGGAGGAATTTCTAGCTGGTGTGGAGTGCTAAACCATACTATTAAAAATCACCAGGGGAAGTAGTGTTTCATGCGCATTGAAATTTGCCAGAACTTGGTAGGGCCAAAGTTGGTTAGTAGGGCCGTCGCCCTACGTGCTTAATTGGCTGCATCATCCACGTCAGAGAGCCATTTGGCTGGAGAACAGGCGTGAAACTTGGTGGAAGTGGATTGGGGGCACTGGCGCATCCAATTGGGGGTGGGGGTTAGGCCCCTCTCTCCTTAGGCCTGCATTTATTTGTGGAAACCATTGTAGATCGCCTTCCAGCAGGCGGTTTTCCATTGATTTCAGTTCACACTGAGCTCCACCCCGCCCCCACTTCCTTAAGAAAATCCTGGCTGCACCCCTGATTGGGGGTGCCCGCCCATGCATTATCTTGGGTAATACAAATTATGGTGGATGGCCGCCACATATGGCACATTTAGCATGCCACATCTGGCATGCTGAATTCGTAACTCTTTATTAACGCGGTGCCATTACTGGGAGTGCCAAAGCACCCACGGAAGTGTAGAAAACAGCATACATGCTGGAAAACCGTATAGGAGAACCGTAACCGTATTTGACAGGAGCCACATGGTCAATGAAATGTCTGGAAAAGGGACTGTCCGTTCAGAGGACCACGAGGTCAGAGCGCTGTTTGAACGTAGAATCATCTGCGTCAGAGGGACGTCTGGGCGGAAACCGTCTGATTAGAGGATCCCGTGATCAGCGCGCCGTGTTGATGGCGGACCTCAAATCAGAGCACCACCTGGTCTGCAGGCCGTCTGGCCGGAGAACCCTCTAGTCAGAGGACCACCTGGTCTGCAGGCCGTCTTCCTGGAGAATCTTCCAGCCAGAGGACCTCATGGTCTACAGGGCGTCTGGCCGGAGAACCCCCTAGTCAGAGGACCACCTGGTCTGTGGGCCGTCTGGCCGGAGGACCCTCCAGCCAGAGGACCACATGGTCTACAGGCCGTCTGGCCGGAGAACCCTCCAGTCAGAGGACCACCTGGTCTGCAGGCCGTCTGGCCAGAGAACCCTCCAGCCAGAGGACCACCTGGTCTGTGGGCTGTCTGACCGGAGGACCCTCAAGTCAGAGGACCACAGGGTCTCTGGGCCATCTGACCGGAGGACCCTCCAGCCAGAGGACCAGATGGTCTGCAGGCCGTCTGGCCGGACGATCCTCCAGCTTGAGGACCATCTGTCAGAGGACCACCTGGTCTGTGGGCCGTCTGGCCAGAGGACCATCTGGTCCGCAGGCCGTCTGGCCGGAGGAGCGTCTCTCGGCCGACAAAGGGTCCCGGCTCTCGGCAGGAGGCCGCGGCGCGCCTCCGAGCCCCAAACAGTCGCCGCTGCAGGCCCACTGTTCTCCGCGCCGTTTGCTATCCGCCTCGCGTCGTTAACGCCGCCGCTCAAAGCGCGCCGGCGACCGCTCGTTGTGCGAAAACAAACGCCGGCGGCGGAGGCTCGTTAGCCGGCCAAACTTTGCCGAGCCGCCGTCAATGTGGCCGCTGTGTCGCATCGCGTTCGCGGCGCCGCCTCGTTAAACGTGACGTCACCGCACGCGCCGGGCGCCGCTTTTCGAAACATGCGCGCCATTCTCTCCCGGGCTGGGATAATAAACCGGCGCCGATGCTCCGGTGCGCCAGGCAGCCGGCCTACACAAACACCTGGCCGCGGCGTGGGGTGACGGGCGGCGATTGTGGCTCGGCTGAAGCCCGGAGGGAACGTGCAGAGTGCAAACCACGCGGAGACTCAAAGCCGGGGAGGAAGTTTTTCCGCTCGCCGTTCTCAAATGCTGCGACGGAAGAACGTAAACGTAAACGTACTTGCGAACTTCCTGACTTCCCCTGGTTGTTCATAGTTTGAGTCAAAACAGGGTTGTTTGGTTGTATTTTGTCTCGGTTTGAAAAGGTCTTAGTGGTACAAAAAGGGAGGAATGCAAGTGAATAGCAAGAACCGTGAACAAAAAAAGGATGTATCCGCATGAGAAAACTCATGAAATAATCACGGCTTCGCATATCCATCGCGAAGGTTCTAAATCGACGAGATTTCCATCCGTGGCGCAGTGTTTCCTTTCAGCCGGTGGAACACACTTTGTCTTGAAGCAATCCAACCTACTTGTGACCTGCCGTAAGTACCGGTAATAAAACGACAAAACGGAATGATTCCGCAGACTGGTTATTATTGTATTGCCATAACACATCTACTGTCCACTGATTATTATGTACCCCAAAACGCGAGCTGTTGAACTTATCAATGATATTTTCCTCTACATAGCTCATAACCAATTTTGAGCCATTGCAAATTTATGAAATTATGTGATATCGCGAAACCTCAATTACTCATCAAGGTGCATTGCTTTCTTCGTTGAGAGCTGCCGCAAACTCTATGCTTGACAAAGTCAAGGAAAATAACGAACATAACATCATGTCCAATAAGCATTTCGAGGAGCCTGGGTCACAATGGAATGGAAGGGCACACCTACCTACCCATTAAAGGGTAGGAGAACTAAAAAAAATCATGAAAAACCTGTTTCAAATTGCAACTATGGACTGTTCATTTATGCGCACCAGGGACTAAAATTATGGAACAGTTTCTCGCGGCTAAATCTCCAGATACCAATGGCAATCCTTACACGAAGCAGGGAAATCAAACGCTTTGCCAAAAAACGTTTTATTTCCTCGTGCAAAGTAAAATTTGGCTACGCTTCAACGTTGTGTATACATATCGATAGGTTAGTGGAAGGATAGTCATATCAGGGACGTAGCCGGGATTTCCCCAGGGAGGGGCCAAATGTCAAAGTTTGTGTTATCCCTCCGGTATATGGCGAACTTTGTAGGAAAGAGCAGCAGTTTTAACCCGCCCTGACTGGGGGGCAGTTGATCGCCCCCCCCCCCCTCCCTGAGGTTTTTCTGGAATTGCGAAAGAACGAACTAACACAGAGCCACGGAACTTTGTGTACCTTTTGCTTGGTCATTTTTACACCTTGTGTCAAAGTTTTGACCTTTTGACCTCAGATGAAGTCAGGTGTCTGACCTAGGTCAGGTCAAATGGACCTATGTCCAAAAATGTTTAGCGCCCTGTAACTTTTTCGGAAACAACATACCACAATGATACTTTCAGGGATTAGTGATCTTGACAGGTGTAACAAATCTGCTATCTCAGAATTTTTCGGAATTTACTGGGTCATTGGCCTAAGGTGAAGCCCATTTTTAAGACACTTGTTTTTTTCGGAAATTGACGGAATATTTCATAATATTTTTAATGTGGAGTGAAGTAGACATCCAGTTTCCGTCACTGGGCAAAGTATCAATGACTTCCAGCTATTGACCTGAGGTCAGGCCACGAATAACCGGTACCACTGTCAAAATCAGCGATGAATTACTCAGAATGGGTAAAAAATGGCATAACTGGCTTGCACAGACGTGAGTAATACCAAGAACTTCCAAAAGTTTGAAAAAATTGCATATTTTGGAAATAAACAGGCTCTCGCAAATAAAGTCCCCACTAATTGTGTAGATTGGTAACCAATAAATTTTTCCAAAATTCAAGCATGAGAAACCATCACAAGAATCACTACGATCAATAAAATTTACATGGATAGGCTTACGTCGCGAAAATAAAGGAACGTTAAAAGTAGTTTCCGTTAACATCTTACTGCGTACGGCTGCGGCGCCCGCCGACAGTCGGCGCGAAAATTGCCTTGTCTTTGACTCAAGGTTTCGGCGTGTATGTTGAACACATCTGAGACATTAGACGTGTATCGGCATCTGCGGACTTTTACTTGTGCGTTGGTGCCTTTACCTATGCGTTATTAGTCACAACCCTTGAGATTCAGGCCGTTTCTCGGTCTCATGCAGTTGGCTATGAGAAAACATATATAGGACATAAATTGCTTACACATCACCTAAAACTAAACATGAGACCAGTTTCGAGCTCTACTCGTCACAAGCTTTCCAACGGTGGGCTTGTTTTAATCGTGCGACCAATCGTTCGTGAGTTAGAAGGGGGCAGCCACCGCCCCCCCTCAAGTGTAAACCGCTTAGCTCGGGGGGGGGGGGCATGGCCCCATGGCCTCCCCCTCGGCTACGTCCTTGAGTCATATGTATACCATTACTTACTGCCTTTATGTGTTCGGTGTATTTAAGATGTGCTTTAAGTGTTTGCTCTCTAGTGTTTGTGTATGTAAGCTTGAATGAATAAGTTGTGCCACCACAGTGGTGGCTTTTGTGTGAAACAGTTTTATACGCCGTTTTGCGTCCGGTGGCGAGCATTCGTCCTGCTTCCTGTCCGCGAGGTGTTTTTTTCCGACCTGTGGCAAATGGTCAGGACCGAGGCATCCTGGTTTGTTCCATGGTTATTATGGACGGATCACGGTGATAGTATTGCAGCCAGTGGGCAATGTGAATATGGAACCATAAACGGGTTCAGCTGAGCCGGGTGGTGCACCATGAATTTGTGAATTTCTTATGTCTAGTCACATGCGGAAGGTGGCACTGGAGCCTTCTTGGTCTGGCCAGTTACGCGTTGAGTGTGTGTTTGTTTTATGTGTGCGTGGGTTGGGAGTGTGATTTCGTATGAGTGAGTCATCCAAATGATGGACTGGCCCTAAGCTGCCTCGCCGAACAACATGCTCTGCTTAGTCCTGGTGGGCCTGCTTCACCGGCCGGTCTCAACAGAAGAAAATGACCTGACGGTGCCCTAACCCGTCTTCAGTGAGTTTTCCCGGTTCGCGCTAGCCCCGTAACTGAGTTTTTGGGGATCGGTAATTGAGTTTTTGGGATGGGATGCGCGATGCCTCCAGTTAGAGTTTATCATGAGTGAAGACACGTTCTGTCGGGACGATGAGCCGCCTGCCCCGGTCGGGCCAGGGCGCCGGGAACTGAGCCTCGCGCGGACCGAGGCGGCGGACCGGAAGCGGCCCGCTTCCTGCCGAGTAAAGTGCCCGTGCCGGCGGCGCCCAGAAGCCGATCCGGCCGGAGATTCGGCAAACACCGGCTTCCGTCCGGGCGCGGCCGCGCGCGCCGCGTGCACTCATTAGCGTGGGTCAACATAACACGCCGGGCGCGCCGACAAACAGGTCTGCGCGCCCAGCGAGGGGCTCCGCCGTCCGGGCGGCCGTGTGGAACATGTCAGCCGAGCTGCCGACACCGTGAGACGGCCGGCGGCACGGGCGGTGGCCGAAGCTCGGCAGCGGCCGACCGAGCGCGGGGCAGTCTGCTTCATATTTACTGCTGACGACGAGAGGAAATCGACTTCTTCAGAGCAGACCTGGGCCTGAGTCGGAGTCAGCTTCAGACCGAGTCCGGGCGCGCGGGATTTTGGCCTCGGATTCCTGTAAATCGATCTGGAACTTTCCAGGACTGGACTCGGACTCAGAGTCGCATCGACCAAATCCTGGGCTCAGAATCGGAGCCAGACTTACAAAACTGCAACATGCTCGACTGGGGCCAAGACTCAAATTAAAACAAGCTTGACTGAGACTTAGATTCGGATTCAGACCGGGGCACGTCAAAACCATGCTTTGCTTGAACAATATGGACAATGCCGCTTGATCCCGAATCAGTCTAATAGTAAGATCCATAAGACTTCAGTAATAGGGCAAAAAGGCACAAAACGAAAGTCTGAGCCACAATGAAACCTGATCGCATGTCCAGTGTGCACCCGTGCCACACGTAGAATTAGTATGCATAAAAGACTTGGAACAATTTTTTTATTCAAGGTGCAGCGAGGCAGAGAACACGTTTTGAACCCTTTCTTATCTGAGCTCATATCAGCTTTAGTCATTACCACGGACTTCAGTACGCATAAGCCTTGAAATGGTTTTCACATCCACGGAAGAGAAACGAATTACCTTGACTTTATTTGTATGCATAAAATAGTACAAATATTATTGTGCATAATCCTGTTTGCTGCGGCAACAATGAAATTCCTTGAAACATCGATAGTAGTGTTCGCCACGGGCCGGGCCAGCCCCATGGACTTTGGACCGACCCTAGGGCCAGGGTAGGGCTAAGGCAGGCTAATCACGAAATCCGTAGGGCTCGGGCCGGGCTTGTGCCCATTTTTCCCCCTTTTCTGTTTCTTTTTTCTTGTTTTGTACACTGAGTTTCGGGACAAAACTAGGTAAACTGTGCCTGAAGTGAAAGTTAAATGAAACTCTGATTCATTGTTTAGGATAAAGTTCCACCCATCAGACCTTTAACATGCCAAATTTGACACTGAAACGCCCAGGGCTGGACTAGGTCTTCATATACAATGAACTGGTAGCACCTGGGTAGGACTTAGTCTTCATGTCTGCAGGCTAGGGCTGGACCAGGGTCTGCCATTTTGGGACCGTGGCGAACTCTAATAAACACACTAGCAAAGGACGAATATGTTAGTAAGAAGCCGTCTCTACGCAAATTCTTCATCCTACAAAATATGCATTTTTGCTTATTATATCTTGTAGTAGCACATCACGAATGAAATACAATCCACACCCTGTGAGGCTCTTGACAACAAATGTATGTTCTTTCAGTCTCGAGGTGAGTTTATGGTCAAGTGCTTGGGACGTGGAGGGTTTAGGAGGTACTTTATATCATCGCTCCAAAGAGCGAGTGGCACGTGTTACCCCTGTACCTTCGTAAAGAATCCATGCGATCTAATGCCACATTTTGCCGTTTGGATCTTTTAAGTTCTGTGTCCCTAAAACAGCCCTCATATCACTCGTTATTCTGGAATTTCATCTGACTAGCGGCGTCATCGACGTCCTCGAAGTCGACAGTGAAATGGCTTCTGTAGCGTGGGGCTGAAGGAGTCCCGCGTCTGCCCATTGGTTCCTTAGGCAGACGATAGGGGCGAAAGAATGTTGATCAAAACGAACTGAGAAGTGACGAAACACTAAAAAGGAATGAGCTGATGCACGATCCGGAAAGCTGCCAAATGAGACAAGCAACACGATGTTTGGTTTCCAGAAGCAACAAATGTGATGCCATAGAAGTGCGCGGCAAGCCTGATCGAGAAAACAGGTGGCTCCAAATCAGGCCAGATGATGGAATGGGGTGGAGCTGGATTAACTATATCTTCAAGCATCCCTGACAATTTTCGTGGCACCCTCCGCCGCCTCCCTACACACGCACGCATCACACCACACCGCCCGCGGACAGGCCACGGCAGGGCGGAGCCACCGCGACGCCTCCACCGGAACCACCCGCCGCCCGCCCGCGGCGCGACGCCGCCCGCAGGCGGCGTCGCCGCCCTCGCCGGCTCGTTAGCGGCCGCGGCCGCCGACCCGACGGGCCGCAGACGGCCACCGCACCTGGGCGGCCAGGCGACGCCGCGGATTATTCTGGTGCCCCGGCAAAACAATGGCACACCGGGCGCCCGCCGCGCTCGAAAACAACTCTTGACCGGGACGGAATAACAGCAGGCCGTGCCCAAACATTGAGTTTTTACAGAACAAATTGTTACCTAAACCTCGCCAACTAGAAAACACAAACAGAGGGTGTCTAAACAAACAGCGCCGAGATGGAGTGGAGGGATTGATGGGGAGGGCGGGGCGGGGGAGGGGGCAGTCAGTCGTCCGCAGGGCCTGCCCCGGGCAGCACGGCCACCGACCCTCTTCACCGGAGACCTGGCGGATCAGCTGACCAGGTCAGCAGTGAGCGGCAGCGGCGCAAGAGGCAAAATCAGGCAGCATCTTAGCGCCTTCAGTGTCAGCGGCGCCTGAGGCAGCGCCAGGCCTCCCATCAATATCATTAGCGTTAGCAGCGCCTGAGGCAGCGCCTGGCGGTCTCTCAACGTCGCCAGCGTCAGCAGCTTCCCAGGCAGAACCCTCAGCATCAGCAGCGCCTGAAACAGCACTCTCAACGTCAGAGGACCTGATCAGCACCCGCAGCGCGTCAACACCGCCTGGAGCAACACCTCTCAGCGCCAACAGACAAACGCCGTCAGAGAGCCCGGCAGGCTTCACGGCCAGCGGAGAAGAGCTGGAGCCGACAGAGGCCTCCGACGGAACACTCTGCACCTGCCTCCCTCGACCTCCGAGTTGGGGAGAGACAGGGCTTATCGAGTGAGTAAGCACCAGCTGCCCCAACGCAGTTCCGGACAGCGACAGTATCCGTCGCTGTAACTTATGTCATCTAAAGAACGGCAGATTTAGTGTTCATTAGTTCGTAACCAGTGACATTGACTTCAAAGAGAATAAAGCTTCCTGTCTGCTCTTCATTTCCCCTTAGCATCATGATGTATCATCACATATCAGAATGAAAACTGAACGGTCATCTGACGTAGCCCATTCTAATTCTACATCTTCATAATTAAAGGTACATATATTTTTGGGTTGAAGGCACATACCTTTTTGCTCGTACATATACCTTTGTTTTACATCCTGCTCGGCTTCTAAAACTTTGAGCTGCCAGAGGCGCTATCGTCACATTTAGGGTTCACCACGAAACCATGGTGACATTGTTAGGCCCATTCTTATGACTTGGGGTTACGGATGCTCTTCTCCAATGCCCCTCCTTAGCAAACAACAAAGATACTCGGGCGGTTCTAGTTCTACGGCATTGCCGATGCTTGTGGAAGATATTTTTTGTTGCCTTTTCTATTACTGGAACACCAAAGCAGGCTTGGGGGGTCATGTTCCCTGTTCCACCATGCCCGTCTTTGTTAAATGCCACAGATTCTGTTCCACCGTCCATCAGCACACTGTCTCTTTTAAATCATGTAGGTACTTCGTTTATTCCGCTCTTGGCCCACTGTCTCTTGCGGAACACACGGGAAAACCAGTCATCCTCAACATACCGAAACTATCTTTCGCTGGTCGTCTGAAAATTTAGTCTTCCATGCATTTTATTTTCCGTGTCCACCACTTCGCTGCCGTCAGCATGCTGCGCGGAAGGATGTTGATATCGTCATATCATATCGTCGTATCGTCGGTCACACTCAACTGCCACACTGTCCTCAGCAGCCGGTATGGAGGGGTACGACGGCTACCTGTCGAGCCTGGCGCCGCTGTGCGTGCGACCCAGCTGCCTGTCGCCGTACCTGCCGTTCTACTACCTGCCCCTGCACGGCTGCCAGCTGACGCCGCCGCCGCAGAAGCCGCCCTACAGCTACATCGCCCTCATCGCCATGGCCATCAAGTCGGCCGACGACCAGAAGATGACCCTCAGCGGCATCTACAAGTACATCATGGAGCACTTTCCGTACTACCAGCAGAATAAGCAGGTGAGGGGCTTGCGCTGTATCACAGCCCGTCTCGTCCACGTGATGTCCTATTGATATGGCAGGGTTGTGGTTTGTCCGCGGTTATGTGGTGAGTTCTTACTTGTATGTTTCCCCATGCTGAGTGGTTCATCTATAAACAATGTTTCTTATAAACGGTTGTGATAAACCTTTAAGTAGTGTGTGATACAGAAAGTAAGTTAATGTAAGTGAGACAAGATGCATTAAACATTGCCTGACGGTATCGCATGATTTTCACTTTACCAAGAAATTGAACGTGCTTGCAGTGATTTGCAAAATCACTGAAACGCCTTGTGGATCGCACGAAAGTATTTCGTCCCTGTTTGCACCATTACTTTCCCTTTATGCATTTCGCAGCACGCAAAGGTATTCTCAGTCCATTTCGATCCTTTATATCCGAAAAGTTGCAAGTGTAAATGTTACTCGCGCCCGTGATATTATTCGCTGCCATACTAAACATTACAACATCCGTGGAAAAATTGTCCCGAGAGTGAAAACATTACTCCCGGAATAGTTATGTGGAAGAATAAGATTGCAAGGTAAGGGACTGCAGATGAAAATATATAAACGTAAAGAAATGAGCTGTACTCCAGTGGAAACTTCATGATTTGGTGCTCAATGTTTGCGACGTCATTAGTCTCGAGGGAACGTTATGGCCGAGGCGGGCCAGACCGGGGTATTCAGTTCGATGTCTGTCAGTTTAAGCAATACTAAATCGTCCTTCGGCCGCCCTGGTGAAATAAATGAATTCATTGCCAAATAAATAAATGAATAAATAAATAAATGAATAAGGAATAACATGCATGGATGGAGGTTTCCGAAAATTATTGAGGAGTCTGAATATGATCTGAGACCGTTTCTTTCCAGCCACTGTCAAAAAAAATACCGTTAAAATTTCTGAAAAGCGGGGGTCCTCGGATCCTCCCCTCCCGGATCCCTGTCCATAGAGATGTGAAAGAAAATACAGTCATAATTTTCTGTTTGACCAGAATACAAGGGGTATCGATATATACATTCTTTTGTGGGGGCCATGCCCTCCCCCCCCCCTAATGCGGATCTTGGCTCCTCCAAAGATGATTTTGCCCCCCCCCCCATGTTTTCTGCTAGTTTTAACAAGGGGTAGCATGGTGTGCTATTTGGCAAATAATAACCGAAAAAAAAGAAATCGTCGACCGTCGATCAAAACAACGTGGGTTTAAATCGGTTCAGAAGCCCACATTCGGGGGAAGGTTAGGTTGTCAGGTCCTTGGGTCGTCTTCCCCCTCCCAATCACTTACACAAAACGACATTCCTGCCAGAAAAGTCACAATTTAGGAACCAATGGGTTAGCCATAAAACCGAAAGATGGCCAAGCCTTGTTCTGAACCCATGGCAGATTCTGCAACGGCCTTCACACTGTCGCCAGGGCTGGCAGAACTCCATCCGGCACAACCTGAGCCTCAACGACTGCTTCCGCAAGCTGCCACGCCAGAAGGGCAAGCCGGGCAAGGGATCGTTCTGGACGCTGGACCCTAAGTACGCCGACATGTTCGAGAACGGCAACTTCCGCCGGCGCAAGCGTCGCCTGCGCTGCCCCTCGCGGAAGGCGCCGACGGAGCCGGCGCTGCCCGGGGAGGCCGAGGCCGAGCCGGAGCCGCCTGGCGCCGCCGAGACCCCACCGGGCCCGCCCCCCGACACGGAGGGCGGCCACGGCGGCCGGTGGGGGCGCACGCCGAGCGCGGAGGCGTCCGCCCTGCTCCTCAGCCTGGGCGCGGAGTCGCCGCAGGCCGGGCAGCCGGCCACCAAGGCCTCGCTCTTCACCATCGAGAACATCATCAAGCCGGAGCCGATGCTGTACTCGACGGCGGCGGCGGTGGCGTGCGCGGGGACGGGGCGGCCGGTGAAGGAGGAGGACTAGCGGAAGCAGGCGCTCGCCGGACGCCGGTCGCCCGGCCCGGGAGTCGGGCAGGCTCGGGTTTCCGGAAGACAACAGCTGCTCCATGACGGGTAACGTGCTGGGCGATCAGATCGGCGATTCGTAGCCACCGTTGAATCAACAGCCATTCTTGGAATCTAAGGACTGATTCTGAGACTCCGGTGATGTGCTGATGTGACACGGGGTCAAATGTTGCCTGACAGCCCGCCTCCTCCAACAAATGGCGTGGCTGTCGACCATGGGCCTCCATAGCCTGGGATGGGGAGGGAGTTCCGGGGGAGTTTTTTCAGGAGGCAACGCGACGCATGTGGCAGGTTGTGCGATGAAAAGCTTTGTACGTCTCCTTGAACATTGACCGGTGGCGAAGCTCTTGCTTCTGGCGTCGGAAGTTCCGTGTGGATTATGTTGTAAGTATGTATGGGTACTTTGTGTTTTTATTGCCTGGTTATTTGTACAGAATCGTGGAACTCGTT
Organism: Capitulum mitella; assembly: GCA_030062745.1. Lineage (NCBI taxonomy): Eukaryota > Metazoa > Arthropoda > Thecostraca > Pollicipedomorpha > Pollicipedidae > Capitulum > Capitulum mitella. The sequence continues at coordinate 20,911,460 of CP099850.1, read as the reverse complement.
AACTGTTGGTAAATGACATTGTAGTGTTCGTACTCGTTGTGTTGCAATAAATTGTGAATTCACTTGTTGCGATGTCGCAGTGTTCGATAGATACGATAATAGGTGGAGAATTCAAGGAATGACTAGTGGACAAAACCGATTTTCAGATATTGCTTCCAACGCGGTGCCTATTGGTGTGGCGTTTGACCTCAGTTCTTTGGGGCGTTGTCGTGAAAGTTCATATTACGGATGTATACTGCGTACATTCCCTCAAATGTACGGACGCCGCGGGGACAGAAGTAGCTCTGAGGGGATATGATTGGACGATAAAAATAACTTTTGAATTCAATGGCCCCGGAAAATCAGATTCGGTCAACGGCTATGACGGCTATGACGGCTATAACTTTTGTCCAAATTACAGGTCAGACGTGGCGTTGACAAGTTCATCTGACGTGATAGTTTCAGCCATTCAGGATGGTGTGGGATCTTGTTACATGGCAGCCGCTTCTCCAGCAAGGGATCCAGCCTGTCATCTGAGATTTCTTGGCGCTCCGTCGCCGTCCAGTGACAACGACAATCTCCAACGACGTGGCCAAGTCTGCAGGCTCGTACATTGGCATACATACATTAGCCCATACATCGATGCTTATGGGATGCGATCTCAGCTCATGCCCAAGAACGTACAAACAAAAGACGCCAGTTCGTTGCAAAGTCCAGCTGTGGAGCTAGTGAGTCCGGACGAATGCAAGATAATAGTATGAGTGGTGTCTCAGGAACAGCCTTTGTCTTCTTACCTAACTGGTGAGGTTCCTGACACTCCTTAATGTGATTCACGTACAAATTTTGTTCTGCCTGGATTGAAAGTTTCAGAAATGCGATAACATCAAGTTTAAACGCGTTTACCTCGAGTTGCCAAACTGTCTTACAAATAAGCGTCCACATCGCAAAGTTCAGAGTGCAATGAGTAACGAGTGCATTGGGAAGGTATTTGGTCGGGAAGCTGCCAGTTGGAGTCCGGATAAAGGCGCGGTAGACATGCCATTTTCCGTTGATGCAGATGCAAGTATGCATACGTTACGAAAAAACGTCAATGTGATAAATATTTGCCCTTGTATCATGACAGATACGCATGTGGCTCCCTCAGTGCCTTTACCCGTATCCGGGCGACCCCATTCAGCTACACCCCACTGAAGACTTGGGCTGCTTTGGTGACAAAGTGGGGCCCGTCTCTCTGGCCGGCAACACAAAAACATCTTCCATGACCCCTGGTCGTGATGTTCTGGCGATATTCACATGTAGGTACGCTTGAAGAGACGAGCTGTCGAAATCCACCACCGGGGGTCCAGAGCCAGTGCCTGGACGACGCTCCCAGGCTTGTGGGATTTTTCTACTGCATTCGCCAATGGACCAAACTGTAAAAAACGCATTAACAACCTTTGTTTCCGTTATCCACAGATCCTTGGCAGGGCTTTCGAACAGATGAACTCCGCATTGAGCCATTGTACGCATTGGCCTTTTGCTACGTCTATTTCTTAAGTGGAATGCAGTCTGGTTTTGTTGATACCAAGGTTACAATGTCCCCGCAGTACAAAGTCGTTAGTAGTCGTTTCGTGCAAAATATAGCGCCAAGTTTTTTTTTTAATACAGTAGGGATCACCGCCTAACATTGAGCTTGGGAAGTAAAGGCATGCGCAACAACCTCCGCTAACGCTTGAAACAGAGTGCCCGCATTAGTGAGAACTAAATCATAAAATAAAACTATCATGAAATATAATGTCGAGATGAGGATGGAGTCCTCATCGGCCCCATATCACTGTAATGTCTTGGCTAGTGGTCAAAAATCCCCAAACCGTTTTCTTACTCAACCTCTCTTACTCAGCTTACTCAATTTTGTTACTTTCGTGCACCGTTCCGACCAGCTTTACGACAGCTGTACTCCAAAAACAAGTTATGAGCGAGTTTTACCCTTCATCGGGCTGGCGCCCAGAATCCGTATCCACCTTCGCCGGACCGGGGTTCAGGGACCCCAGATCTCGAGAATTACATTTGTTACAGATACAGTAAAAATGCTATTACGTAGGCTTTGGAAGCACCGGCAAAACACATCCACAATATTTGCAACGGATCAAGATTAATGCCATCAGAGGTCACCTAGATGCTTTTGGCGGACAACTTTGATAGTCCTTGTATAAGTGGCTGCAAAAGACTAGCAGTAAAATTCGGGTCAGATCTAGCCAGACATTATGCAGCAAAAGGGCATTTCAGGTCAAAGTTGACCATTTTATACGAAGAAAAAAACGAAGGGGAAATGCGGACGTTTCGTACGGGCAGGAATCACGTTTTTCCGATTACATTGGAACTTGCTTTGGCTGAAGCAGGCTCCAAATGTATCTAGAGCGAACGTGAAACCTCCGTCCATTATTAAGAATTAAAAAAACATTAAGATCAAACAAGGTCAAAATAGATCAAAGTTATGGAACCAATACGTCATGCGTGTTTCTGATGTCCGTCGTGTCATCAGCTCCATTTCCATTGGTCAGACAAGAGACGGCATGCAATTCCATAAAATTGGGTCATGACATTTCCCTCCTACTTCATGGCACTCTGCCCCGACGCAGTTTTCACGAGGTCACTTGCGTACCGGACGGCGAGCGCGGCCGACATGTAAAACAGTGATAGGCGATGGGAAGTTATTTTCGCAGTGGAGGGGGTTTGTATAAAAAGTGGCATAGGCATGGCTCTTACCATATGTTGTCACACAAGAAATGCTCTTACAGCAAACAAGCGGAATATTTCGAAATGTTAACCAGGTCGCTGGCACAACCTTTGGCAAGTAAGGCCTTTGCCAAACACTAGCTAGTGCCTGTAAGGCAATTATTATTACAGATAAGCATTCCAGCTGTGAGCTGAAATCATTCCCGACTGTAACCCTGAAAGCTGGGTGTAGACGTGGCCTGACTTTACCGTAATCCGGGCTTAAATTCTAGAGTCGAATCACGTTGAGGAGGGGCCTATTCGCCTCCCCTTCGTATCGAAAACTAACAGTCCAGTTTTTCTGGGAGAAGGCTCAAACGATTTGCTGTGAACTAATCTACAGTTTTACTCTTCAAAATGCAAAAAAAAATGTAATGTCGGTGTCAGGAACCAAAAGTGAGGATTTCAATCATTTTCATTGTTCTTCATTGGACCAGGTATTGTTGGCAGAGTTCTCCAGAATGACTGGAAATAACCGGGCTCACCTTAACTCATGTTTGTCCGCATGAAACGAGTCTCCACCTTCTCTTCCGATCAGTAACCATGAACGTAGGATCAAGATTATTACACAAAACTAAAAGATGAAATGAAATGTGGCGCGAAAGTCCAAAGAAATCAACAAACATTTATTCCAAAACTTCTACATCTACTCGTAAATGGACGTGCATCTTATGCGAGTTGGTTAATGTGTGGCTACTTGCCCCAAAAGATAAGGTTCTGCCTACGCCATGCCGTATGCCTTCCACTGTTCCATCTTTTGGCAGATCAAAATGATGCATTGTGCAAACCAGCAGCCATGGACCTTTACCTAATAAAGCCGCCATTTATAAGTACAGGTTGTGGTACGTCTTTTCGGGCCCTGGATTAGTTCTGACTCATAAAAACGTCCTTTAAGTCCACATCCACACTTAAGTCACACTCAGTTACCGTCAGAAATCGCCGGGAAATCCATCTAAGAAAAAAATATTTAAAAGACATGTTTTATATTGCGACGCTGATTACGAATCCAATAAGACACTTCAAAGAATGTTATTCCTATTTTTCTGCTTCGTCCGATATGGATCTTTCATCTTTGACAACAGGGATACAATTCCATACGTTCAAAAGACTTCCCGCGGAGGAGATCGACGTGTTCAGACACGCGGCATATCAAGCACTCGCACTTGGATAACCGTTGGCTAGCGTCTGCAAAAAATGGCGAACACGAATAGAAATTTTACAATGGGGAGGCGGCTTGAGAACTTGTTCGAACAACGCATGCCTCAGAGCAATAAAAAATATCGTTGTAACCGTGAATTTCCGTTTTATTAGTTATTGGATATTTCAAGATTCATGACTGTAAATACCAAACAAAAGTAGGAAATGATTCTTACATGACCTGAGAGAGCTGGCCCAATTAGAGCCACAACAGTTTCGGCATACCTATAGCTCGAGCCGTTTGCTACACAGAGGACCGATTAAGGCCTTTTTCCGTAATATGATAGATTCCATGTAGTGTGGCTGCCAAGTGAAGCCCAGCTAAGCTCAGTTTCAGGCCAGCCGAACCAAATTCGTGCCACAAGAAATGGTGGGCACCGTTCCATGGAACAGTCTGAAAAGACGGGTTTTTCTTCGTACGACACTGAACTGCTTCGTGCATCAGGTAACAGGAACTAGGGATGCACCGGATATCCGGTCCGGCCGGATATCCGGCCGGATATTTGAGATTATCCGTTTTCGCGATTTTTTTTTTATCGGCCGGATATTGTCCGATATTTGGCCTTGCGGTGTACAATCGAGACGTTCTTACATCTGTTTATAAAACCATTTCAGGAGCAACGTGCCTTGCTATATTAGACTGTCAATGTCTCTGACAGTTCCAGGGTCTGTCTGGAGCAATACTTTTTCATCTTAGTTCAAAAGGCTTGAGGCATTATTTGCAAGGATTGGACTCAAGCTCATTGTGTAATAACAGCCAGCATATACTCAGCCGACCATTTCGTGGCGCATCATCCTCCTATTTTCCAAACATTTTTATTTGTCTCAGATACTCTTGCACAAATTCATGAACCCCTTAGGGGTTTAGTGGTCAGGTGGGAGGGGGGGGAGGATGCTGCAGCCCCGCTAAGGTTTTCCGAGGGTCATGAGCTCATGTCGTGTGGTCATGAAGTACGACGAGAAACACGTTATTTTTCATCTTTGGGAATGCGATAGGAAATAGGTTTTGCAAAACAACCTATATTCGGATTCCTGAAGTTGAAAGGAGTCGAATGGTATAAATTTGGTGCAGTTTGTCTTTCATTTCATCTAAAGAGGGCGCAAAGCAACGGACGCCTGACTTTTGCTACGACGGGCAGATCGGCGTCGGCCGCGGAATGATGAGTCTGCAGTACGAGGACATGCCTAAAATTCGACTTTGCTTTGGATCTCAACTAGAAAACGCTTTTAAGGTATCTATGTTACGATTTTCAGTTAAATTGAGGTCACCCTAGGTCACTGGATTCAGATGACCTTGGGCAACCCAAGATGACCCTTAAATGTTATTTGACAATAGTGTTTGTTAATTGAGATACTACATTTGACTTCAGCATCTACAACTGTATACAAAAAATGCTTCTACAGCTCCGAGAACACATTGAAGCTGACGACCCCGCTTGACAAGGATTGGCCTAGCATGGCCTGGATCGGGCTCCAGGGGTTAAATACAATCATGTGGTGTACATATAGACTCATAATTTATTGACCAACACTAAAATATCCGTTTCGTTTCATCATCATTTATTCTTTCACGTTCATTTGCATTTAACTCAGAAAGTACCACTTTCTGCCAATTTTTGACATTTGACCCAATGTGGAAAATCATCCGTTAACCTGAGACCTTAAGAAGGGATGCCAGTCGTGAGACCTCGTCACGTGCAGCACGCTGTTTTTTCCGCGACGCTCTAGGACGCAAGGTGTTGAAATGGCTGGGAATCGTACCAACTTCCCTCTCCCCCATACGTCCGCCTTGTGCAGAAGGCACCATACCGGCAAGTGTTAAGGGTATTGGCGCAGCCGAAGGCGGGCCTGGGGGCCGGGACTTCCTCCTTAGACCCACATTTTCTGTGAAAAACATTGCACATCGTCTTCCAAGCAGGCGGTTTTCGTATGATTTCAGTTCACACTGGGCTGCGGGCCCCTCCTTTTTTTTTCCTTCCTGCCCCTTTTTTTTTTTTTTTTTTTTTTTTTTTTTGTTTTTTTTTTTTTTTTTTTTTTTTTTTTTTTTTTTTTTTTTTTTTTTTTTTTGTTTTTTTTTTTTTTTTTTTTTTTTTTTTTTGGTTTTTTTTTTTTTTTTTCTTTAATAAAAAATTTTTTTGTTTTTTTTTTTTTTTTTTTTTTTTTTTTTTTTTTTTTTTTTTTTTTTTTTAAAAAATATGGAAACTTTGCAATAACTCTGCGAGATACAGAGTTATTGCGAGGTTATTTTCCAGTTTTTCAGACCTTTCTTTTCCAGCGCAGTCATTTTTCGTCTCATTTTCCAGCAACAAATATTAAATAAAAATAGTTATCCATAATATCCGGTATCCGGCCGGATATCCAGCGCCCGATCCGGCAATACATCGGCCGTGCATCCCTAACAGGAACGTTTTCGAAGTTCGTTGGGCCAGTGCCATTTTTAGACCATCTCCTTCCACACAATACCATGGGGCTAATGGCACAATCATGTACAGGCATGCGAAGCTGGCATCGCCGCCGTCAGGTTGTTAGGGTCGCCGCCCAACCTGTCCATGGACCGCTATACGCATGGTTACATGGCTGCTCCAAGGCCCTGGGCCGCATTTGGTTCAAGCACTCAGAGGTTTGGGCGACGGTTTGCACATCAAAATATCGGAAAAAAATTTACGTCCTTGCTAGAGCAATGCATTCCCATCGATTTTCAGAGACTATCCATAGATCTGAAGAGAGGCATTGAGTAGTAGCGTAATGGGGATCAGCTTCTCGTTTGCTGTCCAAGCAACGCCAACACGGAACGCGTGAAGATGACTCTGGTAACGGACCAGGACGGACGTGGCTGAAGAAAATACACAATTGAGACCACAAAGAGTCCCTGACAACGACAAACAAATGGGAGTCAGGAGGAATATGTACTCTTTCATGTGCAACTGCGGCGCCCATTATCGAAATAGGAGCGGGGACGGCAAAAGCTGTGGTGGGAGGGGGGAGGGGGGAGCATAATTTTGAAACTTTAGCATTGGCCTTATGGCGTTGCATGGAAAGAATGGACTTCAAAACGGTTTTTGCCCCCAACTCTGGAGCTTTTTCGCCATATTGCCTAGTAGCGTGCTGAAAGTTTATATGAACCACTTTAAGGCTATTACCTTCCATGTAACACCACAGGGCCTATTTTAAACATGTTGACTGGAGGGGAAAATCCCCACCAATGGCCGCCAAATCCCCCCTCCCCTCAAGTACACATCGAAACTCCCCCCAGTGAAAACGTTGTTTTACCAGCAGCTCATGCCGGACCAGGCCTTTAACACGCTTCGGGCAGAGACTTTGAGTGGTAGATATCTGTGGTGAGACAGAAAACGAGAAATGAACGTACATAGGTTTTTGTTTCAGAAAAGAAGTGTCAAACAGGTTTCCAATTCCTTCAGCTGGAATTTGATTGGCGCAGATGAGTGCAAAGATTCAGGCAAGGATATCACCAACAGTTGCTCTTCATGCTTGTGAAGATTCTGCTGGATTCTGTTCTGACTGGTTCATTCTCACGAACTTGTGTGATCGCAAGCGAGATAAAACAGATCGCGCAAAAATGTGGCGAATCTGGCTGGCAGAGCCACAGATAAAGAAGCGGGGGCCTACGACCTTTGGCCCGTTTACCCCGCCCTTGCACCCCCAAAATGGGACCCCTAAGTCCCCATGTACTTCGCAAGGCGCATACGTTTCTGTTACGCACTGTTCCCTTTTTTTTGGCCGTCTGGCACACCACAAATTTTACGCCTTTTGCGCGTGCGAATTTTGCATCCTAATCAAGTATCGGCCAAAAAGCTGATCGAATTTACTCCGAAATCGTACCGCATTCCATGCTTTATTGCCAGCAATCTTCTATTTTGTTGAACCAAACGTTGGTAGTCAGGTCTCAGCAAAATTTTCACGCCAGCACCCCCCCCCCCTGTTCGACAATCGCAACTCATATCCTTCTTTGTTCCCCCACAGCCACTCTCGCTTCTGTCCGTCTCTGTCTTCTGTCTGTCTTCGTGTCGTTCACGGTACCTGTCTCTGCCCACCAATATATGTCCGTCTATGTGTAACCCTGTTTGTTTTCGACGATCTGCATCTATGTCTGACCGAACATAGATGCGATATTTTTTATTCCTGACATTTTTTAGCCGTGTAGTGTGTTGATATCCCGAAATTGGAAGTCACGTCAAGGTCAAGCCGAGCAGAATGGAATAATGCAAATTTTAGTCAGAGCAAGAGAAAATGGCTTTCGGTCGTGGTTGGCAAAAAAATGTAAAACGCGACATGTGAACCTTTTTTTACCGTTTCGTTTAAACTGACTACAGCAAGACACACGATGTGGTCAGAATGGTTTATACTGACGTGTTTGCAGTTGACTGAATTAGTGTTTTGTGTTTCTGAATTAGTATTTTGAACGGTGAACTCCTAATGGCGTCGCCACAATCTTCGATCGAACATAAATATTTTGAAACGTTTCCATTTTGCGCAAAATCGCGACTTGCACCGGTTTACCTGGTGTGTCGCAGCAGGTGTGAAGAATTTGGAAAGTGACTGGGAGCATTTTCGGAAAAAATGGGCCAAGTTTAAGGGTTGCAATTTTGCTGTATGCGTCGTTTGATCTCTTCATTCTAGGACGACCCTGACCGTCCCACTAATTCGATGGTTAACTCTCGCCCGGCCGGGGCGGGGAAATACGTCCCCCTAAGGTTTTCCGAACGCAGCGAAAATCGGCGACGCGCAGCGCCACGAAACTTTGATTGTCCTTGTTACCCATTTTGCACCCGGTGTGTAAATTTTAATTTCCAAGCAGGTCAGGTCACTGACCAATTTCGGCCCAAGAAGGAGAACTTTCAGAAAACTGTAACCATAATAATTTTTTTACCGCTGGACAGGTTTTTATGAAACTTGCAGGAGTAACAGAATCTAATAAACGTAACAACTTATGTCTTTCAGATTCCTAAGGTTTAGCGAATTCTGCAGGGTGTTCATGTTCAGGTGTTTTCAAAAACGTGGCCAATGACATATGCTACTATTATGTTACCACAACACGCATGGCCTTGGTTTAGGTCATGACTCCTGATGTATGTACCTGTTGCCCGCAGCACACGATTTCCATAAAACCAGAACTGTCTGCCTAGGAATAACAATTTGTCGTTTTCTGGGGTGGTAAACGAGAAAATCGAATTTAGCGTAAAAATAGGCGTATCCCACACATTCCTAGGTCAAAACAAGGTCATCTGAGGTCATCAAAGGTAAATGACCTCTGACGACCTCACTTCACGCAGGTTAACCTTCACGGCAGTGACGAAAGCTTATCAAGTGTTTTGCTATGCTAAGGGCATCATCTGCAGTCCACCTCGTTACCAAACCACCGGATAAGTCCAGGCACGATGCATCATAATAACATTCCAAACATGCATGAAATTAGGTTATGGCTTGACCTGGCCTCATTGATTAATTGATTTCTTTGCGGTAAGAATGTCTTAGATGTGTTAAAAATCACCTCAGTGTTCCACCAAAATGAAAATGAACGTAATTTTTCTTTTATCTCACCACCACCCTATATCAGTCTGACAAATCGTGACCTCTGACGACCGCAATATTGACCCAAAAATGTGGTCATTTGATTCACCTTAATAAGCACGCTTTGCTGGTGTTTCATTTTTTGTGCAGCGTACAGAACCTGAGATTCTGGGGGTGGGTGAGTGGAGGTAAATATCCGCCACCCCCTTTCCCCCCCCGAAGGGCATTTTGAGGCCCGGTCGGAAGGGGGTTAACAAGCGGACTGGAAGGGCGTCTTTTTGTGCCCCCCCCCCCCCCTGCTTTTCTTGAATAGCTCGGGAACGGATCGGAGCTGGTTGCTCTGGTGACATTTATGGCAATTCAATAAATCCTCGATTGACGCAGAAAAATTCGGATATCGGCCGGAAATTCTTGAATTTCTAAGCATTTGCAGTCACATTAACATAACAAAAAACGACGATTGTCGCTGATAAATGGGAAGTTTGTGAAATAACCAGCATTCTACATGAGATTACCATTTGAACACAATCACGCGGCGTCATTTGGGCATAAATGATGGATGTACCAAGACCAAAGTCAGGATCAGTAAGGGTCAAGGTCACCAAACGTCAAAGTCAAACAGCTTGTGACCTGATCCAGATTTGCTTTGGAACATGTCGGTTCGTATAAAATATGAAAAAGACCCTAATAAAAAGACATCTGCACACACTGATACACTTAAAAATGCCAGGGTCAGTGAAGGTCAAAGTCAGTAACCCCATCACGGCCGTGGGTCGGCGACGATCACGCCCGACTGGGGGGGTTGACCGCCCCCCCTCTGACTCACGAAAGGTTGGTCGCACGATAAAAATAAGCACACCGTTGGAAAGCTTGTGACGAGCAAAGCTCGAAACTGGTCTCATTTTTAGTCCTTGATAATATGTAAGCCATTCGCACCCTATGTATGTTTTCTCATAGCCGACTGCATGAGACCGAGAAACGGCCTGAATCTCAAGGGTTGTGACCAATAACGCATAGGTACAGGCACCAAAGCGCAAGTAAAGGTCCGCAGATGACGATACAAGCCTAATTTCTCAGATTTGTTCAATATATACGCCGAAACGTTGAGTTAAAGACACGGCAATTTTCACACCGGTTGTCGGCGGGCGCCGCAGCCGCACGCAGTAAGAAATTAAAGGGAACTAATTTCGCGTTCTTTATTTTCGCGACATAAGCCTATTCATGTAAATTTTATTGATCTTAGTGACTCTTGTGATAGTTTCTCATGCTTAAATTTCGAAAACATCCATTAGTTACCAATCTACACAATTGGCGGAGCTTTATTCGCGAGGTCCTGTTTATTTCCAAAATATGCATTTTTTTAAGAAACTATTTGAGGTTCTTGGTATTACTTACGACTGTGCAAGCCAGTTCTGTCATTTTCTACCCATTCTGAGTAATTCATCGCTGATTTTGACAATGGTACATTTTGGTTCGCAACAGTTATTCGTGGCCTGACCTCAGGTCAATGGCTGGGAGTCATTGATACTTTCCCCAACGACGGTAACTAGATGTCTGCTTCACTCCACACTAAAAATGTCGTGAAAAATTCCTCCAATTTCCCAAAAAAACACATCTCTTAAAAATGGACTTGACTTTAGGTCAATAACCCAGACAATCCTGAAAAGTCTGACATTGCAGATTTATAGCATCTATCAAGATCATTTATCCCTCAAAGTATTATTGTGATATCTTGTTTTGCGAAAAAGTTAGAGGGCGCTAAACGTTTTTGGACATAGGTCCGTTTGACCTGACCTAGGTCGGACATCTGACTCGACCTGAGGTCAAAACCTTGACACAATGTGTAAACAAGATCAAGCAAAAGGTACACGAAGTTTCGTGGCTCTGTGTTTGTTCGTTCTCTCGCAATCGTAGACAAACCTCAGGGGGGGGGGGCGGCGGTTAACCGCTCCCCCAGTCGGGGGCGGGTTAAAGTTCAAGGTCAAATACCTTGTGACCTGGCCAAGATTTGTTTTGCGACAAGTCGATTTGTATGAAATATGCATTCAAAGCCCCTAATAAAAACACGCGTCCACACATAGATACGCTTATACATACCAGGATTATTGGTCAAGGTCATCAAAGGTCAAAGGGCAACTATTTTATGACCTGGCCCAGATTTGCTTTGCAACATGTCGATTTGTATGAAATATGCATTCAAAGACCCTACTAAAAATACGTTTCGCACATTGATACTCACATGTGTATGCGTATATATATGTACATACATACATAAATATAAACGCTGGAAGTGACCAAATGTACCGATGTTTGCTACCTTCACTGAAAAGACGCCAAAAGATACGTGTAGCGCGCTTATTTACACTCAAACTATCCTGTGTTGATCGAAGTCTGATCTGAAAAAGATGAAAAAAACAACGCCATAAGTCAATGACCTGACATGACCTCGACCCGAAATCCCCCGCCAAGACGCCAAATGAATGGAAGTTGTCGTATTCCACGTTTTAACGGCCAAACGAACACCATTTTACTGTTTCGCTTGAAGAGTCGAACGGAATGGCCTGTACGGGTCGAGAAAGCGTCCAAAATTGAACTCTTCGACCCCATTTGACCTTGAAGATATTGACATAGGGTCATGAAAATTGCAGGAAATGTAAACCGTTATAGCCCCACCCTGTACATAAGATTCCACGTTTCTAGCTTTTTCCGTTTCGGAGATCGGAGGGGACACTTTTGTGCCCCTCTTCCAATGCGCGTTATCGCGAAACCCCCTTCCGTTGCGCGGGTGAAAGCATCTCGATGCTCCACCTTCAGAATTTTGTGTAAATATAAAATCTCAAAAGACAGCTGAAAAAAAACTGGGCAATTCTAACCGTTTGTATAATGCCACTGAACGTTGATGTAACGAATACGAGGTAGGTTATGACGTCTATCTAAATTCTATGCCTGCATAATAGAGAATTCTCAAACTCTGGCGCTTCCAGTGACACAAAAAAATTTGAAACGCTGCTCTAGGGGTATGCTACGTAGGTAAGGCCTCGCAAGTAATTTATGTATTCTTAATTGAACAAACGAGGAACAAGGAGAAAAAACATAGTAAACAGTTTATATTTCGTCCTTATTGCACAGCCAGGAAGATATTTTCGCTCAGCATGATATAACCTTCAAGTTGTCATTAAATCATCAGAAAAATAATCCAGAGAATTTTTGGAGAACCCAATGGTTTTCCGAAGCCCTCGACATGGCGCTGAAGCACTCAGTGCGAGGGGACGGTGTGCGAGGGCCTGTTCCCCTTCGCACCCGAAAACTTGAGCTTTTTACCATGCAAATTGGGAAAACCTGGCGAACTGAATGACAAACCAGTGAAAAATTATCCGTCTCACGAAAATCCTGGGTACGCATTGCACCACTGTGCCTATATCATTACCTAGAAAGCAAGCCGAGGCAGTCAAGATTTCATGGAAGTTCCCATTGCCGTTCACTCGATCTGATACAGTTTGTGTACGCAAAATAGTCTTGAAAAGTCACGAGAGGGTAATTTGACGATTGTGGATTACGCCATCTACTTAAATACGCATATCCCCTTATATTCGAAAATATAACATTAACTGTAAGGCCTTTACTGTATTAAAAAAAAAACTAAAAAGCAGGTACTTGGTGCGTCCCCTCTTGAATCCGGACTCACCAAAGCCAACAAAGTGGGCTGATGACAACCACAGACATTTTTTGTCTGTCCCCGGGGCACTTTACCTGGCAGTGTGAAATGGATGGGAAAAATAATCTGTCAGTTTCCAAGGAAGGCTATCAGGGAATATATGCCAGGCGTAGCTTGTTGTACGAGATGTTGGATTTACCATTGCGTCGGGCGCTTCCAGTTGAATGGCAAAATCTCAAAGGGACTTGTTTAATACTGGCAACGCCCGGCACTACCACTCTCTTAGTAAGAGCCGGCTCAAGTTGGTCAGTTGCCGAGTTGCCAGGGTCAATAAAGGCGCCTGGAATCAGGGACGCAGCAAGAATTTCCTAAACAGGGGGGGGGGGGGGAGGCACGAGCTCACTGTGAACTGAAATCATACGAAAACCACCTGTTGGGAAGATGATGTGCAATGGTTTTCACAAAAAGTGCGCCTAAGGGGGGCGGGAGGGCCCCCGGCCTTTCCCCTTTCGCTGCGTCGGCGCCTGAGTCGGAATGGGTATCAAATCCACTTTTCAAGGTTGAAAACGAAAAAAAACCTACGTAAATTTTTCACGGGAGGAATCCCAGCCCGTACGCGTAGAAACGGGGGGGGGGGGTCGGTGGGTGCCACGGCACCCCCACTTTCCGCGAATCCTGAACAGTGCCCCTATGGCGACGCATGGAAAGAATCGGCTTCAAAATTGGCTTTGGCACCTCCACTTTCTGAGACGCTCCCGCACCTACATTCCAGCCCCCTCTTATACAAACGTAGCCATGTCTTTGCGTGATGAGCGTTTTTTTCCTCTCCTGCGCGTTCAATTTTTTCATCATAGAATGCATTTGAAAGGGGGAAAGCGGTTTCCACTCTTCCCCTTTGACTATTTCTAGCCTAATCAAAACAGCTTTTGGACAAGAAAGAGGCGTGTTTCTTGGTTCATTGGGAATCTTGTACTGTCCATATTTATTTCTGCTTATGACTTCGAATGCCGGATCAGAATTCCAGAGAGCCCCAATGAGCTCCTTGCCTGCCCAGAAAAACCCGCTTTTGGACAGAAATGCAGTTTTAAGAGGGCTCATTTTCCCATAAAGTGCCAGTGCTTCCAAAAAGTGGCCCTCCTTCCTCCCAAAAAAGCTCAATTTCGCCGGAGACAGTTTGGGGGTAGCCGCCAACCTGACCCCCCTCACAGATACGCACCTGCTACAGGCCGTTGCACATATTCTGGTGCATTGGTTTTGTGCTTCTCATGTGTTATTGTCTGCCTTCAAAAGTAAATGTTGCACCCACGTGATCAAATAATGGTAAGATTCTTACATACTTTTGCTGCATTAAGTCTGGAGATCGTGCTGTTTGCTTACTGTGGCTAAATTTTTGCCATATTTTAATCCATACATGACAATTTCTTGTGATAATTAAGAATGACAATAAAGCATTTAAATATTTTCTGAACCGTCCCGACTATAAGAAAATGGTAATTTAACATTGAAAGTGATTTTGGCGCCACGGGGGGTGTATTTTTTTACCATTTGGGGTGCTAACGCACCCAGAAAATGCAGTTCTCCGCTAGTGCGTCATAGCAGTAAAGGTTAACCGAATTATGATGTTTTTCTTGCAGCATCAAAACAAAGAAAATCCTTTCTTTCCATTGTCGCTAATTTTGCCAACAGTCTCAACATCCATGCCATCGCAATCACAGTGCAGAAACAAAGGACCCGAGGACAGAAATGCCCCCAATATCAACGTGTGCCGCGGCAGCCCCGTTTGGCGGACGACGTCGGCCCGATGAGATGGTATGCATTCGGTACCATGTGATGTGGGGCTACACACTCGCAAATCGTTATGCCCTACCCTGTCTGGTAAAAGTTGCGGAACGGTCTTTGCAGTAATTCCGGCTAGCACGCGTCACGTGCTGGTTTCCGCATGCAGTGTTTTGCTTGATACTGTTCTCCCATCGTTTTTTTGTGGAGCGGATCAGGCTTCGTCTCTGTGCGATCTGCAGGTGGCGAAATTAGGCGCCGGGAAGGACGCCGTGCTGGCGGTTCGCAGTGGTGTCGAGCTTAATTGAAAATGGACGGAATCCCTTCCTACATCCCTTCACGATCACGTGGAGTCAGTTGGCTGCAACGGCCGTTCAGCCACAATGACAACGACCACAAGGACACGTTCACCTGACATGGCTGGAACGGCCGCGGCTCACCTTTGTGTGATTAGTGTTTGAAATCATCGTAACGACAAAAGAACGGGCTTTCCGTTGGTACCAGTTTCATCTGAGACATTGACGTCTTTGCATTCGAAATTCCAGTGTAAACCACCTTTAACGCGCGCTGCGGCTACCCCTTCTGGTGGATGAGATCGACTCCGGTAAAGGATCAGGTTGCCGGTACCTGGTTGTGAATGGTCATCGTGTCCTCGAGTCCGCATCTCGAACGGTTTGCGAGATCATGATCTCATTCACGTTTCCGCTGCCAGCACGCCCCACGTGCCGGTCCCGGCTCGGCCTCTGCCGTATGATGCAATGATGCAATCGATTCTTGAATGCAGCCGGGTTTGCGTCCGTGCGACCCGCGGTTTCCGAGCTCGAGCGCCCGGAAGCGGCGCGCGCCCGTTTTTGGAAAATGTGTTGGATTTAGCCAAAAATACATGCAATCTCCATGGCAGATTACAGCGCGTGCCGTCCTCACCGGCACCTGAAAACCGAACAAAATGCATTGTGCCATCAAACCCTTGAGACGACCAAGTTTTAGCCACATGAGACTGCTAGTCTCGTGAGACCAACCCGTCAAAAACGGACTCCGATAGGCTCAGACAAAACATGGTCAGCGAAATACCCAAATGTTCCTATGTTACTCATAACTCGACTGGCCGAAATCCCCTCTAGATTTGCTCTTTAAATAGGCCCCACAACACCACAGAGCTAATGTTAAAAAATAACCCAGGTGGGTGTAACAGAGCTGCTATACCCTGCGTATGGGTTGTTCCAGCCATTGAGCCTGTGACTCAGCATCGTCTGTGAATGTCATTCCATCTTCTGCGAATTTCTTTTGACGTAATTCTTAGCGTCGCAGTGACGTCATGAGACCCAAACCATGCTTCCAATAAAAAGCGTCCCTGGATCAGCGGAAGTTCCGTTACGAGGCGTGCGCCAGAATCGTCGGGAGCTTGTGGAACATTTCTTTGTGCGGAATTGACGTGCCGAAGTAGTGGGCTGTAGGGCGTTTCTATCTGAAACTTTGTGCCACGAGTTATTGAAAGGAGGAAACAGCAATAATCGCATGTCAGTCCAGAATCTTCAGAGTGTTGGTAAGCAGATCAGATTTTGTGCTGAACTCTTTTCAAGCTTCCAACTGTTTGTCGTGTGTCGATGGTGCTATTGCTGATTTTCGCAGACATTTGGCGTCTGATACGCAAGGCTTTATTTGCTTGTCATGGCTGGCCGTTTCACTTGAATACATTTGAAATGAATCAAAAGATTATATAATGTTGTGTTTCATGTTAATTGTTTTGCCTCTTCTGCACTGTGAATCAATAATGTCACAGCCTCCCAGTTGAGATATTCTTTAAAGTTAATGTCATGTCCCAGTTGAGTTATTGTGTCATAAATGCATTGAATTATCAAAGCATATCTTCCATGACATTGCTTCCATTACAGTCTGTTAAAAGAGGGTTGAAGCTCCATTTTTATTTCTGGAAGATTTGGGGTGCAGTTCAGTTTACATTTTTGTGAGATTGGATGTGCATGAATAGTATGGTAATCCTTTAGAAACGTGCGCCATAAACCAAGCACACTGGATGACACATATATGGCGCGCGTGGCAAAAGGAGATGTCAGCTGTTGCGAGAAACAACAATATTATGCACTGGAGCTCCAGGGTCGTGGATCACCTACTATTTGCTAACCTAACCTAACCTAACCTAACCTTACCTAACCTAACCTAACCTAACCTAACCTAACCTAACCTAACCTAACCTACTGTGTAAAACAAGAGCGAATAGTAGGTGATCTACGACCTGGAGCTCGAGTGCATAATGTTGTTTTTTCTCGCAACAGCTGACATCTCCTTTTGCCACGCGCGCTGTATATGTGTCATCCAGTGTGCTTGGTTTATGGCGTGCGCTTCTAAAGGATTGCCGAATAGTATTTCAGGCGACCATTACAAATTACATACGTAATAGAGTTATAAGTGACGCTAAGAATTACGTGAAAAGAAATTTGCGGAAGATGGTATGACATTCCACACCATCAGACGTGCTGGGATCCCAATGGAATGCAGGTTATCATTGTTTTGCATAGGACTCAGAGCTGACCAGGGAAATGCTGTTATCTAGGCACCACTTTGTTTTGGGGGGACACAACCATTCTGAGATGATGCAATGACCTGTCCAGGTCATTGAGGGCTTAATATGGCTCAAGGATATCCTGCATTCTGTCAGGATCCTGGCACATGTCTTCATACCATTTGAATGTATGTCCGCAGTCAGGTTAGAAGTAGCCACAGCCCTGTTTTGACAACACTAGCAAAACTGGATTGTCCATCAAACCCTGATTTCAGAGGTCATGGAAACACATCATTTAGCAGAGTGGATTGGATTCCCAAATCCAGATGGAAAGAGATTTCTCAAGGAAATCCAGGTTTTCATGAACTGGAAGTATACCTGTGGCAGTTTTGTATGCTGCATTTGTTTTGGGGTCTCAAAAGTCAGGTCATTCACCAAACCCAGTTTCTTCTTTGTTGGCCACTTCTTGGTAAAATAAAAAAAATGATGCATCTGCACTACAACATTCTTGGATCTGATGCTCATCACTGCCCCCACACAGCAACTCAGTCCATACAGTAATGTACTACAGAATGTATTTCTTCACACCTAGAAGGGAAATGCCACATGTGCTGTAACTGGCAGCAAATCCAAGATTTCCCAGTCATATGGTCTCTGAAATATTTGCTGCAATCTGGATTTCCTGCACATGGTCATGGAAACACCACTTTGGCTCCTGATTTCACTCCCAAGCAAATCTGACTTCTCTGATGCTGTCTTGGCAATGAGGCTGATAAATACCTGGGAAATCAGTTTTACTGTATTCATTTACAGGAAAAGTGGTGCAGTGGCATCACAGTGCAACAAGTTATATGAATGTTGTGTCAAGAAAAACAAGCAAAAATGTATGTCATCAAGGCTCAGCCCCATTCATATAACCAAGAGGCAATTCTTGATGGTCCATTTTGCCCTGGCCACTTTGCCTTTATTCAGATATTCATCTCATTGCCTCATGTTGCCCACCATCAAGTAAAACTTTATCTCATTTTACTACAGATGCCAAACATTATCCCTTTTGCATAAGCATGCAAATGTTTGAAGTGGGTATTGTTGGAATCAGGAAATGTGCTAAGTGGTGCTTGTTTGAGGTGTTTAGAGACCAAGACCCATGCTCCCCAGGAGACATAAAGCAATTTTTTCTCAGTTATCAAACACCATTGGGCTGAGGAATGTTCCATAGTCAAGGTTGCAGTGCAGCTGACTGGGGACTTAATAACCTGTTGTTTTTTAAGTTAAATATCACTGGCTGCTAATGATCATAAAAACTTGATGCCTGCTAAATTTTGTGTAGCATGCATTTTGTGATCACAGAGCAATGGGGGATAACTTTCCAGTTTTTATTTGCTTATGTTCTACTTTGTTTTTGTTTGCAGATCCCTTTGCTGCTGCAAGTGAGGGACTCAATGAAGGTGCCCAGGGAGGCTTGATTCACATCCGCATTCAGCAGCGGAACAGAAGGAAGACTCTTACCACTGTACAGGGTCTTCCAGCTGAATATGACCTGAAGAAAATTGTCAAAACCTGCAAAAAGGTATGTGCTGAGTTTTACATTACTCTCTCTGTTGGTATGCTTAAGATATTGCATTCTTTTGGGGAAGAATTATGCTGACATACCTTTCCCATGTATTTAAATGTGACCCAAATATGAAAGAATTTAGGAGGGACATAGGCCCCATATGAAGTAGCATTGCTTCACAATGTTCCCACCTTTGTGCAGTTTCTGTTACTTGGTATTGTGCACAATTTAATAGGAATTCCTTTGAGTCCAGAACTCTTCTCAAAGCTTTTTTAGCTTTCCACACAAATGTCCTTATCATGGTTGATGCTCCAGAACATTGGTCATTCATTAGTCCCTTGAAAACATTTTTCATGACAAATTGATAAAGTGTTTGTGAAATGTAAGGGATGACGAGCTCTTCATGTTTTGCTGCATTTTTAGGGAAATGTTTTGGATTTTTTGGAAAGCCATCGCAGTAGCATTTTCAGGATCCTAGCATGTTTTTCATGTCTAAACATGTTTGGTCTTAACTATGTGAATGTTATCTGAGTCTCATCATTTTTTTTACTTTATAAGCCAAATTTTATGTGGTTTATTTGCATTGTATTTAGTCTAGCAATGACAGGGTTGTTGAAAAATAGTATAATTAATAAATGGGCATCATGGGATTACTTTGCAGTTTCCCAGAAGCTTTAGCATCTCATCAGTTTTATGGTTGAACGTATTTTCCTAAGAATGCACTTGCATGCTTGTAATTACAAATGCCATTTTTACAGTACATCCAAACATTGCCTGTGTTAATAGCAGGCCACAATAGTCATGCACCTGAGCATTGCAGACAAGGGTACTTCAGTGATGTGTGTTCGCGGCCCCTGGTGATCGTGTGGGTGTCGGCAGGAGTTCGCCTGCAACGGTACGGTGATCGAGCACCCCGAGTACGGAGAGGTGCTGCAGCTGCAGGGCGACCAGCGCGAGAACATCTGCCAGCTGCTGACCAAGTACGGGCTGGCCTCCAGCTCCCAGCTCAAGGTGCACGGCTTCTAGGCCGGCCGCAGCCATGCCGCCGCCCCCAGTACAACGCGTTTTATACGGGCGGCCGGCGCTCGGGCTGTCAGCGCCCGCCCAGACGCAAAGGCCCGGTTCTCCGCGCTTTTAATGTTGCACCGCTTCTTTTATTTAATGTCCACTGCTGCGTGCTTCTGGGCTTGTCGCGTGGAATTCTGGTCGCCTCTCGGTTCAGGCGCGTTGACCCAATAAATGGAGCTCCGATGAGAGACAGGTCGGGTGTTTCCTTCTGCGATTGGCGGTCGTCGGACGCGTTCGAAGGAAGCTGTGTGTGAACAGTGAGATAGAGGTGAGGGGGCCATGCACCATAGGAGAGGATCGTTCGACAGGCATGAGGGGCCACCCACCCCTTTATTCGGTGGCACGGGACATGAAGAACGAGGAGCGTGGCCTGCGTAGTAAACAGGAACAGTAGTGAGCAGCAATGAGTACTGAATGGCAACTTGTGGCATGGGAAAGGTATGCAAGTAGCTTTTACCGGGAACTCTCCTGACTCCCCTTTCTTTGAGCGGAAAGGCTTCGGTATGGAGCAAACGCCAGAGAAATGGATCTCGTCCATTTTCGTCTCGCGGACCTGCAGCCGCAATAACTCGTCAACTTTGTGCCAACGGAATTCGGCTTAGGGTTGGTGGAAACTGCTGTGTAGCCGAAGCAAACCTAGCCACAATGCGCGTACTAAACCGTGTGTGACACAGTGAAACGCATCGTAGGTGAGCATTCCTCATGACACTCAGCCCTGGCTTCAGACTGGGTCATGACGGAGGTGATGGTCGCGGTATGTTGTCTTCGTTCAACGATATTTGCGACTCACTGTTGGCTGTTGACTTGTGACATCGGCCGGTGTGATGCTGCTCGACAATCATACTCCCTTACTACGCCTCTCTTACCCTTACCGCGGTCTCTCAGTGATTAAGAGACCGTTAGGCACTACTCACGTTCACGTTCATCATCGAAAACATTGCCCAGAAGGTGAGGCTGATAACCGTCGCACAGGCTGGAGCACAGGGACACCCTGTGTACCAGCCAGGGCGGCAGCAGCAACGGGTAGCCTCCGAGGAAGATTGCTCATCTCTTCACGTGGCCGGAAGAGGCTCACGAAAACGTCGATGAGACGCTGGTGAACGGACTCCGGTTCTTCATGCCCTGTGCCACGCAGCGAGCTCCAAGTGGACACCGTACCTTCAGTAGCCTCCAGAGGCATGGTGGTGACATCTAGGTATAGCGCTCCTAACTACGAATTGAAACTATGCGTCATGACGCGGTCCTGTTCTCATTGTCGTAGTCCTAAGTCAGCTCCGCCCGTTGCTAGAAATTGCAGTCTCCATTCTTGAGCTTGCCCAATAGAGAACGATTTGTGAGAAACATCAGATTGTGCTTCCTGCCCCATCTTGAAAAAC
Source organism: Capitulum mitella (assembly GCA_030062745.1). NCBI lineage: Eukaryota > Metazoa > Arthropoda > Thecostraca > Pollicipedomorpha > Pollicipedidae > Capitulum > Capitulum mitella. The sequence continues at coordinate 20,890,053 of CP099850.1, read as the reverse complement.
GTGACTGTAAAAATGTTCACCCACTCATTTTGTTGCGTTCCTAAAGTACCGGATCAGCTGTTGGATGTGGCTCCATCGAATCTGTTTGTCTTATTGTAAGGGAGCGGAGTCCTATAATTGTCATCCCGTTCCATGTCTTTTATTCGTTAGCTTTGACTGTTGCTGTTTTCTGTCACAGCTGGGGCGTAGCTGTTTTAACTTATTGTACTTACATCGTTTAAATGGATCGTGATACACAAAGAGTAATTGAATGAATAATTAATGAAAAAGTGATCAAGAGAAATCGTGCAGATCAGCATGAACTCGTGGCAAAAGTTGCTTATTCAAACCCAGAATTATACAGACAAGTAATGACGTGTTGTAATAGCGGCGTCGACCCCTGTGACAAGCCAGTTTGCAGATAGACAGATATGGCTCTTTAGGGGCAAATTGACCCATGCGTCGAAAATCGTGCGCCCAGCTTATGACGGGGGTTACGGCAATAGGGCTGTCTTTCCGCATTGAAATTCGGATTTTCGAGTGCTAGTTGGATCGTGTTGTAGGCTGCAGTTCTTTGTCGTGGTGATTTAGGAAGGTCTGCCTTTCGACATCTAGTGCAAGGCACCCATTAGGGAGAACTGGCCAACATCTTGCCATACGGTGAGTCAGTAATTGCACCCTCCTGAGATTCTGCATTGTCACAGTTGTTGCTCTTCATTGAAAGTCCAGCAGAATTTCATTTCAGCTGTCATGGGTAACATCCGTGTTCTTTGCCATATAAATATGCAAGAGGTAATCATAGCTACACAAACATTTTCTTGATAAGTGTGGTCTGTGATGGGGAAATTTCAAAAGTATGTGTCCATCTTCCAGTGTGCAAAGAATTCTGTTTATTTCTGCCATTGCCTTTGTCTGCATAACAGTGATATTGCCATGGTGTTCATGAATTAGTGAAAGACTGCTTGGTCTAAATAACATGTGCATTGGCAAAATAGATCATTGTTGTTCACATTTCATGGTATGTCAAAATTATTTGTTTATGACAGCTTAAATTAGGTGGAGCTAGGATGTTTGAATGTCTCCTAATTCTTTGTTTATAAGTTGGTCATGCTTGGGCCCTTAACCCTGGCACTAATGTCAACATTAAAGTAATGTTTTGCATCACAGAATGCTTTGGCATGTTTGATTCATTTTGCCCATGTTTTGGTCAGATAAATAATCATAACATTGCTTTTGTGTGTACTATAAAATGAACTAGAGTGCTGGAAATAGTCCAAGTAAGGAGCATTGCTTCATCTGTATTCTACTGCTTTATGTAGTACAAGGGTTCTGCCACAGGCATAAGGTGTGAAGGGGAATTACCTCATTATGGGTGGATGTCATGATATCACAGAATCTCATGTGAAATAAGCCTAAGGCAGTTAATGGAGCTGTTGTACCATATGAAGATTATTGTTTCTGTATCTTTTTAATGTTCTTTGTTTGGACTTAAAGACATATGCTATTAAAAATGTCTTTATGTCACATTGTTTATAATACCTAAATCACAGGCAAAACACAGTTCATAATTGACTGTTATTTTGGGGCATTTTTATTTTGCAGTAGTACTATTTTTAGGCTGTCTGTTGTGTTATGTGTAATGTGTTTTGTGGGGGTGAAAAATGATGGGTGCCAGTACCCACATTCTTTTTCTCAGATTGACACAAAAGGCATTTCTATTCCATTCATGAAATGGAAGCAGAAAATGTTGGTGTGTTGATACATTTCTCTTTTGATAATTTTTTGATCTCCAAAATATCCAAGACAATGTGCAATGAATTCAAATGTAGTTGGCATGCAAAGTTTGGGTATGGTTTGGAATACCTTTATCTTACCTTTGTGTGGGAAATGAATACCTTATGACATAATTGGAAAAGTGGAGTGTGTGTGAAAATCCAAATGGTAACATTTTTTAATTTCATGAGAAATTTTTGACTGCTGGAAGCTGTTACCAGTGCTCTTAGTATGGATAAATAGGATGCGTGCTATTTATGTATCTTGTAATTCAAACCCCAAAAAGTTGACTTTAAAAGACAATGGTCATGTCAGATAGCCACCACAGGCAAGTGGTGAGAGCTTTGTCAGCCATGTCATTCATGAGCCCTTTGGGGACAGACCTGTGGTGGTAGCTACAAGGCAAGATTGGGGCAAGAATTTGGTGCATGATAGTATGAAATATGATAAGTGTTGGCATCCTTTGTGAGATTGACATGAATTTTCAGAGTGCATGCTCTTGGTTCTCATTTACCTTATGACCACCACTAGTTTTTATTTATGTTGCTATGACTTTTTTATAAATTTGTTCCCAAAAGTTTGATAGAGTGGTGTTAGGGATCCCCATGCCAAGTGGACCTTGTTGTATTGCATAGCCTGTGACCCCTACACCTGATTATGCAATGCAAGGTAATGCCTGATTTTGTGGCAAAAGTTCAGATATGAACACAGATGGGTGGTAGTCAGCTTGGCCCAATGTTGGCCATTTGGCAGCTGACATGCAGGCCAGGTGTCAAACACAAAGGTATCTTGAACTCATCCTGCCAGGATTGGGAGACCATCACCCTGCCAACTGAGCTGATCAGGGCTCATCATCATAGTTAATGGTATGTTATGATTGTAAAATAATACCACAACTGCAGTATCATTGTTTGGCCTTCTTGTGGAACATGGGACCAAAATGCATAAGTTCTGGTAAACTGAATAACAGATGGTTATCATTAAAAATATTATCATATGTGCAATGTTGTGCAAAGACAACATCACCATTGAGCAAAAAAGTTACATTAAGTTATGACTTTTTACATTTGGCGATTGATCGAGTCCACGTGAACACTGCACATTTTCCACTGGTTTTGTGTACGAGCTATCAACTTGGCTGGTAGGATGTCGTGGTTGGTTAGGAAGTGTTCCTCGGAATGCTGGTTTAAAACTGACTGAGACAGCTATCAGAGGTGCATCTGATCGCTGTCAGCCATGCATCATGAACGTCGTTGCAGGTAGCATGGATGGCTGTCCGAACATGTATCAGTTCTACTGCGGATGCAGATGGGGGGGAAGGTGGGGGGAGGGCACAGATAAGGGGAGAGAGGTTTAGACGACATTTCCGATTTTTGGTCTCGGCTTGGAGGCCGTGTACGGTGCTCTTTTCAGCCGACGTCCGGTTCGCCAAGGATATCTCTTCTCGCAGTGAATACCGTTTCGTAATGCCACTCTCACTCTGAAGAGTACCGTCTTCTTTCGCCCGGCTACGCGGTGCTCGCCCTGTGACGTCAGTGGCGCCAAACAGAATCGGATCTGTCGTTTTCGCGCTCGTCGTTCTCGCCATTGCAGAGCTGCGCACCATGGGCGTGCCTCTCTGCGGGTTGTTGGGTGTGCGTGCCAGACCCCGTCCATCATTCGCCCCGAGTTAGGACAGTCCGTTTTGTGGCGCAGACCCAGCGCAGTGTGGTTGCGGAGTTGGTGTGCACCGAAGTCCCGTTCTCCGGCCTCTTTCGTATTTGCCGATACATCAGCCCTGGGACAATGCTAGTAGGCTAGTTCTAGAACGCCATTTGAACCTCGTCAGCCGCTGCGTAACGTCGACAGGTTGCTACCCTCGCTGGAAGCACGATGGCATGTGTGGCTTGTAGCTCAGGTCACGAACGGGACCCGGATGTCTGCGCCTGCTCGTGCGGACCCCGCCCAGGGCGGTCTGGAGCAGTGTTGGAAAGCTCGTTGTTCCTCCTGGTGTCGGAGTACAAATTCTCTTTTGGAGTATAAAATGCCATGCATTTATGTGGGAAACATACATGGTCTGACTAGTTGTTTTGCAAACATATGTGGCCAGCAGGGGCGGATCCAGCGGCTCCGTTTGAGAGAGGGCAAACCATTTCCCTGGTCTTCATGACTGGTCAGCAGAGTTGTTGACGGGGGCGGGAAGGCGGCCGGCCGTGCGTTCGGAATGTTACCTCAGTGGCCGAGTATGGATGGCAAACCATCAACGAGGGGGGGAAGGGCAACTTCAAACTCTTATTGAGTAAGAATACCCATGTCTTTTGGTGGTGGGGGGGACAATGATCATTTCAGAGTGCAACGTTTTCCTTGGAGTACCGACTTTTTGGTGCTCCTTGACACCCTAAAACGAGTTTTTCCAACACTGGCCCGGAGTCGGCTGCGCGCTGCGTGTCCGGACCCGGTCCAGTTTTGGCCGGGCGGCCGGCGCGCCCGGCCGTATTGGGCCGGCTCGGCGGGCGGGTCGGCGCCCCGGCTGACCGGCCGCCGGCCGCCGGCTATTCTAGTGGGCCGGCCGGCGCCAGAACAGGCGGCCGCCAGCGCGGCGGCCACGAGCGGCGTCGAACCGCCCCCGCCGGCGCGATCGGCGCCGCGGTGACGAGCCGTGACGGCCGGCAGTCGGCGCGGCAGTGACGACTTGTGACGACCGAGACGAGCAGCCATACGTGCAGCAGTGGCGGCCAGTGACGACCGGTGCAATTGCGAACGGAGCTGCGGTTGCACAGTGATGGCCGGTTGTGGCGGAAACCTGTAGCATCCCACTGTCACTGCAAACCGCGGACCTGTAATAGATACAGAGGACGGGCCGTGGCGCTGTGGTGGATACAGAATGGTGGCTGCGGACCTGTAATAGATGCGGAACGCCGGCCGCAGACTTGTAGTGAATACGGAGGGCTGGCTGCACACCTGTAGTGGATACAGAGCGCTGGCCGAGGACCTGTAGTGGATACGGAGCGTTGGCCCTGGGCCAGTGGGGGATATCGACACTGGCCTCGGACCACGAGTGGATGCAGAACTCCGGCTGCACACCTGCAGTGGATCCAGAGCGCTGGCTGCGGATTGTAGTGGGTACAGAACGCCGGCCACGGACTTCGAGTGGATACAAAACACTGAGTGTGGACCTGTAGTGGAATCAGAGCGCGGGCCGCTGATCTCTCGTGGAAAAAGAACGCCTGCCACGGACTTTGGACACAGAGCGCTGGCCATGGACCCGTAGTGGTGACAGAACGCTGGCTGTGTTCCTGTGGTGGATACAGAGCGCCGGGCGCGGACGGCCCCGACCAACATCTGGTAGTGTCTTCGTGACTTGCAGGTTACTGCTGAGATATATGTCCGTGTGTGGAAACTCTGTGGTGTGGTATCTCGGTGCCTCAGCCACGGGATAGTATTAAATTGTGCAACATTTCGTGGGAAATGTGAGAGGAATGGGGGAGTTCCACGGACTGCAGTAGAAAGGAAGAACGGATGTAAGAACAATTTTTAGACGGCGGCTGGCCCGGTGAATCGTGGTCGGGACGACGGTTGCATTTGAAAGAACCTTTCTGTTATATGTTGTATCGACTGGCAGGCAGCAGTTTGCTGTCGCCCCGCCGTCTGATGGCGACACAGTTGCTGAAGGCCCCTGTGTCGTCTGGTGGACCCCGGCTTGTGGTACCGTTGCTTTGTATCCCTGCGTCGTCAAATGCTTATGGTACCCAGTGTTGTATTTCTGCACCGTCAGGTAGCTGCGACTTGTTGTACCATAGCTGGGTGCATCGCGCGGTCAAGTGGCCGTGATACCGTCGCTGGGAGTCCCCGAATCGTCAGGCGGTGGCGGGCCGCCGCTGTGCGCCCCCGGATCGTCGCTGTGTGCCCGCGGCGGTGGCCCCGGCACGGCTGTGGCGCGTCGACCTTGCCCCGCCGCGGGCTGAGTTGGCAGCGCGCGCCGGCGGCCCCTCCCGTGCTGTTTGTTTGACCCAGCAGCCGCGTCGCTATGCAGCACCTGTTCGCCGGGATCCGCGCGGAGCCGCCGAGAGGACGTGGCGCAGCCCCGGAACTGGCGCAGCGGAAATTGCCTCTCGTCTTTACTGACCGCGCCAGAAGCCTGAATTTTGAGGGGAAAATCGTTGCCGTTCGGGCGAAGGCGGGCGGCGGCCGGGTTCGGCGGCGGCGATTTCGACAGGTCGTGAATTAGCCGGCCAGGCGGCGTGCTTGGCACGGCGCGCCTGGCCAGCGCGCAGGCGTCGGTCGGACTCGCCAGGCAGCGCTGTCCGCCCGCGCAGTGCTGCCGGGACGGGAAACAGATGCCACTGCTGGGTTGCTGATCGTGGACGCGGCGTAGATGATTTGTCTGTCTGTCAGCTCGTTTCCTGGTGATGCAAGAGCATGGAGCCTCCACTGTAGCCACAGCGAATGCTCTGACACGTCACTTTTGTAGGTATTTACGAAACACTGTAGGTTTGTATCCAAGGATGTGGAAGCCTTCAGCTACCAGGGACTCATTTGGTCACCATCCTTTTTGTCCATGTGTGCTGTCCTATTTATTATTGTAATCGACGGGGCTGTCGCGCATATCTTTGCTTGTTTGCCAGTTCATGAGTGCCGTTCGGTGTTTGTTCGTAGCCGGGAATACCCATTTTAAGCGAAATAGCAAGCGGTAGGCAACATGCAGGCCACTATGTGCCAGTTATAGGTTAGCTATTGGGTTATACCTCGCCGCTATCGACTGTTAGGCCATTTCGCGTCGAAACTTTTCACTCCGGCTGTTGTAGAGAACGGCGAAATGCCGCTATTACCCCGGCCGTGAACTGGGGACCTTTTGGTCATCATGGAAACGTAATAACTACAACACTACGCCGCCCCCTGAACCGTTATGTGGAGAACAATTGCTTGTGTGCAGTTTTTAGATCTGCGGCTACTTCCCAGCAAACGCAGAGACGAGGGTTAAAGAAAGCGGCTGGAGGCGGACTGAAGCGTCATCGATGTACGGTGTTCGGCTGGAGGCCTGTGTCGTTCCTTGCACCTTCCGCAGTTTGTTCGCATCGGATTTGAGCAACGTCGTACTGAAGTTATTGGAAGGAATTTTGTGGCAGCTTAAGGCCAACGATTCCTTACTTTGACGGTCGTGCGCTGTGAAATGTGAAGTGACGCATTTGGCAGTGCACGTGGTCTGTTGCCCGGATGTGAAGGCGTCACATACCGTAGTTTTCCACTGAAAAAGGTGAGAGGGCGTACCGCTGATCGGACCATCTGCTTCCCAGAAGATCGCATTACGCAAAACGAATAATGTTGTCAGTTACACTGGACTGCGATACTGTGAATGTATGAGTGCGGCCGTCTGGTGAGCTGGATTTCCTGCCCCCGAGTTTGGATTGACCTTCCCCATTTTGTTATCAACCCACATAGTCGGTTCTCCACGGACCGGAAACTTTCCCCGTCCTACGGAGATTTCGTCCAGTGCGGCGGGATCTCACAATATCGTGATCATATGAAAGACGCGGCGTGAGGGCAGGTTTCTGACTACGCTCCGTTCATGTGAAATCAAGCTAGATGAGGCTGGCGCAAAATCGCTAGTGGTCGTCGCGCTCTAAAATCCAAATAAGGAAAGAGCAAACCGGCTGATGCCTTGCGCGGACAGTCAGAAGGCTCCGTCGTTTGGTGTCATGTAACACGCACGGTGATCCAGACGTCCAGGCAGGAGACGCCAATTACCATCGCCGGTGTCCGCTTCCCGCACTTTTGGCTGGGTTCAGCTGCCGACTGTGGTAACGTTGTCTGAACGCCAATCCATTTTTCACACACTGAGACCGCTTTTGCAAGCGGCCTGCGAAAAATCTTCGGTATTGTATGCGAAGTAGGCCAAGTATGCGAAGCATTGTTAGTACTGCGGCAGTGTCCTTGTTTGCTATGGTTCGGTGGCATCTTTGTGTATTGTCTCGTAATTTTATTTCGTTTGTTTTCTGTTTTGTAAGAATGGAAGCATTGCTTGTTGCATGTTGTTCTCCGTGAGCAGTCTTTTCGACCGCAGACGGTTGACATTCAAAGCTCCATTAGCTTCGACGGGAGGCATCTGTCGCCCGGCGTCTTCACACCGTCTCCAGCTGACTAACTCCACTGTCCCTCCTTACTTTTCATCTTTGACTCTGCGTCTTTGTGTGTCTTCCTGTGTCTCTGTTTCTGTATATGTTTACACCCGCCACTCCTCCCCCTCCTCCGTGTCGGTCTCAGTGTTTCCCCCGTCTCTCTCTCTATGTGTGTCGGTCTCTGCCGCTGTCCGTGCCTGTCCCTCTCCCTGTTGGTGTTTGTCTCTCTGCTGTTCCGCTTTCACCGTGTCTCCCCGGTACGTGGCCGGCCGGCTCTGACGGACCGCCGTTGCAGGCGCGCGCCCGGCCCGGTCTCAAGCTGCGGCCGCTCCAGCGCTGATTGGTGGGCCGAACCGACCTGTGACGTCATCGTTCGCCGCCCATGACCTCGGACAGCGCGCACCTGCTGCCCGGCCAGTTCACGGTAGGTTCACCCGCCGGCCGCCGACGCCGCCGCCGCCCGCCGCGGCGCTCTCGTCTCGTCTCGTCTCGTGAAAGTGGCTCGGTCCGGCCGGCCAGCGGCACCAGGCGGCCTTGCGCCGAGAGGGAACCGCGGCGATTTTGCCACGTCGTGCCGAAGGGAGTGGCGGCCGACAGCGGGCCGATGCGGACCGGGCTGTCCCGGCCGGCGCGTGTCACGCTGTTAGGCTGCCCGCGCGTGACGTCCTCACACTCTGACGTGCTCCGCCCGGCGGGGAAGTGGCGGTGTTAAACTGGTTTCGAGCGCCATGGCCACTCGTGGCAGGGCAGGACGCTCGCATTCTTGTCTCTGCAGCAGGTCATACGCGATGTGAATTAGTAACCCTTCGGTTGAGACGGTTTGAAATTCAGATGACAACTTAAAGTAAACCTGTCATGCTGTCTGGGCTGGGCGGGGCCAGGGTTGGAAATATGGTGTTTATTCATTGTGCCGGAGTATAATTTTCGTTTTGGAACACAAAATGTCGCATACAGTAATGCTGGTTTAAGTTTGCCCTCGTATTAAGTCGGTTATGACATCATACCTGCTTCTTACTGCATGGAGAGTGTCATTTCCGTACAGAGTTAGATATTTGTCAACATGGTTTTAATGCAGCTTTTTGATGGAGGCACAGGACCAAACTTTTGGAGCATAAAACGTCTTTGGAGCACGTTTTTGATGTTCTTCAGCACCAAGAACCAACACCTTGTCCGTGACCGGACGGGGCCGTCTGCGGTGCCGAAGCGCCGAAGCCCGTCCGACAGGGGCGATCTGTCGTGAGGCGGACGACGCAGGTGGTTTGTGACGGCCGCCGGTGCGCGCCGGCGCCGGCCGCTGGGCCGGGCCCTGCCGGTGATAAGGCCGCCGCCGGCGATGGATGAGGCGCCCGGCCCGCCTGCCGGCCGGCTGCGGCCGATAGGAGCGACGCATTTATCGGCACCGCCCGGATCGGCCCCGCCGCTCGTGCGCTGCTCTGCCGGTCTGAACCGCCGCCGGTCTGCTCCCTGGGCCGCTGCTGGGCTGCTGGTCCGAGGCGCTGCAGGTCTGCTGGTTTGAGACGCTGTTGGTTTGGAGCGTTGTTCGTCTTCTGGTGTGAGATGCTCCTGATCTGCTGGTCGGGGGTGCTGGTGGATCGTTGGTCGGAGGTGCCGCTGGTCTGCTGATCTGGGACGCCGCTGCTGCTACGGCGAAGATGCCCTTCAAGTTGGATGAGTTGGCGTCAGTTCATGAAGTCAGAATACGATTTGGTATAACTTGAAATGGTCTTATGAGGTTCCGAGGTCCGTGACAACGTAAAAAAATACGACACGGCCCGCATTAGGTCGAGATAGTTTTAGACCGCGGGTGGACTCTTTCCCGGAACGATAGTTGTGCTGGAGTTCTGTTTAGAGCCAAAGTAATTTCCATTGTCTGTTCATTTATCGCTAGTTTATTATTAAACACGGGCGCAGTTTCCTTTCCATGCATGACACACAAGATGTCCCCCGTGTGACGTTGGTTACCCGGCAGATGGAGACAAAAATACTGGCTCTCAGACGGCCTGACGCGGGTTATATCGTTATTGGCTTCCTGGTGTACCTTCTCCGGGAACACATCTCATTCACAGTGCATGGTGATGACCTCGTCGGAACATTGCCGCCGGCATAATGAACTAAAAGTTTGGCAAAAATTGCACTTGGCCACCGTTACGTGAAAGGTTGTTTTGTTGGAAGTCATCTGCTGGCATCTTCAACCGTTTGGTTGTAACATTTGTGCTTCTTGGGTCGCATTTCCCGATCGGCTTCACCACGCATTGATTTTCTACGCACGAGGAGTGGCTTGTCTTGCGGAAGCGCAAACCAGTGCGGCGATTGGCTTTGTTTTTTGCTACGCTTGATTGCGTTTGTTTGCACTGAATGAGTCATTTCACTCGGAGGTGAGCACATGGTTCTGGTAAAGTAGTAGACGGGTGTGTCCTGTTTCTGCAGACACCGACGGAGTCGAGTACCAGAGGCTGTGTCATTGCCCTCCCCCGCATCTTACCCAGCACTGGTCGATTTGTGTTCAGTATCTGGAATGGATGCAAACTCTCCAGGCGCAGACCATAACCCAGATGCTCAAGGGGGATTCCATTTGTCTTAATGCCACGTGTGGCCCACTGCCGGTACTACTCAGCTCGATAGAGCGGTGAGATGGGGACTGTGCCCGTGTGGCCGCGGCCCCCCTGACCTTGACTTGGCTGACCTCCACCCCTGAGCTCAGTCAGCCTCGTCCTCGGCGAACCCGACGTTCACGGGTCTTGCCATGGGCACGGCCCGGCCGGGAAGGGCACCGGGATCGAGGCTTTAAGGGGTGGATCCAAGCCGTCAGCTGGTGCGTCTGGTCAGCTGAGTGGCCGTTGGAGTGCGCCGTTACGAATCTGGCTGGTCGTGAGGTCGCGAGGAGGCTCGGGAGGCTTACGCGCCCAAAGACCCCGTCGTGGCCTCTTGGTGGTTTCGGTCCCCGCATGAATGCCGAGTCGGCGCAGAGCGGTCTCTATTGGACCATACGGTCCTTCCTCTGGCATTACCGAGTCATTTCGCCGGACTGCCCGCGAGGTCCTGCAGTCTGAAGTGCCAGACGGCCGCACGTCGGTCTGCTGCCTCCGCAGTCGTTTTGGGCCGGTGCGAGCGGAGGAGACTGCGGCCGGCGGACCTGTGCGGAGCGGCGTGCTCCGGGCCGGCCGGCCAGACAGGTGGCGCCAGTGAGGGGCGGCGGCCGGCGGCGGCACTGTCGGTCGGGGTCGGGCCGGCGCCGCTCACGGCCGCAGCGCTGGCCCGGACAGCTCCCGGCGCCCGTGTGTGCTCGCGGTGCAGCGATCTGCGTCCCTGTTTTTTCCTTCTTGTTCTTGTTTCTGCGTTCTCGACACCAGTTATGCCCTAGTCAAACTAATCTGTGATCGTCCTTCGTTGAATGGTTCTGAACTGGTTAGAGATGACCGAAAAGCTCGATCCTCAAGTTCAGAATCCATAGAAATGGGCAACAGTGGACCGTGCATGGCTTTACAGAGATGAAAATGAAATGCTAAGGAGCCCATTCCTTCTCGCAGGATGTCGGTTTGTTTGCGTTCGTTGCATTGCTTTATGACACCTGACTTCTCAACGCATTATCTCACCGCCCCCAGGCATCATTTTTTTGCGGAGCAAGACGTTAGGCTGAAATGTCTGCCTTTGTTTGTGAAATTCCACCCTTGTTTCTGTGCCTTGCGGCCGCGTACCGCTCTTCTGGCGGAGCGATTAGGTCGCTGATGTCCGGGAACGGCGTTATCCCCCTTCATCGGCCGTCGCTCCCCGGCGGCGGCCCGGACTGTGTTCTGGGTAGTCCAGTCTGGAAAGCCCGCCCTGAGCCCTCGGAAAGCACGGGGCGTGCCACGTTCTGGGCCGTGGCCTTGCCCAAGTTTGCGGTCAGGTTCACCAGACTGGCGCCGGACATATTTCTGTCGGCAGACGTAAACGGCCGAGTTTGGATGCTCTGATCGTCCATTTTGTGCTGATTTGCGTTCTTGCTGCGCTGGAGGCATCAGCACCGCCATGGTTTGCCCAGTTGGGGGTTCAAACGTGCAGTGGTGCGGGGTTATGACAGATTATAGTTATTAGTAGCTATTAAAGGTGCTGTATAGGCGGGACGTTGCTGGTTGAGACGTTGAGGAAGCGTTTCTTTGCAGACTAATGAATATTCAGGAAATAGCACGACACGGTGGTGATACAACTTTTCATTTGTAAGACCATTCTCCTTAGAGGAGTGCATGCTAGAGGAGTGCATGCGAGAGCCTTTACTCCGCACGACGAGTGTGGAATTTGGCCCATTGTGGAAGGGGCCAGCCGTGTGGTAGCCGTCGACGTAAACAGAGCAAAGCCGCGAACGATGGGCGTGTGCGTGCGCGTGCGCTGGTCACGCGGAGCGCCGCCGGAGCGTCCAGTCGTCCCGTCACGCACGGGGACCACGTCGCGCGCCGGAGCCGCTCGCACCGTGACGTCACGGCGCTGGCCGGCCGCGATTGGCGTGCGGCCGGCGCGCGCGACCGCGGACGAGCGCGGTCGCCGGGCCGGAGACGGGCTGACGTCACGGCTGCGCCGACCAATGGGGGGCGCGGCTCGGGCCAGGCCCCAAAATAGGCCCGCCGCGGCCGCGCCACGTGAGCGAACCACCACGTGCGCGGCCGCCAGCCGGCAGGTGGCTCCGCCAGGCGGCCAGGTGGCCTGGAGCCGACTATGCGGAGAACGGGACGGCCGGCTGCCGGGGCGGCAGAGAGCTCTGCAGGGGTCGATCTGCTGGTCTGCTGGGTCGGTTGGGGCTGTGCTGGAATCGGCCTGCTGGTCGGTGTCGGTGCTGCGAGGACTGCAGGATCGGCAGTCGGTGCTGCGGGGACCAGTCCGCCGGTCTGCTGGAACTTTCCGGGCAGCCTGGCGGCTCTGCCAGGACCGGCCGGCCGGTCAGCTGGGGTCGGTCGATAGTTCAGTTAGCCGTGGCCGCTCGTTCGTTCGGGGGCCGTAGCCGTATCCGTAGCCGGGGCCGCCACACGGGCGGCGGCGTCTCGTCACGGATCACGTTCCGCCCCCTGCTTCCCGTCGGGTGTTGATCCGCGATGCAGCCCGTGACGGCGATGACCAGAGCCGGCGATTGGTCTGTGCCCGTCGCCAGACGCGGCCGGTGGCCTGCGCCGGGGACGGCGGAGCACGTGCACACTGGCACTGCAGCTGTAGGTAGCTAGGAGGTAGGAGGTATCGGAGCGACGAGTTTTTGCGCGGAAGAGCGGGTTCTAAACTTTGCGGCCGCTCGCGCTTTGTTGCTCCCCGCGCCAGCGGAGGTGAGTCGGCTCTGAAGGACGGCGAACCTCATCGGGCGGCGTCATTTGATGGTAACGTACATTTCCCAGGTGCCTTCGTCCATGGTGTGGCCCGCGTTGGTGGTGAATAGTTGTCCGACTTCAGTTTCGCAAATTCGGACTCCAGAAACGCTGTATCGTTTGTTTGTTTGTATCGTGTGCTCGTGTTTACGTCTGCCGTGCTGGGTACTGCTGGCCGAGTGTGGTGGGCGAGACAGCTGGCCTGTCCTGGCTTGGTTTTTTCGACTGTGCAGCTGTTGCATGCTAGATATAACAGTGCTTGTCGTAGACGATGCGCACGCGAAACGCAGGTTGTGGCTGCACGACAGTTGCAGCGTTCGGAGTTTTGTCGTTGTTTTGATACTTAAAGTGTGCAACGGTATTTGTACCGCGGCTGCGGAACACTTCATCTGGTGATCCCGCAGTGGTGTTCGCAGTAGGAACGTCCCCCTCCCACGTCCCCAGCCGCGTACCCCAGCGGTTTCGGCCGCTGAAAGTGCAGGTCCAGGTGTCCCAATCGGAAGACGGTCCGTCTGAGAGTCTGTCCGTTTGTCGGGACTGGCGAACGGGCGGTGGACTGTGCCCCGGTCAGTGTCGGGAGGCCGACAGACCCCCGGTCAGTGTCGGGCGGCCGACAGATCCCCGGTCAGTGTCGGGCGGCTGGCAGACCCCCGGTCAGTGTCGGGCGGCCGGCAGATCCCCGGTCAGTGTCGGGCGGCCGACAGACCGCCGATCAGTGTCGGGCGGCTGGCAGACCCCCGGTCAGTGTCGGGCGGCCGGCAGATCCCCGGTCATTGTTGGGTGGCCAACAGACCGCCGATCAGTGTCGGGCGGCTGGCAGATCCCCGGTCAGTGTCGGGCGGCCGGCAGAGTCTCGACCACTGTCGGACGGCCAACAGAGTTCCGGTCGATGTCGGGCGGCCGACAGGGTCAGTGTCGGGCGGTCGACAGAGTCACTGTCAGTGTCGGACGGCTGACGGTCACAGCCGACGCTGGAGCGGCCGCGGCGCCCCCAGCACTGTACGATCGATCCGTGGCAGCCGGCGTTGCAGAAGATGGGCTGGGGCGGCAGAGGACGGGCGCAGAACGGCACACGATGGGTAGGTGCCACTGAGGGCGTGCTGGGTGCGGTAGAGGACGGGTTTGGTACCGTGGAGAACAGGTTTGTGGCTGCTGAGGACGGCGTTGGTGCGCCAAAGGACGGGTTGGTGCTACGGAGGGCGGGGTGTGCGCCGTGCAGCGAATGTTGAAGTTACACGCACGCTCGGACGCGAAGCTGGCAGATTGCTGCAGAGCTTTCCGGAGCCGCCTTCTCGGGCCGTGGAACGGCGGTCAGAGCCGAAGACTCGGCGCCCACACGGGCTCCTCCGCGGGCGGGACTCCAGTGTTACCTCGGCGAAGGATGGTGTTAACCGCCCGCACAAGTCTGCCGTATTGGACTTTCGAGCGGACCAGGCGGCTCGTAGTTAGCCACTGGTCGCTAGTTACTGCCGCTTTGTATGCGGCGTGAGTGGTGGCCTTGCCATTTCCTCCCGCTAACCACCTTGAAGGAGATATAAGGCCGGTTAGCCCTCGCATGGCTTCCTGAAACGTATTGTAAAGTGGTCGTGACTGAAAAAATTCAACATCACATTCCTTTCAAGCTCTCGGTTTGATGAGTGATCGATATAACTCCCAAGAGCTATCGTGTGGCGTGATCGGATATTGCTGCTCGATTGATGGGGTGCCCCGTCCGTGCGGTTCTTCGTTTTTATCGTCGAGCTAGTCACTCAGGCTGTGGACGGGATCCGCGCCATTGGTGTCGTGTCGTCAGTGGTCCCGCCATGCGCGGTGTTTTCCGGCGGCCTGCAGCGGCTGTAAACTGCCCGGCTCTGTTGCGGCGGGGTTTGCCCTGTGCTGAGCCGAATAGAGCCGAACGGCGTCATGATGACATCGCGGACCGGAATAGCATCTCCTTTCTCCCTTGGGGAAGGAAGGGGGGGGGGACGCGGCGTCTGGTGGAGCGGACCAGACTCCAGGGCCACCGCCGCTGCGAAGTTAAACTCCGCTCCGCTGTGTCCGTGTGACGTCAGACACTCGGCCACGGGCAGTGGGGCGGTCCGGAATGGGCGCTTCTGTCCCCCACCGACCGGCCTCCGGCGGGAATTTCTGCAGCGAGGCGAGTCTGGAATGCTGTTTGAATTCCAGGCGGCTAGCTCTATTTGTCCGTGCCATGTGCCCTTCGTGGGGGGCGGCTTGGGCACCGCGTTCTGAGCTCGGAGAGGCCGCTTAGGTCGGCTGACGGAGCTGTGGCGGCGTCGTGCGTGGGTGTGCCGGCGGCGGCGTTTTTGCCGACGGCGCACTGAGATGTTACAGACTCGCCTCGTGGCGTAGTCACGCGAGGCTTTTACGGAGCGAGCTGCGGTGCACTTCAGGTCCTGAGCGTGCCGGCTGGGACCGTCACGCAGCCGGGAACCAGTCGAGAGGTGGCCGGAGGATCGGTCCGGCGCCCCGCACATCCCGCCCTCGGACGCCGCATTGAGGATCTCATCAGGGGCTGATGGCCGGGCGGACTCCCCCGGGGGCCGGGGAGTCGCGGTCATGCCCCGGGCGGTCCGGCAGCCATCAAAACACGGCTCAGGCGGCGGCCCGGCGGCGCCCGATCGCCGTCGTCACGTCAGGCGAGCTCCCGGAGGACCCCGTCGGCGGGCGTCACGCGCTGTGACGGGTCCTCGTCTGCCGAGACGCGGCCGACGCGGAGGCGGACAGCGGCGCCGGCTCCGGGCCAGCCGGCCACGGCAGAGGCCGAGACGCCGCCGGACCGCGAGCACTGCCGGCAGACGGCACGGCCGCTGCTGGAGCCACGCCATCCGCTTGGCGGAACTCTCCCACTCCCCGCTCAGACGGCCCCAGCAGCCGTACAGGCCTCACGCAGCGCCGCCAGCCGCACAGGCATCACAGAGCCCCGGCAGCCGTACATGCCTCACGCAGCGCCGCCAGCCGTACAGGCGTCACACAGCGCCGCCAACCTTACAGGCATCACAACCCCCGGCAACCGTACAGGCCTCACGCAGTCCCGGCAACCATACAGGTCTCACGCAGCGCCGCCAACCGTACATGCCTCACACAGCCCCGGCAACCGTACAGGTCTCACGCAGCGCCGCCAGCCGCACAGGCCTCACACAGCGCCGCCAGCCGTTCAGGCCTCACAGAGCCCCGTGAGAGCGGCACCCGTATCGGCGGCTGTCGGAAACCCGAGGCTGTCGTTTGCCGCGAGGCTGCTGGAAACCTTTGAGGGAGGTCCTGCTGAGGCAGGAATCCGAGGAAGAAATGCATCAAAGAAACGCCGTCTCATTTAATTAATGTGGAGGTTCTCTCACTCATACTGAACGGGAAACTCCTCAGAGTAAATTGAGGGTGTTTCTTTGCATAAGCAAGGTGGGGAAACATGTATGGAATATTTAAAAAACTTAAATCGCTTGGCTGCTCAGCAACAAGAAGGCGTTTGTTTTCAGTGACTGTATATTTTACTGTTGAATGCCTGCGAATTAAGTCCCTTCGTTTTGTTAAATGTTTGACGCAAGAAACAACATGAACAGAATTGAGAGCGTCCCGGCGGCCCATACCTGGATTACCTGAAGTGAGGTACGCTGTAACTAGTGCGTTTGTAGCATGAGTTGGCTTCATTTATGAATTTATGAATGAACGTTAAGCGGCTTGCCGACTCCAGCGCATTGGTTGTCGGAAGAGGTTGCATTAATCCTCATTTAATCTGGACCTTTTCATCGTTTCCCAGGATAATTCCCGACCTGGAAACTTTTGCTGGAATTAAACTACTTCTTTCGGCTTTGAAAGCAGTAAAGTCGAGGTTTCACGTGTCATGCTGTTGAAAAATACGGTGTGCACAGGAAAATATGTAAGAAGTGATTCCAGAATGAATTTCTAAAATTTCAGTTCTTGGGAAATTCTGGGCTAGCCTGTGTTGCTATTCATTCCATTAATGTTTCAGTCCATGAATCCAAGTACTTGTGTTAGGGGAAGCTTGAGGGAAGGCACATTTAGTGGGCTTGAACGCATTGCCATTTTATGGCTAAAGTTCGACGCAGTAAGTTTAGAATGAAAGGTGACGGGAAACAGTTTTGGCGGCTTGGAATGCGAGCCCTGTCCCAGGTGTCAGTCAGCCCTGTCATTGCTTTTATTTTTTACTTACATTTCGCCTTTATCGGGACAGGCGACGCGGTAGGTTGCTGCGCGGAACTTTCTGCCGTACCAGTCGAAAGCGTCGATAAAAAGCGATCCAATAACCAGCCAGTGGTCCGCGAAGTCAGCCTCGCATCGCCGCGCCGTTTCTGTCGTCTGCAGCGCGACGGCTGCCGGTGCGGCGTTGCGCGCCTCCTGCGCTGTGCGCGTTGTCGGCGCGGTGACGGTGACGTGTCAGCAGACGACAGCTGACGGATGTTGCCTTCCGGGCACTCGGACAGACGGGGGCCGCCGGCCGGCCAGGACTGGCATCGCCTCGCCGGGTCCCCTGACGGGGTCGGGATAGCCCGAGGACTTCCCTGGCGGCTCGGGTACCGGCAGCGGGCCGTCGTGCGGCCCGCCTACCGATGCCCCGACGAGCCCACGGGACCTATCGCTCACGCCGCCGACTCGTATGAATTGCATTTGGCCCGATTGGGCGCGGCGGCCGGAAACGGCGCGAACGCGCACGGCCGGAACACCGCACGGGCCGGATCCGTGTTGTCAGGAGAGGTGCCGGATGTCACCGTGACGCGGGAGGTTGCAGCGCGGTGTTGCGCCGGGAGCCGGCTTGTGGTTCGGACTGGAGCCCTATGCGTTGGACTTTCGCGCACGAAATGGCGTGCTGGGCGGGTGTGGGGCACGTTGGCATGGAAACTGACGAGTTCTGGATAACTGCTTGTGACACGGAACCTTTGTGCTATTTCCAGAACCTGACATCAGTCTACTGGATAACTATGGCTGGACTGGAAGTGGTATCGAGAAGTGATACGGCGCGTGTAATTAGTTCTGTATTTCTGCAGTTCCTCGAACTCGCCTGCGGCAATGAGACACGTAGTTCGACTTCAGCGAAAGGCAGATGATTCTCCGTGTAAGCAGAGAAGTCTCATCTTGTCGAGCCTGGTCCGTGAACGCGCGTTCGGTTGGTCGCTGGTCCTTTGTTTGTTCATCCATGGTCTGTTCGTGGTCCATTGCCGAGTGCCAGCCCCGGACCAACAGGTGGCCCGGCAGTCGACGTGAGAGCGGTGCCCGGCTCCGGAGCGGAGGCCTCGTCATTTGTCAGGTGTCGTTTGTCAGTTGCCGCTGGTGAGCTGTCAACCGGCCGCCGAGGCGATAGCGTGCCGTTCGCCGCGTCACCCGATAGCCGCCGCCGACAAAGCGCCAGGCGCAAACTGAGTCACGGTGGCGTCTCAGTTCCCAGTTGGCTGCGAGCGGAATTGCCGGTCGCGTGCATGCTACCGCGTGGATCGCGCTCTAATCATCGCCGTGCCGGCGTGGCCCCGTTTACGCGAAACTCGGGTTAGCAACCGGCTGCGACCGGGAGACGGGGAGCAGTTGGAAACAACGAGACCAAAACACTAGTCTCACGGGGACGGGATAAATGGAACGGTCTCGAGACGACGTGACAAGTTGCGGGAACTGTCTCGGCTGGGGCTTCCGAGTGCGTAGCCGGCTGACTTTCTCGGTAGTATCACCTGGAGTGAGCAAACAGCAAGTGGTAAAGCTTCGCTTTGCGCGCAGGCCGGCTAGAAGCGCCCTGTCATGTTGCAGCTCCTCACCGTGGCGACAGAATTGGTTGACCCGCCGTCTGAGAGAACTTCTCAAGCAGTTGTGTTTCATAATACCGACGGCCGAGAAACCATGCCAGTGCTTTCTTTCCGATCTTCATGCAGAGCACGCCGACGGGCGATGCCGCATTGGCTGTCAGTTTGACTTTGCTGCTGACGTCGCGATTGCGAGGGAGAATCCGGTGTTGCGTTTGAGCTGGCAGACAGATTCTGCTTTGTCGTTGCATCATTGTGGTCTGTGCTGCACCGCGACGTCAGCATGCTCATCTGTATGTTTTGCGTTGTGTGGCGGCGTCAGCCTGCTCAGATCTATGGGATGACGTCATTCGGCTTAGCAGAGTCGTGACGCCATTTTTCTCGACGCTGTGCGACGACGTCTTTTCGGCGCTGCGTCGTGACGTGAGTCGACTGGCTGTACCGTGGCGTCATGCGGTGCCGTCCGGCCAGCCGCGCACCGGACCCGGCCAGCCTCGCGCTCCCTGCCGCTTCCTGCGCGGCTGACCTGACCCGTGCCCTGAGGGCGGCCGGCGGCCACCTGGCCACCCGGCGCCGGTCGGCCGCCGGCCGCCGGCGCCCGGCCATTGATTGGCGCGCCGCCTCTGACGTCAGCCTCCCACACGCCGGCGGCGGGGGCGGGCCGCGCGGCGCCAGTGTTGTCGTGCCGACTGGCAGGGCGCGCGCTGCTCTCGCCGCCTCGGAGGCCGCGCGCGCGCCTGCCCGGCTGCGCCGCCCGCCGGCCCGCTCACGGCCGGACAGCCCACGGCTTTGGGCAATCGATCGCCCCCCCCCCGCCGCTGCCGCCGCCGCCGCCGCTGTGCGCCGTCTACCCGGTCGGCGCCGCCGTCGCCGCCATATGGTAGGGTTGTGCCGGCCGGCGAGCGTCGCCATTCAACAGGTGCAGCGCCATGCCGTCGCCGGTGTGAGCGGGGCCGGGGCCGCGGCCGCGCCATGTCCGCCAAGACGCGCCTGAAACAGCGCCAGCGCTCGCCCGAGCTGTGCGTGCACCGCGAGATCAAGCGCACGCTGGACCGCTGCCTGGACCCGAGCGGCGTGTACCTGTGCACGGCGCTGTCGCCGCGCTGCCTCATCCTGCATAAGGTGAGCGTCGCCCGGCCGCCATATGGTGCCGACCGGCGCCGGCCGCCGCGCCGCCGTCGCCGGGCGCGGTTGCCGGGCGGTGAGCTGGTGTTCGGCCTCGGCCGCGTTGCTGCTCCATTTGGTACGCAGGCTGTCGGGTGGTCGGCTCGGTCGCCCGCCGGATGGCCCGGTCGTTCGGCGGTTTGGCCCGCTGGTCGGACGATTCGGTCCGCCGGCCGCCGCGGTCCGCCGGTTTGGTCCGTCGTTTTGGTCCGTCGGGCGGCCTGCTCGGTACGGTCCGCGAGTTCGGTCCTCCGGTCTGTTGGCTTCATCGGCCGGCTTGGTCCGCCCGTCCGTCAGTTTGGTCCGCCGGGCCGTTGGTCCGCCAGTTTGGTCCTGGTCCGCCGGGCCGTTGGTCCGTCAGTCTGGTCCGCCGCTCGGGCCCGCTCACCCTCGGCGCCGCCCGGCGCTCCCCGGAGGCGGCTGGTGTCGTCCGTCCCGGCCGGCCGCCGCCGCCGGAGGGGCCGCCGGGCACCGTTATCGTCTCCGGCGGCCGGCCGCCGTCCCGTGGGAGCGTCGTGTCGGCGGCCGCGGCCCAGACGGCCGCTCGTGCACTGGGCCCCGTGCAGGGGGCCGCACGCCGCCGGTCAGCCGCCGGCCCCCCGGCGGAGCGGCGTCCGCCGGCCGGCCGGCCGAGACTGGACATTGGAGGGGAGCAACAGCTGACGCCCGAGGAGGAGGGAAACCTGGCACGTCCTGGCGCTCCACCCCGTGAGGGAGTGGCGCGGGGCGGGCTCGAGCCGAAGGGCGTGGCGTGTCCGTTGGTGCGCTTGCCGTTAGCCTTGCAGTCGCGTTTCGCTGCTAAAACAAAGCCCTCTGAGCGTGCTCGGACAGTAACGGCACCTAAGTCGGCTGGAGGCTGTTTGCAGCGGGTGGAGGCCTATTGAAAACATTCCGAGCGCCACTTTTCCGCATCGGTGCGTTACGTCGCGCTTTCGCACCGCCTTGCACGTGTCTGAGAACAGTCGCCGAGCGAGCAGACCGCGCCCCGCCGGCAGGCCGAAATCCCGGCCGGATCCGACCCAAGCTGGCGCCGGTCGCGGGGGACAGGCGACAGGGGGACGGCGTCCCGGTCGGACCTGAACACCTGGGCTGGCCGCACAGCTGTGGCCGTCACGGCGCGTGACAGGCGAGGACGAGCGGCGCTGCCGACTGCTCGTCCCGCTCCCGACCCGACCTCGTCCGGTCGTGTTTGGACTCGGCCGCGGCGGCGGCGCGGGCGGACCGGCGGCGACGTCTGGCTTTGGCAGCTCTCGTCGCGTCATGAGCGGGCGCCTCTGGCGGCCGTCACGCCGTGGGCTCGGCCTGATCCGCTGTTGCACGGACGTTTTTAGCCGGCGGGAGACTTGCAGGTCCCGTTCGGACAAGCCTGTGGCCTTGTGCTACGTGCCGGAGTCGTTGGAAAGGCTTGGAATCGGGTTTTGCCGGTCTGCGGTCGCCTCCAGCTCGCGGTAGACATGGCATCTGATTCGCAGTCCCGTTTTTGCTGTGCCTGTTTCTCGGATCAAGGTCGTGCTGCTGAGAGGGTTGGGTGCTCTGGGTGCACGCCGCCGGCGCCTGCCGTGACCGCGTGCTCACGCCCGCCGTGCTGCAGCGGCCTCAGCACGAATGTGCCGGTGCGTGACAGGAAAGTCCAGGCCTGCTTGCCATGTAATTTATCCCCCTCTGCAGACTGTAGATTTCTCGTCGGCTTGCTGCCGCTTGGTTTACGAATATGAACAGGTGAAATACAGAAGAAGCGTCCTGGACAGATCGATGATCTGTGAGATACGCTGTCCCATCATAGGGGGGGAGGGGTGCACTATACCTTGCGAACAGCAGTTGAAATGGAAACTGTTTTTCCGATAGCGTTGGCAGTGCTGTAGGAAATGAATTTTTGCTGACCACACGTCCGATCTGAGTACCCCAAACTGGAGACACCTACCGTCGAAGCTGCACGTATCCGAGGTTCGGTTTGCCCAGTATTGTCAGCGGTGAGTTTTTCGTCACTTTGTGAAGTTGATCGGTATTGTTGGTAAGCGTTCTTTTTTACTAAGTTTCTTACTGAGTTTCTTGTTACGACCAGTGAGCTTTTCCACTTTTTCCCTATAAATTTCTTTTATCCGTAACTAGTCACCGATATCACGTTATCTCTTCAGACTGAAGGCAAGACTTAAATCATTCGGTAAATTCCTGTGTATATGGCAGCTCGGTATACAGTGCTTCCATATCATTGAAAGCCTTCTGCTCGCTCCTACATCTGGACATGAAAACCGTGATGTTCGACACCACATTTCTTTCAGTCGTCTCCCGCCACTATCGCCGCATGCTTGTGCAGTTTGTGATTCACGCAAACCTGTGTGACCACCGCGAAGAGGACATGTTACTTCCTTGCAATAGCAGGCTGCTCACATGTGATAGAAAACGATTTCATTTTTGCATACGTACACATTTCATGGTGAAGGTGTTGGAACGGGGGAAAGAACGGCTTCTGGCCATGCCCAGTGTAGATCATGTTTTTTTTCTCCTTTCAAATGCCGCAGTGCATGGAAACATGGCTGAGAATCGCCGTGAGCCATCGCCAGGATGGCTCCTGCCCCACCTCGAAAGTTTTCCTTTGTTCCTGGACGTGTCTCGGAACTGAAGGGGCCATTGCCCCGGGGTTTATTCAAGGGAGACGCGCGGGATTCCATTCCTTGGTTGGGTATGAGTAATATGTCTACTAACTCTGAGGATACGGATAGAAGCATGTAAGTGCTGCTGGTCAGCCACCACATGGCACCTGCAGCGCGTTTATAACTAACCCGAGGACGACGAGGACGAGCAGTTTGGCACTGTTTTGGACTGTATAAGCCTCGTCTGGGCTTCTAAGGGAATGCTAACGGCACGGGTGTGGTTTTCGGAACATGATTGTGGGTGCCCAAAACGCATATGGGGACATCCAGACGTTGCGTATCGGAGGGAGGAGGGGATCGTGACTGGCATTTATGCCGAAAGCGCAGAGAAATGAGTTTAAAAAGGTATTGCGGGAGGCAAATTACGGAAGGATGATTTCCGTAAATTATAGGCGGCGGCGACATCCTTAAAGGGAATACATGTGGTTTCTCCGATATCCCAAAAAACGCACTCCGGGGAGCATTTAACCCGCGCACGACCGTCGGTCCGTTTCGAACATGGGCGACTGGGGGGGGGGGGCAGTTGGCCCCCCTCTAACTCACGAACGGTTGGTCGCACTATGAAAATTAAGCACACCGTTGGAAAGCTCGTGACGAGGAGAGCTCGAAACTGGTCCCATTGTTATTTTTAGATAATATGTAAGCAATTTGCGCCCTATATATATGTTTTCTCATAGCCGACTACATGAGACCGAGAAATGACCTAAATCTCAAGGGCTGTGACTAAAAACGCTTAGGTAACGGCACCGGCGCACAAGTAAAGGTCCGCGGATGCCGATACACGTCTAATTTCCCAGATTTGTTCAATATGTACGCCGAAACGTTGAGTTAAAGACACGGCATTTCTCGCGGCAGCTGTAGGCGAGCGCTGCTGCCGTATGCAGTAACAAATTGACGGGAACTAATTTTAGCGTTCCTTTATTTTCGCGAAGAAAGACAATCTATGTATATTTTATTGATCTTAGAGGTTCTTGTGATGGTTTTTTCATGCTTAAATTTGGGAAAAATGAATTAGTTACGAATCTACAAAATTGGCGGAGCTTTATTCCCGAGAGCCTGTTTATTCCCAAAATATGCTACTTTTTCAAATTTTTTGAGGTTCGTGGTATTGCTTACGTCTGTGCAAGCTAGTTCTGCCATTTTCTACCCATTCTGAGTAATTCATCGCTGATTTTGACGGTGGTACATTTTGGCTCACTGTAGTTATTCGTGACCTGACCTCAGGTCAGTGGCTGGAAGTCATTGATACTTTGCCCAATGACGGTAACTAAATGTCTGCTTCACTCCACACTAAAAATGTTATGAAATATTCCGTCAATTTCCGAAAAACACGACGACAAGTGTTAAAAATGGGATTGACCGTAGGTCAATGACCCGTAAAATGCATTTATCACGTTCACTAATCCCTGAAAGTATTATTGAGATATCTTGTTTTGCGAAAAAGTTAGAGGGCGCTAAACTTTTTTTGACATAGGCCTGTTTGACCTGACCTAGGTCAGGCACCTGACCTGACCTGGGGTCCAAATTTTGACACGAGATGTAAAATTGATGAAACAAAAGATACACAAAGTTTCGTGACTCTGTTTGTTGGTTCTCTCGCAATCCCAGAAAAACCCCAGGGGGGACAGTCATCTGCCCCCCCCCCAGTCGGGGACGGGTTAAGATCGGCTTTCGATTATCGTGTAAATGGAAAGTGCATTTTGGTCATCTTAGATCAGTATTTCATGCATTTTAGGCATTGTATTTATCGACATTGATATCGGTAGGCAAAATACAATACACAGTATTAGAGAAAGGAGCCAATCGGCGAGCGGAAAACATGTAGGTAAATCTTGGACGCATCTGATGCTAATCCAACACTCTGCCTTGCTGTACCAGATGCAGTTACAAACGGCAGCGACGATTGTTTTGACAAACACTAACGTATTTCGACCTATTCACGTAATACATACCTGCGAGGGAGATTCGAGGAACAGCAGCGGTACTTGCCTGAATTCATGATGGTCGCCTTCATAATTTTGGTTTTCGTCAACTGTTGTAAGCTTGGACATCGCTGAAGTTAACGATACGCTAACTGGATTCATTGGTGTTTAAGTGTTGAAAAGGAAATGGGGTAAATAGATTAAACTTGGCCTGTCAGCTGTCGTACTCACCTACCCCAGTAAAATATGAGCAAACGAGAGCGAGTTGGCAAGAATGAATGGTACCTGCGCTTTGATTCATAAAAATGTTCTCCTCATCCGTACGTGCACAGTTAAAAAATCACGATTTGAGTAGATAAACTCCCTTTAATGGAGGACCTTTTCTGACACAACGTTACTTGGAGGTTGGTGCGGAAAAGCAACTGATGGATGGCAATGGAGTAAATGAGTTCCGATTATTGTGTATAAAGGTGATTTTAGGCTGTTAACGTCATGGGAATGAAAATATAAACATATTTCGGTATTTAAACGTAATTTAGGTTGTGGGCACCCAAATCGTATTGTGGGTGCTTTTTACTTTCTGCGTGCCTGGGCACCCACAAAGAGATAGGAAACTACACACCTGGCTGACGGTGTACGCATTTTTGAAATGCAGTGAGCATTTACTGAGTTTTTTCTCGAGATGGTGAGCTTTTTGCACGAAAGCTGAGTATTTGCTAAAATATTGCATACAGGAATGGTTCTAATGCACTGAACATTTTATTGAGTTTTTCTGATATTTCGATGGATTTTTGGGGGCTTTTTTGGGACAAAAATTAGTATTTTTTTAATAGTTGGCGGCACTGATCCAGACGCATCCTCCTCCCAGACTCCATGCTCTGGTTCGCATCCACTGGTAAAATCAGCCTGTGTTTGCGGGGGGGGGGGCGAAGTGGCCGTTTCTCAAACCAGGCTCTCGGCCTCGGCACGCCTGGGGCTGCACCGAGACGACTCATCGCTGCGGCGCCCCTCCGTCCCTTCAGCGCGCTGGGGCGTCCCGGCCCGCGGCCGAGGCCGAACTCGGCGGCTCTCCGACGCTCGCGTCCGGCATTCCTCGGCCGGGCTCGGCCGGCGCCGGAAACTGCGCAGCCGGCTCGGCCGGATCGAAGCTCGGCTCGCGGCGGCCGCCGCCGGCCGCCCGTCAGCGCCGTCCAGGTGGGCTGTCGTCCTCTCTGCGGCTCGGCCGGGAGCGGGCCGAGCCTGCGGGGGAGACGCGGCGGCGGCTCGGCGCCGCGTCTGTGGCGTCCGACGGCCCGACCGGCCTGACATGGAACGCGGGATCGTTCGGTGGTGTCCGCCGCCGCCTGCTCGGCTACGTCCGGCTGAACGCTGCCCCCGGCTTCTTAGCACCCGCCGACGGCGCCGGTCGTTCTGCGAAGCATCACCGGAGCAAGGCCATGCGCCTCCGGGAGAAACGATTGCAGAAACCTGTTACCAAGCGTCTGGATTCGTGCCGGACTCGCAAAGTACCCTCAGGCCGGTTGTGGCGCGGTGGTTGCAATGAGAGAAGCGGTCGTGGTCTGTGGAGGCTGCTGGGGTGTTCCGCCCAATTCCTGTGGCTGACGTTTCTGCACAGACTGCTGTGGCTCCCCCCCCCCCCGTGGTGTAAACCCGTTTCGTGTCGCCCCTCGTTCAGGGCAGTCGCGGGCGTGCCGTCAGGCTGCCGGCTCCGCGCCTGGGCAGGCGGCCTGCGCCGGCGCCGGGCCGGCCGCCTGGCAGCCGGTTCGGTGGTGGGAGCTGTCAGAGCGCGGCGGCTGACGGATGTTACGCGCCGAGATAAGCGCCCTGGTCGCGCCGGTCTTGTCGGCGGCGGTTTTCGGAAGGCAGCGCGCCGCCTTCGGAAACGACCCGTCCGTTTGGTTTCCCGCCCGCGGGCGCGGGAACTCCTCCACAGTTGGGAGGGCGGGGGGAACAAAGAAGCATTTGGGTCAGTTCTTTCCTCTCTACGTCCATAGGGTCAGTGTTAAGTTCCAAAAAGTTGGGAGGCCCCCCCTCGTCCTTGCTCATGCCTGTCGGCTGTGTCCTTCCGGACGCTCGTCGTGGTCTCAGAGAGCTCGTGCTGCCTCCAGACAGTGGCCGCGGCTACCCCTCTTCCCCCGATCCGGATCTGTTTACCCGCGATCAGCCGTTTGGCTGAGCAGCAGAAGTGCTCCGTTCGGCGGGGCGTTTTCCAGACATCTTTCCACCTACGTGTGCTCGGAAATCAAATGGGAGACGCGGTCACGCCGCGTTTTTACGTGGCTTCCGGTGTTTATAATGGTGTGGGTCTTGGGGGTTAACAAAAATGAAATGTGATGCCATCTCCGAGTCCGTTACCAGGGGTAAATGGAACCACCTGTGGCGCCCGTGGCGTTGCTATCGCAGTGCGCTGCACGGCAGGCTGCTGAGATATCCGTATCTGCCCGAAACTTGTTCGCTGGGAAGTGCGCCAGCTGTGCGGTCAGCACAGTTTCGGTGCGCAGAGGCACACATCTCCAGCCGAAAAAGCAGGAGGCAGGAGGAGATACGCGCGTATGGTGCATGCCAGACTTAGCGCTCCTGTCGCGAATTATTGCGTGATTAACACAGCCGGACTGCCCCGAGGGGTTTGTCCTGCCCCCTCCCCCACCCGACCGGACAGAGGGGGGGGGGGGCTGAACCGCGGGCGGCGTGCCGGAGGTACCACGGCATGGACGGTGACAGCCATTTCCTTTGGGCTTACATTTTGCTACATACATGCATTTTACTGCGGACGTGTTCGCATAGTTCTGATGGGCAGGGCTGACAGGGTATTGCGGGAGATATACGCAGTGCTTTCACGGCGTGGGTGAGCAGCCGCGTGTTTTACAGGCTTCAGTTGAATAAATTCGGCTAATAAATGAATCTTGGGGTACTTGAGGGGACGTTTGTAACCCGTCTTTGTACACCCGTAAATCTTGCACTGACTAAGCGAGAGGATGTAGGAAAGATGGAAGAGCACTAGGCCGAAGGTCGCATACATGTAAGTCTGGTCGAATTGGTGGAGTTGTGTGAGTCGAATGCGTCCACACGAGTGGTTCTTTCCTGTGCACGTAAGTAGTCTCACCACGCTTGTTATAACTGCCGCTAAACAAGGCATTTATAAAAAAAACTGCCTGAATCCAGACCCACTTTCGAGCATTTCTTGAACGTCGTGATTAATGAGGCGCACGTGGAAGATTGTCATTGCTTGTGAAAAATAACCCGGCAGTTTTTATGAAAAAAAGTGGGAAAGCGCGGGAACAGCTTTGTTAGAGGCTGCGTAACACTGTGGTCGACACGGGGTTATTTTGTTTTTTAACTGGGCCCGTTGAATTAGAGACTGTACTGATACGCGCAAGATCTAACAACGTACCGAAGGATTGTCAGATTCGTTACACGTGAACTCAGGATGTGTCCTGTGAGGCCTTGGATGCGAGATGGTGGAACGTGACATTAAGGCTGGCCGTCCACTTGCACTATTCGGCGCGTAACCGAATGACCGAATGGCGGAAATTACGCACCGAATTCTGGGACGCCGTCCACTGGTGCTTTTGACTCGCCGAAAGAATTTCCCATGACTTTCATAATGCAAAACAGCAAAACAAACACTTCTTTTCTTTTAATGGATTAGTAATGCATTAACAACAATCACAATGAAAATTAATTTTGCCACATTCATATGCATATCTAGACTGTTCTTATATCACAGTTAAGTAATTCCAACGATCATACCTGCGACAAAAAGTTGTCCAGTTGACTACTGCATCCTTTAATTTAGCACTGCCACAACAAGTTCTAATATATCTTTCAATATCACGACAATTTGGACGGAAGTACTTACTTCGTTGTCCTCTGTGAGTCGACTTCCATCAAACACGCTTGCGTCTCAACAGCTGTTTGCCGCCGAACGGCCGAAAAGTTGAGCTTTTTCTACTTTTCGGTTCGGCGCCGAAAAGTTGAACGCGCCGACTGGCGTATTCGGGCGTTCGGCGTCAGCTGACGAACATTTCCCCTTGGCCCAATGTTAAATTCCGTCGTTCGGTCAGTCGGCTACGCGCCGAATGGTGCAAGTGGACGGCCAGCTTAAGGCGTAAAACGTGTGGTCGAACCAGGAACAACGCGAAGACATGGATGTCAGTTAAAAGTTGGATAAAGTTCAGCCATTCATTCATATATTTTGGATTCTCCATAAGGTGTGTGGGTTTTCGTCGTTCACGTTGAATGTAGTACAGGCATTGTACATTGGTGCACATCAAACACAAAGCATGTCTACTAATGCATCATTTCTCAGATGCCGAACCAGACTGTGTTTAACGACCTGACAGCAAGGCGAGTTTCCAAGACAGCGGGAGGTCATTCCACGCCGGACATGCGGGGTTCAAGCCTGAGGGCCGCTCAAACTTTGCGCAAACACGCGTCATCTGTAGGTGGCCGTCACAGGCAGCTCTATTGCTTGGGCTGGTATCACAGAACGGATGACAGACTCGCGTTTGCACCCGGGGGCGTTGGCCCACTTAACGGTGTGTGGATGATACGTGGGTCTCGATCTACGACCATGCTGTCTGCTTTAATCCATTCTAACTACGATAACTTAGGAGAGTTTCGTTCTCGGTACGCTAGGCCTGTTGCCACGCGACGCCGGCATTAACTCATGTCTGCACTCGCCTTCGCTGCGTGGCGGTAGATTTTCCACCGACAGTTACATAGTGACTCATATGGGGATCCCAACGAGGGTATCAACAGACTCTGTTTCCTGCGCTTTGCGGCGTTGGATTCTGGCGAGATCCATTAATTGCAGTAAAAACGGTGCACTATTTTTGAAATGTGGTTTTTCCGTATCAGTTATGGACTGTTGCCTGGGTTGACACCAAGTATCTCGACAGACTGCAGAATTATAACTTGAACGTCCAGATGTTACTGAATAGTTCAGGGTTATGTTTTGACGTCTGGGATTTAAAATTATTGGTTCATTTTGGGTAGAATTAATCTGTAATGAGTTCTGCGTGAACCAGGGACGCAGCCAGGATTTTCTTAAGGGGGGGGGGCGGAGCCCATTGTGAGCTGAAATCATGCGAAAGCCGCCTGCTGGGAAGACGATGTGCAATGCTGTTCACAAGCAATTCGGGCCTAAGAAGAGGGCGCGGGCCCCCTCCTCCCCTCCCTTGACTGCGGCTGTGGTGGGGACCAACCCATGACAGCAGGGTAGCTGCTTTAACACATTGTTTTAGTTCCAGAGGCTTTAATCGCAGCTCTACACTAAGCAAATGGACATCGTCGCGTACATGGCGACCTTTGCGTTTGATATGTGCTGCGGTATGTCATTGGTTAAGGTCAGGAACAGGAAAACACCAGAACTAAGGACATGAAGCTTGCATTGCATATGGTACGAGCGAGGCTTAAACCTAGTGAGCTTACTTACTTCAGCACCAACAGAAGCAGCTAATTGAGCGGCCCGGCCCGACCCGGCCACGCCGCTGTTTGGATGTTAGTTAGTTCGCAATCACAAGGCACTTAACCACAAGTTTTCGCTAGGAGATAGCTCAGTTCTCCAGGTTTTGGTTATTTACATCTGGAATGCGTTGAGTTGCAGGCCTTTTCTTCCACATAACTATTTCAGGTCGTTATTAAACCCAGCTTACACGGGTGTCTTTGAACCGCTGAATGATGACAGCGAACATGTCGCGGGCATGCATGACGTTTAAGCTTCCAATTCTTCGGACGCAGCTCACTGAAATATGCTGATAAGCATCTCTTGTGCCGCGAAATGCATCAAGGGAAAGTAGTGATACAGTCAGTAGTAGAGGAAGCCGCGCCCTTTTTACACCCCACAAGGCGTCTTGGAGAGCCAAGTTTTTTTTATTATTTAGGTGTTATTCATGAATTTCCTTGTTATTTATTTCTTTTAGGATTGTTTTTACTGTGATCGATAGCTCTTTTTGTCAGAGTGATGGCCTCTCCGCACCGACAAAGCAGACCCGAATCGCTTCGACGCTTGGAATTTGTCCCCACCCCCACCCCCTCACTAGCGGCCAGCTGAGCAGAAGTCAGCGGTCTCCAGTCGATCGTGACTGGTACTTTCTTTTCAAGTTTTGGCAGAAAATCCGCCGTTGTGGCATTGTGCGATCGCGTGGGAATTCACCGTTTCTGCAACAATCTTTTGCTAGCATGGGTCCGATCACATCCATATCCTATCCCAAGGAGAACGGTGGAGTGCATCTGCATGAAAGCAGTAAGACGTGGAAATGTCTTTTTTTGCACTTCCATGCTTGGGCTTCTTGTCGGACCCGTGATGTCCGGTCCCATGGTTCCTGTCTGTCTCGCTGTGTCCCTGATGCCCGGAGGCCGGTGGACCTGTCACGTGGCGACGGCTGGTTCGCCCCTGCCTCGGAGAGGGGCCCAGCGGACCTGTCACGTTGAGATGGCGTGAAGCGGTTCAGGGCCGCCATGCCCGGGGCCCGCTGGCGGCCGCGGGGACGGACCCAGTCACGACCGCCGCCCGATCGTCTGGGTCCCGCCGGAGCGGCCGCCGCTGGTGCTGGGACGGATGGGACGGACCGCCGGCGCACTGCGCGCCGACCTGCGGGTGCAGATCGCCTGCACTGGCGTGCGATGTCCGCTCCAGATGCAGCGGTGTTTCTTGCATAGTGGAGAAAGAGACGCTTTGTGTGTGAATTTGTTTGTTAAATGGAGTTAAAAAGGGTGGAATGATATCCACGTACACATTGAGTTACGCACCTCTGTTGTGAGGAATGCTTTTTGCAAAGATTGTGTCCGCCTTCAGGGGCAGTATTCGGTGGTGTCGGAAGGGTGAGGTCCCAGTCGTGAGGAAAGTCAGTCAGGTCGCCGAAAAAGTGAAGAGGCTTCTTGCAGGGCAAGACAGAAGGCCTGTGCAACTTGGTACTCGCGACATTCATCCTCCTGTTCAAGCCTTGCGGGAGTGCTATTCGTGTTCTCGGCCCGCGCGGTTCCACGTGCGGCCTCTGCGCACCGGGAACTGCGATGTTCCGTCCTCCCGGCGGCCGTCGCGGCCGTTTCCTGTTCCATCCCGTGCCCTGTCCACCCGGCCACCGCCCGGGGCCGCAGGGTCCCACGGGAACGCCGCGCTGTGGCGCAGTTGGCTGTGGCGCGACGCGTGCAAATGTTGCCGCTGTGACTGGCATGTTGCAGGTTTAGAGCGGTACGAACGGAAGCGCCGAGGCAGATACGCATGCAGCGGGCCGGGAAGGTTGTGCGACGCAGGACACTGAGCTGCGCGTCCCCGACCGTCTGGCTTTCCCCATGCCGTGCTGTATGTTCTCACCACGAAAAGATGCGGCCCGTGTCGTGGGAGGAAAAAAAGCTTTCCGTTATGTTTTGTTACGAAAAAAAACTGGAACCGCGGAATTCACAGCGATTTACCTCGATAACCCAAAGCGCTCTGGTTAAAGCCGTTGCTTTGGCGCACGTGGACAGCGGTTGCAGTATGGGCATGACAAGAAGTCACGCGATGCCGCGAAGCAACCGAGCAAATGTGAACAGAGTCGTAGAATGCGACACGATCTCGTCCGACGAAGAAAGGCAATCGTGCGTGGAGGTTCATCTCTGCGCACGCCGGCCCCCTCGCGCGTCACAGGGTGCGCGCCCGGCCAGCTGGGCGGCCGCCGCGCCGGCCAGTCCCGCTGCGAGCCGAGCCGGAGTCCGAGCAGAGCCATGCCGGCCGGCGGCGGCCGTCCTCACAAGGTCACGTGGTGCCGCCGCCGGCCGGCCGGCTGTGCGTGCGCCGGACCACGTGACCGTGGCCGCCGGCGGTCTGCGTGGACGGGGTGCGCGCCGCGCGCCGTCCCTCGCCGTCTTGTGTGTGCGCACGTGGCAGCCATGCCGGCCGGAGCCAGCGTGCAGTGTCAGGTAGGCGTCCTCGCCGCCTCGCCTGCCGCCGGCGGGTCTGCTGCGGCGCGCGGGCGTCGAGGTGATGCGCGTGTGCGTGGTGCGCGCTCGTGCGTGCGTGGTCGTGCGTGCGGGCGTCGGCGCGCGTGTTCGGTGGTTTTCCCGGACGAGTGGCGCGACGCTGCTTCCGGTGGTGTGGTGTCCTGAGCGGGCGACGATTAGGGTGCGATCGGAGGCAGGCACGCCGCAGTTTGCGGCGTGTATTTTTGGGACCCGTAATGCTAAAAATGTATGAATAATGGCTGAGAAATTTTGTATTGCAGTTGCTTTGTTCAATCCATGAAACTGTAATCGGGCTTTTTCGTTGTCTTCCTGGTGACCCGCTGAGACCCTTACTAGAGGTGGGTCATAGGCGATCGCCTTGGGTAGTTATTTTCTGGATCGGTCGAGTTTGGGCCAGCTCGGCGGCCGGGCACGGGTGGTGTCCTCGCCTGAACACGACGCTGGCCACAGTCTCGCCGGGTGCTTATAAAGCAGCTCATTGGAACGAAACTAAGAAAAAATAATGCTGTCGCCGTGTTTGTTTGTATGCATGGTGCCACTAATTTATGCATTGGTCGTCCAGGGATAGCCGATCGTAATTTTGAGCGAATGCAGCGCTGACAACAAAGTGGCCGGCATCTGAGGCTCGTGTTATGCAAGCCGCTGGACGTCGTGCCGTTCGGTGTTCGAAGTTTATCCTTGCAACTGGAGCAGACAAAGGGCCAGAACAAGTTTTACTTTATCCCCGTCACGATTGGGCGGCGACGGCCGGACCGTGGCGACTGCGAGACGGCCGAACGGTCGCGGGCGGGGCCCGTCACGTGACGGGGGGGGGGTCCCGGGAGGAAAACAGAGGTGTTGTCTGTCACGCTGCGAGGGAGGGGCCCCTGGAGACCGGCAGAGCGGTCCGTTGGCGATGGCCGTGCCGTTGGGGAGGGGTCCCTGGAGGACAGCAGATCTGTCCGTTGGCGCCGCCGGACCTGCCAGTGAACAGCGGCGGGCCGTCTCGTCTCAGCACACGGCCACGCGCGAGCCGGCCGCCTGCGAGTCTCCCGAGCGCCGAGACGCCGGCTCTGAGGCCGGACGGCCGCAGTCTGTCTTTATTACCGGACTATTCTGGGCCGGCATCCCTGCGACCTTCCCGCTCCGGGCGGCCCTGACCGGGCGGGTTCGGCGTGGGCTCTCCCGTGCATTGAAAACATCTCACCCTCGTAAATGTTGCATTTGACCAGTTTGTTCCGGGCTGGGTGGCGCTGCGGGCGAAAGTGACAAGGGCTGCCGGCCAGGGCCTCCGTGATGTGACAGCGCATCGTCGCCCGTGTGATAGCAGCCGAGACTGCTGCTGCCAGGTCTGTGTCGTCACCGCTGACAGACTGACAAACGCCGGCAGACATTGAGACACTGATAAACGTCGGCAGACGCTGATAAACACGGACAGGCCTGTCATTGTTTATCAGCGTCTGCCAGGGACACCGACGAGACCAGACATGTTCCTGGACCCCGGCGGAATGCGAGCTATCCCTGTCTTGCATTGCACTAGTTGCGGGCCGAGGCGTGTCTTTGTGCCAGCTCAGCTTCCTCCGCGCCGTGAGAAAACGAAGCAGTGCCCAGGTGACGAAATACTTCTGTCATATTCGTCTGATGCAAGCTGGGGATATCCCGCATTGCACTAGGGTCCAGGGACAGGTCTGGACAAGATACTGACGAACACTTGTGGACACTGGCGGACATTGACGGACACTGACACAGTGCGGCAGACGGCGTGCAGAGGCAGCGCGGGGTCCGGTGAAGGACTTACGGATGCCGGACACCCCCCCCCCCCCCTTCGTGGGACGGTCCGGGTGGTGGGGCTGCCCTGCAGGCACTGCCCGCGGCCGCGCAGAGGGCTTGTGCGAATCGGGCGGCGGAGCTATAGAACCACGTTTTTTGCCGCATGTCTCGCTGCCATTTATAAAAATGGCCAGAATGCCTGTGTCGCTGGTGGTTATTGACGATTGTTTTTATTTTAAGTAACAGAATCCCACATCTGTTGTTTTTGTCCCTCGTGCCGTGAAGTTGTAGCACATCTATTCTGGGGCCGTCTGAAGAGTGCGCTGTTATATAATAGGCTATTTTATCTTATATTTTGTATTGTCTGAGGCTCCGAAAGTGGGAAAAAGTTCTTATTGGGAAAGAAAAAGAAGAAAAGCGTTCTTATTGGGCTGATCAGTGAGGTTAATTAACGGATGTCCGTGGTTTGAGTATGTCTGGGACCAGACTCGTAGCCAGGATTTTCCTCGGGGGGGGGGGGGCAAATGTCAAATTTTGCCACATGGCGTTGGCATGTGACGGAATTCATACGAAAAGCAGCAATTTTACGCAATTTTTCTCATATTTAGCGATATTTAACGTGCAGGAAAACGTATTATGTTTGCCTTTGCAACATATATATGACCACTATTCCATATTCGTGCGAAGTCGCCAGATATCTAGTGAGGACCGTTTGGCTTAGGAGGGGGCCATGACCCCCATGCCCCCCCCCCGGCTTCGTCCCTGTCTGGGACATTGTTCTGTGCATGCTGAACATAGAGCAGATTCTGTTGCATGCCTGCATGTGTCAGTTTTATCAGATTCTGTGGGATCGAGCAACATTTCTTCCCGCCATAAAAACCAGTGAGAACGATGTTTGGGTATTAGTTGAATTTAAAGCATTGTGTGCATGCGAGAGGAGCTTGGCTCTCGTCTTTGGCGCCAGTTACTGTTAGTTTCGGAAGGGTTAAACTGCGTGGGCTAGACTGCAACAATATGAGCGTCTTTTGGTGCGTAAGAGTACCATCTGTCGTGTGATGTGGTCTGTAGGTGTAGATGTAAGTGGTCTCACTTCTGACTGGATATTTCGAACGAAGTGCCCGCGTTAATACAAATGCTCCTGGTAAAGACCAAACCTGATCGGGGACTTCCCGAGGTGAGGAGAGATTCCCGGAAACCCCTCCCGGGACCGTCTGGACGTCTGGGACGACGTGGCGTCTGGGACAGCGAGACTGGCGGGATTTCAGACGAGATGGTGTGATGTCGGCCCCTTTGGGACGCTCCCTGTTGCGGTGTGGTCTTCTGCGGTTATGAGTTACAGGTAAAGCCCGCATTTCTGAACTGTAGCCCATCATGAAGTGGCGCTGAAGTGGAGACTTTCCAAGATAGCCTCGCTGTGCTACCCGTCCATAAGCATTTTGAAAATGCTTATTGAAAATACATTTCGGTTGGGGGTTCGACTCGAATTTTCCCCTAGCCAGGATCAGAAATGGGAGCGTTTGGCTGCGGACTCTCGATGCGTCAGGCCGTCTTTGCCCACGGGCGTTTTCCGCGGCAGACCGTCGGTGGGCGCGCCACATTTGGGGTCCCTTGTGGACCATGGAGGTCCCGTGTGGAGGTCCCACGGGCCGTCGGACCCGGCGTCCGCCGTCTGCCGGGGCCCGACGCTGTGACTGTGTTTCGACAGCGCGTCGGTGCGCCCTGGACCGGCGCGGAACGACCGACAGCTGGGCTATGTGTTGTTTTTAGAAATTTAGCCCGATCGTGTTGAAACTGGTAAAGTTAGAATCACAGTACTTGTGAAGATGAACTTGTCACGGGACTCTCACGCTGCCACGAAGGCGTTTCCCATTATGGAGAATTTGCTCGGGACCGGATGGCGCTGGAGGATCTTCACCATGTCGTGCAAATCCACGGCACGGCCGACCGTGACCGGGTGGCCTGTTCGATTGCAGATCAAATCCACGTGCTCGTGCTGGTTGTGGGCTCTGTTATCCGGCTTGCCATCCACCAAACCGCGGCGGTTACTGTGTCTGATCCATCAGGGTACGGAAATTGCACAGGTCTTCGTCGTTACCGCTTTTGCTTAACCGAAACTGGTTAGCAAGCTTCCGGGAAACAGAAACCGAATTTCGGTTTCCGGGTTTTTAGGGAACCGAACTTCATGCGGCGTCTGTTGTCTGCGCGACTTGACGTGCGCGATTTCGTGGGCTTTTCTGTGACACTGCTGATTGTGCATGTCCTCTATTCATACATTTTGTTGCCACTTATGGGGGCAGATGTTCCATTTGTCGGTCGTTTCACATTTTGCACGATGTCTGGGTACTACACGGCATTGCATGCCGGTCTTCGACTGTCTGAGCTTTGGCACGAGGACGACGAATGGTTGACGTTCCACTCCACGTTCGCACGCTGCTATTTTGCACCGCTGGAGCGTCCTGTGACCGTCAGCGCCGCTCTGAATGGCGCGTTATGGCGCCGCAACGAGGGTGCTGCTGGTGGAAGTGGGTGGACGTTATCTGTTTGAGAAGATGATAGATCCGCACGGTCGCTGGTTGGTTGGTTCCGTCTGCTGATGCTTTTTCCAGTTGTGTTTAATTTCAAAATCGTTGTCGCTTGGGTGGTAGCAGATAGACAAATATTTGCCGTCGGAGCAGCCATCAGCTCGTCACTGTTCCACCGCGGAGATGTGGTAGTGATGTTCTGCATCAGTCGGCCGCCGTGTGCCAGTAACGTGGCGTTGATGTTCGACATCAGTTGCCAGTGGTGCACCGGTGGTGTGGTCCGTGTTCCACGTCAGCCAGCTGCCCGTGCCAGTGGCGTGGCAGTGATGCTCCACGTCAGTGGGCCATCCTGTGCCGGCGATGTGGCTGATGTTGTTGGCCGCCCTGTGCTGGTGACGTGGCCGTCCCGGCAGCGGACGGCGCCCCGTCGGCCGAGCCGGGGCGCGGCGGTGAGAGCGGGCCGCGTGGGCCGGCCGCCACCTGTGACAGCACCACCTGCCCGGCGACCTCCGGCTCCGATACGGGCTGGCTGTCTGTCCGTCGGACCGGCCTCCTGGCGTCGGCGGGCGGGGGGCCGGCGCGGGGATCGGCCGGAGTTCCCAGCCGATCCCCGCGCAGTCCCGGCCGAGTCCGGGCCGCCGGCCGACGAGAGACCGCCGGCCACTCGGGTACAGACGGGATGAGACAGGAAGGCCGCCGCCCTGGGCGCCGGAAGCTGGCGAGGGCCGCGGGAGTTGCCCCTCGCCTCGGGCGGAGAACCCTGCCGGCTGGTGTGTAGCCGGAGAGTGCGGCTGCCGACTCGGCCGATCCGGTCCCCTGCCCAGTCGCAGCGACGGCCGCGGCCGCGGCCGCGGCCACGGCCACAGTCACGGTCACGGTACTGTCACGGTCACGGTACTGTCACGGTACGGTCATGGTCACGGTCATGGTCACGGTCACGGTACGGTCACGGTCATGGTCACGGTCACGGTACGGTCGTGGTCACGGTCACGGTACGGTCACGGTCACGGTACGGTACGGTCATGGTCACGGTCACGGCCACAGTCACGGTCATGGTCATGGTCACGGTCATGGTCACGGTCACGGTACGGTCACGGTCACGGTCACGGTCACGGGTCTACGTCGAGCGGCACAGCGGGCCGCCGCGTCCTGACTGGAAGGCTGCGGCAACCGCCGGCCGGACGCCCTGTCCCACCACCGGCGCTGTTACCAGACGGCCTGCGCAGCTGGTGTCACGGGAGACTGCAGCTGGTGTCAGCGCGCTGACTCACGCCGGAATGCCGTCCTGCTCTGATAGCGGGCCGGGCTGGCGGCGGCCCGGCCCGGCCCGGCCCGGCCCCAGCCCAGGCCGGACCGGACCGGGCCGGGCCGCTCCCCGGCGCCGGCCGGCCGGTCTGCCGTGCGGCCCGGTCCCGCAGAGGAGCGTGCGCCGCCGCCGCAGGGCTGTGCCGTCCCCTCGGCGGTGTTGTTTGCCGCCGATGTGGATCGGCCTTGGCGCCGCGCCGGCCGGCGATCGGTGGACGGGCGCGGCGCGGAGGAGCAGGCCGGCCCGCCGGTGTTGTCGCGACGCTGGGTGCGGCGGACGAGGCTGCGGCGGCCGGGCTGAACGGTCGCTGCTGTTTGTGGCCGGCCGTAGCTGTCGATGGCGTGGGTGAGGCGCACGCGACGAGGAGCGCGTCGGCCGCGAGGGACTGGAGGGACCGCGACGAAGCTCCGTGGTAACAAGGTCGGGGGGCTTCCTCTCCCGAGAAGTCTGAGTTGTGATTTACGTCAGGCTGGCTGCCATGCTCGTGCTGGTATGCTAAGAATGCGGTCCTGCTCCCTGTAATGTTGACGGAACGAGCATTCGGATATGTTGAGTCACGCACAGCTGGAAAATCGCTGCGCCTTTTAATGAAGGCGTGTGAAATGGTCTTATGAGCCGTAGGGTTTTCGGTATGAGTAATGAGATTTAGGGTTTTCGGGATGAGTCGTACCGTAAATGTATGGTACTCAGCAAAGCAGCCGTCATTATTCCAGCAGAAGGTGTTTTTAAGCCATAAACGGCCTGTATTTATTTACACAAACCACCTTGCCCCCGAAGAACGAGCGTTGCTTGGGAAATCCGTGGGTTCGTTGTTGAAATGCGATGGTTAGGATATGCCTTGGAAGTGTGTTTAAGTCCGACGAAGAAAAATATCCAAACAAACCAACAAGCTCCAGCAGTGATCACTGCGACTGAGTTGTCGGACGCCGAGCGGCGGTGGGGCCGATGCCGGGCCGCGTCTCCGTCTGCGGACCGCCCTGACGTGGCCGCGCCGTGTTCCCGGGCCGATCCGGCGCGGGCCGCCCGCCGCCGCTGACGCCGCCACGGCCCGCTCCGCCGCCAGGTGTCCTCGGGCGTGGCCTCGCCGTCGGCCGGCCTGAACCCGGAGGCGCACGTGTTCCAGCTGCCGTCGACGCCGGCCGAGCCGGTGCCGGCCGATGGCGCCGTCCACATAGCCGTGCAGGGCTGGGAGGGCGACGGCGCGCCGGCCGACGGCGCCGGCTTCCTGTTCAGCCCGTCAGACGGCGCCTCCGTCTCGCCCCAGTCGTCTGCCGAGGGTGAGTGTCGCCGCCGTGCGCCGGAAGAAGGTGAGAGTCGCCCCCAGTCGACTTTTAGGGCTGATTGTTGCCAGCGGGCGTCTGCGGAAGGTGAGTATCGCCCCCAGGCGTCTACAGAACGAGAGTTTCTCCTCGTGGCGGCTGCAGTAGGTGAGTGTCGCCCCCCCCCCCCCCGGGTGTCTGTAGGAGACTTGGGGAGTTGCTCCTCTTGACGAATGCAGTAGGTTAGTGTCTCCCCCCCCCCCAGCCGTCTGCTGAAGGTTAGTGTCGCCCCTAGTTTTCTTCAGAATGTCAGTGTCGTTCCAGTCGTCATATGAGTGTTGCCTCATTCGTCTTCAAACGGGTAGTGCCATTCCATTCGTTGCGGTAAGGTGTTTTCGCAGCTGTGATGCGGGGAGTGTCTCTCCAGTGGCCGTTAAATTGTGTGTTTTCACTGTTGTGTATCGTGTTGGCAATGTTGTCACATTTGTCAGATGTGTGTGTCAGCGGCCGGCGGGCGAGGCTTTCGGGCTTTCGCCCCTTCCCGTTTTCCTCCCCATCCAGGTGTTGGCGGAAGGTAAGTTTGACCCCATGCATTGTCCGAGAATTAGTGTCGTCCAGGGCTGGAAACTTTCTATAACTTTGGTATATGAATACAAACTTGGGGAAGGGTTGTGTATCTGGTAGCCCAAGTAATTAAAAAAGTAGCTTTGGCATCGCTGATGCCTAATGCATTATCCTCACGCTTGCGTATTCCAGCTACGTGAAAGCACCAGTTGTCTTGAACACTGCGTTTCTTTGTCTCTCGACATCCGTAGACGCCAGTTTTTCCAACCCTGTCGTCCTGTGGCCACTGGCAGTGTGTATGTGTGTGTGTGTGTTGCTCCCAGCTGTGCCGCCAGAGGGCAAGCGTTTCAGCGTTTCAGGGGCCGGCCGCAAATCGTGGCTACAATGCCGGCTGATCCGTGCCGGCAAAATGGTTGGCCAAAGCAGTGGCGGTCCTTTTTATGGCTGCTTTGAAACTGCGCATGGTGAGTCGTCGCAGGTCGGCAGGACATCTCCTCTCATCACCGAGTTAGGGCGTATTCTCGCAGGTTTACTGTGATTTTATGCAATACCACGGAATTGCGGTACTGACTGTGTTGGTTGTGGTATGTAAGTAATATTCTGATCTCCGAATAAAATTGTATGCGTTCACGAGATCACTGCAAATCGCAGAACTCCGAAGAAGTGACATTTCAGGATTAGCTCAGCTAGCCACAACTTTAGTTGAGTTGTATCTGTTAGGTTGTTTGGCAATGTAGATATAACTGAAAAAGATGTTGTAGCATTGCGAAATACTTGTCGTAGCGTTGGAAAGAACACAAAATGCGAGGTACGAAACGCAGGCGAAGAAACAAACAGAATGCCTGCCTTGTCTGTATTTGATCTAAGTTCACCAGGCATTGGAAGTGGAATTGGAATTCGAATTGGAACCTTAGCACAATCTCAAAGCACGTATCATCAGACGTGCAAGATTGTCGTCTAGCTGTGGCAGATAGTCTGTGTTCACTGGCTTTCTGAAACTAGTATTTTTTCCTTTTTTGCTCCCTGCATGTTCTGCTGTCATGAACATAAAAGCTGGAAGATGTGAGTTTCTTAACTTTGCTCAGTAAGACATTTGTTACGGGCGAGATGTGACCATGCAGTCGATGTGCCCTAAAGTCCAGATCACCACCACCGCTGCCGTTCATTCAAACCACGTTCGTGGCACTGACTGCTGGCTGCAGCGCCGCTCTGTTTGTTTCACTTACATCAGTTATTGTCTCTGAATTTTCCGCCCCGAATGCGGAGATCATGAATTGTGGCGTGTTGAGGTTTTCAAGAATTGTAATAAGTGAAATGTATGCGGGACACCTGATTTGCAGTCCTTTTCTTGGTCTAGAGCCACAGTTTCATCGATGATTAAATAAGAATGCAAAACGATACAAGCTTTTCGTGTTACAACAACAGTGTGTTACGTCGTTATTCAGCTTAGGGGCGAAACGGCAAAAGGTTCTTTTAAGTTCCGTCCGTGAAGTTAGTAAACTGTTTCATTCGCGCACAGCGTGCATGTCGTGGAGTTCATTCCCATTGGGGTTATTTCTAAGTGAAAGAAAATCCGAACACCCGGAGTCTGGGAAGTATCTCGAAATGCATGCCGTATAGAACAAAAGGCTTCATGCTCCGGAATGACGTGATGTATGTTGCATGTTTTCATGTATCATGTAGGTTTCCTGTCCAGTAGGGAGAGCCGCGGCACCCTTGATGAGCCGATAGTCTGTAGTTTTTCTGATTTTCCGTAGTTGTTTTACTGCTCTGGATTTCGCGGCTCGATTCTCTGTTGCCATGCCAAATGATCCTTTGACTAAACATGTCCACGTTGCAATGGTCAAGCGAGAAGTATTGCTTACCGCGCTGACTGTCCATTTTCATATAAAACTCGCTTCCTCTATTTTGCGGGCTTCTTTCACTCCAAATGCTCCATAAAACTTTAGGTATATGCTCCATAGAACTTCAGTTATTTAAGCCCAAATCATCATCACGTTTCTCGCTCTCTCGCTTTCTCGCTGTCGAAACCTCCAGACCAATCGCGTCGACGTGGTAGGTAATTACAGATGTAGTATCGGGGCAAACGGTCTAGTGCCCATTTTTTTCTTTTGCTGACGATCTTCCCACCCATGTTAATGACATGCGATTACGGCGCGTGTTGCGCAGTGTTGTTGGCTAGAGCGTCAACATGT
This sequence comes from Capitulum mitella, assembly GCA_030062745.1. NCBI lineage: Eukaryota > Metazoa > Arthropoda > Thecostraca > Pollicipedomorpha > Pollicipedidae > Capitulum > Capitulum mitella. The sequence goes on along the minus strand of CP099850.1, from coordinate 20,847,865 downwards.
GGCAGCAAATGTACATTGGGCTCAGTTATGTGCAGTGTCCCATGATTGTGTGCCATTGTGCGTCTGTGTTGCAAAGCTTGACGCGCCATTTGCCTTTGCTCGCCATTTTCCGCTCAGTCATTATTTTAGCTAAGAACAGTCAGTTTAAAGCCGCGTCCAAGTCCAAAACGTCGCTGCTGGCCGACACCGCCTCCAGTGACGGAGGACGCAGGTAGCGCGCTGGACGGCGTCGCCGGTTTTTCCGCGGCCGCGGCCGGTGCGCGCCGCCCGGCGTGTCGGCGGCGTCACGTGACGGTGGGACGGCCCGTCGGGCGCCGTCTGTACTGGCCGGTCTGCGGTCGGCACCGACCCGTCTGGCAGAGCGGGATCACGAGCTGGGATCCAAGTGTGACCCCGTTCGGACGAGTCGGACTCCGTGGACGAATCGGGGCCTCACGTGTGGCCGGTTGCAGCGGCCGGGCGGCGGTTGGAACTCCAAATTCGCTACGTGACCTGGAAGGGGCGCGTCCCCCCCCCACGGCTTGCCGTGCGGCCGGCCGCGCTTTACCAACGACTGGCATGGATGATCTGGATCGAAGATTTCGTTAAGCCCGTGACCTAGCGGAAACGATGTGAATGATCCAGCAGTCAGCTACGGTTATTTCTGTGCCCTCGCCCGTAAGGGGTTTCTGCGTAACGTGGACGTATGGGGGCACAACCCGTTCCCCCGGCGATTTCCTCCTAAGGAGTCCTAGGGCGTGGTAGAAGAAACCAGCGTTTTGCGCGTGACCAGATCTCGCGAACGGTATACAGATTTAGAATCTCATTTCAACGAGCAGTCTTACAGGTTTGGATCAAAGATGGACCGTGGGCAGAAAGTGGTACGTTTTGGAGCCGAGGCACAATTGAACGCCAAGGAATGTACGCCAGTGCAGCGAAACGCATATCGCAGTGTTCACCGATCAATTTTGAGTTGGTCTTTGCCCCACATGATCGTATTTCAACCATGGGTGCCGATCCAGATCATGCTAGGCGAATCGTTGCCAGGCGGGGTCCTTGGCTTCAATGCGTTCCAGGACTGCAGAGATATTGTTTCGGTATCCACGATAAAATCTAAGTTTAGACTTGTCCTGGCATTTCAGTTTCTAGTAAGTTTAGTTTCAAAATCTAAGTTTAGTCTCGTCTCCCCGCGGCCGGCGCCGCTCCGCCAGCAGGAGTAAGTGAAGCCTTTGACGCATTCCGCCCTCTTTTCATGAAGCAAAAGATAGACTGCACCAGATGTATACCGTTCGATTTCTTACAATTCATGCAATCTTAAGATACGGATTTTTTGCGATGCCTTCTTGTCGCATTTTCAGGGGTAAAAAGTAACTTGTTTTCTGCCGTAGCTCATGACCTTGGTTTAGACCCTCGATCATCCAGGGAGCGAGTGTAAATCTGTCAGATATATATGTAGTCTTGTGTAATATAAAGTTTTCAGTCGAAGGTGTATTGTATTGTATGGTGTATTGTATTGCGTATGCTTTATTACATTTGTGCACTCGATACGTCTTACAGTGGAAAAAAATGATTCCGTTGTCAGTTGGTCGCGTTGGCGTGCGAAAAGGACAGACATGGCTCCAGTAATGGCGTTATAGCTCATTGCCATATCAACGCAGGGGGAACTATGCCATACGATGTGGAAAGGGCCCCCAGAAGGAGTACGCTTTCTCACCTACCTTTACCCTACCCCAGCTTTTAGGCGGATCAAACAAGCCTTAAGCAAGTTATTCTCGGAAAACCTCTGGGGGTTTCGTCAATCCCTGTATACGGGCACGGGTTAGCAGTCCGTGGTCAGTCTACAGTGTACGAGTACGTAGCAGTGACGGCAGCGTTGTTATATTTGGTGTTTTTTGGTACGACCCAGGGTGCATAAAATATTCTGTCTTGATTGCAAACGACTGAGGGAGACAAAGTACAAGAACGTTTCTACGAGCCAAAGGAAGTTCACTGTGCCGTGTGCAATTGGATGGGATGTAACTTGATGATCTGTGGCATCTTTTGGAGATCTTCCAAGGAGATTCTCCAGATGTGCCAAAGTGGAAGGGCTTGGTCGGCTGGATGGTGATCTCCAGACTGCTTGAATGTGGTCCCCAGTACACAACCATTTATAGTCTGGCGTCGTGCGAGCTTCCGCTGTTCAAGAAATAACGCTGGATCTGTGGACTCGCCCGCAAACACATGATCCAGCGGTGCACTCGGAATTTTCCTAGGGGCCTTCGATGGAGGCCCTGCTGGGGGGGGGGCTTGCATCAAGGGGCCTCTTCGTTATGTGGCATTCATTGCGTTTGCTGGACAACCACCAGCGAATGTGGGATTTTTTTTTGTAAATGGGAGGGGGGGGGGCAGGTTTTCGGCTGAGGCAAGAGAGATAGAGGGAAGGCTCCGGTTTCGTTGGGCCTCCTCGTGCGGCAGGCTGTGTTGCCTTGGTTTCGTAACCGCGAGCTGCAAAGTGAAATCCGAATAAGTGAGATTCGGAGCGGCATGGACTTTACAGACGTGCAGTTGCCCTTGAGGGGTCAGCTTGGATGACTTGACAGGGTCACCGCTACAGGTCCTCAGGGGCTTCTCTACAGGCCGGCAGAGGGTCCCTTGAAAGGCCGGCAGGTTGCCCCTCTACAGGCCAACGGGCCGTCCCGTTGGCCGGTAGAGTCGGCAGCAGGTGCCCCTTTACAGGCCAGCAGGGGACTATCTAAAGACCCGTAGACGGGCCCTTCACATGCCATTACAGGCCACCTAATATATATATATATGGCCGTAATAACCGTAATGTGATAACCGTAGTTTCTAAGTAACCCCTTAGTAGAATGGACCCCAAATATTGATGCGCCTTGCTCGACGGGTCCCAAGTTGGGATGGTTGGGAAATCATCCCGCGTTACGCGCGGAGGTGCCCGGGATTTGGGCCGAAGGGAGCCTCCGTGCTTAGGTGGGACGCGGCCCCCCTGCCCCCCCCCACCCCCACCCGTATGCGCTTCTGTCATGATCCGCAATCTTGTAACAACAGCCACCAAGGCACGAACCACGGGCTGACTTTGTACGTTGTCACTTGATAATTGCCGCGATGTTCACGTGTGAAATTTTCTTGTTCGTATTATTGTCCGAGGACACTCAAAGCTAAGCCCAGCTACCATGATTGGCTTTACAAAGTCATGAATGATCTTTCTTGGCTCATGTGCTTTTGGCGTGATCATTGAAAACTGCATTTGTATGACAGGAGATGCTAGGTTTTACACGTGAAAGATTCGTGGTATTATTTGGCTGGACGTTTCGGCCGAATATTAGGAGACCTGTCTTTAGGAGACCACTCAGCTTCAGCAGCAATCCGGCAAACCGAGCTGCTCTTGGCATATAGGCTGTTCTTTCCATGATGAAACCATAAATGGTGAATGATTTTGTACGAACGAATCGCAGTCAACGAAAACGTTGACCGCACGACGCAAGCTCTTTGCCGATGTGAGGTGAAGACCGTATATTGCGTCATCTCCTGTAGTGCTAATCAGCCTTTTTGCTTTGTATAGTTTAGCCTGTCTCCTTCGTATGCAAAAACTTCGTATCAAAAATGGAGAGTAATCGTACCGTTCTCTCTTGAACATGCTGCATGGATTTGGAAGGAAATGCGCCATTACAAGAAGCGGATTTTTCGCCATGTTCGTAGCCTGCCACCATTTTCCATTGCAATTGTGCTTAATCAGTCACGTCGGAATCTGTTTAAAGGGCCAGAACCATCTCGGCCCTTATCATGTACACAAAATCTGAAGTTTCGTGAAAACGAAATCCGTCGGATGCCCTTGAGCGCTTCAAAAAGTTCCCGCACCTACTGTTACTCAGGGGAAATATCTTATTCTGGAGGACATTATTTCACGGAAAAAAACGGGAAACAAGGCTGCGACATGACATGATTTTATGCGGTTTATCTCGCCAAAACCGAATGTCGTTGCCTGACTATTTGCAAGAGCCATTAGTGCGGGGAGATAAGCGTCTGGTTTGTTGCTGAGACGGCTTGAAATTTCCGGAAATTATTGGGGGCGAGTGTGGATCTGAATAGAATTTCATGCTGCTTCTTTTCAGCAGTTATCATACGCTTAATGCTAAATATCTTAACATTGGAGTACTAGATTCTCCGAACCCTCGGGATGTCCACTCATGTGCTCATGTTTTCCAGTTGCCGGCTGTCTGAGCGCTCCAGCCACTAGCTTTTTGCGTTTGGGAACGAGATGGCTTAGATTCAGTTTCTTTATTATGGTGAATTCTCATCAAAAACGAAGTGTCAACCCCATGCCAGGTCTTAGAAATTAGTGGCCGGGAATCTGTTTTGCCTGGGTCATGCTCATGATTTGGTCCTGTTATTGATCTTGGCTCAGCCCTCCGGCCCGTACCTGCCGGGCGAGGCGAATCATGGTGGGAAGTTGATGATTGTTGGACTGTTTTGGGAAAAATAATGTTATTTTCGGAATATAGTTGTGTTTGTTGAGTCTTCGTCGGGACTATGCAGCTTCCTGCAGTCTCGGCAATGGCGATGGCCTTCGGTGTCCGTCGACTCACATTTCCCACCACTACCCACAATGCATCACTTTCACACATGCTGGAGGTAGCCATTTTGGGAGCGATCGGAGTCTTTCCCGGAGAGAGGATAGGGGATACGGTGGACGGGCCAGTGGATGTACCTTTGTCTTGGATTTAAGGTACGGTTTTGGATAACTGTAGTACTTAAATTGTGGCTGCTGGCATTTGGCGTAGTATAAAATATGGACAAGGACGGTTTGGGCGTCATTTTACTGTGGCAGTGCCACCCAGTTTTCGTCCCGTAC